>JAWMRA010000020.1:10543957-10685374 GCA_035584735.1 Pseudotriccus pelzelni
AGCAAACTGGCAGAGCTAAATAATGGCCAGGACACTGGGCTGGAAACCAGAGACTCTTTACTTCTGCTTCTCGCTGACCCTGAAAACACTTAAACAAACTTCAGCTGCCTCATGTATTAAAAATAGTTTTAAAAAAATAAAAAAAATCCTAGGGTAATAATGCTTACCTATCTCATCAGACTGCTGCAAGGATTAATTAACATGACCAATGTGTTCTGAGCATCTCGAGTATGAAGAGCATCAATTACGATTCCTCCCCAGCTTCGGGCGAGCTGTGGCTCCCATGCTCGGGACGTCATCCCTGCAGGCAAGGTGTCTTCCCCAGGGCAGCCCCTGGGAGCTGCTGCCCACGGAGCAGCGAGAGCCTTCAAAGAGGAGGACACCGAAAAGAGGGATGCAGCATCAGGAAGCGAAGGCTAACTCAGCTGCCGAGAGGATGTGCAGGAGCAAACTCTAACTTTCCTTGAAAAGCTAAGTTACATTGTGCCACCATGTTAGCAGGCAAAATGTCTCTTTAAAAATACTAAAACCCATTCCACTAATTGGTAAGTGCACTGCATCTTCCTTTCTGTGTGTCGCCGGCGATAGGACAGTTGCCATGGTAACTGTTTATTTCTATTGAATTACAAAATAAACACAATCAAAGAAAACCAATATTTTATTTCCTAAGAACTTTCTGCCCAGAGTCCCTTATCCCTTTATTTTGCATATTTACTTTTAAATTGTCCATAAGTAAGCATTATTTCCTCTTTGGGTTATTTGTGATACCAATACCCAGGCAATCAAACACATACTGTGTACTACAACAAACCTGTAAAATGGCTAATTACTGTGTACTTTAGAAGCAGACGACACTTGTCATATTTCTGTGAGATGATGCACTGCATGGGTTGAGCAAAGCATTGGGAAGAGGGTGGTGGCAGGTCCCGCCACCTTCAGCTGTGGGGTAAAAGCCCAGTCATGGCCCACAGGAGGTCTAGACATGCAGATGGATTTGGGATGCCCAACACAACAAGCTGTCCACGTCCACTAAACCTTATACTTTGGTCTCCCTGCTGCTACAATCTTCTGATAAGTCAACTTCTGATAAGTCATTTACTGCACTTCCAGGGTTAGGGGAAGGCTGCTTGCTCACCTCTGCAAACCACTGTGAGACTACAATGCAGAGCTTGCTGTCTCTGCTCAGTGTTGTCCCTGCTGTTGCTGGGGGCAACAAAAATCATTTAGGTTGAATTTTGTGCCCAGGTAAAAATGGAAACACAGCCTAGGACAGGGGATGGACCCATGACATGATGCTGCCTAAGCCACCCAGGCAGCCCTATGTGCCAAGAGCTTCTGACAGCCTGTGAAAGGCTATGAAAGCAAGGCTGGCAGGTTAACACAGCGGAGGGAACAGTGACAAAATAAAACAAACCATGAGAGGTTTCTATAACAATTTATCAGCTTTTAAACATGGAACTGTACAGTTTGCCTATGGATTTTTTTTCCCACCAAATGTACACTAGTACAGGAAATTCCTTATGATTTTTGCCAACATGCTGGTGCAGGCAGGAGTTAGGAGAGGCCCAAATGAGTGCTGTTACGCCAACAAAAGCAAGAAAAGCCATTTATCTATATGTTATTATGCATATTCCCACTCACAAGTCACAAAAATACTTACATGGTTGCCTGACTGTTTAGGATCTTCTTCTGCACCTTCATATGAGCTCTACAACTGAAAGTCTCCTCCATTGACAGCTGAAAGTACTCATGCAGGAACATCCAATTCCCAAGGAGAGCTGGCATATAAATAGACTGAGGAAAGAAGGATAATGGGAAAGGTACAATTTATTGTCCTTTGAGTTAATAAGGCTGTGGCATAATTAAACCACTACTTTTCCACCTTTCCATTCCTCTTGTGTGGCTGAGCAAAGTAATTCTGCCTGTACTTGGAGACTGCATGATTGCTGCCTTAACTTCCTCTGAAGTTCTCATATGCAGAGTAGATAGCATTATATTATAAGCAAGGTGTCCAGGTAAATGGACACCTGCCACCCTTGAAACATTAAATTTTCAAACTGTTAGGTAAATAGAATCCTTTATTCCTTAACACAGAAGTCAGTTACACCATGGCATTGACCGAGTCAAACAACAAATGAGATTTAAGTGTATCCAGTATTTTTAGGGAGAACATCTAAGTCAAACAGATTAAATGCCTTGGCACTGGTTCCAATGTAGGATTTTGTGTTCAGCAGCTGGCATTTCAAGTCTTAAAATTTTGAGTGCATTAACCTGACTGTGAAAGGGGTTTAGAATAACTACTGGGGACTTCCAAGCAGTTTTTCAGTGGAAAACTATGATTGTTATCTGCACTGGCCCTGAACTCTCTTAAAGTCTGACAGAGTTTGCTACTTTTGCACACACATTTAATTTTACAGCCAAGAAGTCTCATTCAGCAGAATGCATAAAGTGCATAACAGAAGTAGCATAAATATTTGCTGGATTAGGCCTTGTCTTTATAAATGTGCAACCAATGTAAGCTGAGTTCTGGCAATAAATCTGTATATAAATTGACCCCTGTAACTCAGCTTGACTTCAATATCTTCTAATCCCTTTTCACAAAACAAATTGCATCAACCATGCCTGCATTTAGCCAACTACAGTTCTCATTGTTTTTGTTCCTCCTCATAAGTTCTTCCTACAGATTAAATGCTGATGCACTGAACTAACTGCTCTTGGCTGAGGTGGGCAGGTGTAATTTGATTAGTATAGATTCTGGAATTGGTAAGTACTGTATCAGTATCCTCCCTAGAAAATAGGTGACATGTCATGGGATATTAAGTATGGCCATTTAATGTAAAAACTCAGATAATACATGAGTTAAATGGACAAAATGAGAGAAAGCTTTTAAGCATTCTCCCAAGACAGATTGCAGAATAATATTACTGTACACGCAAGTAGTGCTGATTGACACAGTCAGAAGGCCATTATACCAGTACGGTATAAAATCATTATAGCAAAAAGCATTTCAGAGCTGCAGAGTGATAGTAGCAACATATAATGAATTATCAATAAAGAAGTGGTGATTCAGTTACATTACATATGAATAGAAAGCTTCCTGTTATATAATTTAAACCTGCCAGCCTGACAAGTGACTTGAATATTCAATTCCTTCGCTAGGTGTATGAATCATCCCTTTAACTTTACTGGAGACTGCAATTTTGTAGGGCAGGCCAGAAATTGAGTGGTAAGCAGTGTTTTTAAAGAAAGGTTGGTTGAGCAGACTGCAACAAGGTAGCTTCTGATGAGGCTCTCCCTAAATTCTCAAGGAAACAGTATCAGCCTTTGAGCTGATGGTATTAAGTAAATATTTCTTCATGTTTATGGCAAATAAACATAAAGCACAGTCTTTTGTTAAGTCAATGGCACCAATATTTAATGGTTTTCATTCTCTCTTACTGTAAAGTCCTTGAAGATCATATTGTCACACGCTACTGCAAAGCCCTAACTAAAAAAACCAAACCAAACCAAACAAACAAAAAACAAACAAAACCCCCACAAACAAACAAACAAACAAACAAAAATCCAAACCAAAACAAACAAAAAAGCCCACCCTGGTACCTATCAGTACCAGATCGCTGTATTTTGAAGGCTGTGTTCCTGAAGGAGACTTGTTTCAGACCTTGCTCCTGCACAAAGCTCCTCTGAACCCCACTCCAGTGTGTTAGTTAAGTGCTGCAACATGATCCCACGGGAGGATTAGGACCTTTGGGAAAACTACAGGTCCTTTTAAATGATTATTTAGTATCTGCAGTGTTAACATAATACCGAAGTCAAAGATAACCGCACTGGAAGCTTAAGAGTAATTAGCTTTAAAGTTCAGGGAAACAAAAGGATTCAGTTTGAATGCCCTCAGTGCTCGAACCAAAGTTACAATCAACAAA
Organism: Pseudotriccus pelzelni; assembly: GCA_035584735.1. Taxonomy (NCBI): domain Eukaryota; kingdom Metazoa; phylum Chordata; class Aves; order Passeriformes; family Tyrannidae; genus Pseudotriccus; species Pseudotriccus pelzelni. The sequence continues at coordinate 10,547,881 of JAWMRA010000020.1, forward strand.
CGAGGAAGACTGAGGAGCTGAAAACGATCCATCTGCAGTAAATATGGGTATAATATTATCCACTCCACATTCTGAAAATAAATACATTCACAATACTGTCAAACACAGGAATTTAAAAGTTTTGAGTAGTTCTAACTTGTCTTCCAGCACTATTAAGCTCTTGCATGTCTAAGACATATTTTCATATTGTGTTCTTTTTAATAAATGGAAATTGAGTCTTACCAAGCATGTGATTTCATAGATACAATATATTACATTACAATATTGGAATGTAATGCTACACAGATATCTATCTATATCTATAAACACAGACATTCATATATCCTAGTGTTATAAACACTCCAAGAAAATTGACAATACTGATAAAACTGTTCCAGTAAGACTTTCTTCAAGCTGTTGTCTGAATAAACTGATTTTAAAAAGGCTTTCTATTCAGCGTTTTGCCTAAATATGATGGGCTGCTATTTCAGAATTCCTCAGCATCTACCACCACCCATTTCAGACACTTCTCCTTCTGTTTACTGCCTCTCCTTTCTTTTCTCTGTTAAGGGTGGTATGTTTACAAATTACAGAGGAAACATCTTCTCTTCCCTCTTCCTAACCTGTTAGAACTCTGCAGCTGAAGACATTTCTTTTTACTGTGCTGAACGCTCTCAAGACTAAAGGCAGCTCAGAAATGTAATCACAGGCCAAGAGCTAGTAGTTAGACTGAAGCTTGAAAAGGCCTTAAAGGTGGCAATGGGAACATGGATTACTGCCTCACAAACACTAATTAGTAATGAAACTTCAAGAAAAGAACCGGTGAACATTTATGTGAATTTTTGCTGCCTCCAAAGACCTGTGGCATAAAGGAACTTCATTTTTCAAGTGAAGGTGTTTAAAAGCAAATCTTCCTTTATACAGCCAGGATTCTGTTGATCACAGAGCTGACTCGTGCCATTTTCAGGCTCTGTTCTTACTCATTTTAAAGATAAAATAATTAATGGGACTATTTATATGGTTTTGGGGAAAGAAAGATTTATGAGTGCATGACATGGCAGTTAGAAGCAACCAAATACTTGTCTTGGCTCTAAAACCATCTCCTGGGCAAATCACAGTAAGCTTGGGCAAACCACTCAACTTCCCTGCCTCAGCATTCCTGACTTTTGGGCAGAGATACAACTAGCTCCTCACCATAAGAATGTTGTTAAAATTAATTAGCAAAATGGCTATAAAGAACTGAGGATGAAAAACGTGCTAAAAGCTGAGCATTATAATTAGTATTATTTAATGCATCTTTAAAAATCAAATTATATTTTTTTCTTTTCCTTCAATAATGAAATTACACAATGGCTTTAAGAAATGACAAAGTAATTTGAAGTAAATGACTGCCCTGTAAAACTGAAACACACCCTAAAATGTGGTTATTATAGAATAACCACACACCCCAGTAGTTAGCACTGCTTGAGCTTTGTATAACCTGAAGTTACTAGTGCATTATTAAGTGCAGGAGAATCAGCAATTATAAAAGGGAGAGCGAGTGCTGATGCCTGTTAAATACACGTTACCTCTTTGGCATCAGCAGATTTGGTGCATCCACTCCTGGCAATGAAAAGCATGCTGGGCAAATTAGACTTGTGGCACAAAAGGATTAATTAGGGTACAGCTAATACAAGCAATGTTTAGACATGAATCAAGAAATTTAGGACACGGGGCTTATGGTGCACTGAATAATTGGCAACACCATAAAAGCAGGAAAAGACGTGAACTAATTTCACATTTACGAGAAGCAGAAAGTTCTACCCCAGCTTCTGCACGTTGAAGAACTGCACACTGCAGGTTTCTTTTGAAATACTTCTTATTACCATGCAAAATGTTTGCCTGTGTTTCTGCTAGTCCTCCCTCACACTACTTAAATGTGAGTATTTCCAGGATGAAAGGAGCTATTTAAGGTTAAAAAAACAACAGGTACCTACACTTCCTTAAACAGAGCAGACTGGGTAAAACAAGAGAAGAGAAAAATATGGCAGTGTGGAAGCTAGGAGATTACTGTGGATGCAAGAACACCAGCTTAGATGTAGCTGATGGCTGCAGAAATGCATGCACACCACACAGCATGGAGCTGCATGAGGGGATCCAAGCCAGCTTGCTCAGCTCCAGAATTTGGAGAGCACTGATAACATGGTTCTCCTGGCCTACTCCTTGCTTGGTTAATTTATCCTGCTTTTTCTGAAAGAATGAAAGGTAGTATAAGTGTCTTCTACCCTTCAGTGGCATGTGGACACAGCCTTCCCTTTATTTATCTGAGTTCCCTATCTATAAGTGACTCTGAATCCCTTCTGTTCAGTGAAGCAGTCGGAAAAAGAATTGCCTTCTTCATCTGCACTCTAAAACAATGAACACATTTCCTAAAATATTCACAGAAGCGCTAAGAATAAGAGTTCAGAATTTCATAACAGCAGCAGACTGAAGACAGCCAAAGGGACAGCCACCAGCATTTGCTCAGTGGTGACTCCTCAGCTCAGCACAGAACCCATCACCCACCCACAAAATGCCTCCTGTGTGAAAATTATATCCCTTAGGTCTATAAAATACAACAAATCATATATTCTATTTTAAAATCTTGTGGAAAAAACATTTCAAAACATTTCATGTAAAAATTTTCATTACATTTATCCCAGATTCAAATAAAATGCATTCTAAAATGATTTTATATATTTTATGTGTTTCTTTTATCCATCTCTTATGGAAGCAGGAGACCAGATAAAAAAAAAAGTACCCTAAGTCAAAGAATTAAAAGAATAATATAAAAATGGTGAGAAAAGTAACAAATTTTAAGTAACCATTCTTTACCCAAATGCTTCCTCAATTCAATAGGCTTGGTCATGTTCCCTATTTAGCAATCCTTGTTCTTCCAGGGAAAATGGAAGTCTTGCTTGCTGTCACACAGCCTGTAACGTTGCTCCAGTCTTGTACAGCTCAGCAGATGCAGCAGGGGATGTATCCTGCATGCCCATCCAGCCCACCAGACACCAGGGCCAGCCCTCCGAGGGCTGTGACAGAGGCAGTGCATCTGAGCTACTCTTCCACGCAGGGGTCTCCAAATCACTGGATTTACACATAAAGTTTCTCATTCTTAGCTGTGATTTATTTTCAGGGAAATTAAACCTTGTATTCAAACATTGGTTTTCATTGAATCACTTTAAATGATATTTAAATAATTCTCAATCTCCTCGTTAATTAAACATACTAAAGACCAATTTCCATCTTTTATTCAGGAAGCTTCACTTTGGCAAGTTCCTAAGACCCGTAACACAGTAGGACTGAAAGTCCTCTGTTACTTTGATTCCTTTTCCTAGTTTTGATTACAAACCCTGCTTTCTGCAGAAATGAAAAATCAGCTCCTACAAGGCTTCACACTTTAATTACTTCAGGTTAACATGACATCCTAATGAGCAGTCTCCCTTTCCTTTCCATCTCACAATTTGCTCCACTCCACCTGCCAATTCAAGGCTCTTACAGGATCACCCATTGACCTTACACTCACATTACCTCCACCTCTTTTCCTCATTTTGAAAATAAAATTAATTTTGTTAGCAACAGAATAAAAATTTGCTGAAAACCCTAAGTGGATATAATGTATTTATTGCCCTTGGTGAATCTCACCCAGTTCAACCCGTGTCTTCAAAGTTTCCATTTAATTAAGAGTAATATGCTTCTAAAGGCTCATTCATTTCTGCTTTTGTTGCACTTGAATTGGAATAATCAATAAAACCCAAAAAATGTGAGCTTCCAGAATCATGTTTCAGTTAAAAAAAAAAATTATTCAAAAACCTTGCCTAGGAATGACCAAAGCTATTAACGAAACTGATTCTGTTTAGCAAACAATTTTTTTGTCAGGTTCAGTTCTAAAGATCAGTTTCTTATTTAAAAAACGTTGACCTGAAGTTGAAAAGATGAAAGTTTAGAAAAGAAAAATTAAATAAAATAATCCCCAACTATTTCATGATGAGCTGACATCTCACATGTAATTTCCATGCCTCTTCTGCTCTTTCACACAGATCTGGTGTGAAAACTGGGTTTAGTGGTCAAGGGTGAATCTAACACAGCACGTTCCCACTTTCACAGAAATCCTTTGGTTTCTCCCCTGTTTGGCTTCCGCTAATCTGATGAAATCAGAATTGTAGCTCCATTTCCTGCCCTGTTTCTTCCTCGTTTCAGCTCCCTGCTGTTTGTTTCTAGGATATTCTCATCCCTGCTGAGTGTATATTTTACTCTCTTTAAGAAGAGCCCTGATCATGTTTCTTTTTCTCACACTATCTGTTACTGACGCTTGCTCTGGGAATGGCCCAGCCGGCAGTGAGAGCCCAGTGCTTGGAGCATCTGGGCAGTTATCGGGAACTAATATAGTCACTTCAGCAGCTCGTGTTAACAGTGGTCAACAATCGGTTGTTTTCACTCCTTCACACTTTCTTGGATCTTAAAAGAAGAAAGGGATTGAAAAGAAGCATTTTGTGTCCAGAAGATGGACTAAATTTAACAGTGGTGTAAACAAGGAGGAATCTCCTGAACTAAGAAATGAATAAATAAATAAAAATTCTCTTAAATATATCTTTGTTTACTGTCCAGGCTAAATGGGTTGTATCAAAAGGGATTAGCTCTTTTCCCTTTGATGGGGAGCCTCATATGAACATGCGACTATAAAAATAAGATTTATTTATTTTTGCAGTGATGTACAACTGACAATGTGGTATCTCATCCCGCTGCCAGGCCAGGGATGGACCCACTGTCTTCTCCTGCCCCCTGTTAGCCAAGGTGTTATAATCTAGGGAGGCTTGTGCCTGGAATTGCTGCCCCAGGACTTGCCCAGCTGCCATCACACACTTCTCCAATACAGGTGAAGTCTGCAACCAGCCTAACCATGGCTGACAGTGGAGGCTTGAGAAGAGAAGCCTGCTGAGCTTCTGACTAAATTAATTTATTATTTGTTAGATTGTAAGAATGGACAAAAAAAACTTTCCAAATCTGGGAGGGCAAATGAAACCAGAAGAGATCAGTGGGACAAGAATGAAAAAATGCAACAGGTTTCTCTGTAAAGGTGTGAACAGTGCTCCATGCTGCCAAACAACTGACCACGATGCACAGGCCCACGTTTCCCAGTGTAGTTGTTACTAGTTCCTACCTCAGTCTCATTAACTAATTCTCTGATCTCCACACAAAAACAAACTTTTTTCCCTTGTGGTCCAACAGCACAAGAGAGGCTGTCTCCAATTCAGACGTTCTGCTAAGTCATGCAAGAATGCTATCATGGGGTCACAGGTGACCATCCAACCAAGAGGAAAGATGCTTTAGTTAAATATGTATTGCTCCTACCATTCTGAAGCAACGACCCTTGAGGGGATAGAGGTTTTTCCTCTCATCCCCCTTTTGCCACCTGGTTGGGCAGCTCATGTCTCTGTTTCTAAGCTTTATGGCCCAGCAGAGGCAATACTGAACTTCATGGTCACCAGCCCCTCTCCATCTCCAGCAATGCCAATCCAACACTCATGAAGCCAGCAAGGTTAGTATGTGCGTGTAAGGTCCTCCTTTGCTAGGAAATGCCTAATATGCTACTTGTTCTGGAAAACTCCCTCAGGCAGCTACATGCCTGTGAAAAAGTCGAGTTGCCTCTGGGGCAATGTGCTTCTAGGGCCTGGATCTGTCTGCAAGTGTGCTTTGGAGGGGGAAGAAAGGCTTGTCACTGATCCCAGCGCAGCTGGCAGCGCTGCAGCTGAGCTGCGAACGAGCTACAAATTAGTCCAACATTTAAATGCTCACTTCTAAAGATAAAAGCCAACTAAGCCTCACACAGTAGCTTTTCCTAAGGAATGGGAAGTGTCTCTAAGAATAACCATAGCTGCTGTGGAGCAGTCGGGGTTCATGAGAGCTGCCTGACATCACGCCAGGAAGCTTCACGCTGCAATGCGATACTTTCAGAAAAGACTTCACTGCCTTACTGGTTGCCATTGCTAAACATCACGGCATCATCCTCACAGAGAGAGAGCCCTTTACAACTCACATGTGTGGAGCCAGGCCTGTCTGCTTCCTTAAGATATTAAGATGCCACCTAAAGCTCCAGCAATTTATGCCTTAACCTCGGTTGAACAACTTACCTTCGAAAATTGGTGCTGTGGCTCTCCCTATCCCAACACTGACGGGCAGCACTCAGGGCACTCAGGGTTTAGCAGAATAGGACAAAATGACCAGAAACATCCTAGCAGGAAGAAATAAAATGAGAATGTAATCCACATAATCCTGTCCTCAAGTGGCTGTGATTGTTAACTGCCTTTTTAAAATAAACTGCAAAACTAAGCTTAAATAGAACATATTGACATACTGAGTGACAGAAGGCTAAAGTTCATCACTGGAATAAACACAGAGTGCAGACAACCCTTCTGTACAGATGTATGTCTTCCTCCTCATATGTTTTCCCCGTGTATTAAAGTATGTGATTAATGCTTTTGTGCTTTCAGCAAAAAAACCCAAATGAAACAAACTAAAAACACATAGAAATGCAAAACTGGGAGCAATGTTCAAAGTATATGGTTTATATGCCTGAAAAGGTTTGGTTTGACTTTCTCTTACTGAGACAAAAATTAAAACTTCTAAGAACATTTTATGAATTCTTGCCACACTGAATAACATGTTCCAACTGAAGATGTACCTCTAAAATAGTCTTTTCAGTATAAACAAAATTATGTCATATTGACAGAGGGAAGAGCAAAGCTTGGCTGTTTAATTTGGAAGATTGCTAAAAGTGATACATTTAACTCTTCTTGTCTAACAATGAAATGTTTTTATAATTCACAATACCTAACACCCTTGTTCACATAAAACAAGTCGTCCTGAGTTCCTGTTGAACTAATCCACATCCTATTCTTTTTCTGTGTATATTGAAACATTAGGAAAGAAAAATAAATATGGATAAAAATAAAATCCCAATTTCACCCAACTGCATCAAATGCATTTAACATTTTAAATCATCTGGAGAAGCAGATTAGAAATCTACACAGAACACATAGAAGAAATGAACACAGAACACACAGAATACAAATTCTTAAGGTATGCTCTAGATGTATCATGGACATCTCCAGATGATACAGTTTTCTGTCCAGTGTTATTTTCTTGTATTTGTGGTGCACAGGTTCCTCCTTCTACTGTTCTCATTTTGCATCTTATTTGCATTTTCCCTGTTTCTCCATTTCCTAGTTCTCTTTTTGTCCTCTTCTCTTGTTTTTGGGTTTGGTGTTGGTTTTTTCCCCGTAATTTTCTGTCTCTCTAACGCGATTTGTCTGCGCCCTCTGTATGGCTCACTGTTGTACCCAAGGTCCCTTATTTTTCTCTCCCCATGGTTTACTTACACTGCAATCTCTTGAAGGATAACAGGTATGTACAAAGCCCAGTTCCTGACTGGGGCTTCCATGCACAACACACCCTCTCGCCCACATACTTATAGTTCATTACATTACAAAATGTGTTGATCTTTTGAAATGGGAGCACTGTTGATAACAGAAACCATTCTTATAGGTAGTCCTCTCCAAAACATCAGATAAGCTATGAGAGCTCTCCATGTTAGCACCTCATGGGCTGATCAGATGTGCACCGTGTGGAAATGGGGATACAGAAGCAGAAGAACTATGATGGAAAGCCAAGCCAAATACTTATTATTATGCATATCTGCAAGAGCAGTTACCACCTTCTTCAGGAAGATCTAAAAAAAAAGACCAACACACATTTGAAAACACTGAAAGCACATAGTAAAAATTTATAATTTAAAAACATTAACTGTCTAGCGTAACCATCTTCATAAAAATCAATATGGATCAAATTTTCACAATGTTGTCCCTTAAACCCATTCAAACAAATCCAAATACTACAAACAATAAATTGTTAAAAATGTAGTTAATTACTAGTTAACATTCTCATTCTTTAATGAGCATGAATGAGTTCCACTAAACATGTACATAGCCAGTAACAAGCATGAGAACACCAGAAGTTTAAGTTTAGTGGACTTCCTCATCATTGTACTCCATGTCTTTCTAGCCATGCCCAGAAGGATCTGTTTGAAGAAGGAAGAGTAGTTTGGTTCTTAAAACTTATTCAATCATTTCCCTTTCCACTGCCATTAAAAATATCAGCTTTTTCCTGAGCTTGCAAACATCAACAGGAAGGCCATAGTACTCACGGCAGTACAAAGGGCTGCAGGATAATACTGTATCTTCACTGGAAACACAGTCTGAATTTAAACAGACTAAGCAACTAACCTTGGGATGATGAAAAACTGAGGTGTTTACCAGTAAGCTTTTTTTAAGTAGAGATAATGAACATTTTGGTTAAAACCAGACTGACCCTTTTTTCAAAAGGCTATAGCAGTAGGAACCTTCGCAGCTATTTTACACTTTGGCCATTTCTTTCTTGAGGGAAGTGTGTTGACTCCATGTTGGACAAGCAAAATGGCATGTTGACCAAGGGCTTGGCATGGCTTTTCTGATACTAACACCTGCTGGGATATTAACAACTCGGAGATAACTGGTACTCTGAGGAACTAAGTGTACAGGTAGAAGATTCAGCTGAAGAAAAACCATCAGTGTAAAGAACTGCCATTTGAGAAGGTGACAGAAGCAAATCACCGCTTATACTACAAAGAACTAAAGTGAGTGCTTGACCACCAGTAAGAATCTGCACGAGGTTTGTGTCACATTTTCATTCAATAAGGCAATCAAGATGATTAGGGAGTGTAGGAAAGGCTCGTTAATGGCCACAGCAGACATTGAGTCAGCCTCTCATTTATAACCAGTGCATCTGGACAGGCTTCATTTTTTTTGTTGTTTTTAATTTAAAGAAGTGAAAATTTTGTGCACAGACAATACATCCCTGTATTGTACAACTTGTTCTTGCTTAAAAGCTGCCACAAGCTTTGTTGAAGTCAGTGGTACTGCCAAAAATTATAAAAAAAAAATAAAATAAAGTGTTTCGCAGTTCACAGGTTTCCTTTAGTTAGCTCTTTAGGTCCTTAATAACAGGGTAAAAATTTAGCCAGGGATTTTATTCTTAAGATGCTGAAGAGAACACCAAAGCTTTAACTGATGACAATACTCAGGAGTATGTCTTTAGCTTCAAAGACAGAGAAATTTTGCATACTAATCACGGGGATTTTGGAAGAAGCAGAAAGCAAAGATGAGAACTATGATGGAAATGCACTTGATCGGTACTAGCTATGGCTGAGGTTGTGAAACAGCAGCCTTTTAATGGGAACAAGGAACGTGATTTAGTATTCTATCCATCTTAACCAAACAGCAACAGTCGTCAACAGTAAGTGAGGAATCCCTTTTACCCATACCCTGCAACACATATGTAAACTAAAAATGGGGTGTTCCTAGTTTCATTACACAGAGAAGTTTCACTGTGTGCACGCACACCTAAGGATGCCCAAGCATTTCTTTCTGTAACAGAACACAGGCACTACAGTCTTAAACAAGAGCAACAGAAGCAGTGCATGATACTGGGGTCATGCAACAGGAAAGCATAGATCAGATTTACTTTATAATGAGACCACAGAATTTCCACAAAATGGAAATGAAAATATTTGTTTGAAATCCTGGACCCACACAACACAAGTTCACCTGGCCAAGGCTAAGTCATCACTCTGGAAATAGAAAAGATTTCTTTACAAAGATTGACCAACTCCTCCCCCCCTGCCCCCCCACCAAATCCTCAGCCACACAACACTGGGAAGTTCTGTACTTAAATACAGTAGTTTAAAAAAAAGCAAGCTAAGTGAACAACAAAGGCCAGAAGTAACAAACATGATATGCCTCCTTGACAACAAAAGTGTGAAGTTCAGGTCCTCAGTATTGCAAATCAATTGTTCCTGACATTTGAACTGGGGTTTTCCTGAAAAGATTCCTTTGTCTGGTGCCAACTACCCATTTCTGAGCTGTGCAAGCGGTTAGATGACGTGCCTTGGTAGTAACTTCTAGTTTCAAAGCACCAGACTTTCATTTGTCCTTGTTTCCCAGTCCCAGAAGACACAGGAGAAAGTTGATTTGTATACCTCTCTGGTACAGAATCAGTCACCCTTCCAGAGCATCATGAAGGCATAAAATAACGAAAATGCATGTAATAAAAATTTATAAAATACACATGTCCTTGATAAGGCAGGAATTTAATGTCATTCATGTAACACTGTATATCAGTAAGAGATGAAGGACTACTTCACAGGTAAACAATTTCAGTTTTCCAGGTTTTAGAATCTGGACCTATGTTAGAACTAGCCAGAGACAGCTCTCCGGGAAGTTTCTCCTGCTGAGGAAGCATGCACAGCACTCAGCTGTCTGCATGCCACAGAGGAAGAGTGTAGGAACAGCAGGGCCAGCCCCAGTGCCACAGCTGGACAGCAGCCATCAGGAAAATTCTGAGGTTAACGATGGCTGTGACACACTGATGCCATCAAACAGGAAGAGCATGGCTGGAGGTGGGCAGGTGTCCCCATTCTTGTGCCTCCTGGCGCAGCAAAGCTTTTCATGAGCCCTCCAGACTGAATCACTTACAGCTCTCTGGCTGAAGGTTGCCCATTATGGGTCAGGGTACAAGCTGGTGTGGCAGGAGGAGACTAAGACTGGAGGGAACCACTGCTGAGCAAAGTGGGTTCTGGATCCCACTGTGGACAGAGGCTGAGCAGGAGCCCATTTTGTTCCTCTTCAGACACATCACAGGCCCATCAGACTCTGTAATTTGTCTGTGGGAGGAAAGAGGAGTAATGGACCATAAAGATCTGTACAGCACAGGTGGCACAGCAGTATATTACAGGAGCTGTCCCTCCCCCTGGTAGCTCAGTATCTCCTCATGGTGGAATGGGAGTGTTTTATTTTTGTTTTTCTTTCCATTAGAGGATGACCTTTGCTACAGCTTAGGTTGATCTGCTGCAGAGCCAACATCCGCCAGCTTCCAGGACTTCTGCTTCCCCAACAGCAGCAGATACTTTCTGCTGCTCCAGTCTCCTTATTTAATCATGCCTCCATAAATCAAAAGTGACCAAAACTGATTTAACAAACATTTGGGTGAGAACTCAGAACAGCTGAAGAGAGACCAAGGCTGAGTCACTGCCTGATGCAATTTCAAACAGTTCAACTGTAAACACAGTTGAGCTCATTGTTGTGTTAACACCAATCACCCCCCTCCCTAAAAAAAAACCAACAACCCAAAGATTTTTAATTGCAAGTACATTGCTGTGAAAAACGTCACTAAATGCCAAATGAAAGATGTATAGAGAAGCATATTTCTTTTGGAAACTGACCAAATGAACATCTGGTTGCTGAGTCTTCTGGAAAAATCCATCAGAGAATAATGACAGCACCATTAGATGCACCACCATAATTAATACTACGTTTCAATGGGTTTAAACATGAAAAGTGCTGAATGCTGCTGTGAGATGCATTCTCAGATCACACCTAGTTCAGCGAAGAGTGAACCACTGATGACTGGGAAGATATTCCAGGGAAAGGATGACGCACTGCTCCTACACTGATAAGCACTCACTGGCAGCTGGAGTCAGGTAGCAGGACACACCAGAAGCACATCTGCTCTGAGCCAGTAGGGTATTCATTACCTTTCAAAATGTTCTAAAATTATCAATAAGGACTTCTAAAGCTAAACTCTGAGGATGAACATGGGAAATAATACGGAATTTCAGGTCAGTCCTGCTGCATAAACAGTAGAAGCCACTGTGTTGTACTTTGAGGGGTTGTTCTGTTTTGTTTTGCTTAATAAGGCTCATAGGATGTCCATAATTAAAGAGGAATTTAAGGCATATATACACGATGGGTTTTAATGGTGGATTTCAACAAGAAAACAGGATTTTTAACACTTAGTATGACCCCTATGTTGTGGGAAGTGTGACTGTTATGCAATATGTGGCTTTTTTGTCATCGATGGAGTATATTTCACAGCTAAGTTATGGCCTTCTGTACAGAATCACCAAAATCCCACTGAAAAAAATCAACCACAAAAAACCCCCCTCACCTGCAATGAAAATCCCACCTGGATAAATTACTTTGATACCACAGCAGTGTAGGTACAGACTAACACAATCATAGAAATATTACTAAGAGGGAACTCTAAGGTTTCTGCTCTCCCTCAGAACTGTCATGAACAATAAATGAGCCATGATTTTGTCTAACCAGCTCTTGAAAAGTTCCAGGGGTCTCTGGCCAACCTCTTTCAGTATTGCCATACCCTCCTGGGGGAAACATTTGTCCGAACGTGCACTTCAAATCGTGCCAAGGCACCTCTTGTGGTTGTTGTCCCTTGCTAGACTGTCCATCAATGAGCAGTGTAGCTCAGCCCTTTCCTAACTACCCTTCTTGCTGTCCTCCACATAGAAGAGGTAGAAAGGTGAGAAATGACACAGCAAAATCCTTCAAGACACAGCATCACTAAACAACTCTTCATCCATGACTCAGTTTAAAAACTTTTAAAGATTTTTCTACTCCCCTGTGTATTCTAAACTTAATTTTTCCTATGCCCAAAGCTACCCTAATACATAACTGAAAAGTATTCCCATAAACTGTGCAAATAAGTCATTTGGGTAATATTAATAAAAAACAAAAGCAACTATACTCCCTAGCCCAACAAAAACAAAATAAGCACATTTAAACAGGGCTTTTGTTATGCATTTTTAACGGGAGTTCTATCCAAGGATCTATTTTACAATTGTTAAAAACATGATTTTAGATCACTAGTATAAAATGAAAAGTACTGTGGTCACAAGATGCAAAGAGACATTATGGAAAAACCTCACTCTGACATCTTATTTTTATATCTAATTAAAGAAAAATGTGTCAGCAGCCTTTATGCCAGATTAAATAGCGTTTGTCCTACCACAGCCAGAACAAACTGCATATTGTAAGCTAACCCAAGTATCCTTTATCCAGATCAAATTTACACCCTGAGTGCTTTGATAGCACATAGATTGGATATTAACAATGATGAAACCACAGCCCACGTTGTCAGACAACTGCATAATGCAGCCAGGTGATCTTATAGATACTTGATTGTACCTGCATAAAACTTCCAACATCTGTGGAATGTGCCTTACAAATGTGCTGAATCCTGAAACTCAGGAAGACGTGCCTCTCTTTTACCATCCAGAACTTTCAGAACAGATTTCTGATGGTATTAAAGCTGTGGATAGCTTATCATAGTGCCAAATATGGCTTAGTTAATCAAATGAAATGTTCTTAAATATTTAGGATAGCTTATAGACTGCTATCTTCCCACATTTAAAAATTAAAATGGCTTATTTCATTATGCAGAAATCAACTGAACACACAGTTGTGTCATACAGCAAGTAACTCAAAAGAATTATAGCTAAGTGGTTTGGACAGTCTATATTTAGCGATTCTTACTCCCAAATACTTAGACTCTAGATCTGTCCTTAAAGTATTCTTAAAAGGATTGGCAAGTATGTCTATGTGTAAAATATGATAATCCCGTGTTAATTCTCCTCCTTACCACTCTGTAGATGCCTGGAAACAAACCATTGTAAGCATTAAGCTTGCTCGAGTTTGCACTGCATTTGTATTCATTAACCAGACTATTAGTGAGAGCATTTCAGAATTGCACGACTTTTCTGGTAGCTATGTATGTACATTCACTGGCTGTATTATTTATTTGTGTGAGTGTACACCTACCCACACATCTGTCTCCACTCCTGCATGCACACAGATCAATATGTGTCCCTGTGTATTTATGTCTTTCACTATTCTCAAGACATTCAGTCTACTTCTCTGGCACCAGCTCTGGGAAACTGCTGCTTTAGCTAATGCCCTTCTGACTGAAAACAGAGCTCCATGCATCATTGACAGGAACCAAGGCAAAAAAGAAGAACAAACAGATGAAGGTGTAAAAAAGGGAAGTATTTATGCTAAATTCGAGAAAAATAAAGGGATTAAGGGGATGTCACAGACTAGATGATTTAAGAAGGGGATTTCTTCTGAAGAGGGGATATTTCTCTTGTAGAACAGAAATATATCATGTATTCTAACCAGTGTTAATTCTAACATCTAGAACAAATCTAAATCTTAAAACCAAGATTAAGAGCTGGCTAGTGGTGTCTATTGTATCTGTCAATGGTTTTACAAATCAGGGAGAAAATATTTTATGTGTGATTCAGCCAATTCAATAATAACATTTATAGGCTGCCTCAGGAGCAATAATAATTTTACACGTTTTTCAGTACTCAGAGTATTTACAGTGATTTGAATTATTGTAAAACATATTGTTTTTTCCATCCTCTTTCAGAGATCTTGGATTAAGAAGCCAATCTCTCTTCTCCTCTCTGTCACTCTACATTTGTAGATGTAGAATAACCCAAATACTAGCAGCTGTGCATTTCTGGGGCTATCATAAGCAGTGAAGTAATTCTTTTTCTAAATCTTCTGATCTAGCTCTGTTGCCTCCTTCATATTTTCGTTCAGCTGAGGACATTCTGGGGTTTTTTTATGGAGGAATGAGTATGAGGCCAGGTTGGATGGGCCTCTGAGCAACCTGTTCTAATGGAAAGTATCTTTAAGGCCCATTCCAAATCAAGCCATTTTAAAATTTAATGACATTCATGCTCCAGACCTCACATTATGTTGATCATATCTGATCATTGTGTTGCTCTAACACAAGCCTACTGTCCCAGTGCTTTTATCTCCAAGGGGTCTGAGCACTTACAAATACATTCTTCTTTTTTTCAAACTAAACCAGAACATGAAGTTTTGACAAAGAAAGCCCCATGGCCATGGTGATATCATGAAAGCATACCTGCCTTATGTTTAAGTCAGTGATTGAGCTCCTCTCCGAGCATGCAAGTATTTCCAAGAGAAAATGGCTAGTGTATCCAAAGAACTTCTGCTCTGCTACTGCTCTGTCCCTCAGGCACAAATAGTATGGGGTTTACATGCAGACACAGAAGTTATACCAATGTCCATGCAAAAGAACCATACTGTTACATGATAGCTTTTAATCTGCTCCCATGCTCAACACATCCATGTAAATCCCTAGTGCTACTAGGATAAACATCTCAGAAAACAGAAGTTATTTATTACTAAGTAAATAATTCTTTTCTTCCCCACCTGTCAGGTATAAGTGAAAGACGGAAGCTGAACGACACATGCTGAATAAAATAATCTGGGTTGCATTGTAAAACTCACCACAAACTTCTTGTACAACTTGGAAGAGGCCAGTCAACTCCAAGGTGTTCCCTGCGTACAGAAATCCCCAGATGGCATTTTAATGTGAGGAATGCTGGCTTTGCTATAAAATTCTGCTCTGAAATGACATAGAAAGGGTGAGATTTGCTTAGGCTGTAGCTGTATTTGCTATAGGGTATTGCACATGTAATATCTGGAAGGTAGGAAAAGCAGAGAGAAGCTATAAAACTGCAGCAAACTGAGTGTAATGATAACAACTCCGGTGATGTTAGAGTGAAAGCACCAGCATTACTGTCTACACAGCACAAATGCAATGGGGGAATCTCGAGTATTTACAGCTGTTCATCAAACAGTAAAGCCTCGTTGCACTCCACTTGGCAGAAAAACAATTCCATTCGCATTTCTCATGATTCTTTTATCATTGACTTGGATTTAGCAGAGTATACTAACATTTCATCCCTGATGAAGGCACGAGACTGGGAACATTGGCATATTTTGTGAGTATAATTCATTTTTTTGTTCTGGTTGGAATGCAGCGCAGTGCAACGTTACTGCTGGGTGAACACCTGTAGTTAGAAAACACTGCTTTGCTCAGAGGGCCCAAAGCATGCCAAACTGTTCCCTGGAAGGAGATTTGAAAAATGAGCATTTAAAAAAAATAAATTAAACCTCCCATGAACAAAAAGAAATAGAAAAGCAGGCATGAAACTGTTCTTTCAGTGCCAGATGTCAAAATGACAAAATCAAGAATTTGAATCTCTTGGGGATGAATTTCAGCTTTGTTTGTAGGAAAAACTAAGGCTTATCTCAAACACTGTAGGATCCAGTTCCTCAAAGCACCAAAATACATGCTTATCCCAGTTTCTCAAAGTACTAAGATGTGTAAAAGTCAACAACAGCAGTGTAAGGAATGACACTGAAACCCTTTTCTTTGAGATAGATTAATTTCATTTTTATGGAAAATGACATTTAGAAATGAAAGGATTTTATTTCAAACTGTCAAAACATTCCATTTCATTTGCAAAATATCAAAATATGATTTGGCTCAAATATCTTATCCAGTTCTGCTTTACAGAAATTGTGAATATCTTTTTAAAACATGTTCTGAAAATTTGACTGAAAATTGCAGACAGCCTCCACCATCACAAAACTGCCAGCATATTAGTTTCAACTTTCCTATATAAAACCATGCTCACAACCACCTTATTCATCACAAAATAAATAAATAAAACAAATAAATTCTAAACCAAACATGCTTCATTTTTGTCTTCTCCTGTTTTGTCTTCTACTGTTGAAGCCCAGCAGAAGTATTAATGGAACTGAAACTCAATCAAATTAATTTTGTTTGTACCATCTGCTTTTCCTTGCCTTGTTACATGTTCTTTCAAATTTCCAAGTTTCTTTTCATTTGTTCTACACCCTGGATGATGTTATCTGCCATTAATTTACACCAAATTTTCCTTTCTTCTTTTATGCATCATACAGTTTGACAGTCTGATACTGGTGTTCTCGACGATTCCCCATCTTTCTCTCCTACTGCTGCTCCACCATGCAGTTTGCCCTCCAGGCATTTTACTGCTCTGTCCCATTTATGCTTCTCTCCTCCATTACCTTTGACACTGCACCCTTTCTGTGGTTCTCCTTCCACATCTTTTTCCATGCTGTGATTAAACAATACCAGATACAGCAAAAAGGGTAAGAAAAATATAACTCCATTCAATCACTTTAGCTGAATCCATAAGACAAAAAAAAAATATATCTAAAGATAACTAAGCATTAACTAAGTTAATTTAAGTATCATAGTCCGTGACAAACCCAGATCTATACAAATACTTTGCAGTCTCAGAAAAGCGTAATATGTATAGTTACTGTTGCTCTAGGAACATTCATTTGACAAAGTCCCTGAAAAGCCTCTCCTGCACAGTGGGGATGTCTGAAGTGGCTGATGTTTCCCAGAAGAAGCTACTTAGAGAACCATAGTTTTGGAAGCAGATTCCCATCTCTCAGTCACTGTCCTAATGTGTTCCTTTACATTTAACTACATTTTCAGATAAGCAATACGTTCATTTAAAAGATGAGTAGAGCAGTAACAGCACGACAGGATCAGTGGTGATGGGATATATTTCTGAGACAGGGTCGACTTCCACAATGAGGCCCTCTATGTGCCCATACATTAGTTTGACATATTCTTTCAGCATGTAAGTTTCTAGTTGCAGGTTTACAGCAAATAGAAAACAATACTAAAAATAAAAATGTTATCCAAATATTTCATGTCCCAAAATAATGCTGCTAATTAATGCTGAAACACAAAGTTTCTAGAAGAAGACTCGGTGGAACTTATATGTCTGCTACCATTAAATCTTGATAAAGTATTCCTCTATGAAGGCTCTCAAGCTCAACCCATTATATTTTTACAAGTACGAATCTATATGAAATCATTGTATTGGTCTAAAAATAACTGTATAAGAAATACAGTTGGCTTTAATGCTCACCTACTGCACTAAGGTTCCTGGTATAAGGATCACCTCAATAATGCTTCAGAATACAGTACAAATACTCATTTCAGGAAAACAATTACAAAGAGTAAACCAATAGATAATGCTGTACAGGACTAGTCTAATATACATTGTGATTATCTAAATACAATGATAAAAGAGCAAATTATTTCCCCCGAATTTTTCAAAATAATCTCATGTAGTTTAAATTACCTACATTTATCAACTCCAAACACTGACCAAGGCTGAAACAGTGTTGACCAGATCCCCAGAAGTCAATTAGTTATGCCGATTTGCTCCAGCTGAAAATCGATTCTCAGTTGTCTTTATGCTTCCTATAGAATATTCTGTAGGAAGCATTGCTTTAATGAAGCTTGGTCAGCATGTATGGGAAATGTCAACATGAAATTCCTTCTCACCAGCTTTTGGACTTCTTAAAGCAGTTAAAAAAAATCCAGTCCACCACCTAGAAAACCATAGGTTTCCATTGAAATGGCAGACAAATTTAAAATCACTCTAAAGGAAAGGGCTTCAACATCATCAATCTAGTAAAACTATTACCCTTCTTTTCCTTTGGCAGGTTTTCCTAAATTTACAATTAAATCATTAAAACCACTCTCACACAGATGCTGCTGCTGAGAAATAAGCACAAGAAACAGAGCAAACAAAAGCAAGATCATAAAATACATTAACTTCTACTAGCCGTGCTGCTGCGCATTAGCATTTTTAATAATGACCTCATTACCATTTCGTTCAACAAGCAAACAAAACATGTTTATTTGATAATTTATTTATTCTAAAATAACACAACCTTTTTATCTGTCCTTGTTATGAGCTCAGTAATGTTAAAGGCACCGCTACAATCAGTTAAGTAATTATCATAGGATAAAAGCTTTTACCATGAAAAAGTTTTGTTTGAAAAAGCATGAACTGCGATTCTCATTGATAGCTTTCACCAAGTGCAGAATTCAGTACATTGTAGCACAAAGGCCTAGATTATCTCCCTCTGTTAAAGGCTTAAAATTCTACAACCAGACCATGCCAGTTACCAGTATCAGATTATGATAACAAGATCATGTTCAGTTATAAAAACAAGTGTCTAAACTTTTCTCATGTCACTTTCTATCTAAGTCCCACTGCCAGTTGTGAAAGGACCCATCTGAATGTGTGTAGAAGCTCATTTTAAAGCTAGCTCTTTGAACTGGATTCATGGGGTATTTGCATAAGAAGATTTGGGTAAAAAGAATGGGCTGGTGCTGCATCTGCCCATTAATATGCCTGCTAATTCAGCACATTGTAAGCCTATTGATGTATCACAAAAGGCTCAAATTCAAGGACAGTTATCCTATTGCCATTGTTAGGGTTTGAATTCAAGTAATATGTTCACTATAGGAATACAGTTGTTACAATTAGATATTTTTCTATAATGGTATAAAGAACCGACGACAATCAGAATTACAATAACGCTGATAAAACTTTGGAATTCATGAATTTTATTATTTTAAAAGATGCAGGTGCTGATTAATTTTGCTTTGCATAATACTTTAAAGAGCAGCAGCAAATTGTGGCAATATAACCTATCAAAGCTGGCAGTCTCCCTTTAGTGCCAATGCACATTTATCTTGTTTATGAAAGTTTTAATAAAAAATTAAAATACTAAACTGAGTTTCAACAGAACAGACCTACATCATGAGCACAAGGAATGGGTATTTTAATCCTGCTTATGAAAAATGCAAAAGCATTGCTTGTGCTATCAGGGGATATCCAACATGGAACATTTTATGGTGAATATGAATTGTTTGAAAACACTGTATACTCACAAATGGAAAAAAAGAGCAGAATCAGTGATTCATGCAGGAAGCACAGAGCAGCCACTGCACCAGCTCCACAGTGGATTCAGAGCAGACACTGAGGCACACAGGGAAATAAAAAGCTGCTAACTGAAGTGCTGTAAAGAGATTTTAAAGCACACAACACAAAGGAAATGCTAAAGAACAGGCTATAAGGAAACAAATGCAGAAAACAGCAAATTAAGTTTAGTTAAACTTAGTGCTTCAAGGTCCCAAGGTCGTGTGTTTGAGACCACAGCGCATGGCCCGTAGGGGGAAAAACGAGGAATAAAATATGTGCGGTGGTTACAGGGGTTTTCTGGGACGGGCTGTGCCCATCTCCACTGCCCTTCTCCAGGAGAACTCCGGCTCCCCACGGGAGACCCGCGGCGCCCCGCGCTCCCACACTGCCGCATTGTCCGGCCGCTGGGCGTGGGGGCACGGCTGCATTTTTCTCACTCCACGTCCCTCAGAGAAGACATCAAAGACCGGAGAGATGTGCTCTTTGTGTTGTTTGGTCTCTGACTCTCAACATGTGGTTTCGCAGGCCCAAACATCGGCACCTTTTAACCTATTCTGTTCAGCTTAGGACTCAGCTCCATTTGAGCATTAGGGAAACTATAGTAACCGATAATCTGCCTGTTCCTGAATAGAAACTATGTACCTTGTCACACAAGAGCCCGAGGATCACCATTCGGGACAAGTTCCTTTACAGGCCCTCGGCTTTCTTCGCTGGGGCCCGGCCTGTCCTGCTGAAAAGGTGTCAAAACCCTTTGCCTTTCTGCGACGGGGATCTGTGTTAATGTTAATTTATATTTAACAAATGGGATATTGTCCTTCAGAATGTATCAGTATTTGATGATCTATTACAAATGTTTTCATCAAGTCATAAATGCGAGCCCCTGACAAAAGGCGAAAGGTCTCTGAAGAGAGCAGGATGGCAGCGGGGAAGGCAGAGACCTGTTGCACTGTGTTTGTGTGTGTGTTTTTCGGTGCAGACCCAGCCCCACACAGGTGGTGACAGCAGGTCCCCAACCCGTCCCAATGCCCTGTGCCCGGCACCAAGGCCAAGCGGCGTGTCGAAACTCGGCAGTGAAGTGAGCGGCAAAGCCGCTTCCCAGGCCCGTGTTTGCTGAATCAAATGCTTCCTCCATCGGCAAGTTGCAGAGAGAACTTTGTTAGTTGCTGGTTTTATTCATGTATGTATTTTGTAGCGATCTGATCTCCCACTTAATGAGCCTCCCCCCAGGCACGGGGAAAACGTTATCACCAGTCCCATTTTTCACTCACTCAATCTCTAATCCAGCGCTGCACTGTCTTGTTATTAGCAGGAAAAACAACAACAACAACTATGTATATCATGTAGATCAGAGCCAGGAAAGAAGGGAACAAATGTCAAGGGTTTGAAGAAGCAATTTCAACCCAGCTTCATTTCATCTCTGTCAGTCTCTCCTGACTGTCACACAACAGCCGCCTGCTAACATATTTCCCTCCACTAAAAATGACATTTCTGCTTTCTTTATAATAGTTTAATATTAATAGGGAGGGGAACTAAATTGTTGACGCTGCAACCAAAATACTGTGCTGCAAACCAAAGTATTTGGTATGAAACTCAAGATCTTCTGTGTTAAGCTCTCTCATAGTGACCTGACATAAACTGGCAACTGGCAGCCGTCTGCTTTTGGCAGCTTGGCATATTTGGTCATTTATTGGGTGCATGTGAAGATCAAATGGGTTAAGATTCTTCTCCTTAAACAGCAGGGAAAAGAACATCAAAAAGGTGTAAATTTCATTTCCCCAGTTTTGATTAAGTCAAGCATGAAATGAAATGTAATACTCTCAAGTGGCAAGGGTTTATACTATTGATGTTGTTACTTCTGCTTCACAAAGCCCAATCAGCCGACAGCGAGTTGAACAAGCTAACAGAGTTTCAGGGTGGCCAGATGGAGGGTTTTTACTATGGTTGAAAAGACAGCTTAGTGCTTGCCTCTTCAAGCCAAGTCAATGCCAACTGTGTGAAATCCTGGCCATTCTACCCCTTCTTTTTTTTTTCCTTCCCTCGTCTCAGTGCTGGTGGCTAGCACCATACAAGCCTGATAAAAAAACAAACCCTTAAGCAAAACAATGCACTGAATGACTATTTTTTTGTCAGAAGCATTATCTTCCTTGCAAAGTGCAGAGATTTCTGAATTCCTCATGCAAACCAATCTCATTACAGCGTTTAAGCAAATGGCAAAATATATTGCATTTAAATGTTATCTGAAAGGAGGCCTTTGCAAGATTTTAGCAGTTTCTCTGCGATTAAAGTCATAATGTTATTTGTTTTCAATAGTGTGACGAGGCAAAAATCTGCTCACGTGCTTTGAATGTAAATGAAGATTTAAGCTGTACCTTGTTCATCCATTAAGGGAAACTAGAGTTAATTCAGAACACTGTGAGATGCACATTGAGAAACTCTTTAGATCTAGATACAAAAGTAACAGGTCTTAAATTGAGTGTGGTCTTACTTCGTTAGGAAATTTGTCCTTTTTTTATAGGTGCTTTTTCAGGCCCCTTGTTCCCACTACATTCTCAAATTTAATGCTCTTGCCACTATACAGCTGGACTAGAATAGAGTGGCTTTAGTAAAGACTTAATAGAATCTTTAATGCTTCTAACAATCCACTCCCATTGAACTGCATTAAGTAGATATTATGGAAGGACAAAGAGCTAAATAGCTCAACATCAACCTCATTAGGCATGCAGGCAGGCCTTGAACCATTTTATGGGCAAGCCTATTGTGAGTACACTCACCAGGTTAGCTTTAAATTGCAAATGATACCCTGAAAGGGGAAGAGAAGTTTTGGAGAATGGCCTCACAGAAAGAAAATCATTTTAGGCTATAAGAAAATGAAAGGCATTGTTAAAATTGCTCTGACCGTAGCAAATGAAATACATCATGGACTTGAGAGGCTGAATGCTACACTTGAGAGTTTTTTGTTGGCTTTTTTTTTTCTTTGTCCATTTGGGAATGTGGTGTACAGCAGAATATAAACAATATACAATCTGTAAGACTTAATAAGGGTGGCTCAACGTACTATCTTTTGTCTGAAGTTAAACAAATTATACGAGCACAATAATTAAGTGGAAGGGGAAAGACAAAAAGCATCTCATTTGAATAAAAGGCAAAATATGGAGAATTCTATTTATAAAAACTTTCCAGCATTGCACTGCTTAATCAATAAGGATCCATTTAGTCTTAGCACTTCTGTGTTCAAAAATATTTATATTAAAAAAAAAAAAAAAGTCTCTCAAGAATTGTTTGCAACTGCAAAGTGCTTTAACAACTGACATTATGATGCTGCAAGTCTGGGAACATATTCCCAAGCAGAGCCCTTCTCTGTCACCTTAGTGGATGAATAATTGTGCCTTTGCATATTCCTTGTCATAAATGGCAGGAATGAAGGGACCCTAAGGACCGCACTGGCAGGATTGGTGCTGTACAAGCAGAGTAAATTAAAACAAGGATTAGAGCAAGTATGATTGGGGATGACAAGCAGGGCAGTTGTCGCCACACAATGTGCCTTTTTGCCCATATGGTCTGTACCAAGCTTACACAGCACAAACTCTCTAACATGGATGCTTATTAAAGCATTCCTTCTTGATCAGGACATAAAGTCCTTAAAGCTTCATGTCACAGGAGAAAAACAGTGTTTCTTTCATGACTGGGGCAGCAGCCTCAAGCACTATTATTTATGAAGTTCTACATGTAACTGCCCTATTTTTACTTTTCCTTAGATTAATATACAAGAAAGCCCATAAATGTGAAAAATTGAGGTTACAGTCTGCAATCATAGTTATGCATAGCATAGGTTATTAAATGTGATAGTGAATTAACTGACAACTATATTTTAAATAAAAATCAGACTTATGAGATATTTCAAAACTGTCTCCCCAAAGTATGGATTTGCAATATACATAGACCATGGGTGATTTTTAACTACATTTAACTGGATAATCAAGGTACACGAGACTCATGATAGAAAAATATTTGAGTGATCAAATATGCAATATCACAAGCAAACCAGAAGAATAAAGTAACTTTCTTACAGCTTACAAGAGCAGAATAGAACAATTATGTTTATAACTCTTGTGTTATCTCACATGATACGTGTCATTTTCTGCACCTCAATTCCCTCATCCATAAACCTGAAATAAATACCCATTATAAGTATATTATACATAAAATTACACTAAAAACATACACCTATTAATCTTTATTTTTGCTGTTTATTTCCTTTTACTCCAAGGTCACACCACTGGTCCTGATTTACAGAAGGATATCTAGATTACACAAATGCCCAGGAACAACTTTAAGTCCCTGAGAAGAGTTTTTCCTATAGCAAGATACTATTACAATGGTGTTTTCTCAGTCCTGCAATAAGCTACTCAGCAGCGAGAAAACAGAGGTGAAAGACTTTTTGTTTAAATTTTGTTCCTCTGTGGTCCATAATACAGCTCTATCTGACCTCAATGCAACATCAGATTTAGGACATTCCTTCCAGCTTGATCTTTTTCTCTGCCAGAACAGCCGGTTCTGCAGTAGTAATGAACTTAGGAAAGCTCCCACGTGGTGTAGCATGCAAAATATGGCATTGACGGGAATCAGCAAAAACATTGGCAGTTAGAACACTACAGGCACCTTCAGGGGTCATCCAAGAGTTTCTGCTAAACTAGGCAGAGGTTTCTTATAGAACGCCAGAGGCCTTTTGGTAAGAGTCTCACAGTTTGAAGCAGAACCTAGCAAATCGTCCTTGATGATTATAGCTCCTCCCAAACTTGAGCCACCAGCACAGAAAACATTTATTGAAACATACATTATTTCTTGCTATCACCCCTACTTTTGGACATTGGGGTCTGCCTCTGGAGTACTTGGATTGTTTCTCAAAGCCAAGCCCTCCTTGTGCTTCATAGATTCAATAAAATCAGTATGAAAACATTCACTGTACTGTAAGAGCCAAGATTTCCCACTTATGTGTAAGCTTTGGCTGCTGCAGAACAGCCCCAGCTCCACAGATGCACTGCAGCTCTGTCCTTTAGCAGGCAGGCAATTCTGAACCTTCGTAAACAAATACAGACCCAAACAAGCCTATATTAATCAACAGTTCCTAGATCCTATATAGACACATATTTTTAATGTAGAACTCTAAGTTGAGAAAGAACAAGCTGAAAAGATACAGCTGGCAGCGCCTAAGTGATGTGGGCTGCTCACCTCCTTGGTTGTTTGCCGTCCTTCTTCTCTCTTAACTTAAACGCATCATAGACTAGGTCTCTTCTCTAAAAGAATCCCCAGATATTTTCTTCTCTTCACACACATTCTCTTGGGATGTAGCTGCTGGCAGAAGTGCTAAAGAGGATCACAATAATCTGTTAACTTTACTTGAAACCTAGAAAACATAGGCAGATGTGCTAGAAAACCTCTATGATTAACAGATGCTACTATATTCACCTAATCTTCTGTGTCCAAAAGTCTTTGAACTATTATATTCCTTATTTTCAGAGCTGTCTGACTTGGACTACACTGCATCAATCACATATTGCATTCAAAATTATTAGGGCTTCAAGGGAAAGCAGACAGTGAACCTGAACTTGACTAGTCTTTACTTGGACAGATGTATTCATATTTATTAGGATGGTCAGAGGCCTCTTGGTTCATGTCTAAGTTTTTTTCAGTTTAACACTGAAACAAATTAGAAAATACAAAGTACACCATTTTATGGGTACAAGGGGCACTTGCATCACTAACCATGAACATATTTCATATCTTGGTTTCATGCACTCTGCAGTAACATTCGGGAACTAATCTGCAAGGTCATGGTTACAGAAGAGAGTGGCCCAGTAACTGAGGCTTCAAGCCTAACATTTGGGAAGCCCAATTTAAATTCCTATTCTATGAAAATCTCTTGATCAGTTAGGTCAAGACATTCAGATGTAGTTAGAAATCACACATTAAGCTCCTAACTCTCGATGAAAATAAGTAATAATTCTACATTTTTGTAAGAAATTTATTAAGCACCTAAATATCTTTCAGAAGTATCAGGACTTGAGACTCTGTGCTCCAGTTCCCTGACTGTCAAACAAAGATGACTGAATCACCCTATTGGGTAGGGATATTCTGGGAGTAACTTGGAAATGCTGAAGGCTATACATATATATGGACCAGATAAGGACCGTAAATATACCATGTTTATAGAAACGTGGTTTAGTATGATTCTATTTCTATATTGGTATGGTTAAAGGGAAACAGCTTCTTAAAAATGCTATGTTGAAGGCATATTTTTTTCATACTTAAGAGAGCTGGTTTTGCAAGTCTGGACTCCATAAACACTCAGATGATCATTATTTTAAGCATGATTTTAAGAATTCCTTCTAACGTTCTTGAAAGTTCTTTTAGAACGAACAGAAATAAATAGGTTTTTAACTAGAATATTTTAGACATACTAGAATATTACTAGACATAGCTACTCCAGCTTTCAAAATGTGTATGATTTCCTATCTGTTCATATAAGGAATTATTGACAAGACATGAAAAGAGATTCAATGAAGTAAATGTGAAGGACTTCTTATTTCTGTCTTCTCACTTAAATTCTAGATTGAGGCTACAAAATTAAATCAAAAGATTACACACTCGAGGATATTTCATATGAAGTGACTTCTGCACAGTCTGATCTAATCTACAGTGAAATGTAAAACAATCAGTCTCTAAGAACTTTAAAGCATCACAAGCTTCATTGACTTCATATTACTTAACACTTTAAATGTATTTGAGAATAAGCCAGGAGAAATTCCGCGAAAAGAGGACATCAGCCTTAATGGCAAGGTGATATCACAGTACAAAACTTTCAAGTAATTATCACTGCTCTGATTTTAAAGGCAGTTACCCCCTGCACTCTCCCCCTCACCCCTCAAGATTAAATAACATTTTTCAGCAGGCTTCACACTGTGTGTGGTACATTTCAGCCCTGTCCAGTTGACGTCCTGAAGTTCTTACACCTCCTGACGTCACCGTTCCTCTGAAAATGTGTGAGCTGTGTATGACTAGACAAAGCAAAGCTCTACTTCTGCAAAGGCATGACTTGGTATGTGGTTAACTTGAGGCACTGCAAAGAGTCCCATAAATCTCAGTGTGCCTGTAAGTGTTTGTGGACTTGGAGCCTAAATGAACATCCACCTACAACTTCCACTGCATTAGGATTGAGTTTAGGGTGGGTGATGACTGCCAACTGGCTTCCCTCGGGGTCTACCTGGAGACAGAGCACAGATCCCCAAATACCTCTTTTTCATTTAAAGCTTTCATGTGATTATTTTGACAGAATTGTTCCACCTGTCCTAGCAGTTACAAAACATGTATTTCCATCACTTTGCTTTTCAGCACTTCCACTGACTTAAAACAAACCTTGAGCAATGATAAGCCTTAGGATAAGGGAAAAGACAGAAAACAACTTGAACACTTTTTTTTTTTTTTGGTAGAGGAAGAGGCAATTAACTGCACTGTTCAGTGATCTTTTCCAACATTAAGCAAGGATAGGCTAATTAAAAACTTTTACTGAAATAGCTATTTAAATTTTGTAAGTATATAAATCAGCAGCTTTTTTATTTCAATGAGGACTGATTGAAATGGAAGTTTAGTTTCTTAGTAGAAGTGAAGGTAGCTCCTATCATTATTAAAGAATAAACATGTAGTACCAAGAAAACTAATTAAATTTTGTTGAGTTATCAGGAAGTCCCTCATGAATATCCTCTGGGGTAGACCCTAATGTGAAGAGATCTCAATTTTGTGGTTAAATAATTTGAAGAGATTAATTAGAAAAGAATAAGCATTAAAGACAATCATGAGAAGATAAAGGTAACAATTTTTTTACATTTATCAGTTTTATAGCTCTACCTGATGAAAAAGCTTTCATTGTGTAAAGTAACTATTAACAATATAGTTGACTGAATTACTCTTAAGTATTTAATTTATTAGCCATGCAGTAAAAATAAAAAACATTCCAAGATGAAAACTAAACTTTAAACCAGATTTGCATAAAGGATTAAGCTCCTTCCAGTTTAGAACTATTTCTCAAAGTGGGGGAACTGATCTTTATCCTGAATTTCTTTTTGTTCCTCTGGAAGTTCAGTTTAATCCAGCTTTCTTAATTTTCACCTTCTCCCTAAACCTTCTAGGCTTGTTACATGATAGCTAAGGATCATTATCCACCCAAGCTGAGGGGGTTTTCCCTTCATTAATTTCTGTAAGAAGATTACCAGTGCTTGTTTGTTGTTGTTTAAGCAAATGATTTCCCTAAGCAATTTGTTTTTCCAACTGGTTTACACTTTAATGCCCTTGATTGAATTTCAAACAAGAGATCAACTTGACCAACCAACTCTGTTTAGAGGGAGTGAAAAAAAGGGGGGGGGAAGAACTTCATGAACTATTTAAGCAAGAAGAGTGCTTAAAAATGTACTCAACCGTTTAGTGAAAGAAATGCATCATAATTAGCATCTCATTCAGGGTTTGTTCAATTTTTAAAGTCAAGGTGACTTTTCTTGAAGACAAAATTCTCTAATTACAAGTGAAGTGTGTGTGTCACACACATTAGATTTTTTTACTGATTTAATTCCATATATTTCCCTCCTCCTGTCCCCCTGCCCAACCCTGTCTTCACTCAAAAGGTATCAGAATTTTTTGTACATTTGAAAAGGGATGGGTGGAACAAACAACATGAAGATTGGTTATTTACTATTTCTCAAATGGTTATTTTTAAAGTAATGTAATCAAGAGAATTGAGCGTGATTTAGCCTCACTTTAGCTTTTAGGCAACAAATGCAGTATTTAAGCCTCTCAATGGTCTCAACTCTGGGCCTCTCAATGATCTTTCTATATATAAATTTGTACAGACAAGCTAAGCAGTAAGAAACAGCATCCTTAAGTAACATATTCCTGAGTAATTATCTTGATTTAGATGATAGTATATCATTTTTACATGGGCTGAGCAGCCACCTCAATAAAAAAGACACCATTAGTCAAATGTAACTCCATCAAACCCCACTAACTGCTTGATGATGTTTGTCTACTAGGTCAAGTTGGGAAATCCATGTTCATGCACTGAAGTATTTTTATTTGTGGGTTTGGACTGTACTTCCAAGCAAAGCTGGCAGAATTTGACTATTTCTGCAGGTGAGCAACACTCTGGATTTGTCCTATACCCTGTCTGTTAACCAATTTCTCTCTCATGTTCCTCTTCCCAGGAACTCCATTCTTTTTTACTGCTAGATCAATTGAACAGACACCCCTGCTACTCATAAAGATGTTTATGTATAAACTGCACAGGAACAAAATATTTCAAACTGACAACAACAACAAAAAACCCCCACCCCAAGACAAAACCAAAACACCACACTGTGAATATCAAGAAATAAAAAGATAGAAAAGCCTAAAAATCAGTATAAACTAATTCGTAAGACTGCAATTACACTTGTGACCCCTAAAAGCTTGCAGATTCCCCAACAACAACCCGCAATCGTCTCTAGCCGGACTGACCCACACCTGAGCAAGTGCCAAGAATTACAGAGAGAGGCAGCTGCAGTTTTTGCCTGACAGTGTGAAGGGATCACAACCCTTCTTGGGGAAGGAATGAACAAATCTAGAAATACTGGATCTTAATGGAATGGGAATTTTGCACACACTAGAATGTTGACATGAAAGAAAAAAGATAAAGTAAATGTGAATACTAGTCCTTGTAAAAATATAAACCCAAGCATAAACAGGGAATGACATTATTAATAGAGTTCTAAATCAACAAGTGAAATCTATTGTTAATATCCAATAAAAGAGTTTAAGGCTGTCCACCCTAAGCAAGGCTCATGGCTGCAATTCTGCTCTGTGATGACATTACACACTGGCTACTTAACAATCCGCTGTGGTCTAAGCCAGCTAAGTACCTTGGAAACGTTGAGATATGACCTAATATAAGTTAATTGTTGTGAGGATGTATTAAAGTGGAAAGCTCACCTACTTTAACTTCTGTAGCAACAAAAAACTACTGGATTGAACCATGTCAAGCTGTCAGCACACTATGGAAACTATCACTGATGTGGATGTTATATTCCATGAGATCCTCTTTCCTTGTCTTTAAAAAAAAAATTAAAGGATATCACAGTATTTCTGTACTTTGGTGCCATAAGGTAGATCAATAAACAGGTAATCATTAGTTAAAACCCAGGATACTCAGTCGTGAGCATTAAGTTATTGATTTGACATTTATCCTGCCACAAATGAATGTCTTCTTGTTAAGAGTTCCAATAATTTAATTTTAAATTTTTTTTATTCTTCAAGATCCCCGAATTCTGACAGATCCTTATGTGTGTTCAGCAACTTGTAACAATGTCACACTAACATAACCAGGAGATGAATGACAGAAGTTCTGATTTTGGGAGCTGAAGATAAAATTATATGAGCCCATTTCTAAAGAAAATAGACTTTAGAAACAATGAATTTCTGCATATCAAAATTCAGTACCAAAATATTAAAATAAACATAGTGTAATCCATTCTAACAAGTGTATTCTAATTAATCCACTTTAAAAACTGCCTTCAAATCATACATATGTATATACTTGCAACTGGTATATAAACAGTGCCTATACAGCACTTAGTTTAGGAACAGATACAGCAACAAATTTAATTTCATGCTGATGCATAGCATTCTAACAAGGGAATGTTGCCACTTAAAGTAATATCCACATTTTAATATATCTTTTCCCTATCTCACCTCCAACTGTCAACACCATCAATTTTAGTAGTGCTCCTTCCCCTATCTCTTTCAACATCAAAATGCGGTCCTTCCAGTATCATTATTATCAACCTGAGCAAACTAAATGTGAAAAGGTGCCACTAATAGGACAGCTTTTGACATCACATCTTGAACCAGAATAAGCAAACAGGCAAGTCAAATCTTCAGGGTCAAGCTTTGAAGTCAATTTTCTGACCCGGGAAATCATGTTCTGTGACAGTGATGACAAACGGTGAACACATGCCTTGTATAAATATGTCTATGAATGTTGCCTTACAAACATTCACAGCCACCATCTCACTGTAGCCAACTATGGAATGAAAAATGGGAAGTTTACGCTTCGAACATCCACTGTTTGACACGCTGTTTTAACAAAAAAAAAAAAAAAAAAAAAATCCAAGCTTAAAATTCCTTTCTTTTCTTAAGTAGAGTTAAAAAACACGTAATAAAAAAGCGCACACATACACCTAATTTTCAATTAACCTTCGACATCTAAACATCCAGAGAACAGCTTAATGTATACAGTGCAAATGTTTTGCTATTTGGTCTCCTATGCCTAAAGCACTCTCTAGCAAAGCTTTCTAGGCACAGCTCTGAAAAGTCATTGTTTATTGATTTCAAAATCTAACAGACTAATTATATATTTGTAGATGACTTGACAGATTTACAAAACTGCTATATGATTTTATAATGGAACATGCTCATGTTAATCTCCATCTATGGAGATAGCTAGAGGGGACTGACCTTTATCTCATATTTAAAACACAAGCAATAACTGAAATTCATTTTCAATTTATTTTCCAATCATATAAAAGGAGGGGGAAAAGATTACTTTATTGAATCTTTTTAGCTGGTAAAAGGTTGGAGACATACAGTCTTGATGCCTTCCAAGGAGCTACAGGG
This sequence comes from Pseudotriccus pelzelni, assembly GCA_035584735.1. NCBI lineage: Eukaryota > Metazoa > Chordata > Aves > Passeriformes > Tyrannidae > Pseudotriccus > Pseudotriccus pelzelni. The sequence goes on from JAWMRA010000020.1 coordinate 10,579,136, forward strand.
ATGGTCTATAGGGAACAGACTTAATCGAATAAGCTAATCTTTGCTGTGGAGATTAAGTAGATGGCTACAGCAGTGGAGTAACAGCAGAATGCAAAGTATCAGCAGCACCATCAGCTGCTTTAAAGGTGCTAAAGGCAGTAGGAGAGCTCCCCTGTTGGGTCCACCCTACTGATCCTGCAAATTTGGTAAACTTCATGGAAATTTAATAATGCTGCTGCATTGTGTTTGCCTGCTGAGCAAACAGCCTGGTGCTGCAAGGCACATATGTGATAATTTACAAGAGGTTTTTGGAAGATACAGTAACTGCTGCTACTCAAGCCTTGGGCCTTTAAATGGAAGAGAGCATATACAGTGTACATCCTCAAGGTAAATAGTATCTAGAGGTAAGGATGTGTTTCAAAGCAGTTCCTGACAGTTGGTAAAGTGCTTTACTTTGTAAGCACATCTTTTCAAACAGTCTTTGATTCCTTATGCCAATACACACATGAAGAACTGAATTAGGCTAGGCTAGAATCTGTCATGATATATCTGACTAACATATTTCTGCACTTTTATGTTAGCTTAAATAAAAATCGAGTTATTTTGTTTGGTTTCTTGTTCGCCCTGTCTCTTCCATTTAGCACTCTGAGTTGGAAATCCTGACTAATTACGGACTACACATTTCTGAGGAAATGGCAGAGATGGCACCCTCTCCCTGCAGAAAGGATATTTTTATTATGGCTTAGAAGCAATCCAAAACACACACACCGTTCCTGCGCTTTAGGCCTGGCAATGAAAAGGAAGCAAATCAGAGCAGGAATGATCCAGGTTTCAACATATACCATGAACTTATTTAATAATAATTAAAAGAAACATTTCAAAAACAATTACTGCTGCCTTTGGATCCTGGAACTTGAAAGAAAACCGCAGCTGAGTTGCTCATTCCAGCAGCTCACAGTTCACAGGGTAAGCAGTGCTCGTCAATACGAATCAGCTGTGAAATGCAGGGCTGTGCTAGGACTTCAGTTTAAATTGGCCATCTCTGCAATATTGTTATTACAGTTAATAAAAACTGCTGCCTAACACTTTGACCACAGACCAGCGGAGCCGGGGTGGAGTGGGGCTGGGGAAAGGATATGTGTCAGGGGGCAATGCTTAATGTAAAAAGTATTTGAGGGAAGCTGGTTCTGTGGGTTACTTCTGGAGGTGACATCTTGCTTGAATATTGATTCTCTATGTGACAGAGATTGTAAATGAATTTCCAGTGTGCTTCAATAGCAGCTTAGCAATAATAAGCAACTAGTGAGGTTCTCGTCCTCTTTGTCAACAAGATATGGGCTATCAAAGGGCAAATAACAAACCAGGAAAGTAAAAAAAATACTTTTTTTTTACCCCTTCTTCACTGAGGCAAAGAACCAGAATTCTTCTTATGGCTCCTATGCCATCAGTGTCACAGACAAACTCCTTGCTAGATGCCACTATGTCTCCCTCTGTCTTGCTCAACTCTCCCATCCTAACTCTCTTTTATAACAATTAGATTATTTTGGACCACATATAGAAGATAAGGATAATGATTATCACAATAAAGTGCTACAGTTATAGCACACACCACAGTGTGGGAAGGCTGCAGTAGTGCAGGGCAAGGATCACAGTTTAATACAGACAACAAAAATGTAACAGCCTCTATCTGGTCTCTCAGGCTCCCCGAGCAGTCTCAAGTGGGGCCACAGCAAGTGGAGAGAGTCACATGTTGCTATCGGCCTTCCCCTTTCCGCATGGTATGCAACCACCTGAGCACAAATGGAGACTGTCAGAATAAACACACAGTTTGTCCTGAAGAAACCTCCCTCTGTTGAGAAAAATACTGAAAAAAAATACTGAAAAAATCCAACAATCTTCTATAAACAACGAACAGAGCCTGGAAGACAATCTCCTAACAAATAAAACCAGTGTTGATCCAATGCAGCCTGAACTGCCCACAGAGCTGTGTTCGATACTGGAAAGCTTTGGTGTGTCAATGCACAGCCTAATCTGAATAGAAGTTTTGCTATCAAGCTATTTGGAGGTATAACTAATGTATCCCATGATCTCTGTTCCTGCCTCCACAACACTAAATGGTCTCAAAAACATCAGCATTTCATGCTGAGAGAGGAAAACAAAGGAGCAACACATTAATGGAGGGGCTCAGAGTATGCTTTCCAGAGGACAGATAAACAAGGCAAAGCTGTGAGGACAACTGTGATGACATCCAAAGCCCTTGCCCTAGGAAGCAGAAAACCAGTCTTCCAATACAGAAAAGCCAACTCCATTAGGATAAGTCTGTGAAGGACCAGGCTGTAGGCGGGAAACAGAGCAGCAGCAAAGCAGCTCAGCTCATGTAAAGTGTGTTTACACAGCAGTCCGAGGGGTAACTGAAGTGTGTTTGGCTACATTAGAGCCAGCTTCACACTTGCTGGCCCAAGTGCAGCCCATGGTGAGCTGCAGCACATGGAACTCAGCACAGCTCAACACTCCAGTGCTTCCTCAGGTGCGTGCATTTTGCAACCCACACCTTGTACTGAAATAGCTGGGCTGCTACCAGTCCTTGAACTACCCACCCAAATAGTACTCAGCCACATCTAAATAGGCTGCAGTCACTCTTTTGACATCACTATGGACATAACCTTTATGCCAGAAAGCAAGGAGAAAGATATGCCATAACAAATTAATAATAAAAGCCAAAAACCAAGGAAAAGAATAAATGTAAGGAACAGATTCCAAAGGGCCAGCAAGTGTACTTCCAGTGGGAATGGAGCCAAAATTGTCAGCACTTCTTCCAAGAAACTCTAGCCATGATGATTAGTTGGTGTTCATTAAGTAAGTTCTGTTGACCAATTTTTGTTACCTCATCAATATCTTACTTTATTAGAAAAATTAGGCTGGTTAAAACGCTATCAGTAGGATTAGCTATAACCTACTGAGATAATGGTTTTCTATGCTGATGCAAATTTAACTCACTGTGCGAGTTAAATGACCTCTGCCCCTCATCTCCACGAGTTGTAATGAAAGAATGCATTTAAGAGACAATTATTAGGTTAATTTCCTTACTTGAATGCAGGGCATTGATGCTGTGCTCCTGTTATTAGACCTACCTCCAGGTAATAGCAATGTAAGTGAAATAAGAAAGAAGGTAGTTGGTGGGCATTGCACTGGAAAACTTGAGTTGCTTATTGTTAAGGCAGAAAAGCCCTGGTATAAATAAAAAAAAATAATCACTAAACAACACAAAGATATCAAAGAAGAATCTGTGGAAGAAGAATTAAAAAATAAGAAATCAAGAATGTGAAACTAGTGGTCATGTGTGGTAAGAAAACACTGCTTGTGGAGAACACATAGACATTAAGTAGCTAATTTCCACTTGTACTACATCAGTCCCCGTGAGTTCACCGTCCTGGGAGGTAAACAGCCAGTTAGGAGACGGTGGCAAAACTGCACTTGTTCCAGCTCCCAGAAGTATCCATGTCACAGCAAGAACAACTCACTAAGAACCTGAGTCCCAGCCATAAAACCCTGCGTAACTCTCAGTAGAAGAGTTTCTCCAAATAAGACCAATCTTATAAGCAAGAAAAGGAATGCACAGAAAGAGAACTTGAAAAAAGTACAATGTTTAGCATGGTGTGGGGCTACCAGTTTCTGATTTAGAAGGCAAAAATAGTGGCATATCATCTGAAAACATAAATAAATTTCTTAAGTGTGACAAGGCTCCCATTCCAAGCCAGAAGGTGACGTTGTTCCCAGCTGTGCCCACACCCCACATTTCTGGCTAACGGGGCAGCAGGTGGGCTGGTGGACAAATTCACTGCCTTTCATGGCCTACAGCCACCACCAGAACTGGACAAAGGCTTCCCTCCTGCCCCCACTCCTTTGCACCATCTGACAGCAGCAACTCCCCATGCTTGTACCTCTTCACTGCCAGCTGTCTGAGCATATAAGCACCTGGTACTCTCCTGAGCCATTTGAGCTATGCCTCATTACATGTGTCTACACCTAAACCAGTGCTTCCTTAAAGCATGAGAACCAGAGGATGTCCCCAGCTTATTGCTAGGCAGAGATACTAATGGCATAATACAATAGGCATAAGCCAAGTACTGAAGGAACAGACCAAAATTTTCCTGCTAGAAGAACCTTTCCATGCACCTACGCAGCCCTGCCATCCTGCCTTCCCATATACAGTTTCTCTATCACCTGTGTATACGAATAATTTTCTATTTAAGAAGAGCAAGAGAAATGTGACTGACTAAAACATCATGCCCACATACACTCTCAGATCTCTACAGCACTGCCACAAGGTTTCTAGCTGCTGTCACTATCTGTTTATTGCCAGTGAAAGAGCAACGGATTGCTCTTGCTTTCTGCTGATGGCCTTCTAGCCCCCAGGGAGAAAGCATAGACTAATCTGGAAGATTAGCAGGCGATGGACCAGGCAATCACAAGCTCCCACCCTGTCTGTAGTACACTTGAACCAACAGCTTGCCTGGCAGGGAATTCTGATCCCACACATCTTCTGTCAGACCCTGAAAAGTCAAATCCCACAGAGGCAAAGATCTGCACTTTTGTCACGGTGACAAGCAGCATACATCTCATCCTCAGCAATCCCACGCTGCTGGATAGGTTGAAACAAATGGATGCAACTTTTCTCAAAGGGCACCCCCCAGAAAAAAAATAAAAAATCTCTAAGTCCATTCACTGCTATTCAATGCAAAAGTCATACTTGGTTCTGCAGTGCAGGGCACATCCTTCCAAGAGGCAAGTTTCCATCTTGCCCCAAGCATACAAGCAATACAGTGCTCTGCTCACACAGGGAGAGCAGCACAGCCCTGCTGACACCGTCCTCGAATCCACCAGCAACGATCAAAGCTCAATCTCCTCACCACAACAGTGCTATTTTCAGAACCTTTAGACATAAAGACAACTGAGCAGACTCTCCTGGTAATGGAATGCTCTAACTGTGAACAAATTCTGATTGCTTGTAGCTCTTCCATATACTGGAAAACTCAAGTTACCTTATGAAAGAAGAATGTGCTTTACTGAGCAGCTGGTGGCTAGTGCATTGCTCCACACTGAGAAGGCAAAATTTGAACATGCCCATTTTCACTCTGCCAGGCTGGTGCTCTGTGCTCTTGAACAGGTCTCTTCGCCTCTTTGGATGTAAAGATGTTGGGGGCATGAACAATCTCATTACCTTAGGCAGGGAGAACAGCGACATCACAAACTCAGAAACAGTATGTTGATGGTCACCTTAGAAACCTTTTTTTTTTTAACTTAAATTGTAATATCAATAACTGTTTTGGTACCTTTGGGATTCTTTCTGTCACCCTAGTGTTTGCTCTGGTAAAAAATATGGAGTGCAGTCCAGATCCCATTTGTGACTGTGAAAAAACTCTCACTTAAAAAAATCCCACCACTATTTAAAATGCTCATTCTCATTATTCAAAGAGAAAAAAGAAGCCACAATAAAAACTAACCTGTGTAAATTTGAATTCCATATCTAACAAACTCCACCAAAACCCATTCTCCTGCCTTTTACTAAGACATGAAAATAATTGCAATATGACTTTACAAAGGTATCTCATACTATTAATTTAGAATTTTGCTTGTTCCAAGCTATAAATATTATTTATAGAAATAAGGATAAACATACAAATTCATTTCATACCAGAATTATTATACTTTTAATACATAAGAAGAAGAGCCTTTTAAACTGTATATTCATGTACTGTATATAATAATTTTTTATCTACAAGTTCTGAAAATGCAAAAGAGTAAACCAGTGAATACTCCAAGAAAATCTGAGTTTGCACAAAGGTTTTTTCCTTACAGTTTTAGCCCTTCAACAGGTATTAGTTTAAGTGGGCTTTACTGTCTATTTTACAGACATTCCAGTAGAAAATGAAACATTTAAATATGCAAGCTTTAGCTAATCCTCCAACACACAGCCTATGGACTTGGTAGGATTATCCCTTATTATAACGCCGTTAGAACTGATACAAAATTGCAGTTTGAGATTAAACACGAGAATTTCTAAAAATGCACTCCTCTGCCTTTTCCATTTTATTCTGTAAAAATATTTAACATTTTGAAGCATTCCTTTAAGAGTCTCAAAAAATAATTGGTGTAGAATCCTAACATTTATATAATCATGCACCACTACTTTATGCAATCACCTATAGCAAACATTTCAAGTTAGCACTTTTCCCCTCAATATAATGCAGCAGTCAAGGCATTAAGGAAAACAGTGGAATATTTGAATATACATTCAGATTTGTTAGAGCAACCGTCATATGTGGCAACAGCACTTAATTTTCTCATTTAAACATTTTAGAGATGCTGTATTATTAAAAGTCTCATCTTCTTCCCTATCATTTACTGCTAAATTTCTTTTCAAATATAATACTGCTAGTTAGGGATCCACTCCACTGAGGGACCCAAGTTCATTTGCATCCATTGGCTATGCTAAATGCTCAGCCTAACAGATGGGAATCTAATTGCAGACCTGTTGTCTGGACATTGTTAACAAATGCAGAAGTAGCAATATACAGGGCTTTTTGGAACTGAATTTGGTCTGGCAGCAGGGGAACTTCAGTTAATTACCAACATCTGAATTTCTTGTTTAATGTGGGCAAAGGCAAAAATAGAAGCTCTCAGACTGAGGACTGAAAACTCATCAGAAAAACCATTCTCATTAGATCACTCAAAGCAGCTATTTTGGAGAACTGGGATGAGGGTTCCGTGTCCATACAGTGCAAGACTCCACTTTTATGAACTGACTTCCATGAGAGAAAGTGAGACAATTGTAAATACAATCATGGAAAGAATGTTTAGCTTGCGAACAAAGACATCTGTTCTAGGCTACATAAACTGTACACATCATAAATAGAGGTGGTAGCATTAGTCTTAACAGAGCTCTAATAGGCAAGATTGAGTTTATTCAGTGACTTAGCTTTGAGTCTCAGAAATACCAGGCAGATGAGATTGTCTGCAGAAAATGTTGAAATTACCAAAATCTGTAAATTTTTTTAATATTTTCTTTGTTAAACGAAAAGGCATTTGCTCTTGTAGAAGTTTATTTCTGTTGTTTTTACCTCAATTCTTTGAAACGCTGAAAAGGAAACGAAGACTGTTGTGGCCATATTTACAAACCAACACATCTTCACACCTTTTGTTGCACTGAAAATGGAGACCAGTTTTCTATGGCACTACCCTGTTCAAATTGCCCTTGAGTGATTACATGGTTCAAGACACTTAACCTTGTTTAATAATTTGATTTTCCTGCGACTATTTTAGTTTTGTTGCTGTTGTTTGTTTTTTGTTTGTTTGCAGGGGATTTGTTTTGGGTTTTGTTTGTTTGTGGTTTAATGTGGCTTTTTTTTTGTTTGGTTGGTTTGGTTTTAAGTCAGGAATCTAGAAAGGCCACCAAGGCCTATATCCATTATTTTTTCAGTGTTCATGTGCTTTCATGCAAAAGTCCTACCAGGAACCTGGAAACCTATATAGTGTTATAATATGAAAAAGAAGCACCTTTAATCAATTGAATCTTTTTTTTGCTCTGTTAGATTACATTTTGATGGGTGACAGGCAATAAAGCCTCATAAAAGAGCAATACAGAGCTGGTATTTAACAAATCCAACAGTTTAGTAATCATTTCTTTTTCTCAATGACAACATTTGGAACTACAGAAGAAGAGAACCAGGTTGTTTCTATGGAATTAGTAACTGGATACAGGTATTTCCCTGCCTGACTTCTAGACAGCAGATGAAGGGCCTGATGCTGACGCCCACAATGGTAAATCCACCACTTGCTACCAGTTGACAGTAGCTGGACTTGAGCTCTCAAGGTCTCTGAAGGCCAATGGACTGTACATTAATTGACTCTGGACAGGATACTCAGAAAATTTCACTGCCTTTCTCCTCTTTTCTTGGTTGGTTTATTCCAATTAAATAGATTATACGATTCTGTGCATATATTTCTGGTTTCAAGTAAAGAGTAATTGCTGTTCAACCTCAGCCCTTGCTATTGCACCACTTTTCAGGTATCCGTGGTATAGAAAATGACAGACCCTTGTTTAAATGACAGGAAAGTGATACCAAGAAGTCATGTGATTATTTAGAAAATACAGTTACTTTTCATGAATAAGTTTCAGGCTTAAATACCATTTTGAGCTGACTGGAATTATTCTGTCAAAGACTATTTGGCCAAACAGTCCGATAACACAGATTAAAAAAAAAAAAAAAAGACACACACTGAACTTGATTCAAAGCCTCCACAGTCAATGGAAGCACACTGTTCATCGTGATACATATATCAAAGCCTGTTGTGAAGGTCTTAGTCATTTCTTAGTCATAGAATCACAGAAAGGCTTGGATTGGAAGGGATCTTGTAGATCGTCTAGTTCCACTCTCCCTGCTACGTGCAGGGATGCCACACACTAAACTGGTAGCTTATCAACTCATTGGACCAGCTTACAAGAATAGCACAGCTGAGAGGTAAACATAATAAAACTAAAAATCAAATAGGATATTATAAACAAAGATAATTTTCACTCTGTTTCTCACTTTATTCACATTACTTTATATATGATTTTCATGAATGTTTTAGAACATTCATTATTGAAAGGCACCAGTGGTACCTATTCCAGTTACAGCCTGCAATCGGTTAAAACAAAATCAAATAAATCCAAATTATTAGCAAATTATATGAATATCCACTGTAAAGTACACATATTGGAGAAGGAAGGGATCACCCAGACTAGGTTCTTAAATAATCACTAAGATTTGTCACAAAAAACATATTTTGCTAACCAACATATGTAATATGACTAAACCTGCTTGGTTTTAATGAGCTTTCATAAGAGCACAGGGAAAATGAACTCTGTCACAATTTAGAGACATTTTTATTTCTCTGCATGTGTGGCTGAAATCCCTATTCTCAGCAGCTCTTTGGTCTTTTATTTTTATATTTCCTGATACTTCATCCTTTTAAAAGTAATCCATTTCTTTATCATCCTTTTTCGAGCTCAGGCATGCTGCAGACAGTTGAGTGATGAAGATGACGTGGATTGGAGGTGTTTAGCTTTGTAATTTCATCCTTGAATTTTGTGATTACTAACAGGACAACTTTTTTAATTTGCTCTTTTGTCTCGATTCCCCTGGCTGACAATCTGCTCTGTGAGCTAGGCTTTTTAATCAATCACCTAGATAATCAAATGTCACTGGCTATCTGCTCCGTGTAATTACTTTTGCAATTAAAAATCAACCTCAAGTTGCCTCATCTAATTAGAGGGATGGGCAGATTTTCATCGAGATTGATTTTTTAATAAATATTGACTTAAAATGCCATAATCTCATCATATTCTTTCATTTTCTTTGTACCAAAAATCAAACAAATGGAAGAATTAACAAGCAGAAAGATTCATAGGACTTCAAAGGCTTTTGCTAGTTGAGACATACAAAATTGTGCTATAGAGAAGCCTAGCTTATCTCAGTCTAATAACACTCAAAAGCTCCTACCTTTTATTAGAAAAAGAACAAAGCAGTTGCACCATTATATATTTCGCTTTCTAAAGTAGTCCAAATTAAATGAATAAACTCTATACTATAATTATCTGGCACACATATGACAAAAAATATTGCACAGGTTTTACAAAATCACTATGTATTTCAAAAATCATTCACTTCAAATAAATAATAATATTTGGAATGCCTTTTTTCTCCAACATCTACACAGATGTGTTTTTAATTTCTGTCCCTAAAGAGCAGCTAATTTGAGGATGCTTTTTATCCCTTTTTATCAATAAGGCAAACACTACAACATATACTATTTTCCAGCAACAATAAATAGTGATCAGTATGAAAATAAGCTTTGTGACAAATAGCTGTGTAGAAAAGTAGAAGCAATATCCTAGAAAGAGCTGAAAGATCCTACTTTTATATGTAGTAAAGGAGGATATTTTTAAATCTATTAAAATATTAATTGTTAGAACTGCAAAGAAGCCTGGAAGGTATCATCAGGAATGGAGCCTACCTTCCTTTTCTTATTTCTGACATAGACTTACGCGCTGTCTGTCCCTTAACACTACGAACTCCTTGAACCTCAAAAGGATGCTTCAAGAGCAGCAGAAGCAGATTCTGATGGTGCCAAGACCAGTGCTGTAGTTGGTGAGAAACAAGTCCCTGTGCCTTGGGGAGCCATAAGCTCCCTGGAGCTCCCTAGCTGTTAGAGCAGCACATCTTTTCTGCAAATGCACAGCCATGCTAAGCAGCAGGGCCAGCTTTCCACTTCCTTCCCACCCTCTGTGGGAACTGTTAATACTTAGGGCAGACTCTTTTGTCAAAGGGATGCAGAAATTTTGCCTGCCCTGTTATCTCTGTGCTTGGTGTTGCTTTTTGACACTTCTGTGGAACCCACCTAACCTTGTTTAAGTATGTAAGGATACAGATGGCAAGACAAAACTGCACAGTGACTCATCCATGAACACAGGAGAAAAATTGTGTCTGTCAACAGCGGATGAATGTTCCATCTTATTTGCTAAAAGAAGCTAGTTTGCTAAATAGTTATTGATGACCCCAAGATAGGCTATTTAATGTATATATGTACCTCCTCATCCAGATCACTGAAAAGTAGTTATTACCTTTTAAAATGAATGAACAAACTCTGAATGTGCCATCCTATTCAGATTATAATGATGGAACAGGATACTGTCTGGATGAGTATGCTGTACATTATATTGCAGCCCAGTACAGAATAAAGTATTTCCATTAGAAACATTAGCATCAAAAGAGTGCTTTACAATACCTGTTGAGATACTCATTAACCTCTGATTTGCTACCAATAAGACTATATAATTTCAGCATTCATGCAAGGTATTTTTCACGGTTAACACAGGGGCCTGAACTACAATACTTTTGTCAAGTGAAACACTCAACTTCTTGTTCCCTCCCCTTGAGAGTGGCCCACTCTAAACCAGGAGAATAATAATGACCAGATTCTGAAAGGGATAAAATGGGAGGAAAGAATATAATCCAGTCTATTTTACACTATCCGCACAAAGTCCCTAACTATTAAAGTAGCGCTACCAGCCTGATAACAATATCACAAGCACTTTACAGTAAATAACAATGCTGTGGTTGTGTCGAGCAAAACAACACTGGCATCTGAGCTGCCCATACATTGCCAATGCACTGACTTTCTTTGGCTGCAAAGCAAAAAAGAAAGTAATTACATCTGGGCAAAAAATAATTCTGTGCAATGTCCTGAATCACGGTATGCTGAGCATGTGCTAGCCAAACTGGCTCCCTGTCAGTGGTCTGGAATCTTCATACTGGATCAGCCACCTTGAAATCCTTCCCCAGGCCTTCTGTCCAGAGAAGCTCAGTTCCTGCCCCTGCAGTGACCATGGAAAAGTAGATGTATATGGCACCTCTGGTCTCTTCACCAGTCACTCAATGTCACCCTGCAGAGACCTAAGGAAGAGGCTAGAGAAGGCTTTGGACAGGGGAAGAGGAGTTTCAGGAGATCTGCAAGCCATTTGGTTCTCTGTTTGTCTTGGGAAAGGAATGCAGATACTAATCAGACTCTTGGGTTCAGCAGCAGATGTGAAAGTTGCATGCAAATATCCCTTCTCTGCCCCTTGCTAGCTGTATACATCTTCCACACAAAGGCCATCCATATTTACAAAGACTGCAGTAGGCCTGGAATTTACATCCTCAGACAGGATGGGCTGATAAGTGCTGTGTGCTCCTGATGGGAGATACTTCAGGACAGGAGCCTCCCCCACTATTTCAGGCCTTAAGCCAACTGGTTTCCAATTTTTTTTTCTGAATCTTGCTAACATCTTCCATTTCAGTTTAAAAACAGAACCAAATACCAAAACAACTGCAGTTTCACACAGATTCTCTGACTCCCTAGCTCTTGTGGTAGCCGTGCAAATCTGATCAAAATCACACAAACACCGGAGGTTCTAACTGCACACCTTTTAGGTTTGTAAGTTCAATTTATTTCTAAATCCCTAAGTGTGGAAACATTCTGAAAATAGATCTGCTGCAGCTAAGGACATCCACCCCTGTCAGATGTGACCTAGTCAATTTTTAAAATGAAGCTACAGCTAAACTTACAGGTAAAAAGTCACATTTTTAGGTAATTTGTCCAGACAGCATGTAACTTTACTACAATTATACACACCTCTACTCTGGCACAGCATTCCCACATGCTGTGCAGACATGCTTTGCTGTTAGCCAGTATGCATTTAATATCTTCACTCTGAAAGTAAATTCTATGGCATCTCTTAAACATGTAGAATACAGAAGCAACTCAGGTAGCTTTTCTGGAATTAATTCACTGGAATTTGCCTAATGATTTGAGAAGATTCTTTAGAACAAAGATATAAAAGTTGCAAGCATCGATTTTTATCTCTAACAGTGAAATCCTTGACAAGTTCTTAGTAGTGTACCTTCTTCTTAGTATACTTTAGAGTATTCAGTGTGTCAGTAAAATCATTGTTATTATGTGTTATGTAAAGTTATTACTCTTCTTGCATTTGGCAATAATGCTATAATTTTTCTCAACAAGACAGCCTTCTACTATAATAAATTTCTAGTAAAATAGAAAAGGAAGATTAAGAATTGTTTTACACTCTGTGGTATATGATTCCTAGTTAAGTTAGCATTTTCATGAGGATTTATTTGGAGATTGAGGATTAATTCCCATGAAATCATTATACAAATTTCAAAATGTCAACCGCTTTGATAGAGCTTATGATTTTATCTTCTATTTTGACAGGCAACAGTGTAAAACAACTTCTGTGTAGAAGCAGCACAGGAATAAAGCAAGGGTAGGATAAATAAAGACAGAATGATCCTCACAGGTTTTCCGATCAGCTGTCTTTTTATTCTGATTACTTGTAGGACAGAGCAGTAATAGACATTTTCCTTTGCACAAAATAATAAGAGCAGTACTTATCGCTTGTTGCCTACAGCTAGTGGCAAAAGGAAATTAGAAAAGTCCAATGAAGCTGAGTAGTAATTAATCATCATACAGTGGGGCCTGTCAAATCAGAGGGGTCTTTCCAGCTGATAATGCTGCCCAGCACAATTTAGACTGATAGAAATTAGAATTCTTTTTCCTCTGGCAAAAACCAAAAAGACTAGAGTTAGCACAAACGTAGCCAACTGCTCACTTCAATGACTGCCTGACCCATTTACAGATGATGTCTGCATTGAGTTTAGCTCAACACAGATTTGAAGGAACACCACTTATTTCTCTACAGAAAAATAGAAGAGTATCATTCACAACTACTCTCCCTATGGAGGATAAACAGCACTAAATTGCTGATTTGTGTTTGTTTGTGGCTTTGTTTTTTTAATCCAAACATTGGTTAAAAGAGAAAGGAAAAAGAAATCTTGTGGCATCCTGTCCCTTCCTCATAGTATGGATGGTACGGAGCAGACAGCTCCGTGTGGCCCTATGCCTCTGTGGAAGTCCACAGGAAAACAAACCTAAAGGAAGGCCTTCAGGAACAAAAGGCCAAAGAAAATGAACAAAATTCACTCACAAAATGTTAAGACTCAAATACTTCTGCTGTGGCTGTCCTAAAACCAAGCAAATTAACGTTATTAAATGCATCCAAGGCACAGTAGATGAGAAAGGCTATCGACTCAAGGAACAGTACACCTTTTACATTCCACATGAGCCTGTTGCCAATAAAAATACAAATATTACACACTGACAGAAGTCATCTGGCTTTGTGTTTCTAAAACTGTGTGTTATGCTGCCACAGCAAGAGCAGGGAAAAAAGTTTTACATGCACACAAAGAAGGGTCCAATATATTAGGGTTCACATTTGAATAATATGGCTGTATTTCTTCCTTTTCTTCATTGAAGGAAGGGATTCCATATTGTCACAGAAAGCGTGCATGCATGGGTACCTCTATAAGAAACCGCCTTTGTGAACATAAAGGCTCTATAAATCTGATTCTGTGTATCTCAACTTTGAGGGAGTAGAGGGGAACACAGTGTGTGCAGATAACAAAATTAACATCTGAAAACCACTTTGTTTTCCTTTCATCTGAGGTATAACACAGATTCATTAGGAGATCTGCATGCTTCTGTACCTTTCCCCTTAATATTAGAATGAATGAGTGCTATTTACATATGTCATTAGTGGGAAAATCCCCCACAGAGGAGCGTACTGAATCCTAATTTGCACTGAATAAAGTGCTTTATGATGTAAGACTGTCAGGCACCCCAGTCGGTGCAAATGAATGTTTAATCATCACAAAGAGTTAGACATGACATAGTGCAAAATACGTCAGGCAGAATCACAGCCAATATGAACTTCCAATGCTCAATGACTCTTTGATCAGCATAATCAAAATGCATCTTAGCAACCGAAATGTTGCCAAAGTAACAAAATGCTGTCTTGTGATCACAGAAATTAAACTTTTTCAAACAGTAGCACTTGGGGAACGCATGCATGACTTGGTGAGTAAATGCAACAAGTCCATGTGAAATACTGGCAGCATTTCACATTTTCCCGTCGTGATTAAATGGACCACATCCCACAGATGTGTGGGGATTTATAAAGACAGCTACAAGCCCTTGAGAGAAAGAACCTCATCCAACCCTTTAGCTAGAGGTTTACCAACTACAGACCTGCTGGTACAATCGTGCATTAAATAATCGAAACAACAGCATGATCTCAACACACTGTTGACTAATACTCTTGATGATAATTTTTCCCTTTGGTATTTTGCTTCCTTCTACATGGAGCTATTATGGGGTCCCTCCTGTGACCCTCATCAAATTCTGTGACCTGTGTAATACAGGAAACCAGGCTACAAGGGCTTACAGTTGCTGTAGACACAAAACCAGCAGATACATAGCAGATAGCAGCCATGCTGTATCATCAACAAAAGCCTGGACAACGGATAAATCTACCATGCAACATTTATTTTCATATAAAAAATGCAGTGTTATGGAAAATAAGCAAAGAAAGCCATGGCAGACCTTTTATCTTCCTTACAGAGAAAGCTTAGTGCTAGTAAGACATCATCAAAAAATACCAAAAACCAGAAACCAAACAAAAAAACCAGTGAAATACTTTTGTTTTGAGGAGACTTCATTGTAAATCATTTGGGTTTCCTAACTAACACTTTTCAATTGCTTGTGATTCTGCATAATCTGAAGTAAATTACCATGCTCTTGTTGGTTCCACTGATACCAGATCAAGACTATTATTCAAAATTTACCCCTGTGAAAAAATCCAGGCTTAGCTATCACAGAAGTGGTAATCCTCAGATGTCAGAGTCATCAGCAAACATGGTTCTCAGCACAGGATAACCTTCATTCTCTCTGAACTCCCAGCTAGTGATTTTGCCTTCAAATAATACAAATTTACAATACTGAAACAACTAGATCAGATTTCATTATTTACACAGATCTGGGAAATAGCCACACATAGACCTTCATGTGCAAGGCACTGAGGCCAGAACTTGTAGAAACAGATCAGTGTTTCTACAGAAGGCACGCAAAAAGTCGTCACTCAATAAAAGATGAGGAAACAAGACCTTCAGCCATTATTCATTAATTGCATAGATGTTAAAAAAAAATCTGAAAGGCACAGCAAAATGGCGTTATGAAAGAAACAACAGAGCGTTTCCAGAAAAGTCTTGAGAGGAAAAAACATTTAAACAGGCTAAGAATTTGAATCAGCATGTGAGAAGTTATTTAGGCCACCAGAAGATAAACTGCATATAAATCAAGCATATGCAGTCTTCCCCTGCTCTTCCTAAATTAAGTATGCACTTAAATCCCACCAACTCCAGGGAATGCATTTCCAAGGCAGAGTTGTATAGAAATAGGTGCCCTAGACTGATAATACAACATACTCATAAGTTACATACTGGCTTAGCTGTGAAGCAAAGTAGACTTCATGCTGCTCTTGACCATTCTGTCTCTGTAAGTATTCATGTATTTAAAATCAAGCACACACAAGCATTTTGCTGAACTGGAGCTTTACAGCAACTTAGGATCAAAGTTTGAGTGTCATGAAAGCACATGGCTTCTCTTCCAGAGGGCAATAGCTTAAAATACTTGCAGTTTAATGCTAAGAAAACTTAATGGAATCCTGCTAGGGTAAATAGATCCTCTCAGCCCTCAGAAAATGTAAGGTTCGATTGCTGCCTTGTCCTTCACATGTCTCCAAACTCTCTCCATTCCTTTCTTTGTAAAGTCCCACAAAAGCTTTACTGTGGTGGTTAGGATGACACAGGCAGGGCAGTGAGACACTTTGCTCAGAACAAATCCATGCAGAAGAATTCCCTCTCCTCATGGATAAAATGTGAGAAGTTGTTATCCTTCATTACTGTCTCCCAGTCTGATGCTACCGAACTGGGTATTCAGGAATCAGTGCTCACAGCATCAGCCAGGGCACTGTCTTATTGCAAGACACAGACAGAAGAACTTGATAGTCTCCTGCTCAGAGTCTGCCTCAGGAAACTTGCTTGCAAAGGCAACATCGCAGGAAAGACAGCTTTTTCCCTGTTCAAACATATTCTTTGAGCTTTGATTTCCACACTGTTTCAAGCAATATGGTATGCAGACAAGAAATCCTTATTAAACATCTATGGAAGTATAAAATCTCACAGATCATTAGGTGACCTGTTACTGCCTTACATTCATCCTTTCCAGGTGTCACACAAAAATCAACAACTCAAACTTCCCCTTTTCATGATACTACTCACTCCCCCGGGCTTAGCTGGCTCAAATGCAAAGAGAGAGAGAAAGAGAGACAGGCTGAGAGACAGCAAGAAGGAAGTAAAACAAAACACAAATTTTTTTCTCATTAGGAAGCCATATAATGTTAAAGTAGGCAGCATCTGAAAGCATACATTTATAATGATCCAGTCTATGTGAATACCATCTTTCCTTCAGGATACTGTTAGCCAGTTCTCTTGTATTCAACCCTACATTTACATATAGATTGAACCTTTCTGGAAAGCAATTTTACGCATTTTGTCTTAATATTTTTCTCATTAGCACTGCACATAGATTAGGCTTCTTGAGAAGGAAGAGACATACCTGGATATCACTGGCACAATTTCTAGAGATCATGTTTGCTTTTGAAGAAAAATATGTAATAAATACAAGGCTGGTCACAAGTGAATTTTGAAGAATCAGATAAAAACATTTACAGAAATTGCTCTGGTGCTCTTAAAACAAACACTTCCTTAATTACCTCCTCTGGTGGGAAGTAACAGTAGAAGAAAAACAACAGCAAAATTGCCTGTAAAACAAACTTCTCTCACAGGGCTTAGTACTTCAGTGAGGATCATTAGTCCTAATCAATCAGAGCATTTAATCATATGCTTAAGTTTAGGCTTACAGATAAGCATATGTATAGTCAGATAAGGCTAGGTATTGTGCTGAGCTGGGGTTGAAGTACTCAGCATCCAGCAGGATTACCCTGCACTGCCAAAATCTAAATTTTCTTCATGTCTTATTTGCACACTGGGTGTAGGATTCAAATTAGAGGAAGGATTAAGGAAAAAAAAAAAAAGTCTTCATGATAGCAGGGCCAGGCTAAGCAAACATTTCATATACACACCAGAGAAAGATGAAAGGAAAGCAGCTGCCCTTCCACGGTCAGAAATTCTTATCTGTTGACCAAACCTTTGTTGGTTTGAGAAAGCACAAGTGGCCCACATTGGCGGAAAGTTCAAAGCAATTTTTTTAATAGATAATGCAATCAAAAGTCTGTCTGTCTGTTGAAATATTTAGAGGAACAAGATATCGCTTTAACCCCCCCACACCTGAGACCTTTGTCAAAGACTTAAGAAGTGCCTTACACTTGTTTATGTGTTTTATCTTAAATAGGCTTCTGCTTTTTTCAAGATGAACATTTTGTGAGCTCCTTTGAACAAAAACTATATTCCATTAGTCAGTACTTCTCTATTGCCTTCATCAAAGGAGTTGCCTATACAGGTATGCCACCAAATTAAAAATCAACATGAAAACCACAAGTCAGCTGTGGTTGTTGTAGAAGAACATGCAGTTCTGGTCTACCTATGACTGGTGCACATCCAGAACAAAAAACAAATTAGCCCAGGCAACTTACTAGAAATAAGGTAAAATGTTCAACACCTTGAAATAACAATTTGAGAATGGAAAATAGCATAAATGTCTGGTAGAAATTATCTCAATATTTACATCTTAGAAAGAACAATATAGGAGCAAACAAGAACTCCACAGAAGAATTTCCCCATACAAATTTTAACATTTTGGCAACAGCAAACGATTTCTGAGATTAAATCACGTAGAACAGAATCTTGCAAGTTTCCAGGATAAAAAAGCCGCAGTGAAATAGGATTAATATTTTCTATGTAGACTTTTACCAAGGGAATCTTTGTACAGAAGAATGGTCAACTGCCATTTCTTCAGTCTTGTATTTACAATACTGGAAGGGTTCCAGAAAAAATAATTTCAGTTCCTGGGTTTGCCACTTCATCTCCCTCCTTACAAGCCAGGACAGTGCTGCATGCCTTTCTTGAGAAGTGGCTCAAGTGACAAAGAGCAGTAAGTGTTATTGTTCTATTCCACCTCTACCATTGCCTTTCAGTCATTAACTGCTCCTTCATTCATAACACTGTTATTTACTGTCATCCTGCTTTTTTTCCTTTTATCCAAACATACTCCAAATACACTGGTTATACTCTATGTTACTTTCTACCTGTGAGGCCATGCTTTGGTTTGTTGTTTCTAATTAATCACTATACAGGTGTATTTACTGTCACTGATCCATTCAATATGTTCAACATGCTTGCCCAAGTTTTCTAAGCTATTTGCAGCAGAAGTAACTAATCGTTTTCCATAGCTCATAATCTTTTAGAAGGAAGTGATGTCATACCAGCTATCCTTCTCTTTTGTAATGTCCTTGCTGGCTCAAAATTTATAGCTTCTCAGTGCTTTATATCTTCACTCCTGAAGCCAAAATTTGCTCTGCTACAAGCAAGTATAGCTCCTCCGAATCCATCTATGCCAAGACTGAGTTCAGCCCCTATGCCAATAAAACTTCCATTTGTATTAAAATTGTCTACTGGTTTGGAAAGACATGTCAGTTGGAATTACTTAGATTTTTGTGGGTATTTCTTCTCCGATTGGGTCCCCGGGCCAGATTCATCCAGACACCAATAGTCAGGATCAAGCAGTTTGTGCATTTACTATCAGTGGCTGTGGACTTAGCCAAAAGGACTTCAAAAGCTTCTTAGCTGCTGGAGAACAGCTGAGGCTATTTTCAGGCAACTAGTGTGGCCACATCAGTACACAGAACTAGTCCCAGGGCACTCTGGCATCAACAGCATTTCTCCCCCTGGCCCTTGGGCAATGTTACCTTGCCCTCACACAATGGCTGCATTTCCCTCAAAAGCAAAGCAGAGTAGGGCTGACTTTCCCTCTCACATCTGAGGATGAGAAAAAAATCCCAAGCAAAAACATTTCATTATTTCATCAGTGTTGGTAGTCTGCTCAGTGTTACGAAAGGTTAATTTATTTAGAAGCTGGGGCACAGCTGAAAACTTTCTAAAGGTTTGTTCACACGTCTCACTCTTGTCCCAGTGTTACCAAGTCTGACCCAAGACAGAGCCAGTCTGAAGGCAAGTCCTTTAAATGAAACCTCCTTTCTTGAAGACAGATTCGGTAGCAACAGAACATGCAGACGTGTCTCCGTGCTTCACCAAACCTACTATCCATCTATCTCACTGCAACTGCTCATCTTTGTAGGAGGATTAAGGCCAGTGACTTAGTCCCAGCCAGAATTTTTAGTTTTAGTCATTGTATTCAAAACTGAGAAGCTTTCTGCTGTCCCCTGCAGCCCACTGTGGGAGTACTTTTAAACACCACTTTTACTTTTTTAGAAGCCAGAGCTGGATCCTGAAGCAGCAAACAGGCCAGAGCAGTGATGCTGCTGGTGATGTTGTTGTGAAGCACAGGCTGGAACTGTGGGAGAAAAAAATGGTTGAGAAGAAACAGGAAGATGGAGTTTATAGTTCAGCAGCAATCACAGGAAAAAGTCAGGATGTGACAGATTTATGGATTTAATGAAAAAGAGACTATGAAACAGTAACAAAAATACAGCAGAATAGACAGGTATGTAGGATTTTTCTTCCTTTAGGTTTAACAGAATGCTTAGACTAACATGATTCTTTTGTTAAACTAGATAATATTTTTGAGAAACAGCATTACAAAAGGTTAAACATAGAACAGATGTAAGTTATAAAATACAAGCTGATCAAAGCTCAGATTTTGAGACAGATATGTTAGCAAATGATGATAAATCAGTCCCACTAGAATTGTAAGAAGCAGACAAATGTAACTACACAAAAGTGAAAGTCAAGAGTTGAAAATAAAAAAGGGGGAAAAAAAGAGTGGAAACAAATGTTAAAGTTAATTCTAAACAACTTCTACCGAACATCAACTAACTATATTCTGTAAAAAGGGAATAATATCTACTGACACACACCCAATTTGACTTCAAAATAGGATTCAAATGCTTCAAACTCTTAATATTGCTTAATGTATGCAGCATTCTATTAATTTCCTATTTAGTAGCTGCTCTTCTCAAAAGTTCTAAAATTTCAATAAGATCTGTACTGCCATGATCAAAACTATAAAAGAGGTAGAAAATGGTATAAAAGCAGATATGTGCTAGAAAGCTGAAGCCATTTTTAATTACCTTGCTCATACTTTAAAAAAAAAAAAAAAAAGAAAACAAAAACTTACTAAGGTATCTAAGTTAGGACAAAATATATAGACATTCAGACATTTGAATGAAAGCTGAAGTTTCAATTTCTTTCCCTTTTGTAGGCAAATAAATAAAGCACAGTGAGAAACACACTATTTACCAAGACATAAGTGAAACAGAAAACATTTGAAAGACCAAGAAAAAGGAGGTAATTGTTAGGACTGTCAGCAGGGGACCGCTGTGATAATTTGATCTGAACTCTGCTAACAAATCACTGCACCATTCTTTTTACTTTAGTATCTGTTTATGCTTCTACAAATTGAAACCCCACTGGCAATGCACTGAAGAACAGAGCTCAGCACAATAACACATCAGCCTGGCGATTAGTTCAAGGTGGGGAAGGATTAGTTGACCATCCCAAACCTACAGTCCTCCTCAATATTTTGTCTTTCCCTGCTGAGGTAAAAGGGTGCAGACATATGTAAGTAATAAACTAACAGGCTTCCATCTACTTGAGGTTGAGTGGAAGGAATGCAGAACAAAACTATAAAAAAAATAATAGACAAAGGGGTAGTGAAGACTTGGGGGAACTCAATACCACATCTGCTCTGCTATGCTGGGATGTAGCACCAGGATGCCCATAAGTTTTTAAAGATATAACTGTGCCTTTTTGTGATCTTGCAGCACACTGTTATGGCCTAAGCATGCCAACATTTAGAACTGACACAAGATCAAAAGGCTGATAAATGAGAGGAAAGGGGATGTTTGACCCACTAAACCATATTCTACAAGAACTCAAGGCTTTTTAAAGCAATAAAAAAAGTAATACACTACTGCATCTTGAATATATTGTGACATTATTTTCTAAGAAAAAACCTAATATCTAGATTTGTTATATACTTTTATGAATATATATGCAGACATATGTATGAATACATACATTTATGTTTATTGAGGTAAACTTATTTAACATTTTAACAAGATTCTGAAAATTTAATTTCTGATGAAATTTATATTAAAATAATTTGAAAATTATTTGGAATGTAGTTATTTATGGGTCTGATTTATTACTAGCAAAATGTATAACAATGACAGCAAGCAACAAAAAGGCAGGGAAATTAAGCATGGAATTTGAAGTTGAATAAACCAAAACAGGTTGGCTTTTTTGGCTTTTCTATTTTAGCTATTCTGTGATACGCACTACATTTCTTCCACTGAGTTCAGTGTGAATTTTGTGATCTAAATGAAACCAACCTGAGCTTTGTTCATTTATTTCACCAAGGTCAGGATGCCAGCAGTACCACCAGTCTTGTCATATCATCAACCTTCCAGAAAAGAGTTATGAACATTTTGCAGGCTACAGGCTATAAGCAGCAATAACCATTATTACACATCCAAACCCAAATTATATTTAATGGAGAATGCACCAATATCAAATGCTACACATTTGAAAACTTCCTGTATTTCATCTCAGTGTCACATTAGGGGTTTATATTTCCTATTTTTAAAGGAACAGACACAACCTAACCCCTAAGAATTGTGCTCTGCTGTGATCTACCATGAATGCAGGATGAGGAGTGACCAAGCTCCGAACGGTGTGCAGGGAAGCATGCAGTGCCATCAGCGATATCAGAGTCACCCTGCCTGAGTGACAGCCCCTTTGCAGATTTCCCAGTATGCAGGAAATCACACCTGTTCTGCTGACAGTCCTTATGTCTTTCTTCCTCATGCCACTGAGCAGTTTGGATGGGGAGCGTAGAGTGGAAGTTGCTTTCTTATGCCCAACCCCTCTCAATGACTTTGAGGTATTGTGTACTCTCCAGAAGAGGAATTTAGTATCAGCAGTTCCTGTGCTAATCTCTCCTAAGAGCTTTAGGTGCTCAGCACTTTTGGAATCAAGTTAATAACTATTAATGACTTAGAAGGATGAGAACTGAGTCTTCACGATACTCCTTATTCAAGCATTTTTCACATCAAATTCAAGTGGAAATTTAGCTTTGCTAAGTGAGAGGGTTGCTGAAAAGGATCCAACATCAAAAAAACCTGAGAAACGCAATTAAATTAAATTTGGATGTAAAAGTGATGAGATGTTCTGATTCTCCTGAGGATTCAGAAACATTCCTCTCACAAATAAGAGTTGTATAAATGTATTAGGATATGAGGAGCAGCTTATAAAAAGGTAAAATGATACTTGAGAAGGCTGAGAAGCTATTCACCTCTTAAGTCCACATGTAAGGAAAAAGCATCCGATGTCCTTAGCTTTCAACACTCACCAATTGCATTGTCTAGTATAGGGATATTGGCACTTTTTAAAATTAAGTAGCTCAGATAAGAGTTATCGTATTGCAGAACTCACCTCAAGTTGACCACCTATATATTTCCCCAGCTTCCAGGCCACTACAGATACTCTGCTACTGATGCCTGGGTTTGTCTGGTTTAAACCGTAGAGAGAGCATGTCTGTGCAATCCCGAGGCTGGGCCCAGCAGCCTGGAAATCATTGCACAAGAAATGGATAACCAGTTTGTGACACTCGGTGCCTGCCTACAGCCAGTGGAGTTCCTCACCTTGGAAAGCTCTTTTCCACCTTGAACTGTTCTGGTTCCTGGTTCAGTCCCACATTCCAGCCAGGATGGATGTTGCGACACAGGCAGGTAGCTGGTGATGTCTAGGAGTGGTGAAGGAAAGCAGGCACGTCAAAAGACACACTCGGGATCAATTTTTAGAAGCAGGTAAAAATAGCGTTGTTTGATTCTCTACAAAAAAGAACAGGCAGGAGAGAAGCGTCTTTGTAGACAGATCTGGGTAAATTTGCATCTTGTCAGATGCACAAAACAATTAGTTGGAAAAAGCGCAGAGAACACCTACAGATTGTAGGCTATGTTATTTCTACATCTGCAGAACAAAGATCAAAGCAGTCAATAATAAACTTCAGAAGAACTTGAAGAATTACTTTGCAATAATTCAACTTTTTCCATCAAACCATCCCCCAAACCATCAATAAATGTTAGGAGTTACCTGCTTATATCAAAGCAGCAGGGCCAAGCACTGAAGCCACTATTCTACCACAATTACAAATATATCACCTGTCAGAGTAAATGAATCTGTAGTACAAACATAGCAGCACCTATATATAAAGCTTTGTATTTTAATTTTAACAAACATGAAAAGGAAAACACTGCCAGAAATGTTAAAAGAAGTGAATTCTGAGCAAACAGGTTATTTATTCTATTAATACCAGAAACCTTCTATGAAATAAATAAATGACATAGTTAGAGACACTGTTTCTTCCTTGGGGACATTCGCTTTTGTTTATTTTTTAAGGAGACAGAGCAGATTTTATTATTTGTATTTTTAAAACTCTGTTTTGCTGCCAGATTTTAATTTCTTGGTTTTAACAAAGTTGTTTGTTTGTTTTTTTTTTCATTAAAAGCACTCCGGTTTCCACATACAAATACAACAAGTCTTATTGATTACTAGCTTTTCCATGGTAAAAAAGTGATAAGATGCAGGAAGTAGAGGGACAGAACTGCTGTGGTAGGTTTTCTGCCTGCAGTAAGAAAACAAAGCAGCCAAACTTTGACGACATCCATTGTCCTCACCGTCTGGAGCACACCAATGTGATGGACAGACTGCTCACCCCAGCCACCTTTGGGGACAGATGGCTTCGTTCTGGACCCAGCAGAATGTCCATAAAATTAACATTGACTACATGTTACTTGGTAAACAAATGTAACTTGATTGATGAAGAAAAACTGCAAGAAATCCTACAAAATACCCTTCTAAAGTCAGAAAAGCCTCTCTGCATTTTCAGCTTCTAACCCTACAGACTAGAGAAGCCAAGTGATTTAATAAATGTATTTTAATGCAATCTTAAGTGACTCGGTTACATTAAAATCCAGTTATTGCACAACAGAGTTGTTGTATTCCAAGGGAATACAGTACAGACTTTAACTGATGTGAAAACACACAGATTTTGTCTAACAGCCTCTTAATCCTGCCAATTTTGCTAATAAGATTAGTGTCTAAAAGGCAGCTAAATAAACTCTGCTGTTGACACTTTAAACAAAACAAAAACCACACCCATTTACCCCCCAAAAAACCACCATTTCTCCTGAAACATTCTTTTCCTTTATTATGGCCCCAATCCAGCAATGGGACTACTTATGTGCTTAAAGTTAATCAAGTGCTTAAGTGCTTTGCTGGACTGAAGCCTGCAATAACATAAATCTGAGTGGACAAATTATCATTGCACATAAGAAACTTGAAACAAAATGAAAATAATTAAACAACTGAAGCTGTTTGTAGAGATACTTAAGTGCCCCATGACGCTAAGGCTGCATTTTGCACATCCAGGTTTTTCTATTTTATTTCTGAAGAGCACATACTTCTCGCAGTTTTGACTGCCCACATCTGAACTTCCAAGCTACAATTTCAGAAAGTGAAGTGAACCCTTCTGTCAGCTCTGTATTCTGATACATATCGAAATTTAACTGGACAGACACCGACTACTACTGGGCTAAAGGATGGGCCTGTGGGAAAATGACTTGCAACAGTAGATTTGCACTGGAGTGAGTAGCTCTGGGATGGTAGAAGGAAATTACGGAAGAAAGTGAAATGGGAAATTAAAATATCAAAGTAAGGGGGAAATGGGATTTAATGGAGCATTTTTTACATTTCATCTTTTGGGTATTATCTGAAAATATTTGGACTTCCTTTCCCCCCCCTATCAGCCAGGCCTCCTCTTGAGCCTTAATTTTCATTTAGTTTTTATCTCTGTCACACAGTCTGCCTTTATATAGTCTCCTTGCTCCTGCTCTAAGAACATTCAGGCTAATTTCCCTTTCCCTTAGCCATTTATCTTTCCTACATCCATTCAAGTCTATGGATGCATGCATCTTGAAGGAGAAAAAAAAGCTAAGGCTGTATATGTCATAAATGTGACCAGGAATCAAAAATAGCTTGGGGATTAAAACCCATCAAAACTGTGCAGTCCAAAGCAAAGCACACTGGCTGTCTAAACAGGCAAATGAAAAGAACAGAGCTAAATTCTGCAAAAATGTTTTTTCCAAACTCTTTGTCCTTCTATAAAATTTTGTCTTTTTCATGAAAGCTCCAGCTTCAAGAGTCCATTCCCCAAGATGTTTAGGCAGTGTATGAGCACCACAGGGTCACTTCAGACTTGCTTTGGCCAGTCTGAAAGGTTTGTCTCAGTCCATGCGAGCACCTGACCTTCGTGAGTCTGGCAAACCCAGTGTTTCCCAAATTCACACAATGCTATGACAGTGCACACACAACAGCCATCTTGCTGGTCTTCCTCTTGGGCTGCTGGATATTCAGAAAAGTCAGCAGATTTTACCACCAAAATGTGTCAGCTTTGAAAAACAATGTGGGAGCAAAAATCCATATGGGTTATTCCAGCATGGAAGAATGCTAGCAACTGCCACACAAAGCTTTCTGAGGAACTCAAGCTTTCAGTGACTCTTCCTAATAGAGGGACTGCCTCTCCATCTCTACCCCTTCCTGTGGGGCCCATCTCCAATTAAACAAGGTACAAGAGATTTTCCTCTCCTGATGCCTTCTCTCATTCCCCTGAAAGGAGGTAAGACAACTGGCAAGCAAGACAGCTATTCCATCTTCAACAGCTTCCATCACAGTCTCCTTGATGTGGGGAATGCTCCCATCCAGACCTCTGGTGGGTCTGAAAAATAAGCGTGGTGGATTGGAAAATCTGGTCATGTGTATCGATTTCTGGATCCTATTACAAACACACTCACTGTGCATTGTTCTGGGGTGCTGGCTTTTCTCCAGGTTGGACCTGTAAAGATTAGCTATGGAGTATTTTCATTCAACTTTCTGAACATATATGAACATATGTCTTTGTGAAGTCATTGTTTTTTTGTCTGTGTGTGCAAGGAATGGATTTTCAAGGAGATCGATGAAAAATGGTGGCACCCTCAAAGTTTAACATAACTGAACTTTTCAAGGACTTGAGAACCATGTAGTTAAAATGAACAAAAGTGTCTTTTTTTTTCCCACCCCCACAATTCTACTCTGCCATCATAAATCGACAAAGTAGCTTTGCTTTTAAAAATGGAAGGAACTTTAAACATAAGAATTAAATACTGAGGTAAATTTCCTATAATTACCTGTACCCCAAATTAAACTACCTGAGAGTACAACACACAGTCACATTTCCTCATACTAAAAAATACCTAGGTACATTTAAAGATAAATAATAGAACTGTGAAGTAAACCATGAGGTCCTCATTTTTATGAGTATTTCAAGAGGGTCCTGGTTTCATTCAGCAAAGAACATGAGTTCCTGTGTGGCATTGCCCACCATTAACAGCTAGGAGACATCTCTGGAACTCCACAGTTTCTTAGCTTGTTTCACTGGAAAATAAAGACTCAGGTGCCTATTGCTCCTCAGTGAAATAAGATGTTAGTTTGGGCTTTTTGTTAATAAAATATGGTTTTGTAGATGTTTTGGGTTCCAAGTCCTTTAGATAATAGGATAGTTTTTAACATCCATGCTATTATCAGGGAGTTTATGGCTGATAAGAATGGTAGGGAGAGAAAACACATTTCAAGGAAGAGATCCTTTATGAAAACAAATTATAGAGTTTAAAAGGGGGGTACATTTTCAAACAAAGCACCCTTTACTGGGGTGAAGAAATACAACAGATATGGAGTTTAAGGTGGATTAACAACTACTCACCTAATATCAATATTGTTGTTATTGACTCAAAAAATGTGAAGGGTCAAAAGTAATTACAACCTGTGGAGCAGGAGAAGAGGCTGAGGGGGACAAGGTGGCAGCCAAGCCAGTGCTGAACAGAGCTGAGCTGAGGACAGAGAGTTGGGACCTACACAAGAAGTTGAATTAGTAGCAGCTGAGGGTGAAATTGCAATGGCTTGCAAAACCCCACCAATTTCTACTCAGTCCATGATGACTTCTCCCTGCAAACCCTTTCCTTGGGGTGTCATTTCAGTCTACATCTTCTTTGGCAGCACAGCTGTTCTAAGTTCTTCACTTGCCTGCTCACTTCCACACACACACTGCAGCACTGTCTTCTCAGGTGTGCTGTTAGTCCGAGTGTGCTGTGTGAGATCCCACATATGATCTGGACTTTAACAAAAAAAACCCTTCACCCCCTCCAAAAGAGCTGCTCAGGGAGAAAGCAACATGTAAAAAAAAACTAAAATGTCAAATCAAATACTTTGAAAATAGTAAAATACCCCCAAAAGATTTGATTTGTTGGTAAGTGCTTTAGTTAGCAGACACAATTCATTTATGTTTGGCAGCGTTAACTAATTACTGTCTGCAGACTGGCAGCACAGATGCTAACCCAGCACCACAAAGCATGTTAAGCAAGCAACAGCATGATAGAAAGCACAGCTCCACGGAAATGTACACTGACAAACTTTCAGTGCTTTTAATTGTGCACTTTTTAATTGGTATTATTCCTAACAAGAAAAAAGGCTATCCTCAGGAGGCTGCAGAATTATATTTGCCTGAAAGCTTATTCTTTAAATAAAAATGGCTGTTCATAGAAAGTCTATTAGTTTCTTGCTTCATCCCACTGAAATATGTTCTGTCCCTTGGGAAATAAATTTTAATTTACTGTAATTTTTCTTGAGGTTTTTCACTTAGTATGTCAATGTACACTTCTCCCTCCTCCCTTTCTTTTTTTTCTTTGTGTAAGGACCAAGCTTTTTAAAAAATAGAATTAAATCTGAACAAATAAAAAAGAAATGAGTCAAAAATCTCAAAAATACCTGAAAATTTTATGGAGCATTCTTTTCAACACCCTTACTTTAGTGTGTGTGTCTCAATTTTCTAAATAGCAACAAGGACAAGAAAGCCTTCTAGCAAGTAACATAAATTAAACAAGCTCTGTTAATATTGCCTACTGACCCCAGAAGGGCTAAAGTGAGAACAGAGTCCACTCTTCTTCTACTGCCAAGTTCGTGCATTCATTCAGTTGGGGCAAAATTAGCCGTTTCAAAAGGACTGATGTTCTAGGAGGAGACTGTATCCAGCACGGCTAGTGCTTGGCACCTCAAGTTACACCTCTAGGTCTGCAAGAATGACTGACTGAAGGAACGAGCTAATGAAGGAAGACAGCCCTGGTATTTAGAAGTGCTGAGCACACACGAAGTGGAAATGCAAAGAAAGCAGGCAGCAAACTGTGAATGTAGGAGTGCAGATGTTCTTTCTTGTGATCAATATGGCAGCCAAACAGCACTCCTGCCACAGGGGCCAAATGGCTATTAAAATGACAGGGATGATAACCTGGACAAGAAGTGATATAGATATGACTAAGCCATAACCAGAGGTCACTAATGTATAGTACTTCTGTTTTGTATTTAACACCCATAAAAGAGACAAACTGTGGTTCACTGCTCTGAGTGAGAGTGGACACCATTCTATAGAAAAGGGCAAATGTGGTCATAGTGACAATTCAAGAGAAAATGCCAAGGTGTATTGGATGGATGCTAAAAAATTCTGTTTAAGAACCACTTTTTTGAGACAGACTTGTCCCAGCAGGGAACAGATTGAAGCTTCCCAACATCAAGTCAAGTTTGAGTTGGAAGCCCAAAACAGAAACACCCACCCCAAGCTGGGATGGGGCAGAACTTTTATGTATATGCAGCACGGGGCCCAATAGGCCCTGCATGTTACTCTTTCCACTCCAGACATCAGATGGCTGGAGATCCTCTCTCTACCATGGATAAACTCACACTTGCCTTGTTTGCACTTAATTCAATGCCTTCAATCATACTTTCTTTACAATTTTTAAAAAACTGGTTTACTACCAAGGTCTGACTCAAAAACCTGTGGTTTCTCAAATCCCTTCTACTCCTCTCCTGTATTTTTAAATATTGATGCTATATTTATTATTCTTTATTTATAGTAGTCTTCTCTCCATATGCTATAACTAAGAAACTTACATTACTAGATCTGCAATATGACATAACAGTTCATTCTGTGTTTTGGCATGGAGCTTCCCTGACACACTTAATTTGATGATATTCAGCCTCCAAGTTTTCCTCTCACTTCAGCTTCTGTTACTTCTATAACTGCATTCATGTTAGCCAATCTTCTTTTACCCCATTTTTAATATGCTCATTCCCCAAAATAAAATCTGGCCAGGTAACATCATCAGGAACTGAATGATGCTCTCAGCAGAGTCCGGAAAGCAACCCAAAAATACCTACCCCATCTGTATCTTTAATATCATGTTGATGCATGTTACTCTTTTCAAATATGTGCACAAATATATATTTGGTAATAACAATATTAACCTCCTCCCCAGAAGTAGCCACAAACAATCAAACAGCAATTTGCTAGCAGGCAAATTTGTTCTATTTCATTTTCTCCTATCCTGTGCCTGTATGGGGTAGAAAACAGTAGTTAAAAACAGGACTAGCAGCTACCATCAGTTGCTTTAGCGCATGTCGTGTAGTTCCTGCTGTGTTTTATTAGACAAATATAAAATTAACAACAGAGCAGTAATGATTTCCTAAACTGGTTCCAACACAAATCTCCAATTTGAGGTCAGATGTATTGCCTAATAAAGTTTTACAACAGCAGTCAAGTAGTGGTAGTTAGCTTCCCAGAAACACAACTCTTAATTCACCAGATTTAGTTTTAAGACTTGTTCATCACATAAAACAAAAATAAATATTATCATAGCTTTACTCAAAACGTTCAGACAATAATCTCCAGATAAGATGGCATTGGGTTACTTTAATTGCAAACAACACAATTAAAGATACTTGATATATTTACATTTGTAGCAAATATCCACTATAACATTTTGATTACTTGACCTGATGCTTGTAAACTGTCATTCTGAAGGTATTTGGCAAGTACACACTGGTAATTCTATTGCTTACAGAGCATGAAACTTTAGATAACAGGCTACTGTGGTCTTGCACTGGTAAACCTTTTGAATTCATGATGAAGGAAACTGAGGCAAATAAATATTTATCAATAAATTAAAACTGAAGAGATATCATTCTAGTTTAACCAAAAACACAGCTGACAGCAGAATCTGCTCTATAATAACAAAAAGTTTCATCTTCAACGTTTTTTTGACACATCAAGTTCAGTGCTAGTCTTTAAGTCTTTGTCAGAAACTACTGACGAAGTCTGTCAGAAATTGTACTAAAACCAATAGAAGTGTGAGTAAAATTTCCATGGAGCTCTATTTAATTTATAGAAAAGTTATTTAAACATCTAATCCTGTCCGTAAATCATTCTTTTGAACATGTCTGTTTAAAGAGTATAAATTTAAGTAAGACCAGTGAGATACCTATACTAGGGCAAAAACCTATCCCAAAAGATGAGCCTGATTTAATCAGAAGCTTTGTACAACAAAGCAAGAAAGATCCACTATTTTTTCTGCAAATTTACCAAACAAATTAAGTGAGCTAAGACTTCATTAAATAACACACATAAAGGTGGTGCTAAGGGAAATAAACATTAGTGCTATAACATACAGGGTCAAAAATATACTCTTCTTAGTCACACACAGTTAAAACTTTTCTCCACATTGAAAGTAGGATTGCGTAAGTGTCTGGACAGCAGAGACTATGGAAAGGGACAGCAGATATAGTCAAGCTTGCTTTAAATAAACTCTCAGTGATACCGACAAAAGCACAACGCAGCACTGAGCTGAAGACGGGCTGTAAGGTCTGTCTGCACCTTGGGTAATGTGTCTGCACTGAGTTGGGGCTGAGCAACCACCAGCACCTGAGTGAAGCAGCTGAAAGTTCATTGGGATGAATGTAGATGAGCTGCAGTCAGAGATTTCACAATTGCAAATGAAAATAAAGGCACTGGCCTTGGAGTAAAATTTATATGCACATATTTTTATACATGTATTTATAAATATCTCTTTAGGAAAAAAAACCCACCTTCAAATCTAGCAACCCTAGAGACTCTTTTCCAGAAAAATCAGTTTAAACTATTCTATGAATACAGAGCACTATAGCTGTATTGCTCAATCCATTTTGAGTTGTCTCAAGTTTCAAGTATAACTACGAACTTAAATACACACATTAACTGAGAAATGGTGGATATACACCTTCAGACTCACAGAGTGAACTACTGAGCAGAATGGTTCCAAATGGATACTTTGACATGCAAGAAAAAAGAGCAATATCACACCCGCTAACACGCACTGTCAGATGAAATCACACGCAGAAAAGGGGATTCCCTTAGGTCATCTTCTAATAGGAAACCAGCCCCTCTGCTAAATATGCTTCTAGTCTAAGCCACTAGCTTTGGCTGTCCCAAAGAATCCATCATTCCTTATAATTGTGGATCAAGTAATTATCCAAATGCACTTTTTTTTACTTTTGCAAATGCTGCTCTGCTCCTGAACGAAGAGCATAGAAGAGAAAATGTTTCCGATCTGTATAACAGTAAAGAACCTGCAGGAGAATCAGGACAGGGATGTGAGTGAACAGCTGATTGTCACCTACCTCACAGAGACGCTGACATGGGGAGAAAATCACTGGGGCAAGCAGGAGGCACTGGATTTCACCACGAGCACCCTCCCTTTAGCAGGCACCAGTCACAGCTAGACCTGATGCAGACCAGACCTGCCCAAGACCAACTTTTATTTAACCTTGCTGATACTTTGGATTTGTGAGGCCAGAAACTTTACAAACAATTACCAAGAAGGTTCCTCCTGAGGTATGGAGCAGCCATCTTCCCGTCAGCACGTGCTTTTGGGAAACTTCTTCTTTCATTTTTAATGGCAACAACAACCTGCGAATTCCATCAAGTATTCTGGTTTACCAATACCGGACCCAGTGTGAACAGGGCACTGGTGGGGTACAACCTGGAGCCCCATTGACTAGCACTGCCTTAGGATGCTGGGAATTTATGTTTACGTACAAACTGCAACCACTGACTGAAACAAAAAGATTCCATCACATCGAAAGGATAGATTTAAGAAAGTACATTTAAAATAATTTCTACATCATCTCCTCCGTGTCCAAACTCAGTGGAGTATCTAGTAGCAAACATATATTAATAGATTTTGTGCTCTCTACGTTTATAAGTGGGAGCCTGAAATAGAGTACCACCTTTTCCAAATCATATCAAATGCCCATAACTACATGTGTGTATATGGTCACATCATAGGGACAGACATACACTAGAGGTACAAGCATTACAGGTCCTCAGTATGGCCTAACACTGTCTCTCTAGATCTTAAGAGTCTATAAAAACCTCATCACAAATAATTAACAAGGCAAGGGCAAACATTTCAATTGCTTTCAGAATACTGAAGATGCCCAAAAATAAAGAACTGCATGTTGAGTTTCAAGCAGAAACAGTATTTATTTAATGGTTTTGTATCTCTATGGCTTTATACTGCGGTTTTCTAACTACTGAGTCCTATGCAATCAGAGATAAGATGATGTTGGTACTGTTACAGATTAGTTTTCCTTTCTCTCCTCCTTCCTCCTGTGCTCCTTCTCCCCACTTAGAGACTCTTTGGGGTTTCATTATTTAACTTTTCCCTCAGGCATGGGGATAACACCATTGGAGCCATTTTGCAGGCAGCAGGATTCTATAAATGAGGCACTTATTTAAACAGCTTCACACAGAGCTGATGTCAAAGTTCTTGGCTATTTACAGGTGACATCACAAGAGATGCCTTCTGAAGCACGGCCAAAACAAGTACCATGCACAGATTAATTTTTCTTGTCCAACATACATCAGAAAACAGTCATTCCACCCTTGCTCCGCTTCACAAAGCTCTTCCTTCAAGCAAATGTATGACAGAGCTGCACAGCAACTTTTTTCCTGCCTGTTGAACAGACTAGAATTTGGTTATTGCTGAGCAGGAATTGAGCAGATTTGTGGGTATAATTCTTTCTCCCATTATATTTGCCCATCCTTAGTGAGAAACAGCGGCAAAATAAAAAACCCTACAAACCAAAAAAGAGGTCTAATAACAGCTCTTGACCAAAACAGCTAAATAATCACAGTTTAATTAATTAGGATCTGACAGTGCCACCTATAATAATAAACCAGGATGAGAATAAATTAGGTTTTGCTTTACTTTTCTTGGAATCCATCTGAAACACACCAAAGATTCGGGAATAAGACCATAGATATTTTTTTTGGGGAATTATGTATAACATCTGATTAAATATCTACAACATTTAAGAGGGAAATACAAAATAAACTGTACTTTCCAAAATTATGTCATTTTCTAAGAGCTCAGTTTTCCATACTTAGGGTGGGAAAGTGCTGGTGCTTCATTTCCTCAGCAGAGCTGCTCCTGCGAAGGGAGTGACCATTTGCTGGCCCCTAAGTTTTGAAATTTAACGTGCTGACTTATACAATATACACATACCTTGAAACATCTCTCCATTCCTCTGTTAGATATTAATTCTAGACATTAAATTTTGCCATTTATTAGCATACATTTGGAGTTTATTTGCTCAATGTTTAATCACGCATAGTAGTCATTAGCATATATGAACACTCCTTTTCTAGAGCAGTTTGTGTAGAATTCTCATTTGAGTTAATTACTATGTAAGATAGCTAAATTCTAATTAAAATTCAATGGCACATGTAATGATAAAAATTTATCAATACTGTGTCTTTCTCAGCAGTTACTTTTATTAAATTACTTAGCTTCATTGTTTATTTCTTGAAATTGGGATTCTAAATTAGTTTGGTTTTAACCACTGAAATTTCACTAGGGTTTAACTGCAAAGTTTTTAGTTCATATTTTAAGATAGTCAGGTCTTTCCAAGTTTTGTATTGACTTTTTGCTTTGCTATGTCTCTGAAGATCTTTATTAACCTCTGTCTCCCAGCACTGAGAACAAGAAAAGCACGTTTGGTACTCTTCAAGCTAATGGCAAAACATCCCTTAATGTCACTGGAGCTGTGCAGTCCATAAATATCTTCTGCAAGATATAATAGAATATCTTAATAATAATATAATAAAATGGATTGAATTTGCCATCAGATTAAAAAACCCTCTTACACAAGAACACTACCAATTTTCTGTGCCCTCACTGTAAATTGCTGCAAGTATCAGACAGAATTTAGTCAGTGCAAAATCTTCCTGGTGCAGAGGTCAAACCAGCAGTCTGAGCTCTTCCTTCACCTCACTTCAATGCTGCACTTCTCAAAGTAACCACTGTGGATATTTACGTATGTTTGCATAAACATCTGCAAGCTGAAGAAAATATTTCACTCGTGCAAACACTTTTCTTTTCTGAGAAGATTTAGCTATAGTAGGCATGAAAATACAAAGAAATGTCTTTGGATCAGTTTCATCTGGGTGGGGTGATATATGTGTGAAAAATACCTGTGTCAAATTCAAATCTGAGCTCAAGCTTTGCTCCCTACATGCAGGATGCGCTGCTGGAAACTAAACGTGCTCTGAACAAAAGCAAATGAACCTTGAGCAGCTAAAACTCCTTTCTGCTGCACCAAATGCAGAAGGCTGCATTCCCAAACATAAAAATGACTAATCACCCTTTAATCAAGTTATGGTTAATAAAGTCATCCAATTTTTGCTTAATCATGTTAATATTCAGACATGTTAAACAGTAAATCCCTTTAGGCATGCAAGCCTGTTTGCCAAGTTTCAGCCTACAACAAGGTGTAAATCTCTGAAAACAGCCCTTTGGAAATGCTGACAAACCTTTGGCTATTGTAATAGGGGTTGGCATCTCTGCAAAAACATGAAGGCAGATCTCAGTTTCTCTACAAATTTCTACTCTGACTAACATTTGCAGAAGGTAATTCCAGCGCCCTAGATTTAGTCCTCGCAGAACTCCTTTTTGCCATACAAGCCACAGAATATTACTGAAATAGGTGGGAAGAAGAAAAATTAACCATAACTAATTATTATTAGAGGATAATATTTATGACAAAATCTACCTGATACTTCCACTAATAATTTTATTATAATATATCAGATTCTCAGAGATATTTGTAATCAGGTTCATTCAGTTGTTTGTTTTTAAAGGTGCTTTGTGACTTCTGAAGCAGAATAAAATGATAAATAATGCATTTTCCTCAGTGTTGGTGGGAAAGCTCAGCCTATAATTAGCATACAAAATTACATATTCTGATACTTGATGTTCAGCTATGCCATTTCCGTCACGTCATACAGAATAAACAAAAAGCTGGCAATCCGAATACCCCAATAACTTTATTCTTCTGAACAACCACTGTTGCCCCAACACAGCTTTTCTTCAAATAGCTCTTTAGAGACCTCATATCTTCCACCAGCTTCATTCTAATTGAAACCCGCACTTCGTGCTGCAACCTCACCGAAAACACCAGATTTCTGTCCGTTCCTAAAGGAAAACTGTGCCACCGTGGCCACGAAGGCCCCTTTAAAGGGAAAGCCTGGGGAGATGCTGGGCAGGGGCTCCAACAGAGGACCTTTGTGCTGCCATGCAAATGGATCCCTGCAAGCAGCCTGCAGACAATGCCCAGGGAGAAGGCAGGGACAGCCAATCCATCTGCGGAGAGTTGGGGAACTCAGCCTTCCCGACATTCTTTCTCTTACACAAAACACTCCATGTTGACAGCTGTGAATTTTAAACAACTATTCTGTGTATGTTTTTCTAATTTTGTGTATTCAAATAGTTTCCCTGGCATTGGGGGCTGAAAGCACAGTGCTTGGATTCTGTAATTTAGAGATTTCATGCTTTTCAAGGAGTCACAGCAACTCCGATTGAAAAACAAAGTGGAAATTAAGTGTCTAATGGAGAAAGCTTCAAATGGCAAGAAAACTGGAGATGTTACACAAAATAATACTCATATTTACATAAATTATGATTACAGAGAGTCTCTGTATGTGATACATATATTAATAAAAAGTATGGAAACTTTGCTTGACTAAACCACATTCTGATTACTCAAAATTCACTTACGCTTTGTAGTGCTCCTTTTAAAGAAAAACTGCAGTATTTTCAAGAAAAAGTTTACCTTCAGTCAATTAATCAAATAAAATATTTGGATATCAGCAATTTGTCCATGTAATGAATTAAGTTTTTTTCACTAGTTCAAAAACTAACTTAAAACAGATGCTTGTCTAGAGCAACATTTCTCTGTGCATTAAAAAAACACCACCACCAGAAAATCTCAACCAGCAGTTAAAAACCTCCCTGTAAAACAGAAAAAACAAACAAGTTTTCCTTTTCCAGTTTAATGAAAAAATAGGAAAATACTTGAAAACAGCATTCCATGAGCATCCCATGGTGATCCTGTCACGAACATGGATATATTCACAAAATGGAAATACTACATATAGGCTGTCATTAAACAGTTTTGGCCAAAAATGAGTTTGGGATCTCTCCTGAGAATTCTACCTAACTGGTATTGGTGGGGTTTTCTTCAGCAGTGCCCTGGAAAGGGAGCAAGCAGGAAAAATGCAGGGCACTGGAGGCCAGGATGAGTGGCTGTCCTTCCTGCCTCTGCCACTTTGAGACCTGCAGAGACTTCTTCCCTGGCTTTCAGTCCCTGAAATGATAATTTTGAAGAGGAGGCAGCCAGAAACCATCCCTTTATATACAATAATTCAAAGACTGAAACCAATTTCAGACACACTCCTGTCTTTTCTGCAGTGCAGGGTGGTTCTCCTCTGACAGCTCCTGCAGGAAAGCAGCTCTGCAGAGTCCTGCCCACCCTCCCAAGGAGCTACCCCTGCTGGGAGGGGATTCTGGGGAAGCCCTCAAAGCAGGAAGCACCATGGAAGATTCTGTCCTTCTCAGGAGCCAGGCCAGTCTGACATACCATCCTGGCTCTGTGCCTTGCCACAGTCATTTGCCTGTCCCCACCAAGCAGTGAAATTGGCTTCTGATACGGTGCATCTTCAACTCTCAAGACCACCAACCAACTAGACTTGAACTTAAACCTGTTTGGGTCATTCACTGCTCTTCTCTACTTGAGTCACTGACCCCTTGCCTTTACAAGGTATCTTCAGATCACTCACAAAAACCACTGTAGGAGAGCAATGTATCATTTCCCTCACTCGAGCACCAGTTTCCACACTGGTGTGACCCCCTCCTTGTTGACATTTTTTCTCCCTAATATCTGCAGGAACCAAACAGCAACAACAATGTGGTTTTGCTTAGGGGAAGACAGGAGGTGGGTTTTGTCTAGTCTGGAAATGTATTTTCCCTTCTTCCCAGTCATTTATTGTTCTTCTTTTGGCACCAGAAGAACATATTTTGGACGTGAATTTCTCTGTGGGTGTTACATTGAAAATTAATCTCTCTCCAAGGCATATTCGGTCTGGGACAGTTTTGAAATACGTGTGAGAGGATGGAGAGGGGAAGGAACGCATGGAAATGAGGCCACTTGGTGGGGCAGGCAGAGTTATCCAGCATGTTCCCACAGCCCTGCCTCACCTCGCCCGGCCCAGCCATACACAGCACGCACCTCCTGTGCTCCCGCTGGGCAAGGGGAGCTGTCCGGCGTGGGAGGGGATTAAGGAGGGGCTGCAGGCACGAGGCTCAGACGTACGAGTGCTGATCCACATGGCACGTTGCAACATGTTCCCTTAGTCACTGGCCCCCTCTTCCCATACCCCATGGCTGTGAACTCTCTCTGAGGGAGCACAGAGCCACCACCCCGGAGCACAGGCTGGAGGAATGGGACCTCCCACCAATACGAGGTTCAAGGTCTACCACCATTTCAGATGTGATCACTGCCTACTCTACTCCTTCCACCTCCCCGGGTGGCTTCATTTTCATTTGTGCTTATACTGGAGTGGTGTGTTCACATTTTATGGATATACCATGAACAAAGTACAGCCAGGTCCCAGCCCCCTGTGCTAGGCACCATGTAAACAAGAAAAAAAAGTAAAAATACCTGTAGAACTTCGATCCAAAGCTTGAAAGGGTCAAAGAACCATGGAGAGAGTTAAAACTGTATGTGGGTTTTTATACTTAATTAGAAAAGAATAAAAAGCAGTAGTGTATAAATTTTTGAAAAACAAATTCTAATGAGTCATTACGAGGCATTAGGAAGCTCCATATACATACATATTTAGGCACTCCTCCGGCTCAGAATTATGCTTTGTGCAAACAAAAGGCCTCTCTCTACAGATTTACACAATAGGTTTACACTGAGCCATTACGATCTATCATGTAACTGAGTGCTTAATGACTCTTTAATTTAAGGATTATTGACACAAAAGATGTAACAGCTGCTTAAGAGTTACTACACAGCAGCAGCTTTCCAAAGAGATATCACTTTATCATTTTTATATTTTCTAAACTACCGAAAGATGCTTGCATTTGTGGCAATGCCTTTAAAGAAAGAAAGAAAAAAATCAAAGCAAAATAAATTAGAATATATTTGACCTCAGTGAATTGTGAAAAAAAATTAAATTTAACATTCTCAGTTGAAAACAGATTTGTTCTTATTTATTTCTAACATGAGAGCTTTAAAAAACAAAAAACAAACCCAAAGGCAGCACTGACAGTTTAAATACAAGGGGTAGTGAGCGTCACTGTGACAGCAAATGTTTGAAAATGGAAGAAAGTTTGTTAGGCTGTGTGCGTGTATACATATATATATTTATAACCCCCTTAACAATGAATATTCCTGCTGCCAAGCATTTGGAGACAGAGTTGATTTCCTTTCAAGTAATTGATGTAGGCTTTCTTCAGGACCCCGTCCAGACAAGTTCTCCACCGTGGAGCAGGAAATCATACCGTCAAAGGAAAGCTGAGAGCTCCTTCCACACAGCCTGGGTCAGCCCCTCCAAAACACTAGATTTATACGACTGCTGCCAAAAAAACTTGCATTTCCATGCCCTCCTGTTGCTAAGATAAAGGATGTTTCCTACTGCCTCAGAATGCCGTCCTCATTTAAAACTCCAGCTATGTTCTGACAAAACACGCTGCTGTCACCCCAAATTGAGCAAATGAGCCTACGTCCTACAGTATAAAGACCAAAAGAGTTATTGAATATCACCCGGGGAGCACAGAATGAAAAGGCTCCCATTTCTTTCTGACCTTTTTGGGGCATTTTTTTTCCTGAAGTCGGCCCGGCCCTTCAGCCTTCATTTCTCATGCTGTCTGTGGTAGCACAGGAAGGACAGCCTGGACTTTGCAGTTTCAAACAGATCAAGTTTTGTTAAATAACTTTTTCTTTTTCTTTTTTTTTTTTTTTTCTCCTTCTTCAAACCCGAAGCGGAAGGGAACACTGTGAAGAAAATGGAAACTGGCAAAGAGCTTTAACTTCAAATAGCCTTATAAGTCAGCGTTGATGTGCAAAACTAATTCTGTTTTTTTGGCATTTAAATATAACCCGACAGTTGCAGAAGGGAGGGGTGAGGATGGGAGAAGTGCAAGGCAGATTCCCAGCCAAGTGCAAAATACAGAGACGTGTAGCGTTACGACTCCTGTTTATCAAATGAAATAAGGATTAGATTTATTGGCACCAAGCTTTGTAAGGGAGACTACAAACTTGACCTGGAAAATTTCAGGAAAGGAACCCTAGGATAAAAAGCAGTTCCGTACCGCTGGTGTCTTGGTGAAAGGCATTTCACTCATGGCAGAAGGGGTTGTTTCCATGGAAGAGAATCCCAAGCTTCAGTAAAATAGATATGCAAATAACTTCATTCATCTAAAAAAAAAAGTACAGCTGAATATATTGTATCTAAATATTTGTTCAGGGTTAAGTGGTGTTGTCTAAACAAGCAGAAAACCCCATTTTTTTAATGTAGATTGGCTCTCTCCATTAGAAGTGCCGGCCACATACTTACTACTTATTTCTATGCTTTTCGTTTCCTAGAAATCTCCTACGTTATTTTACAGATGCATGAGGTCAGCAATATTCTGACACTGGGTATTTGTACGACCCATACCATCACCTCTTCGGGCTTTAGCTGGGTAGCTATTGCAACCACTCCCTGGAAATACACTGACAGGAAAGTGCACACTTCTCATCCTTTAAGGACAAGACATGAAACTGAACGTGGTGGTGTTTATCAGCCTGTAATGACACCCCACATGGAAGAGTCTGCACTTGGTTGCCCCACAGCGCCTGCCTGTACAGCCCAGCCTGCCTCCCCTACCTCTCCTGGGGGCAATGCCACCACCTCCAGCAGCTGAAATTGTACCTCTCCTTGTCTCTGTGGCTTTCATTGGTCCGTGCTGTTGGCCCAACACACCACCCAGAAGCACTCCATAACTAAGATGAATAAATTACTTTCTACTACACGAAACAACTGCCAGTGTGAGGGGTCAATAAACACCTCAGCAGCCTCAGGGCTGGGACACGGAGGGAGCTGAAGTGCAGAATGGGATCCTGACTGCCCTGAACACTTCACACAGGAGATATATGGAATCACTCAAGCAGAAGAGGAGATTGCTGACAGCTCACTCAGAGGAAGATGAGGGAATGCTACCATCTTGAACAGGCATCTGGAGGGGAGGCACCTCACGCTTCTCCTGCTAGAGAGAAAGTGCATGTATGAAACGTGCAGGGGCTGGAGACTGTTGCAGAGTTTGGGGAGGGGGGGCACAGGAGAATAGTGAATGACATTTAAAGCATATGTATACAATTTCCTCTGATCCTTTCAAAGAATATTTAAAGGAGATCACTCAAAAACCTACCTTAAGCAGTATGTTAACTGGAAAAATGCACCCAAAAATTGATAAATAATCTTGTGTTATCACAAACAGAATGAGAAGTGTTTACATGCAGTCCTGCATCTACCAAAACCTCAGTTTATTATTGACTAGAGTAAGTAATCTCAAGTCAAAAATTAACAAATGTATATTCATATTTAATATCTGCCCCTCTGTAGTGCCATTACTCAAATGCTGCCTTGTAGAGAAAAGCCACTCATGAGTCTGTTCTGAAGACACTGCCTACTTCAAGAATTTTTCCAAGTATATTTTTTGCATAAAGTTTTTTCTGGCTGGTTAGTCACCTCAGATCAAGACAGCCACTGGTCACAGACAACTCTACCTGGCAAAGGATGGGCCCCTTTCGGTGGGACCCTCTCTCAATGTTTATTTGTTGTTGCTGAAATTAAGTTTCCTACTGAAATAAACCTGGAGCCCCATGGCAGCAAATCCCCAAAAGCGAAATATTACAGTTCAGCCTGTAGGAGACCTTGCTGCTAACCATCACTAGCCACAACAAAGAAACAGACAAACCAAAATATTTTAAAATAAAAATACAACTTCGCAAGCAGAAGCGACCCCTCAACCCCCCCAAATAGGAGCCCCAGGTTATCAGAGAAACTGCTATAGAGTTTTGCACACAGAACTCATTTTTTTTTACCAGTTCTCTTCACCTTTACTTTCATAAGGAGCTCTTCTCCTTTCTTCTGGGGAGGAAAGCAATCTACCGTGCCCAGGTGGATCTAATAAGGGAGGCCTAATGCAGGAGGTCAAAGAATATGAATGGATTAAAAGATTAGGGAGAAGAGTATGAAGCCTTTCACCTTTCAGGTTCCTGCTCTGAATTCGTCTGATGTCAGCAGTGAGCAAGCAATGGAGCCATCAAGGAGCTGTGGTTGCATGGAAATCT
Organism: Pseudotriccus pelzelni; assembly: GCA_035584735.1. Classification (NCBI taxonomy): domain Eukaryota; kingdom Metazoa; phylum Chordata; class Aves; order Passeriformes; family Tyrannidae; genus Pseudotriccus; species Pseudotriccus pelzelni. The sequence goes on from JAWMRA010000020.1 coordinate 10,621,444, forward strand.
CTCCTTCGGCTTCCAGGAGTTACACTAAGGGATCATTAAAAAGAGTCTGAATATTTTAAAGATATATACTGAGCCTGCCTCTCGTTATCAAGCCCCATATCTACTTTTCTGTTTCTTCATATCCCACAGCTATAAACACACCAAGATGGCTTTTCAGTTAAAAAACCTCTCCCCATACGTTTCATGATTAAATTCAAATTTATCAGGTACATTTTGCTTTCCTGTGACTTCAAATCTCATAGATAGACAGACACCCCAATCCACCACTATTAGCACAGCTGTTCTTACTCGACCAGTCACTCTTCATATACCAAGTTAAATTCCCTACAAGCAATAATCTGCAGAAAAACAAACAAACAAACAAACAAAACAAACAAACAAAAAACCCTACAAAAGCAAAACAAAACCAACAAAAAACCTCAAAACAACCCAACAACAAAAAGCCAGCAACAAAAAAAACCTAAACACAAAAAACCAAACAACCAAAAACAGGAAACCCCAAACCAAAACAAAAACGCCCCAAATCTGACTCTACAAAGAGCTAATCTGGTAGTATTCCTGATCTTCAACTTAACCTTTCCATGATTTTGGTTAAACCATGTTAGAGTTGACCATTATGCCATTACCAACGGCTAAAAGTGCTGGCTTATGCACTTAAACTTTCAACTGTGTTTTAAAACAGATTGCTTCAGCTCCAGAAATTACAGAGAAATTATCTATTTTTTTAACCCTGACAAGGTCTATTCTTTCACTTTCACATATCCAATGGGAAATAAAATGGCAAAGTGCTTGAGAACTAAATCAGCCACACATACAGGGTCCTCTCTTGGAATGAAAGGAGTGAGCTCAACAAGTAGGATGCTGTTTCTAGATACTAGAAATTTTTCAAGAGCTAAGTGTTGCATTTGGTTCAGGATTTGAACCCAGCCATGACTGCCTCCAAAGTGCTTTCAGTTAGAAAAAGCAAGTTGTACAACGAAACTATCAGCCGTGACTGAGGCTGGTTTAATAATAAACTCAAAACTACTTAAAATGAACCTCATGTTTCCATGGTGATGAATACATATCTCCCTCCAGACTGTCTTGTGATGTAGAAAACATTCACCAGTAGTATTTTGGTAGCAATCTTGCTAATGGAAAATTCATTAGTATTGTTCAAGATGGCGATAACACTGACTTGGATTAATTTTAGACTGACCTTGGCAAATTGGCAGATGGAGATGAAAGCAGTACAGTGCCCAACGGGAAAGTAAAATACGTGAAGATACCCACTTGTGACATATTTTTTAAAAAAGATGACAACTGGTGGCTGTTAAAATGAGTGTGCAGACCTGTTAGTTTACCTCTCTGATACCTGCTAATAAATCTATTTTTGTTTTAGTAAGCTCCATCACCAGTGAGAAGATTTAAATCTCAAACATACAAAATGTTATCTCCTTAGGTTAGCCTTGCTTAATGGCAGTGAGGCATAGCTGGTTGCAGACACCCTTAACATAACATATTTGACAGGTATAAGATCAGGCACATAAAGTAGTAGAGGTCCCAAAGCTTGCCTTTATTCACAAGGCTGCTCTAAGGGTATGAACTGCTAAACTCTGTCATCATCCCTTAACTTACAGAGCTCCTTAATACGATATGGTGTTCTATTCAGGGAAAAAAACCACCTTCTTAAGAGTACATATTTGACTTTGATCCAGTGACATGTTTCTGAAGGAAAGCATCTGACAGGACAAAGATGTACAGTACTTCATTTAGTCTGTGTGCCATATGTGGCAGTTTAAGGATCACTGTCACAGCCCCTTCGGCTGCCATCCAGGATCGCACGGCGCGGCAGAGCAGAGGGATTGCTGCTGGGCTTCAGGAGAAAAAGGCTGGCAAGGAATTTCTCTGGGCTCTTTCCAACAAGTGTATTCACCTATTAAATTCAGAAACTGAAAAATGAGGCATTTTAACTTGCAATCAAAAAAAAAAAAAAAAGAAAAAAAAAAAGGAGAAATTTTAATAGCTCTTCACATAATAGAAATGACGTTAATATTTTGATCCAAAAAGCCCACAAGCACGGGCGGCGTTTTAAGCATGCAAACAGATGCTAATTGGCCTGCTCAAGGACTTAAAGCTACATATATGCAAAAACACTTTGCCAGGAAAAAACCTACAGATGTCTACCACTGTTTTACAGGCACTCCTAACTTCCATCTGTCAACAGACTTGGAAATCCTAGTTACTTCAGGATCTGCAGTTTTTAAAACATGATCTTTCCCCAAATATCAGAAACGACAGTTTCTGAAATAAAATGCAGTGCTTTTGGTGTTCAATTGTCCTTGCAAACATCTACACAACTCAAAATGCTAAGTAGCTGTGAGTAGGTAGTGGGTATTTGTTGGGATATAATTCACATTGAGAAATTCTCTGGTGATTTTCTTAAAAACCTGATTTAGTTTTGACTCTCTCTGTGCTGTCAGAAAGTGCTCTGCAGATTTCATAGTCCTCTTTTATTATTTTATTCACTAAATCTGAAAGCCATTCAGCAAAACAGCACTGTTGTGACATGTTTCTAATTTAAAAAGCAACAAAGCTGTAGAGGAGGAACAGAAAAGATTCCCTTCAGTAAAAGAATGAGGGGGAGCCAATTAGACAAAGATGTGTCAAAGTGGACAGTGTTTATGAAAACAATCAGCATCACATCTAAGTTACACAGTCTAGTTCCCTATTCTTACTCCTTCAGAAAGCTGTTTGTGGTTTCCAATATTAATGTCTCTGTTTAGCCAACAATGAGCCTTTCTTAATTTCAGATTAGGAAGAAAAGTACGTCAAGAAGTAATGCGAATGATACGTTACATAGACATGCGACAAAAAGATTTCCTTTTCTCTTGTGATTTCTGATAGTCAACACAAGTTCTCTTTTTCCTGTAATCATGAATCTAAAGGCACTGATTATGTCAAACAAACTCCCTGTGTGGTTTTAGAAACGAGTTTCTTCGAGTCTCACAGCTTGGTGGCAATATTCAAACATTTATTCAATTACCGTCAGTATTCATACAATGAAATGAGTGTCTTGAAAGAAAAGTATTGAACTGAAAAAAAAAAGTTTAGGTAAGAATTTTCAATTTACCAACTGACCCCAGGTCTCAGTAGAGATGAGGGCGATCTGTTCCTCATATTTCCCTTCATGCAATCATCATCCTAAATGTATTGCAATTAAACCACAGTCTAATTAAAACACAAAAGACTTTTCAGTAATGAATCTTTCTGGCAATGAGCATCTTCAACACTTACTTCACAAACAATAGCACTTGTCAAGAGATGTTAAACAAATTTCAGAACTGAGGCTTTTCATGGCAATTTGGAACATTTGATATTCTGGTCTCTGGTGCTCAGTGTCAGCCAGTTCCTTATGTTCCCAAAACAGACTAACAATCTGTAGGCAAAAGTACACCATTTAAAAAATTCACCAGCGTGACTGTGATTATATGTGGTTTTCCGAGGGAAATGGCTTGGCCTATCACTTTCTGACCTATTTTCCCCTCATTCCATTTTGGCATGTCCTCTCAGCTGAGTGCTGGAAACTGCACTCTGTTAAGTGGGATAAAAATAACAATAAAAACTCAGTGCCTATAGCAACCCTCAAGCTACAGAAGGTGAAAAGAATTACATCCTTAATTCGCCAGGCTCTTTTTACATATAATCATTCCTTTTACGTAAAGGTCAAGTTACAAGACTTTTTGCATTATGCATAGTGATTTCCATTTTGGCTTATTATTCAGTGGTATAAAATTTATGATGTCAGATTTTATGACAGTTAAACCTGAGTTTGCTCTGTTTCAGAATGACATCTGGGTACAGTGAATAACAAAGCTTCTATATTAAAATGGTCCCATATTTTTAGGTCGGCTCCTATAAAATACATCAGACCAAGAGATACTTGAACAGATGTTCAGAAAAATATTTCACTTCAAGTGCTGACAAACTAGAAGGGAAGTAGAATTGCATAATAGGAAGTGAATCATTACAGTCAATCATGAAAAATATCCAATTGTTTGGAATCAAAGGGTTTGGCAAATATTCTTTTCTTTCTGCTCTGTTGCAAGGAATTTGATATTCAAAAACAAACAACCTAAGAAACATATTCAGTGCTGTTGCTTAATCCGTTTATGAGAAAAAAACCAGGTTTTTCAAGGTAATAAATGTATAAAAGTGCCTTTTATTTGTTAATGTGTGTACCAGATAATGATTTTTAGCTGACACTACAATTGTTTATTATGACAATGCAACACCTATACTGAAAATTGAGTAGTCTTAAGGTGTTCTGTGCTGCTCATTCATGCAAAGAATTCTTGTCAAATATTTTAATGAGAAGAAAAGTATGGCAGTCAAGATTAAAAGTCAAGGTGACCTTTAACTGTGGAAAACAGTATCTACATATCACCTTACATTTTTTTTAAGGTCATCACTTCTCTCTTGAAGAGTCATGCCATAAATGGAAGTAGGCAGTACAACTAGGGAGCTAACTATAAAAAACATCCTTCCTTCAAAATTAAGCTCTGCATTACAGCTATTTGAAATTGCATTCACCCTTTGGTATAAAATTCAAATACTTGCAGTGGCGTCTTCAGCAAAATGAGGGAGGAAAACACACATTACAGAAAACAGGGATATACAACTGTCACCAAGCAACTGGTAAAAGCAACAGCACAACATCTTAGAAATTGTCACTCTTCATTATAAAGAACAAACTCGCCTGTGACCTGGCTGTGGCCAGGGTGTGCTGAGTCAGCTGGAAAACCATTCTGATGGGCACCTGATGGCCTGTTGTTCTAAGGAGTCTTTGGGGAAACCAAGGATGCTCCCCCAGCACAGCAGTGACCTGTTTCCTACTGTCATGCTTCCAGCTGCCCCGGTTAGCCAAGCAAGCTTGCACTGTGCAGAGGTTCTGCTGCACGAGCAAAATCCTTACAGCCAAAGTGACCTTCAACAAGTTCAGGAGGGCCTGGAAATACGGTTCTGATTACCAGAGTAATATTAACAAATCCTTGTATACTGGGGGTTCATGATACGTTTTCTAGACTACTGACAGTAGAAGTGGCCAGTGCTGGAAACCCCCTAAAATGCATCCAAACCTGCCCAGCTACCAGACAGCACCTCAGACTTGTCAAGTCCTGCATTTGTTCTTCCAGCCATCTTACAGCTTCTTTTTCCCCCTTTATAACTGGAGGGAAAGGCAAACCTGGAAACAAGGAAAAGCCAGCTGGAGTTCACTTCCCAGAAGACCTTAGCTGTGTTAAAAAGAAACTCCTTTTCTGCCATCCAATGAGGCTGGAAAAATAGGCATCACACCCCAAGGGCAGCTTGAGAGCAATCTCAAGGCTGGTCCTAAATATCAGCACAAGCCTACTCTCTAATTTATTTACTCTGTCCCCAAATTTATTCGCTTATCTGTAATCTTTACTGACTTTCCCTCACTGAAAGCAGTTCAGGTATAACATGACACGAGAGTGGCGATAAGGCTTCCAGATTAGCACTGGTTTGGGCCCAGCCAGCTTGGAATGAGCTGCTCGTGAGCACAGGCAGCAAAATTAATGTTTACTTGCATCTGTCCACAAAGATACATTCTTAGTTATATATACTAAGAGGATTGCTCACAGAGTACCATTAATCATTTTTATCGCTACCAAACATAGTATCAAACACAGAGAAAAATGTGGTTCCTAATTGCTACTATGGAGACAAAGCAGCGGAGGAACAGGAGATGAAAATAAAGTACTAGGTGTCATTTGTCCTGTGAAATTATACGTGGAATATTTTAATTAATGGGTGATATAATTTATACAAGGTTCTAAGTGAATCTTAAATAATTATAACATCCAAACACCATAAATCAGATTTTAAAATTTCCTAAGAAAAATGTTGTGGATAAACTTGCTAAAACATGCAATAATGAAAAGAATTTATTAATATCTGACAACTCTAGTACAGCTTCAAATCAGCCTGAACTTGCTGCAGCTATGTATTTACTAAGGTTGGTGTTCTTCCCCACTAAGAGCATCTATTTTCTTCTGAAGGCCCCTTTACCACATCCCATGTAATGAAATGACTTAGACAATTCATGTATATTTTGTAAAGTATTACAATCTGCTTAAATTAAGTTAGTAATGATGCATTGTACTTTAATTACTCCATGTATGTGACACACATAATTTAAAGCAAGCTCTCACACTTTGGGCAACTGAACTTTCTGTATCTATTAGGAACCCCCACAGAGTTTTATGAAAGCTAAATTTGAAAACATTACAGTACTTTTAATTTTAAAAACATTTTTGCACTCTTACTAGTTGGCTGTTAACATCTGAAAAGTGGATTATATTCCTACAAGTGCTGATGAGAAGCACTTTCTCTGTTTAACGCACAACTATATTTAACACTCTAGTCTGCTATTTTGGCTTTATTCAAACGTGCACAAAATTCCTTTTTTAGCCACTGAGAAGACTTGGCACCAATTATAAAAGATTTATTGATCCAGTACTAACTAGAGTACATTACAAATAGCCAAGTGCCAAAGAGTTCCTTTGCACCAGATTGTGATTTACAAGTAAGGAAAGGAAACTGGAGTACTAATTAAGTACAAAACTCTAAGCTTTAAAAAGTTGTGTACTTATAATTAAGGTCCTGCAAAATAAATAATCTTTCTCTAATCAAGACAGGCTTTTATACCAAAATCTTTTCTCTAATGTAGATACACATGCACCATTTTCTTTCACAGAATGCTAAACTCCATCTTAAAGAAAGTTTCTGTATTGGGAAGTGTTGCCACTCTCCAAAACCAACAACAACAAGAAAAAAGCAACTCTAAAATTTTAGTACTTAGAAAAAAATTAATTCATTAAAATCTTATGCTGTATGGTTTTGATTAAAAAAAAAATTATAAAAGCTTTACTAAATGGCAAGTGGTCTGTCCTGATTTTCTTTTAAATTTTTCCATATTTCTTTGCATCTGTCCATGAGGACAAGTACTCATAAGACATATAACAGTATTACATCACTGTAGTGTAATTCTAAGGGATTATTTTTACCCTATTATCTTTTGAAGAAATTGCTTGGGCTAGGCACAGGTAACACAAAGACAGTACAGACACCTGTACTACAAAAGTGAAGCAGGACTGGCCCAAGGATCTGTGGGACACATGATGCAACCCTTAAACCTAATAAAGACCACTTCTATCAAATGAAATCAGGCTAGATGAACCAGCAGTACCAGAGCTCAGAGGATGATGTTTGTTAGCCACGACTACATGCCAACACTGAGTAGGCTCAGCCTAGCCATGAACACTCGTGATTTTATCACTGAAACGAGCAAAGTTCCCAGAGTTTATTCTGTTAATTTATAAGGGATTTACCGCAGCATTGGGTGGTAAGAAGGATGAGACTGAGAGCAGCCAGCTTTTCAAAAACACCTATTGACACTTTAGCCACTTTGCATCCAGTGTCACTGTCACCACAGAGAGACTGATGTTCATCACTGGCTCACAAGATGTGCAAAGTTAAAGCAGACACTGAGTCACAAAAAAAGGGATTAAAAAAACTCAAAGGAAGAAGACAGTTATGTTCAAAATATCAGGGAGAAAGCATAGCCTTTAATTTATAAGCTTAATTTTTAATTATTCTTTTTTTAATGCAGAAGTTCTCCTAGTGGTAGATGCAACTTGTGTCTGCTCAAAAGCTGATGTAAAATTTCCACAAGCAGTAAGTCACTCCTAACAGTTCACTAACAACGTACAGGTGTGTCTTTTGGAGGTCCAGCTCCACAACATACGTGTCAACAGGCAAGAAATGCACAGCTTTATTTCAGCCTCTGGGTAGACAAAGTATGTAGAAAATATAAGACAAAAAGAGTATGTGTAATTTAATATGTAAAGTTACTTGAGATATACCAATTATGTTAAATACATTTATAACTAGGCATACTTTTGCATTTGGGGTTTATTTCAAACCTTATTAAGAGCACAGGACACAGAAGAAACAGTCTGTTTGATCTGTTTTGAAGCTATGGTAATAGGAAACAAGTTTTCCTGCAATGTCTCTCAGGACCATCAAACAGTCCTTTTTTTTTTATTTTTTTTTTTTTTTTAACAAGAATAAATACAGAGCCATATTTGAAACCCTTAACCTAATGCTTACAAAGAAATCTCCCTTGTAGACACAGTTGTTTGTTAAGACTAACCCTAGTTCATTTTCCAGTCATATTTCAGAGATAAGCAAAAATTATAGAAATAAAAATGTCTAGCAGGTAGTTTCATTTGCCTCTTTTATTACAAATCCATATTCAGATATGTTAATATAAAGATGTACAATATTACATAAAGGGCACAAAACCTGACATCGTGACACTGGTGGCTGAACGGCTCGCTTATTGTAACAGCTCTTATTCAGCTATTTTCTAGTGCTCTCATCAGTCTTTTGTGCGAAAGTCTTTGGTGAGAGTCAAGTCTGAACTGATAAGGCCTTGGAGACATAATCACTGGCCCTCATTTTCCATTGACAGCCCCACACAGCCAATTCACAAACATTTTCATATTAATATTGAGCAATTTCCCTACATTCTAATCCATCAAAGTAGGCTATTAATCCTTCCCCCTCGCTCTTCTCTATTCAAATGCTAACAATTTTCTTCTCACAAGCTAAAACATTTGTCCTACAGCCCCTCACACAAAGACACTGTATTGTCAGCAGTGATTGATCAGAGTATTAATATGAGGGATGCAATGTACATTGTATCAATGATACCACACGGATGTGGAGAAAAAGGTCTTTTTTAAAGGATAAATCAAATGCAAAATATAATAATTTCTCAAGGAATGCTTTAAAGTGCTTTGCCTGGTGTATTTTATGGAAATTTATTAAGATTTTCCAAGGTATAAAATGCTTTTGAGTTTGGAATGCAAAATAAATGTCAGGGATGCCCTGTTTGCAGGGATGTGGTGGGGAGCAGCCTGCAGCTGGAACTGGCTGGGGACAAACAGGCAAACAGCAACAAAGCTACCACAAGCCACTTGTTCTCCAATGCCATGTTTTATGCAACTGGGGTGGGGAGGAAATAAAACCAAACCAAACAAAAAAATTAGGTGAGGATAACTCTTCAAAGAAAAAAAACCTTTCATCTCTTGGAAAAAAATAAATAAGGCCAGAAAGCAGTTGCAGCCACTGCCCTGCAGGTCTTCTGATTCAGGGCCACCTGAAAATTCCCACATCCTCAAGCACGGCCAGAAGATCTCCTCAGATGGTGGGAAGGAGAAAAGGCATCCGATGAATCGTTTTTTGCACCCTACTTTCAAATGATTTGGGGCTATTTACTAAAAGAAGGACGCTCAGCCTTACGATGTTTTATGTGAAGTCTTCACCGGCTTTAACCTTCCTTGTAAAAACACAACTCAACCAGCAGCTTCTGCTGTAACTGCAGGAGACGAGCACAGACAGCAGCAAAAGGGGGACAGTCCGTACGAGACGCGACTGTACGACGGTGAACGTGCTGGCTGCCACCAGAGCAGAGCCCCGGGAGCCTGGAAGGGGGAAGGAGGGAGGCCGTGGGTGCACAGAGCTCTTACACAGCTGATACACCCTGGCACAAATTAGAGTAATTTCAGGGACACTGTAATTTACGGCAGGTTACAGCGGTCCTTGGCAGAGCTCAGCCCTCTGCAGACAGAGCCCCCCCACATCCCAGCACGTGTCCTCCTCCTCACAGGGTGCGGGTGGAGGAAGAGACGGTGCCAGGTGCTGTCAGCAAGTCAAAGCCATCAAGTTCAGCCTCAAGCCCGCCCTAGGATCACTTTGCTGGAACTGCACAAAGCAATTTAAAAGAACATGCAGCTGGACAACAGAGAAACCCAGACCTCCTCAAACATCCAGCATCCACTCATCCATAAAAAGAAGCAATTTGCTCACTTCCAGTGGCACACACCATGGGGGTGTGGGTGGGTGTGCACACATGTGGTTAAATGATCTCAAAATAAGATAAACACACACAACTGCTTAACAAGCTGAAAAATTCAGCACAACATTTCAATGCAAGTGTGAGAACGTTTGAGGCTGGAGGTATAAGTGATGGACTATATTTAAGCACGTGCAGATGACAACTAAGCATCTAGTGATATCAAAGATCGTAAACTTCAATTTATGTATATCATTCTATTAAACTTAATTTTCATTTCCTCTTGTATACTCTTTCCTTCTCTGAAGAAACAAAGCAAACCTAAAATTAGTAGAGATGTAAACTCAGCCCAGCAATGCAAAACCCTAGACCCTAATGACCATATGAAATTTTATCACTGGATTTAACCCACACCTCAAAGGAAACCATTCCAGCTCTGAGCACCCTGTGCCATCATATTGGCACCCACGTCTGAGCACCTGTATGGCTCTTATACATCAAGGAGATAGCACAAGGGGTCCCTGGTAGTTGTTAAAATGATTGACTGATCTAAAAAACCACTTTGTTCAGGAACCTTTGTAGAAAAGACAGAAAAAAACCCAAACCAAAACAATTTGTAGAACAAGTCTTCTTTTTTATCATCTAAAATATGATGAACTCTGAGAGGCCTGAAAGCTACTGTTGCTTCCCAGGATGAACTTGCTCTGGGCACAACCGCAGCCCATTTTAAAGAGCCTCAGTTTCTGTGCCACAACATCCTGTTTCTACACCACTTACCTTTGGTACATTATAGCTTTACAATGAGTAATTAAAAATATTTGTACTTTGAAGCCACTTATGAGATCTTCCAATTACTTATATTAGCATTCTGGCAAACAGTCAAGCCTTTTTAATGTTGAGTCAGACTCCTGAGCCTGCACCAAAAAGCTCTCCAAAGAGCTATTTTGATTTTCTCTACTTCCAGACAACTGAACGGGCTACCTCATGCTCTCCTGCTGTCTTACAAGAATCTTTCCTGAGGGAGATGATATTCAGGGCTAGAGCTGCAAAGCACCATGTCCCACCTCCCAGCACCTATAACAGATTCTCAGACCCAGGAGATGGGGCAAGAGGCTGAGGGAGGAAGGAAACTGTTCTCATTTATGCCTGAGGCCAGAAGATGCACAGGATAAGACGTGCAGAGCTGTGACTCCGTTTGGAGAGGGGTCCAAGGAACAACCCCGCTGCCTCCATGGGCACAGCAGATGAGTCAGTGCCGCAGCAGTGAGTCAGTGTCCCAGGGAACAGGGAGGGTGTGTGCTGGATAGGCACTCTGTGGGATGAGTTCTGAAACAACAGCTCTGGCCACTTCGTGTTGTTGAACGTCTCACAGCAATTTTATATAAATAAGGGTGTTAACTCTACTTGAAATATGGCCAAGGCATCAAGGTTAAGCTTCCACTGATAGAAATTAAATTGGATAAAGTATTAGTCATTTCCTGTCCCAAGCTGTTATGCATTGTGATGTACATTATGAAATAGCAATTTTAAACCCAGAAATAGATTGAGTTCAGTTTTAATTGAAATAATCTTTATTTTGTAATTAAGCTATTATGTGCCAGAAGAATGATTTGCTTGGGATTCACGCATGAGCGTTACAATCTTTATAAAATCCCAAGCTGGATAATGTTTGCTAAGGTTGCTCTTGTGCAAAAAATAAACCCCAGAATTATATAATTATAAAAATTAATTTGCTAAGATACTAAACAGAAACAGCAGAAATAACAGATACCATCTACTGAAGGGTTTATTTTCAAAACTAAGGCACATGCACAAATGAATCCACAGATCTAGCAACTCAGTGACCTTAAAATTTTTATGAATTTCACCTAGAAGGCCACACGAAGAAAGTGAAAATCTCAATCTAGGGATTTGTATTTCAAAACTTTCCCTCTGTGCCTTGCACCATCACCTCAGACAGCAGGAGAGTTTTTCCTAACTGTTCTCCCCCCATCCAACAGCAGGTCTCCACACCACACCACCGCATCTCTTCCCTGGCAAGCTTTTGTCCAAGATTAGCAAGTTTCAGATCACACTCCAGACATTTCCTGTAACTAAACTTCCCTCAAACACTGTCTTACTTGTTTTTTTTTAAAAGACAGAACTGGTTCTATTTTAAACAGTTTAAAGTGTTAAAAATTGTTTTCAGCTACACTGCAAGTGTTCTAAGCCAAAGTGAGTGGAATTTGCAATCATCTCTGGAGAAAGACTGCCGTTAGGAATAAAGCGTGGGTTTATCCATTTTTCATATGTAAGTCAGATTCACTTTGTCAGTCTTGAGATTTGACAAAGTATAATTCAGAACGATTCAAGCTCACCTTCCACTGGACTGAGTAATCAGATTAGACGAGGAAACATACCCGTGGCTCTCCAGAACTTACTGCAACGCTCCTTAGGAACCTCACAGTGTAGGTGCCACTTTATTTTCTCAGTAATACATGGCTGTCACATATAATTGCATATACAAGACCTACAGTAACATCTCACAAATTTCCAGGAGCAGAAACTTGCAGTTTAGAAAGGGAAACTGTTGAGTATTAATCTTGCTAATGTTTCCAGAGGCCATGGAGTCGTTGCACGGGCTATGGAGCAGCGAGTGGTGGTGTGCAGGGCTGTGTGAGTGCCCCAGCACACAGACAGCAGCTGGTGTCATCTTCCTTGACCCTTCTGTTGGCAGCATTGTTCCTAAAAGACACTGCCTCTAAGGTGATGTCTCAGCACTGCATTCTTAATTAGTTGATTTTTCTGACAGTGGTGCTGCTTCTTAGATATAATACCGTAGATGAAAGACCTTTAAAGGTATCGTGTGCGACGTAGTTTAATTTGGCTAAAAGATAAGGGTTTTTTAAGAAAAATGACAAGCCTATGAATGAATTCAGTAGTATGGGAGGTAGAATGGCAATTAAAAACAAGTCAGAAAGGAAGCAAAGGTTTATTTTAAAGTTAAATTTCTTAGAAAAATAATCATGTTCTCTTTTCTACAAGGATATCACCATAGATTTTAGTCTAAAAATTAGCATACTATGATCAGAGAATACAAATGCAATCCACTGCAAAGAAATACTCATGCACTGATATTTTTTGCCTGGATTTTTTTTGGTTTTGTTTTCATTTGAATTTTTCCCTAAACCTATGCTCAAACGTATTTTTGCACCACACATTAAAATATGATAACCTTTCTGATAAAAAGAAGTATCCTCTTATGTGAGTTAATATAATTCTGAGAAGAATGACTTTGACCAATTGGTGCAGTGGCTCACTGCACTAGTGAACAAGGTTTTCTGCATCCAGTGGTCCACAGTCTGAATGCTATGGAGGCTGAATAAGGAGATGAATTTAAAATGTGTAAATGACAAGTTTGAAACTTGACTGAGTCAGACAAAAGATGCTATATTTAACACCTCACCCTCTAATTTTAGACCACTTTTTTTTAAGTCAGTTGAACAGAATATTTACAAGTGGCTTACAATTGTCTTTGAGCTGTTCAATTTTTCTTGGGTCTAAAACTGAAAATATTAAAAAGTGGGTGATGATAATTAAGATAAAATATATTTAAATATATTGTAGGAAGATTCTTAATTAATTACAAGATAGGGTAAAAATTAATGGAACAAAGTTTTGAAGAACAGCATATGAAAATGTAATTTACACAGTTTTATAGAAGGCTAATCAAATATTACTCAGTTTATCTTTGATCCTTCTGATATACTCCTTAGGGCCTGCTCAGTACAGTACATCAGTCACCTTCTTGCTTGACTAAGGGGGACTGTGGCCTTTTTATTTTATTTATATTTTAAAATATAGAAAATATCACACCACAATAAAGCAATCAACCAGTAGCCTATATGCTCCAGTAGCTGGAAAAGATAGAAAGTCAGTGAGTAGATAATTATTCAAGGTCAAACCTTTCTAGTGTGGTGCCAGGAAAAAAGCAAACAGTGAGGGTTAGCCAATACTTCACAAACACTTGTTTAAGGATTTCCTAATTACTATAAGTGGTTCCTCTGGCCCTGGCACTTAAAAAGGCAGCTGTATATGCATGATGTCATCCCTTCTGCCCATTATCTCTGCAGTAAATTTAGAGGATTAAGAAGCAAGCAAGACTGAATAGTCAAAATAATGATGATTTTTCATGTTTCCTACCATTAAAAATTAATTACACACAAAAGAAAAAGACAAAGTAAAACATAGATGCAATTAACAACTAAAATATATTTGAACATTTTTGCCCAAAAATTAGAAAAATGTTTAAAGCCCTCATGCATACAGCATGGCCTCATCATAGCACAGAATATTAAAGATATGGAGATAATCCCTATCTGATCAGCAAAAAATAAACTCAAGTGCTTTAAATGTCCTGGAGCAAATTGCACAGGTACATTGCCACGTTGTGGCAGCGCATGTTGCTGTTCATGGCTGGAATACAAAATCCACAGAGTTTGTAGTCAGGATGTTGTGAGAGATGCAACAAAGACACTGTAATATTTGCTTCCTGGGATGCTGAAATTAATACACCTGCTGACACAATCAGGGATTGTCCCTTCAAGTGGAAGGTGTCCCTGCCATGACGGGGTGGGGGTGTAGGGGTATGGAACTAGATGATCTTTAAGGTCCCTTCCAACAAAAACCATTCTGTGATCTATGATGAACTTCCTTGGTCAGAGGCATCATGCCAAAACAGACGATGAGTTTTGAGGGCCTCCCCAGCAATCTGGAGCTTCTGGTTAGGAATTTCAGTCCCCCTCTCCTTTACTTGCAACTCTGTCCTGCCCTTCTCCTTGAGATCATCAGACCAGACTTCTCATTCCTGGCAGATGATTATGCTTTCCATGAGTTTTAGGATCTGCTCCTTACCCACTAGGATTTCCTCCCATATTCCATAGGCTCTACATCATCTATGTCTGTGAGAATGTCCCCAGTGCTCAGAATGGATACAGATCACGCTCAAGGCTCAGTCAGGTCATCTGTCAGCACACAAACTAATTTCTCCTTCATTTCTTTCTGTGTGCTGGGGAACCTAACACAGGAGCCACCCCAAGGAACATGACTTGAGGTAGGTATAGCACTGTATAAAAGAGTATCTCCAATCAAATTGCTGTTTATAAGCAGCTCCATGATTTAAACACAACTCTTCAAATATTTCCTTTCCTTTGTTTCTAGAGATGCTCGCTAACCTTTTCTACAATTTTTGAAAAATTAGTTTATCAGGTGCCACAGTGTAGAGCCCAGATATGGATTCATCATGCACAGTCACTTTCCAAGTCCCACTGTCTGCCTGTGTGGGAAGTTCTGAAAAATTAACTTTTCTGTTGCCATCCCTACCTGTTATTTTCTATTAGGGGAAGCTGCTCCTCAGCACTGCTCATTTCTACGTTCACTTTTGTTTTGCTCTTAGAAAGGGAGCCAGTGAAACAGTGGTCCTGATTTGATATTGCCAACTTCAGTCTTACACAGCCTCAGTCTTTGGCATGATTATTGCATGGTCATTCTCTTTTTTGTTTTTTTGCTCCTATTTCCCTCAATTGACAACTACATTCCAGGTTACCATTTCAGCATGTTTCCCTGTTAAAATTCCTCTCCCACCTGTCCACTTCTAGCAGAAGTCTCTGAATGCTGCCAAGAATATTCTGTTTAATAACACATCAGAAGTTCATGTCAACATTATAAGTCAATTTATTATGCAGTGATGTCTAGCTGAAGCTGGGTTTGTCCTGCTGTCTGCAGCTTCAGATATCAGTCACCAATTTTATTTCTTTACTACATGTTTCCTACCTAGTGAAAAAACACCCTCTGTTTTTCTTGGATCAAACTTATTTTACATCCTGAAACTAACAGTATAATTTCCCAGCTGCCACTGTCTCTCAGCATAAGGACAGATCTGGGTGGCTTCTACCACAATTTCTTTTAACCATGTGGTCTGTTTTACTTACCACAGTTCTCCCTGCTAGTGGTTGTGAAACTGGTTGTTATCTCCAGGCATATACAGAGTCCAGTTGTGGTCACCTTGGTAATATCTGGTCTAGGAAACATTGTTTGGTCTGGATCCTGGATGAGAAACACTCCTCTCTTAATGCAGTTTGTATTTGAGTACCTTCTTCCAACTAAAAATAGTTTTGTGCTGTTCCTATACAATGGTGAGATGTTCCTGAAACCAAAAGCTTCTAAGTAAAATCCAGTTTCTGCATCCATACTGGTGCACATCCATTTCATAGCCCCAGTGGGACACTCACTGCTACACCACTCACTGCTTCCCTTTTCACAGTGGAACTGGACAGTGCCTGCACACAGATCCCCTTCCACCTATCCGTGGAAGTCCTGTGAGCACCCTCCACTGCAGCACAAAGAAGAGAGAAAGCAACAAAAGCTGTGGCTAAATGTTTGCCAGATTCATTGAAGCCACTGGAAGCTTCTCTATTGTCTTCTAGGAATTATGGGTCAAACTAGAAACTAATTTCTAAATATGAAAGAAATGAGACTCCTGGCCTAGGAGTAAGATTTCAAAACCAACCCAAACAAGCCCATCTTTATTTCCTCTTGCAGTAAAAGCCATTTCGCTTCCTCAGATATCAGCACACGCAACTTTTGCAGATCCCTGCCAACCTCCCAGACACACTGCTGTGCCCACAGTAACTTGGCAAAAAGGAAACAAAGGGAAATGAATGCTGCCATGTTTAATATGAAAACTAAATGCCTTGCACAGATGCACATGCCATAAGGGAATGTTAGACCTAGTCTGACCTCCTGCACCAGAGAGACCATAAAACATTCCAGCTTCCCCGTGCCCTGTTTTGATGAGATGTATATACAAATCCAAATGGGAAAACACTTACATATAAGCTTTAGGACATGTTATGCACAGAATGACTCCTGTTTTTTATGCTTTTTCAACATACAAAACTGTCTCTGCAAGAAAAAGTCATACTTCCTAAGCTGAGAGAAAATGTATTTCTAATAATAAATATTCTGCCTATGGAGAAGCTGTAGGATACATGCATTTAACAGTTTCATGGTTCCCGTGCCTACCTAGTCTCCACCTTTGATGTCATTGCTGCTACTTCTCTCTCTCCAGGATCTCCAGCTGGTCAGACAGCTCTGGAGGAAGACATTGCGCTGGAAAAGGATCCTGTGCAATGGCTGAGAACTAAAGGTGAATCAACAGACCCTTCCCCATTGTGGCAGAGTGGTGACACATAGAAAACCGGAGTAAGAGAGAAGGAGGCAGCGATCCCTGCTGAGTTCCACTGAGACAGCTGCAGCACAGGATCCCTTCATGTAGACAATGCCTGGAGAGTAAATACTGATGGAGAAAATAGAAAATATGGGGGAAATTGAAGCAAGAGACAGCCAGGCATGCAAGAAGGAGCAGGAGATGAGACAGCATTGTGGATAAGAGAGGAGGTGACAGGTCAGAGACCTGAAACTAATCACAGGACATGGAAACTATGCCACATATAACAAAGAGGACAAGCAGGAAACTTACCAATTGATACCATCTAGAACTAAATAGACACATTTAGAGGATACTCATCATCATGGCTAGGCTTCGCGAACGAAGATTTGGGAATACTATTTCAGGTTTAGCAAACTAACATTGAAGCACACAAGAATATAGAATAAGTTGTTCCTTCCCTAAGGAAAATACAAGTTACTCAGGCTGGTGCAGTTCTGTTCAGACATATCTAAGGCAGAGGAAGGATCTACTCATGTAATACCCCTCACCACCTCTCTGCTCAATTCCTCCTTATACAACCATGATGGTCCTGCTGATGGAATAAAACCTTGCCAAAAGCATTAACAGGTGAACAATAAGGGGGAAAAGCAAGCGTATTGACCCAGAGGGGTGACATTAGGAAAAACAAGATCTTTTTCCTGTGATTTGGTGTGGGTTATGCCTCAGAAAAAAGTAAGTTTCCTGGCAAATTCACACTGTTAATTCAGGGTGTATGGAACTGCTTTAGCCATCACCCAAAGGTCAAGAACAGTGCAATCAAGGGCATAAACCAGCACAGCAAGGATGACTTTTATGGTGCATAAACAGAAAGAGTAAGATTCCGTGCCTCCTCATGGAGAATAAGAAAGAGAAAGTTTTATATTATAATCAGCCTTTGCAAAGTGACATGTTTTCAATCCAGCATCCAAAATATTTAGCTTTTCCCATTGTCTTCCCTGGCTTTGGATCTCTGTGTCGTACTATCTCTGATATCTTAATGGATTCCATTTTGGCAGAAAATTATTCACATTGAAAAAATTCCACACCAGCTTTAGCATAGCTGAAAAATAACCCCTTAAAAAAAAACACACATCACTTGGAATAAGTCGATTTTGAAATTATACAGTTCATGCTATAACAGTAATAAAATAGCAAAATTAAGGGGCTTTTTTATTTATAAGTAACTGCTTTCTTCTACTTTTTATAATGTCCACCTCTTAGCATAACAAAGCTTTTCATAGCTTACTAATGGCTCCCTGTCACTAGTGCTGAGAACTATTATCACTGCTCTGCCCCTTCACATGGGCCTTTCAAACATCACTGTTTCACTTAATTCTTTCACCTCCTTCAGTTCAAATGCAATAAAAACCTTTCACTGGCTGACAACTAGAAAGGCAGAACAGCCTCCAACTGCTGTATAATTCAGGAGGGCTCTTTCTCATTTTAATTGGCTGCCTAATTGGAATGTTTATGGGTTCTGCGATAGCTTGGGATGAAAAGGCAGGGTGAGCAATTATGTGCTCAGCATTCCTATCTGGCAGAGTTAATAGTTTTTTTTTTAAAAAAAGCTAAAGTTCACTGGAATGCCATGTTTTTGTTCTCGAAGAAATACCTTGATTTGAAACAATGTAATCCCCAAGTCAGAAATTATGTCAAGCTGTGCTTATCCAGTAGCAAGTTTGAGCTTTTGGAAGCCTCTTTGCTCCTTTTTGATGTTAGCATAACATGAAGAACAGGAGGCTATCTGGTGGCTGTCAAGTTTTTAACTGCTTGCTCTCTCACTGGCTGGAGATAAGATGTAAGCAGAGCACTTGATGGACTTGATTAATTCTCTGGAACGAAGGTTTGTCTTTCTTGGCTCAATGAATGACTTCATTCTAGTAGATGAGGTCACCCAAGTCAAGGCAATAAAGTTTCTGATATTCACATGAAAGCTAGTTTTCAAAGCTGCCAGCCCCTAAAAAGAAAAGCATAAGTGTTTTCTCATTTACCTACATTCTAGTGGCAACATCCAGCCTGCTGCCCTATCTATCCTCTCCAGCACAGGACTGTGCTTCAGCTGAAGAGCAGTTCTAACAAAAGATGAGATTTAAAGGAAAGGGAAAAAAAAAAAAAAAGACACATTTTGTTTGAAGAAGCAAAGATTTTTGTCAAGTGATTTGTCAAAATGCCAACAGGAAGAGAAAAATTACTTTCCAGCCTTTTAGCCTGACCAGTACAGTTTAATTTTCCTCCCCTCTCCTCCCACACCACCTCTGTGTCATTCCAGTTGCAAATCTCTGGGGCCAAAGAGCAGCTTTGTGGTCCCCTTACAGTACACAGTGCAACTGCACTTGTGTTTCAGAGCGAGAGAACCCAAGTGCTGCAAACACAGGGAGCAAAGATGGAAGGAGCCTCTGCTCTTTTTGATACTTTTGCATGCTTTGAGCTTTAAGAGTGAGTTTATAGACTGTCCTTCACAAAACAGACCAGTCTTCTCTGTCTTTCCTTTCTCTCTTTTAATAAATACCATTTAGTTCAAAAATAGTGAAAAGAGATGACTCGCTTTGGAAATTTCCAAATTCTCACAAGAGTTTGTGCAAAGTGCTCTATTAATCTTGTACTTTTTGCTTCTTAAAACCATGCAAATGATAGAGAATTAGTCTCTCCAGTACTCACTGCAGTCTAGCAAATGTAGTAACAACCCATACATGAGGATTCAGTCTAGTCTGATGTACGGATTTGTTTTTGCAGATAACCCGAAACTCCTTTGTCTAGTATGAGGGACTCTTACTCATTCTATGTTCCTTCTTTCCAGTTAAATTTTCCTTACCTCTGAGTAAAAGAGCACTCATACTCCTGTGGATTATTAGGGCTGTTATTCTAGTATCTGAAGCCTCTTTCTAAATCAGTCTCCTAATCTGTACTTTTGTTCCTGCGCTGCAGTTCTCCAGCACATGCAGTTACACTTGAAGCATGGGGATGGACAGGAGCATCCATCTCTGGCACAAATGAAACCAAAATGCCAGCCAAAGCAGATGTGCCAGATCTCCACCGGCTGGTGATACCACAGAAGAAAAAGGGCTGCAAGCTACAGAGGTTTTGGGGCAGTGAGGTCTTTTTCTAAATGCTTTCATAGGTACCACAGTGAAATTAAAAGCGGTTTATATGTTCCCATTAAACTACGGAGGTAGAGCTTTACCCCAGCTTTTATTGCCATCTGGAGCCTGGAAACCTGTGGAAGCAGTGCCTTGTTTGGGATGTCAGGAGCACATACCACATCAGAGAGCTCAGCTCTGCCTAGAACATACTTAGGAAATGTTGACTCGGCGCATGCCAGGAGGTATTTCTGGCCGCAATAGCTCCTCAGAAATTCTCTCCAAAGGACTCATTTTCAGATTCACATACATCAGTTCAGCATCCAAATGATACAAAAATAAAAGATGACAAGTCATATCCTTGCCAGTATAGACATAGTTAACCTGTAAGGAGCCAATATAGCAATTAAATAAAAACCACTTTTAAATAAGCTGTTGAGTAAACAACACCCATTCTTAAACTAATGCTTGTTCACATTTACCTAAAGACTGTGACTTGCAGATATTAAGAATATCAGAGGAAAAATCTGATTGCTCAAGATGTCCATCTCATTTTATGGGCAAAGCCGATTCAGAAAAACCCATATGTTTGGTAAGTGTCCAAACATGTGGACGCTTATGCAAACCAACAATTCTTTGAAGTACATTGCTTTCTAAAGTCCAGGCTGAAACCTAAAATTTAATAATCAACAAAACAGGCAGAACTAAGGCAGGAACTCTTT
This sequence comes from Pseudotriccus pelzelni, assembly GCA_035584735.1. Lineage (NCBI taxonomy): Eukaryota > Metazoa > Chordata > Aves > Passeriformes > Tyrannidae > Pseudotriccus > Pseudotriccus pelzelni. The sequence continues at coordinate 10,642,414 of JAWMRA010000020.1, forward strand.
GCTAAACTCTGCAGGACTGGGATATGAGAGGAGGCGTCTCTCTGAAGTGACATTATAGGCCCAGATGTGTTGTAAGAGAATAAGAGTCTGTCTTAAGATGGCCTGTGGACCCTGTGAACTTCCTTGTTTCGTGACTTTAAAGCAAGAAGAAAAATAAATAATGAAACATATTAAAGTCATTATTGTAGCTGTGTGCGCCTTCTGAAGGTTTGGGTTTTTAAAAGCTCCAACATTTGAAAAAAGTGCTCAGTGAAATTAAAGGCAGCAAATCTATACTGAAATGTACTTTTATATACTACCAAATTTACATGTGGAACTCATTGTCACAAGATATTATTAAAGCCAAGAGCTTAGCAGGATTCAAAAAGGCTTAGACATTTATGTGAATAATAAGAACATCTACAGTTAGACCAGAAAGGAAAAAGACGTTTATAAGTGACAGTAAAACTCAGACTTGAGGGCATAAGCCAATTCCTAGATGCATTGGGTTAGGGAGAAAATCCCCAATTGACACTTTTTCCATAGCTGTCCATTATAAGTTTCTTCATACCTTTCTCTAAGCATCTGGTGAAGACCAATGTCAGAGAGTCCATCCAAATCTCAGCCAGTTCAGCAGGTGTTATGTTCTTAACGTAAAACTCTTTTTAACATAAAGCTGTCATGAAATATTTTGAAAAGACTGCTTATTCCTTGCCTAATCCTATAGCATTTGGCAGCTCTTAAAAAGGGTAAGAGATATTCCACAGTACTTCATACATTCACCAAGAAGAGGGCAGTTATTCTCGGTATTTTCTTCTGTCTTGTGCCAGGACCTTTTCCCCTCTAAGTGGCATCAGACTACATGGGTCCATATGCACCTTCCATCCCCAAAAAAACCCACTCTCCTGCAAAACCTCCAGAGTTTCACAACGCAACTGAAAAATCCCACAATGCAGGGCACGACATGCCACTCCCAGATCCCAACCGAGTCCAGAGAGTGGGAGTGCTCAAGGAATCTGCAATTGTAAGCAAAGCCTTATGAGTGCTACGGATCAGCACTACAGAAAAGGTCAAATGAATGAATGCTGTGAGGCAGTGGAATTATGCACTTTCCTCAATTAAACACCTGAGAGGTATTTATATTGCTAACGATCTGGAAATAGGTATTGACACAAATATAGCATTTGCTACTAATAAGTGTATGTGTTTGTAGGAGGAAAATTGTGGCCTCTCTTGTTTTCTCCATAAACTTTGCCTGCCTTATTCTAGCCATCAGAGTTTGATCTTTGCAGATGTTTATTAAGTTTAAATATCAAATAAAGTGATTTTTCTGCTTGGAATAAAATATCAGGAATGTGATAACATATTCAGAAGAAAAGTCTAAATGACCCTTAAAAAAGGAATGCATAAACTCTAGAATTGAATTTATGCTACTTAGCATCACATTAAAAATATTCAAAATATAAATCAAAATTCAAGGATATAACTTATATTCAATTTCAAATTTATGGCATTTTAAAATAGGATGATTTCCTTAAATGTGCAATAAATTTGGTTTTGTGGAATTGCACATGCCACCTTATCATGACAGTTGCTTTATCTACACAGTCCACTGAAGCCTAGTCACTTTATATAATCTGAATTCACAAATCAACTGTCGTCTTCACTTCACTGATTCATTGCTGATGGGCCTTTCACAAGGTAAAAAATCCTTTCCAAGTTGACAAGAGTAATAAATGGAGAGGTGAGAGCTGCCTCTCCATCCTGCTGTTCTATTGTGCTGCCGATAGTGACACATGGCAGAATAAGCTCATAAACCAACCTCATCTTCTGACCTCTGCAGAGCAAACGGAAACAGAGGGGCGTTTATGATGATGACTGTATTTAAAGACCAATAATGACTAGATAAACCTCTGAAATCTAACTAGCCCAAGCAAAACTTGAAAAAATTTGATGGTTTTCTGTATTTAATATGATGAAAAAATGTTCAAAATACAGCTATGAAACTTTTGGAATAACCTACAGTACAACTGAGCTGCACCAGTTCATAAGATGCTTACAACAGTCCTATGCACACAAGAGCAATGTTTGAAAAATTAATGAAACTGTAATTGGAATTTTTTTAAAATGTTGTTACAGATTAAGGAGAAACAACACACAGACCAACAACTGAACCAGAACAGGATGGCATTTTAGGAATAACCAAACCATTTTAAGTTAGAAGATATTTTTTTGACCAATACTGCTCAGGAGAAAAAGGAGAGGTGAACTGAAAATTAATGTGGCCTGGTAGTATCTGCAGAAAGCATTGTAGTACTGAATTTTGATTTATTAGGGATATGCTTTTCTAGGGCATATAGTGATTCAGCTTCAAGCTCATCATTTGCCTTCTCTTCCGAGGGCAGAAGTTTTGTGCAGTTTAACAAAGAACCTGCAGCAAAACTTGGGAGCTGTGAGCTCAGGCTGTGCTATTGCCTCATCTGCAGCATCAGCTGGGTCCCTGGCTTAGAGTGCCAGCACTCTGGAAAGCAGCATGATAATCCGTCCAGTGATGCCAATTTCAAGTTCTAGAATACAAATAGTTCACCTTGACTGTACATTTAGCAGTAGAAAACCTTTTAATTGGATGCAAAAATAAATTAACAGTGATTTGTTCCAGCCACAACAATGAAGGCACACCGTACCTGGGGCTCTTGGTCCCCCCACTCACACTTCCTTGTCACACAGCCTGGTTACCAGGCCATTTTGTCCCCTCTTGGGATTGCACTGCACCCATGGCAGCAAAATAGTCCTTACAGGATTTTCATGAAGACAATGGCAAGCGTTACCTTTATTTAAGATAAACGTAAGTCCCATAAATGTGATGTGAGAGCCATTAAATGAAGCGGCATTACAGGCAACAAATAGAGGAACTGCAGAACTGCCTTTTTGTACAGGTCAGCTACAGCCACATTCAAATCCAACATTTCTCTGAACAGTGGAGACCTTCCCTCTTACCAGCATGCAGAGTACTGGTAACAATCTCATTGTTTGAAATTAAAAATGCAATACCTTGTACTGTTTCGCTCATGCATCACTTTCCATTCCCGGAACCACTGAAATATTTAAACTAGGCATCCACCCCCTCACTAGTAATGAATTTCTACACAAGACAAGAAAGCATCCTGGAAGGTGAAATGACACCACTGGTCAAAGTCTACAGCATACATCTGTAGGACATGCGAAATTACTAAAAGACACATCCAGACTGAGTTCACTGTGATCCTGCAGAGTCAAGAATAAGCAGCTAGACAAAGATAGGTGCTTTGTCTCCCCAAGTATTGTCTCCTAATCTTCTCTAGATCCAGTCAAATGTTACTGTATGAACCTGTGCAGACTTAGGGCAATATTTATAGCAGAAATTAAATGCAGAATAGAAGCTCCCTTCATTAAAACTTTCATTTTTATACCCATCAAGCTGCAAGTCGGTAAAGTGACCAATGCTCTATGGAATTGTTGGGCGGCAGTACTGGAAATACAAAGCAAGATTCCTTACTCAGAGAAGCTGGTGGTATCACCTGTTCCACTCTGACAGTGTTGCATGATTTTGGGCATATATTTGATTATATTAAAGCATGACAAACTATAGTACCATCTGAACATGCCTGGGAATGCAGACAAAACTGAGTAAAATCTATTACACCTTATTTACTCAGCAACACTGACTTCTATTGGCATGTTATTATGGGGTGATGTGCTCTATCTCCTCACTGAGTCCATCTCAAAAGCCTCACTAACACCACCACTTCTATTCTTATTTTGATAAAGGTCTGTGGAAGCTGTGTTTTGAGCTGGGTCAGGTTTCTGGTAGAGCTCAGGGTCTGAGTTACAAGCAATATCCAGGCTAGAGGTCAGGCTCAAATTAGGTAGCTCTGAAAACTTCATGAACTCAGGACAGTGAATTAACAAAAATAAACTGAATTCAAGGTATTTTCACCATCAACCACAATTTCCCTATCCTAATTTGTTGTGGCAAAGTTTAATTTCTCCACCCAACTCTGAGCTGCCCCTCATCAAATGCCACAATTTACCATGCCAGGCCACTCCACAAGAAAGTTTGTAAGGTGAAGTCCTTTGTAAGGAAAAAGAAAAAAAAAAAGAAGAAAGTCAGAGACTGTTTTATTTAGGGGGATTGGATTTTTTCCCCCAAAAAAGACACTTGCCTTTACAGGAGTATGTAAAAGTCAAGTTGTTCATGCTGATTATCTCAGGCAGTATCAGTTGGCTTAGTTTGAAAGTCAGGTGTACTGTTTCATAATTAAATTATTCAACAAAACCTTGACTATAAAGCATTCTGCTAAAACCTAATTAAGAGTATGATTTGATAAAAGCACATTCTGCAGTTTTAGTTTACATTCCCTTATGAGTGGGAGCATCATTATTTCATGCTTTACACATTTTGGACTTCACAGGGTTGGTATTTTTGTTTGTTTGGGGTTTTTTTTCCACCTTTCCATTCCCAAAGCTGATTTTGAATTACATAAAGAAATATTCCAGTCTTAGATCATATCAATTCATTAACTGTTGGCAACATTCACTTCTGATTTAAAAAAAAAAAAAAAAAATCCCAAAAAACCCCCAGACAAACTCGCAAAAAACCACCAAAGAAACAAAAAAACCCCACAAAATCAGAAAATCTGCAGCACCCTAAAAAACACTGAACAAATAAACCCACCCTCAACAAAAGTAAGGGAAAGGCATCATGAAAAGAGCACTATTTCAAAAGTTGGCCCTTGTTCAAGCTGCATATGGTCACATAATCTTTTAAAACGCGCGATTCAAGTCTCAATTTAATTATGTAATAGCACAAATGGAATTACACTGCAGATGAAGTGCAGTATTTCAGCTCAAACACACACTGGAGTTGTGTGACTGACCCAAGCTTATTTCATTTGTCCATTGTATTAGAGGGCTTAATCTGAATGCAAGCACAAGTAGCAAACAACAAATTTCAATGCAACACCTCCTCCTCTTGATCTAAATTTTAATACTGGCTGCACTGGGTTATAAAGATAATTTGTCAGGCAGTTTGCAAAGATTATGACGATCCAGTATTAGCAAATATTTTTCTTGAATTGTTTTATTTGCCACATATACTCATGTGTCTCCTTAAAAGTGCAGATACACCTTTTTCCCAAGTATGGATTTGTGTGTGTGACCCTTAAGTGGCAGATAGTTACAGTAATGTCTTGGGGAGCACCTGGAAAAACAAGAATTTTCTCTTTCAACAAGCTTGAAATGCAAAATCCTAATTAGCCCATTCCTCAAGACTTGTATACTTTTTGTGCTGCAACATGTGTACTTTTCCCACCGCTCAATGCTGTATCCTCATTTCCCCTCCAAGTGGTTTCTCTGGAGGCCTGTAAAAACTATGAGTAGGAAGAAAGGATCTACTGATCCATCAGACACCATATTCTGAATTATACCTCTCTTCAAAAGAGAGCCTGAGCACAACCAGAGGTTTTCCACATTGGAAAACAATTCCATACTTTCCATACTCTCAGAAAATCCTTCTGATACTTTAGCCCCTGCCCCAAATGTTATTGCAAGCTGTGAATTTTGAGAAAATTACTATGATATTATAGAGCAAAACATTGCACCCATAACACTTCACATTTGTTTGGTAACTACTAGTCTCTGTAACTAATTGCTATTATAGAAAAACTAAACATAGTCTTATTAGGCTTTTATGATGTACATGTACATCACAGCTTGCATAAGCATTCCTGCCAACCACATCAAGGTGAACGACAATGCAGCACCAGAGCTCCTTAGATTACAAACACGATTCTACACTGCACAAAGAAAGGTACCTCTCATAGCGACAGCACAAAGAAAGGTACCTCTCATAGCGACAGCACAGTACAGATCTCAATAGACAGGGCACAGCAACCTCATCAGCAACACTGAGTGCTGACCTGGTCACTCACATTCTGCAGAAATGGGCTCCAAGTAGAACAGCTGAGCAAGATCAAGAAAAAAGCCCGAAGTCAGAGAAGAACAAGGTTCTCCCTTTTTTTAGCCTACCAAAACAAATCAGGGTGGATAACATCTGTAAATGCCAGTGAGGAGAGAGGTGTAAGCAGAAATGAGGCTCTGGGGATGAAAAAGAATCACTTAATTGAAAGAACCAAGTACAAACTGGCAATTAGAAATGCCAGGAAACTGGAAATTAGGAAAAGGTCATTAACCAGCAAGGCAGTGAGATCCTGAAACAGCTGCCAATGCAGGTGGGTGGAGCACAAGAAACCAATCTGAGGTTCAAATGGAACTTGAAAAAAAAGAGGAGGGGATTGCATCATTCAGACATTCTGATAAAGACTTTCAGTCTCCTCATCTTGAACTTTTGAGATACAGATTTTATTTTTGGCTCTGTCCTTGACTCTAGGAAAAGCTCTTCTCCCTTCTGTAGAAACCTCTACTTCCTTTTAATATAATTATTCAACTTTTATAGATAAAGCTCTTTTATATCTATTGCAATTTAGAAGTAGATCTAAGATTGAAAAGTATTACTTTTTAAAAAATGCATATTTTTTGTTCTCCTAATAGAATGCATATACCACTTCCACAACATAGACCTGATTTGGCTCCCCTCTAGGGTCTTCAGGAAATCAGACATCAGAAAGATCATGTATTGGTTCAGGTTAGAAAAGGCCTTTAATATCAGAGTCCAACCACTAACCCAGCACTGCCAGTTCCACCACTAAACCATGTCCCTAAGTGCCACATCTACATGTCTTTTAAATACTTCCAGGGACCGATAACCACTTTCCCTGGGCAGCCTGTTCCAAAGCTGGACCAGCCTTGATGAAATCTAGAGGTGACACAATATTGAGGATTATTATTACACAGCTGACAGAGCTGTTTTAGTTGGAGGCTTCTCAACAAGTGTCTCTAAGGCAAGACTCCACAGTATCCAAACACAGGAAGATGAACACTGTCTGTTGTCACCTTCAAGTGTTTATTGGTGCCTTAGATTATCTAGCTGATTTTATTCTTACACCTCTCATGCACTTTCTCTTAGTCCAAAAATTTTTGAGTAGGTAAGATGAGGCACAATGAGGAAAAAGTGATGTGACTAATGGCAAACAGATGGTCATTAATAAAAGAAGGAGGAAATCTCCCAGGACTGTGAACCTCTCTCCCCCTTATGTTGAACAACATGACACTTCTCTCATCCATGGTTTCAAAGCCACATTTAGATGTGTCAACAACAAATGTCATGCCATCCAGATATTTAATTTCCAGATCGACAGAGTTAACATGAAATATCCCCCAAAATTCATATAAGTAATCATTTATGTAAAATGTAAGTCACAGGGAAGTTAAACCTGGGCACAGTGTCCCAACTGATGCTTCATACAGCTTGGTAAAATAAGTGCCACTGCAGCCAAGAAATTTAAAATAACGTTCTCAAAAACTGCAAACAAAACCAACTTACTCCTGCTCAGAAACATCAGTATAATCAAGGTCTCTTTGATTAAACAGGATCCTGTAATCACAGCCCTCTGAGAAATTTTTTGGCTACTTTCAAAAATCTCTGAAATTTACTCCGCAAAATTAATGCACAGGATCTGAAAATTTTACCTTAGCAAATACAAAAGACCATTTGATTAGCTACAAATAAAAGCCCCTTGAGCTAAAATGAATAAGGTTTAAGCTACTTCAAATTATTTTCCCGCCCGATAAAGCCATTATCACATTTAGAGCGTTTACAATGCAGAACTACATTCCTTTGATCATCTTATAAAATTAATTGATCTTGCTTATCTATTGTACTATTTTAAATCATTTTAATTGAGGACATTAGGAGAAGTAATGGTAACAACCAATGCATTTATTAGCTACTGACGTTCAAGGCAGCAATGTCATTTTCATAATCTGAATTTCTCTATAACAAAATTCCATTCTTAATGGAATTTACATATAGATCACCCCCAGCCACAAATAATTTACTGTTACTGTAAGTCCTAAAGGACAGGCAGAAAAACTGTGAAAAATCACTCCAGCCATACTTAATTTTAATTATTCTTTAAAATCAGATAGAGACCCTGAAGTTAAATTCTCATAATTAAATAGAAATTAAAAGTTTCTAAAAGCCTTATTTTCAACTCCAATTTTAAATGCAAATGAACACATAAGAAAATTGTCCCGTGAAGAACTGAGTAATGTTCATCTACAATGTTTTGTTCCATAGCCCCAAAACTCCTCCACCACCTGGAGTCCCATGGAAGTCCTCATTTAGTTAAAGGCTACAAAAGGCTGGGTGCAAGATTCCATTATTAACCAAAGTCCTGACTATTATAAGTGCTGCTTTTGCCAGTGTCTGCAGAACTGCCTGGCTTCTCTTAAAAGAGTCCTGATGTTTCCATGATAGGCTATAGTTCGTATGGCCCACTGTGCCACGGATCAGTTGAACGCTTTTGAAAGAGAAAGATTACTTTCCTTCCTAATAACAGAACGTTCCATCACCCATTCAGCTGAAACTGTACCAATAAAAAGGTGAATTTTTTCTGAGCTACAGATCCCCTGGAAAATACGCTTCATCTCCAGCCTTAAGTTATCTGCCTCACCCACTGGGTTCTAAAATTAAAGTATGCACACTCATTTAATCAAGAGAAATGGAGTTTTCAGCAGCACAAAAGCAAAGTTTAGATATGTTGCACAAATGCACACAAATGACTGTGCCAGCATGCCAGGGCATGCTGGGGAAATAGGTTCAGTTCTTTTTGCCATGAAGTTGTTGCACTACTGCAGGTGAATCAATTAGGTCATGTCTGTGCTAACAGTGGGAATCAACCCCCTCTTAGAACCATCAGCCTTCTCTGCTACCACCTTTTTTTGTCAATCACTGGAGACTGACTGCTTCAGCCCCAAAATATCTGCTAATCTTCAGACATACTACCTTCTTCCTCCTGCCTTGTCAGGTCAGTAATTCCTGTTCCCAGCTCCCAGTCCTGGTGCAGATTCACCTACTCTATCCACTGCCTGAAAGAAACAATCCTAGATGGAAGGCAAAGCAACAGACTGGCTCAGAAAACTGACACAAACTAGCAGTATAATCTGGATATCTTTGACATAGGCTAGAAAATATTACGATGCATGAGGAAGACTAGTCTTATGACTGTGCTGACTGAAGAAACTAAGATTAGGATAGATGCATCATTTTTCCTTCCATGCCTCCATTTCCAAATTATAAAATGAAGGCAATCACATTTTCTGTACTGTAAACACATTACATACCAAGCTTTAGGTGCTCAGCTACATTCTGATTTTGATCATCTTTGCAAAAGTAAAGAAGTTATTATATCTAGGTGGTTTATTGTGGTGACTTGACAAGTTCTGTAGGATAGATGCCCCTATGTGATAGGAGTGATGTGTCAGTCAGCTGCTGTGTGACAGTGCTGAGGTTGCTATAACGAGACACAGGAACTTGTTGAAGGTTTGCTTCTACTATTTCTACCAAGAAGAAGACAAGCCTGAATGTAACAATTGCTTATGCTTTGATGGTATTAAATAAGGGGGGGAAAAAAAGAAGAAGAAGAAGAAAAGAATGAAAGGTTGGGTCAGCTAGCAGCAAGATGTAAATCTGCAACTAGGTTAGAATAAGCAACCCTTATTCATGCTGATAACTACTCTACACCAGAGGAAAAAACTCAGTAATGGTCTGAAAGGGGCTCAGAAGAGAGAACTGAGGAACCTGGTTACAAGCTGAAGAGGTGGGCACACAAGCAACAGCACTATAATATTCACCCCTTTTGTCCTTGGCCAAGACTACAGACAGCAAATGCTATGCTGTCCTCACTGGGACTCATGAAAGAGCAAGGGGAGGAAAGCAAAAGAAAAAAGAAATTGCAATAAACACTGTAAAGAGAAACTGCCTTTACTTGTTCTGATGACTAGACTTTTTTGTTTCTCTTTACGTGGTTTGTAGTGAGTACAAAGCACTGGCATTCCCCTTTATAGAATGGGAAAACGACAGTTAAAAGTAAACACATTTAAATCATACACAATGCAAGGACACCACCTTAATTTCGCTACAACAGCAAGTTTCTACTAACATTATTATTAGACTATTTACTCTGAAAACTGAACTTCTTACTCATTCACTAACGTATGCACATTTTTGAGATGAAGGTTTTGGTTTGTTGGGTTTGGTTTTTTAAAAATCTTATTTTGTGTTTTTCCTTCATCCCCAGAGGAACTCCTGAATCAACCCGCGAGTCCCATCACACAAGTTCCAGTTTACCTTTCCCAAGTGCTTCGAAGGAAAGGACCTGCTTTATTTCAGTCCTACTCTGAGGCCATTTTTAATTCCCGCAGTCTGAAGTTCTTGGCAGGAGAGGTAAACACGGGGCAAGCAGTGTTGGAAAGCAAAAGGACCAATAAGAATATAAACACATTCGATGGATGTGTTTTGAGGAACTGAACAGATGAGGAAGTAGAGGCAGTTTTTAACACAGAAACTAAAACCAAAACTAAATTTAAACTAACTGTTCAGTGGAGCTCTTAGGCTGTGGGTTTTTCACTTTGCTAGTAACCTCCAGTGCACCTTTCTGTCACCTTTACAAGCCCAGACCTGTATCCTCCCTTTACGGCTGTGGTGCATCTGGCACACTACACTTTGCTTCTATTTCCAAAGAGCCCATTAATAACAACAGCATGAGCTTCCAGGCTGTCAGAACTGTTTTCCTTTCAGATTTTTCTCTTGTTGCAACAGAAAAGAGTCTTAAACAATGCAGCTATGTCTCCCTCTAGTTTATGGTCTGTATAGTTTGAACAGCATAGATATGGTTAACATCTTATTACTACAACCTAAGGCAGTACACTTCTGTGTTCAAGATTTCCCAGACTGTATATTATTAACAATGTATTAACATATATATGTTAATATGTATAATATATTATATATTAACAATATATTTCTGAAACAGAGATTGAGAAAAAACTAGCATCCTTATTCCATTAGGGAAACTTTATGTATCGTAGGTCACTGTAAAACATGGTCAAGAAAAACTACCTGTATTTTATTCACCTAAATCAGCACAGCCACAGGTGTGCAGGTGGGCACTGATCATGCTGAGCTCTTGTGTGGTAAGTAGTTTAATTATAAAATCCATTTAGGATTTCATGGCACAATAGCCATCATTCCTGTATCACCTCACTGGCAATGTCCTTGGGATGGCCAGGATCTTCCTGCCCCAAGCACATGGCTGCTCCCGAGTGCTCAGCAGGTCAGTTCTCCTCTTTGCCTCCAGCTGCCTTGCAAAGTGTCAGTAAATGCCACCCTCCCCTCTAATGGCCCCCTCAAACACAAAACAACATTCAAAGGTTTGTTCATAAAGACTCCTGAAATCTTACAGCGTCTGTTACTCAGTGTCAGTAACCCATTAATTTAATTACGTCTATCAGCAACAGTTCTTAACCTCTTAGGTTTGATTCTTACAGGAGCCAATCCTAGCAAAACGCACCCCAGAATGCAAGTCATGAGTCAATATGACCAAGAGAAATGATTTTTTGTAAGATTTTAAGTAAGTAACATAATTCCAAGATTTTATAAGATTTTTATGAGCAATCCATGACAGAATGCTAGGCCTTTTACACAGAAAAATGAAGGTCAACTAAGACAAAGTGTCTATCTTTGGATTCCTCTGGAATCTGGAAAAATGGTATGATGGTAAATGGAGTAGCCTAAAAATTCCCCTGATCTGTGGAAGGAAGTTTTACAATGACACAACCTGTCCTGATGCCTGAAGTTTTGAACATCATGCTAGAAACCTCTAACATCAATGTTTAGTCTGGATTTTCAGCAAAGTCAATTTTCCAGCAGGCTACTTATCACTAAGTATACAAGATTTTTTTTTTTTACCTGAGAAAAAAATGTACAATGAAAAGACAGTTAGGGCAACTCTGACCGCAGGCCTGGTCCTCCAACAGACCATTCCTGGATTTATGGCATTACTGGTTCTTAAGTGCACACAATCAAATCCATATCACAGTCCTGGCAAACTCCTGTGAAGAAATCAACCCCAGGCTAGTAACAGTCATGACACGCCTCCAGTGGAATGTGTCTTAACACAACCCTGATGGGGTTTCAGGCTTGCAAAGAATTAATCCTAACATGAAAAGCAGTTAAGCAGCTATTAACACACAGTTGTCTCTGACCTGGCTTGACCAAGGCGTGTGGCATCAACTGAAAGAAGTGAAAGCAAAAGAGGACAAACCTGAAGTGTCCTCTTAGAACACAATTTTCTAGTGAGAAGGTTTGCTGGGATGGACACTAAACTGGAGCTCAGGAATGATAATGGCAGCACTAACAGATGTTTAGTCCTTATATATAGACTTAAATCTTCCATATGCACCTCTGTTACATATACCAAACATGCCATTTGCAAGGTATTTACTAGACAATAATTTCATCAAATCTATGAGCCATATCTCCATTTTAATTTTTATTTCTTGGCTTATAAAAACATCTACCGAGGCATCAGTTCAATGCCAATCACTCGGATTGGATCTCAGTTTATTTACCAAGTAGTGCCTTTCACCTTAGCTCAGACTAAGTTTGCATGTTTGAGTATCTAATTTGTCTCGCTGTGCCACCCTCTCTAAGGGTCTAAATCACTAATGCTAAAGGTCAGCCAGTGTGGATGACAGTGCAGGATACTCACTGACATCACCACAGAGTATTTGTACCATGTGGCAAATCAAGGAAATGCTCTCTCCCTGTTATGGCTGCATGGACCTTCCTGATTTGTGAAGAAAAGAATTTGAAGTGCTGGAGTACAGGCAAGGACAGCAGGAAACACACCTCAAACTCACAGACCCCTCCATGGAAACTTCCAATGCCTTACAACATTGCTGTCTGGACAACTTGGAGAGCTTCAAGGCCTCTTTTGTGTCTAAGGAACAGAATGCAGCCTAGAGTCACAGCTCCCAGTAAGCTACATTTGCCCCAACCTCTTCCATCAGGATCTGACATCCTTGAAGTGTCAACTGAGGCCAATCATGGGGCTCCTCCTTGGACCTGATGTCTTGAGGAGACATCATGGAGCAGATCTTGTGTCCAGGTGACGGTGACACTCCCTGAAGGAAACCAGTGCCAAGCACATCAGTCAATAGCACATACTTTCCAGGCACACTTGTGGCACCCTGTTGAACTTGCTGCTCTGCTCATATATGATAGTGACAAAGAGGAATACAAATAGCCTGTGAAAGAAAACACAAGTGAAAAGGATACTGATCTAAACAGAAACCTGTCTTTGGAAATAAAAAAGGCATTGAGAAAGACAAAAATAAGTCTGCCAAACAAATCCAAACTGCATCAAGGTCTCACACTGCCTGTGACAGCCTCTAAGGATATTTCCATCTTTTCTTCAACTACAGTAAAGGTTAAAAATGTTTCAGTTCTAAGGGGAAAAAATCTCAAAACCCAAGAGCAGGGATGACTGGAGCTGAGCAGCAAAGCCTGAAGACCCTCAAACCTGGCAGAAGGGAAGGAGGTGCAGCAGGCAGTCCCCCCACATTCCTCCCCTGCCCACTGCCACCCACTGGGACTGTGTGTGCAAACCTCCTCTGAAAAATACCTGTACTACAGTACAGCTCCCACTTTTTCCTTTCCATGATCATTTGGGATGAGGGGGGAGACAAAAAAAGTGTCACCTGGGTAACATGACACAAACAATTAAAATATGATCTCCTGATGAAGGAGCAGCACTGACTGATCCAAAGAGGAATATCCCAGCAGGGAAAGCACACTGTGAAGCTGTGTAGATAAAGGGGTTCCATGGAGAAGCCTCGCATGTGCCCATATGGCAAAAACACTGGTGGGGCAAACACATTCATCTTCTACTGTGATGAAGAGGGGGAAGAATCTGCATGGCAGTGTAGTTCAAACAGAGACACATATGTATAACCCTCTTCCACCAACGCAACTGTGGTGTTTCTACAACCACAACTGCAAATTTTGTAATAAAATGAGACTAAGAATCATAAATTATATGTAAATTGCTTGTGTATAATTTACGAATACCTAAGGCTAAATATTATTATTCCCTGCTTTGATAGTTTTCTGCCAAATGCTCAGATTGCTGCTTTGTAGCTTAGAATCCTCTCTTCTCCTCTGTGACCCCACAAGTGAAAACACATATTGTAAAAGAACAATATTTACTTATGACCAAAGGGGAGAAGATCCTTGTTATACTGCAAAGCTTATATTTACCATAGGAAATAATAATTAAAAATATCTAAATTGCTTTCCTCATAAAAATACTAAAGCAATATGATCTCTGCCTGACTATGATTAAGGGTGCTTTGTAAACAGATTGTTGTTCATTTTGTGATTCAGACACCACAATATTGCAGGATCAGGGTCTGTTTTAGTCTGAAAATATTTAGCAACCCTACAAGTTAAACATGATATATATAAATAGAACTTTCTAATTAACATTTCTCTTTTGTCTGACACTTTATTTGCAGCTTTTTTTTAATGGATAGCAAGCACAATGACAGCACAGTATTACTCTTGAAATAAACCTGCCAAGACAAAAGCATGTATCTTGGATTTATTTTTAACAAAAAGAACAGAAGTAGCATCTTTTCCTGGGATTTGCTTTTTATTCTGTCTGTAGGTTGTTCTGAGAGTAGGTTGATTGTTTCAGTAACAAACAATAAGAAGAAAATATTTTTTCTGAAGAGATATTCAGTATTTTAACCTGCCCTCTAGACCTGATATACATGGAAGATACTTAAGGGTCATCTGTGTTATTTGACAAGTGTTACATCTGGTATGACAGGCAAAGATACAACCTTAACACTCCTCCGATGGTGCCACTTTGAACCTAACTCTGGTGGCAAAATGTTATTTTTTTTTTAAATACAAAATGTGATAGCTTAGTGCTGAAACACAGATTTCCAGACAAAAGATAATACCAAAGTGACCATTTGTGATGCTTGAAATTGTAACCTCCATGTAATAAGGCTCAAAGCCTCATTCCACGCAAGAGATACATACGCAAAACACCGCAGTCATTTATGGATGCCCTTTAGCCCAGATGTCTAAAACTATTCCAGTGAAATACAGCAACCCAAACCCAAGTTTTTGTCATTTTACTGAATGATTATATATGAAACTAAAATTGGATACTACATGGGTGCTTCAGTCACAAGCATAGCTTTGCTCAGCTGCTGCAGAGACACTTCATCTCCACACCACTTCTGAGAGGAAAGAAGCGTGGCCTCTTCAGCTTCCCTTGCCTAAGTAGACACTACCCCAATTTCTGCTCCTGATCCATCTCTAAGGTACTTTCTAGACACAGAATACAACCCAATAACTCCTCACAAACTTGTGTTCCAGGACTTGCCCCTCTGCTCCATGACCCCAGACCACAAACATAAGAAAAATTCTTTTTTGTGACAGGACTGAAAAAACATATCAGTGCCTGAGGAACTGTCTCCACACACACACACTTCTTACATATCTTAGGCAATAATTAATTTAAAAAGAGGTACCCACATGTCTTCTAATACGCCTGAGCTACAAGAATTTTTGCACATGTTACATAGCCACTGTGAAGTAAACGTGGGGACAACCAAGGACAGTCAGGACAGAGGGAAAAAGGTGCATTGCAGCCTGTGCCTGCCTACATAGCTGCATTAAGCTAAGCCACAATCTTGCCTTTAAGCTAATTAATTAACTGCTTTCAACCATAGCTGTTTCTTCACAGCTTTCTTAGTCTGGCAGTGATAAATACACAGTAATGATGTTAACAGTTCGGATTTACACAGCTGGTGTAACATACAGAATGGCATTCATATTTATGGACTTGGCAAGGTCTCGAGCCACCCTGCACTAATGTATCACCACTGAAATCACAGCAACTGGGCAGATTTACACCACTGAGTGATCCAATGACCTACTCGGCGTATCAACTCGTATGTGGGCATTAAGCCCAAAAGCAATATTTATATATTCATAAAAGTACATACTCACCAAACAAGCTAGAGGTACTACACTGGAAATCACCTCTCTTCAATTATTGCATGTAATTTTTAATGCTGTTCAAGTTTAATTACAGTGAAGTACTTAACTGGGCTGCAGCTGATTGATCATGTTCCTGACTACTTGTCTGCTTCTCCTCACAACTGCCAGATGGAGAGATCTAGATTAGTTTACACTACATAATGAGAGCTTACTGCTGAAATATGAAAGAATATTGCACAGTTCATCTTGACCTGCTTTGACAAACTTTATGTTTTAAAAAAAACCCAACACCTCTTGCTAATCAATTCTTTTAATTTCCCCTATACACCTTGGCAGGAATTGCTATGCATATAGGTGTTTTATTTAAAATGGAAATGAAATCATAATATATTAATTTAGAGTCAATAACCAAATGCATAAACCATGTCATGTTTGGGGGTGTTGTGGTTTTTTGGGGGTTTTTTTGTTTGGTTTTTTTTAATGTGACCCCATTTGCACATTGGTTTATGTTAAGTCTTTTTTTTTTTTTTAGGAACTTTTGAGTTCCTCAGGACACATGCTACTAAAGAAAGATGACTGTAATTATAATGTTGCTCATTTGATCCATCTGGGATAGAGTTTAAGGAACAAGTAGAGGGAAGACCATTAAAGAGAACATGTTTCTTTCAAGTCCTAGTGTTTATGCTATTTTAAAAGTATTTTTTCTCCTGCATCCCCTCCAATCAAAAACAATAAGCAAACATGTCTTTAATTTCCTCACTTCTAAAAACTTGATCAGCGATGCCCAAGACAGGGTGAAAAAAAGTCTTTTCAGCCTGAGCTACAAATCAATTGTTATTCTTCAGCATAAGTATCAAGATGAGACCTTCTGCCCTAGCTCAGGAGGAACAGACTGAGAGGGAATATAGTAGGGACACTCGTGACTTATGTTTCTGCTGTGATTCCAGAAGCAACCCAGAGAGTTTTGCAAGGCATAAAGTGTTAACAGCTCATACAGCTTGAGACAAGTCGCGTTAGTTGTAACACGTTTGAAATAAATTAAAAGTTAACTTCTCATCTGCACCAGCCTAAGTGCATTACACAAGCCTACGTACATGACTTTAGCTTTGGAAAGAGCTTCATAAATTCTGGATGAAGGAGAAAGAAGAAGGCAAGCTTAGAGCTTGCTGGGAAAGAGCCACAATGAAAAATACTGAATTTAGCCTGTGGTGGCAGAGGCACGGCTGCAATCCACAGCACAGGGTCACCATGGAAAAGGAGAGGAGTTAGTATGGGTGCATACAAAGAACCAAACAAGTGCTGTTCTGTAAGCAAAGCAAAGCCAAGAGTGTTAAGCTTCACGCTATTGTCCCATGAACACACAGGTGAACAAGACTCCCAGGCTGATCTTTGAAAATAGATCATCACATCATTACAAGAAATGTTTGGAGGTGGTGCTTTGGCTCTTACTGAACACTGCTGAAGTAATTTCATTGTCTTTACTAACATGTGTGCAGATTAATTACCAATGTAAAATACAGAATGCCTGAAGAAATGCAATGTGTTTCACTCTTGCACCTGGTGCAGCCTGGTACACTGATCCCTCCCAGGCTGTTGTGTTTTACTGGATGGAACAAAGGAGACTGTAAGCAAAATTATCATTGCAAAACCTTTCAACTGCTTGGAGAAAAGAACAGGAAAGCAGTCAGCATCAGTTTTCTCACACAGTTCAGTTGCATCAAAGCATTTATTGGGAATGACTTATAAGACAAAATTTTCAAGAGTATAAATGTGATTTAAAAAAAAATCTACATGCTTGGTTGTTTCTTCTGCAAATGTTATTAAAAACGAATAATTGGAAAAAAAGTTTATACATTTTGCCACATAAAACAATCAACTGCAGAACTCCAAAATACTTATAAGCAAAGCAGATTTGGCATCTGCCTGTAATCCATTAAATAAATGAGTAATCAAAGTGGTTGCATAAAAAGCTTTTAAACTTGTATAAAACAATAGACTACAGATAATGCTCGAATGGGAGGACAGTTTTATAAGGTAAGCAAGTAATTGTTTGTATGAATGGCTGTGTCTATCTGTGAGCATAACTACTGTCTGCAGAACACATGAAATGAGCTAACAGCAATAATTATCTGGAATTAACGATGAATGTAAACATTTCTTTACAGTTGCTAAATAAACAGCAACTGGAGCTTAGTATTCACCAATGGTGCAACCACAGTACAGCATTTACCATGATGAAAGGGAGTACCCATTCCAAAGAAAGCTACAGAGAAGCAGAGTCTCTCTATCAGTAACAAATAGGTAATTTGGAGCTTTAATTCCACTGCTTCTGAAGCTGCATGAAAAGCCTGGACCACAGCCAAAATGCAATAATCACAATGTCTGAAAATCAAATAAATAGGCCATCAAGAAACTCCAGTGTTTCTGTACAATGTGATTATCAAACAGTACCAACCCTTCTCGCTATCTGAACTTTGAAAAAAAAAGATCTTGCCACAAGAAGCAGCAAATGGAGCAGGATCCTAAAATTGGCAAACCCTCTCTGACTCCCCACCATGGTCAAACACAGACTCCAAGACTCAGTTTTACTGTGCTTATTTTTGCCACCATTTACCAAGAAGGATGCCTTTTATGTGGAAAAGGATGAAAATACAAGGTCTTTCGTGCCTTTCCTCTATTTGCTTTAGGTCCTTCTCTATATGGAAGTAGAGAATGTCCTTATTTGGTTTTTTCTTTGCTACAGCTGCTTGCAGTTTGCATTTTGCATACCGCTTGCCTATCTGATTGGAGATGAGCAGGTGTGTGCTGCGTTCTCTTCCAATTTACATTTTGTATTTTAAAACAAACCATAACTTGCCATGGGCGTTTGGTTGTAGAACAGAATGCCAAACACAAAACAGGAAGGTTTGCTTCTTAATTGCCTAAGTAAATAAAACTTTCTTGTGAAATATGTTACTATATAAAACATTGATGAAATACCACAGGGTATTTCTACATTTTCCAGTGCGCACCTTCACAAAAATGATAACTACTGAATTTTCCACACTATCTTACTAGCTACAGTAATTCTCCCTCTTGGTCACTTAACAGCATCCTGATGACCAGGAGCATTTCCCGTGGGAAGTCCATGTAGATTCTGTTATTTCGTTTGGGGGGAGTAGGAGCACACAGAAACATATTTTGATATGTTGAAACAAAGAAATTAAATGATTCATTGTCTTGAGTTTTTAGAAAGTTTGTTACTGCATTTTGGGGAAATGAACACCCACCATGTACATCAGGAATGCACAACGGGCAATACCCTTCAGATATGCAGAATCAATCTGTGATGTTGCTCCCATGGCCTGGTATTGATTAGAAATCAAGGTCTGATTTGGATCCCACCTCAAACCCCTACACCCGAGGGGCAGTAATGAAGACTGCCCAGACTCCAAGGCAACAACATTAGCTAGCTCTGGAAGTTTAATCCCTTAGTATGACTCCAGCAACTGCAACTAGTATATTTTAGGAGTTATGGCACCATTTGGTTTCATATACTAATTTGACTCTATCCACCTTGACCTTTCTTATTAAGAAAAGGTCCATAAAATCTAAATTATGCTGAGCAATATTTATAGCACAGATTTCTTCAGACTCACCTGTTAACCTACATACAATCTTCCACAGGGCCTGGAAGGCAGCAGCAAACATTCCTCATGCTGCTCTCTGCCCAACACAGGTGTCTCAGAGCACAGTATCCCACTGCCAGCAGAAATCCACAGATGTTCTGAGGGTAAAATTAGCACAGCCCAATGAACTCTGCCATCTTATATTAGCCTAAGACGTTGCCTTTGGATGGTACAATGAGATTCTGAAGCAATTTTCCTATACATTTCAAAAGCATTAATCTCTCTCATTGTAAATTTGGCAAATTCAAAGTTGGGCAAAAATCTATGCAAACAGCACCTTATCTCTGTTCGGTGTTCAAATTTTTTTTCCTTTCAAAACCTATTTTTATCTGTATAATTACAAAGTTTTCAAACCTGTGCTCTCCTATTTCTGCCATATTCTGCAGAACAGTTTCCCTGCATTTTATTTCTGCATTTCACAGATCATCATAACAACAACAACAAAAAAATCAATTATCGGTCTAACTATATTGTTATTATTACATCATGAATTACAAATAGGATTAATCTCACCTATGTTAGTCATCTCAAATTTAAGCCTCTAGCCTTACTGGTCCCTTGAATAGCCTAGTCAATAGAGACAAGAACCTGTAGAATTGAGCTACACTATGTTTTAGACATCTGAAATGCAGTATTTTGCCCTGTGGAAGTAAGTCTGCCTATTGCTTGACTGTAAAAGAAGCCTTGTATCTTTGCTCACTTACTCAATTTTAAGGTACATAATATTAGGCAATATAAATTCTCCTGTCTAATTCCTATTTAATTGATGCTTTTTTCTGTACCTATACTGAAATGTTATTTATTCCTGCACATACAGTAAAGGTTAGTACTTAGCTTCTTGAACTTCCCTGACCTGAATCAAGCTGGAAAACATTGAAGTTTCTGTTGGAAGAAGTTCCCTATATCCTCATACATTCTCTTATTAAAAAATATTCAAGTATCAATTAATACCATGTCAAAACTTTGCTTTACCAGGAAAGAGGAATAAATGCTGAAATACATCAGTAGTTAATTCAACTATAACTGAAGTCTTGTTGAAATGGGGATAAGTTTGGCTAAAGTGATTTTTTGTTGACAGAGATCTGTCAAAGGATTTTTCACTAGAAATAAGCCAGTGATATAAACAAACTTTTGATCTTCTTTAGGCTTTCATGTTTTTTTCATAGTCTACCCAAATAATATGGAACAGCTTGTACGAATCATTCTACCTTTTTCAATTTGAAATAGAACTGTTTTAACGAAGAAGATTTTCTGATTTTGAAAAAGTAAATATTCTAAATGTTTTAAAGTAAGACATTTGTGTTTTAAAGAGACCATTAAGAATCACTAATACCACTGTTGCTCTGTGCAACTGTTATTTCTATCATAAATATGTTACAGGTTTTATTAACCAAGAGAAATGTGTAGTACTTCTACCAGCTGTATAGGAGACTGAAAAACAGCATCAATGAACCAATTAAATCATAATATCTCTATTCCCCAGTCTAGAAGGGCTTTTCATTAAAATGATTTTCACACTTTTCTTTTTCCTTTTTAAAGGACAAAACAGGAACCATATACGCCATCCAACACCTTTCAGGTAGCTTTGACTAGAGTTTATATTTTCAAGATGCACTGAACACATTTTAACACCAGCTATGTTAACAAGGATCATTCTGTACACAGCAAGAATGTCCTCTTTTCCTCCATACAGTAATTTACAGAAGAAATTTCTTAAGAAACATGGGTAGTTTTAAGACAACATATGGTTTTGTCTTAGTGCAAGAAATAATGAAAGAGCAGACCGTATATCTTGTCTCTAATAACGCCTGTACAGAGCACTTTACTTTCAGATTATCAAGAAGTCCTATCTAGAGACATAGGACTCACAGAACAACAAATACAGCAGTGAAGACAGTGAATAAAAACATATTCCTGTTTGAAAGAGAAGTGCAAAGATATGTTAGAGAGAGCATTTTAATCAATTGTTTATCAAACATCTCTAACTTTGGTGCTATTATACTCTTAATTGAAGCTCTCAAGCAGAATGATTGACTCTCAGAGTTATTTCCTCTCTGCCATACCAGACCAAGACTCAGATTCTGCTAAGGCTTTTGTGCAGCTGTAATTTCACTTATTCAGCCTCAGAGGTGAATCTCAATTCAATCAGCTGGGCTTCTCATGTGAACCCAGTCACACCGACACTCCTGCAGTCACTGCCCTTTGCCCTGGTAGTGGGAGCTCCTTAGGCTCTCCAGAAGAAAGATGACCACAGATTTTACTATTAATCATATTGAATTGGACTCAAAACACAAAACATAGTCTCACAAAGAAAGAGTAAGTTCCTTCTGCTTAGCTGACATTCTGACCACAGGTTTATTTTAAGTCTGATTTCTCAAAACTGCAACAAATAACCCTAAAAAGCACATTTGCCCTTGCTTATGCTTTGTTAAGCATAGAACTATGTTTATAGGAAAACAAGAAGATATACCCACTATCACTTTAACTTTGAAAGTGAAAAAGAGCAATATTCTGTCTTCTTTTCTGTATTCCTTTGACATTTGAGGGCTTGTTATTTCAATACACAGTCTTGGTGTTATTCCAATATTCAAAAATTCTCTATGTTATTTTAATATATAAATTTTATTAGAAAAAGCTTCCATTTGCCCTGAAGTATTACTGAATGCTGATAAATTACTGTGGGACTATAGTAATTTTTCCAAGCAGTCTCTGTGTAAGTGTAAATTTAGTCAAACAAATCAAAATGTGACTTA
The DNA here is from genome assembly GCA_035584735.1 of Pseudotriccus pelzelni. Classification (NCBI taxonomy): domain Eukaryota; kingdom Metazoa; phylum Chordata; class Aves; order Passeriformes; family Tyrannidae; genus Pseudotriccus; species Pseudotriccus pelzelni. The sequence continues at coordinate 10,664,835 of JAWMRA010000020.1, forward strand.
TGTTCAACTGAAAATAATGATATCCATTGAGTGGTCAAAAAATGTGAGTAGCTTTTAATAAATAATCCTCAGCACATATGGTGATGTCAATCAGCACTATTATTTTACCCATATAAGAGGAATTTAGTAAGGTAGAGCTGCACAGTTATATACAAGTTAATCATCATCACACAGCACGGTATTGTCAGAGCTCAAGAATGTCTTTGATCCCTCCCTCAGTTTCAGAGCATTCAGGTCACCCTTTTGCACAGCATTTAAATGTGGTGCATGTACACTTCAACACACACACAGAATGAATGACTGAGCTGCACTAGGTCATAGTGTAATCGTGACGTTATCAATTATATTAAAAAAAAACAGCTCTGAGGAAACCAGCTACTTCACGTGTACACATAGCCTTTTCCAATATTTTTCATCAAAACTTTGAGCACACAGACATAGAGTGAGCGTGCACGTCAGTCAAATGGATGGGAAGCACTTAGGAGGAGATGTCACGGTCTGTTGCATCTGTGATGTAGAACGAAGAAGTTCAGATAGGCCTTTGACATAATGGACTTGACGAGAAGAAAACCTGAGCACGAGGGCACCTGGAGAGCCCCCAACAGCCCTGTGACACTTCCATACCCAGACCTGGGCGAGACCTACGCTCTGCCTATCACCGCTGCAAGGGTCCCCAGCACCTCTGCCACCAAAACGCCTCTCTCTTCCAAGCGCCACTTGTTGAAACAATGCCGGTGTGTGAAAAGCTCATGTTGCAAATCAACAGCTGGTATTTGAAAATATGGAAGAAAAGAGACAGGCTTAACAACCCTCTGGGAAAAGTGAGCAATCTAACAAAAAATGGTCGTGAAATTTTGGTTAAAAGAAGCACTACTCTATTGATAAGTATATGCTCTTCAGCTGAATAAGCAATGTGCCTAAGGATGAGACTGGAGACTAATGTCTTTCAGAAATGTATCTATCTCAGTTTCTAGAACAACATACAGGTGGTATCTAGATCAGTCTTTTCCTGTTACTTCACGAATGACGAAATCTATTAAACACGTAATAATCCTGTATGAATACATATTAATAAAATGTATTTTTGCACTAAAGTGTGGTTATTTCCAGAAGAAGTAGAGAATTATTTACTTTGAGAAATACAAAAACATAATGCAAGTTATAATGCCATCTGGTTGTACTAGGGATTTTATGTGTAGAAGTAACCAGAAAAAAAAAAAGTATAAAGGAAGAAAGAAAAAGAAAGGTCACTCTCACAGTAAAAAGCGGGGGGGGGGGGGTAATCTAAGATATTCCCTTTATTACAATCGAATTGGCCACAACTTTAAGCAGCTATTTATGTTGCTTTGTAAATACAAACCCTACATTTTAATATAACTATGCTTGCTAACTTCTGGGATATTAAATGGTTCTAATCCTATTCTACTTTATGACTAGTCCAAGAAATGACCTCTAGCTAGATCTGGCCTTGTTCTATCATGCAACTAGATTTTTCTTACAGAAAATAAATTAAAAAGGTGTGACCTTGCTGAGGGCTTGCAGAGAAAATGAGGTACATCTTGTCAGAAGAGCCTATTTGAAACACGGTTTGTTCAATTTGAAAGGCTGCTGCTTTCCTCAGATCAGAAGTTAAGATAAAGGCAGTTGGATGAAAGAGGAGAAACATTTCCAAGAGATGAAATTAAAGAGCTACACTGGAATCCCATTCAGTGACACAGTGCCTTTTTGTCTGAGGGTTTATCTGGGATGCATCAGCCACACCTTGTCCCCACACAGGAGCAGGAGCTCTTCACCCAGCACAAAGCCTGTCGTGGAAGCAGAAGATGAGGGCTGCTCACCGATGGGAATCAGAGGACACTCACTGCAGCCCTTCCTCACACAGCAGGGCACGGCAGAAATTAAAGAATCCACCCAATTGTTACACTTTTTGCTCAGAAGAAAAATCAAGCCCTTGCTCCTCCTCATCTCAGCAGCGCTCTTGTGATCTTTGTGCTTTCCATCACCAACAAATGCGGCATCAGTGGGCAGTGTTCCCAGATGCCTGACACCTCTGCACTGAAATTTCACATTTTAAGCAAGTAGTAGAATACTCCACCAAAAAATGGGGATTAAAAACCTGTCATACCTATATCACTGGTAACTCAATTAATTTTTAATTTGACGTACTAAAAGCACACAGCAATTTCTATGACACCACCTCACCAGAACAGCTTATATTTGGCATCCAAATAAAAATAGGCTATTTCATAATGTCCTTTCTAAACAATTTCCTTTCTCATAATCACAAAAGGTATCAGGTGGCGAGGCTGTGATTCAGTTGCATCCTTAAGCGCTTATCCAAGCCTAGCAGGAACTCAGTCAGGTTAGTCCTCAGCTCACAGCTCAGCAGCAGGTCCAGCAGTGCAGACAAACAGTACAAGGGTTTATTCCTCTCCCCAGCTGCAAACCTGCAGCACCGTGACTCCCATGACTGTTCCCTTCCTGCCCCTCAGCCAACACAGCCCTACAGCCTTTAAGGGCTGTGAATCAAACCGCTTTACAACACACAGGCTTGTTCCCCATGACATTGAGGCCCCCCATCAGTCACCACCCCCTACCACTGCCCGCAGCAGCAGCTGCAGAGGGTGTCCCCAGCCAGTGACCCGCCTCGTCGCCTGCTCTGTCCCTTCCAGACTCCAAAGCTTCTGGCAGGTGGGATGGATCTCACTCACTGCCACAGCAGCATTAATCTAGGCTGTTTCTTGCAGTTCTTGTAGTGTTTTTAATCCCAACGTGAGTGTTTCCTAATTGCAATTAGGTTCCCCTGCTTTAAGTATCATACAGAACCACAGCCTGCAAAAGATTGCCTTACAATTATCTCACAGCAGCTATTTAAAGAACACCCAAGCATATGTTGTGCTAATTCTTATGACCAAATACAGTTTCATTTCACTTGTTCAGAACAAACCCTGACTGCGAACAAAGCTTTTGGTGAAGTGACAAGTGGAATTCCAAATGAGTAAGACAAATATTTCCTCCAGAGGCTAAACCTACTGCAAAATATTAATCTCCTCTTCTACACATCTTCACATGTCTTTGGTGAAACACCTGTCTGGAATTGTTAATAACAAATATTTTTCAGGGTATACACTTCAAAGACAGTACTGCAATGTCAAGCAGTGTAAAACTTTTGAAGTAATTTTAGCTAAATACTTCTGTGACAACTGTCTGAATCAATTTGTCTTAGCTGACTATATTCTAGTATTATAAAAACCTAAGACCTGGTTATAAGCTAAAAAAGGTAAAAATTTGAGTGAAGTCATAACTAATAAGTTGCATGAATCAAACACACACACAAAATTATAATGTTGTAGTTGATTTAGCAAATGGTCAATGCCCTCTGATTTCTTAACTTCTAATGAACAATGCCCTTTTTGCGGAAGGGATCAAATGAAAAATTAAAAATGAAAAAAATATTTCATGCACAGTAAAGGGCAATTCAATAAACCAACAAAACCACAGTAACCCAATATTAAGGAATTACAAAATGAGAATATTATGTCCTTTTTTAGTATGGTGAAGTGTTAGTCCTTAGCAAGATAAAAGAAAAATATTCAAAGGAAAACAATGCTAAGAAAGGATGGATATTTTTAATTGCTGAACAACCTTATTTCACAGGCAAGTATAAGGGCAAAAAAGAAAAGGAAATAACAAAGAAATCAGTGTGTGCTTGTGTTTAGAGGGAGAGAAGAAAGCAAACTGGTGCTGGAGACTTAGAAGAAGTTCTGAGAATTACTCACAATTGTGGTGGCAAAAAAATAAAACCATCCAACAAAGAAGGTCAAGCTGACCTCGAGATTCTAAGTCAGGCTCTTAAAATCCTAAATCATACAAAGCGCCATCACTTCAAGGCATACAAACATAAGAGGATTAAGGTAAGTGTCCCACCTAAAAGCCTGAGAAAACAAAGATTAGTTTTAAGTACTGAAAAGAAACACAAATCATATGGATGCTCCATGCACAGGAAGGAATAACTGTTAGGATGTATTAAGAGCACAGTAAAATAAGCACTACATAACATAAGGAAAAAATCCAGGTTTGCTTGCTACCTTCTGAGTGCAAATATACTCATGTCAAAATGTAACAATTACTAAAGGCTTAAAGAACCGGCCCAAAACCTGTTGAAGTCAATGGTAAGTTTCTTATTGACTTCAGTTAGCCAAGACCCTCTGTTTAGAAAGATTAAGTAAAAGACAAATAAAACTATTCTTTCTAGGGGAAGGCAGTAAAATGACTGCTCTCAGTCTGCTGTACCTACCTGAGTGACTTCAGTAACACACTTATCAGCCTTCTCCTATAGGTAAACAGTTTATATTATCAGACACTTGGTCATATTTACAGTTATGCTACATTTATGTTAGCAGGACAAAGCATGGTGCCTTTTAAAGGATAACGTTAGTTCTGGACATTATTCTACAAGTTTGAACTCTAATGGTCATGTCTCGACTTTACGAGATGTCAGATGACATTTGAGCACACGCTCCAAATTCTGTAACCATTTTCATGTCAGAGAATATTTAAAAATAGTAGTGATACAATTGTACATGCTTCTAATGAGATGGAAAGAAAAGTAACACACAGAGTTTATGGGATGACCAGCTTTCCACCAACGCACACTATTTCAACATGTTACTGTTTAATTCAAGAAATTCAAGTTTGGAATAATCCCATTCATCACCTTATTATGTACGTGCTGGAAGTAATTGCTGTCTTTTGGCATTACTTGAGTTATCCTGTCCCTCTATTCGAGTGCAACTCAATAAGACGGAAACTTGGACTAACCTATCAAACACTAATTTTTCAGATTGTTTTATTTGTTAAAATTAATGCTTGCACCTTCATCCTGTACTAGTCAAAAAGCCTCTACTGAATCCTCTCCAATCTCTACTTACTTAAATGTGTGTTTGAGATTAAGGGTTCGGGAAAACCCTATGCTTTTCAAAGCATTTAGTCAACTAAAATACTCCATGACATTAAACAGGTCACTTGCCAAATGGTCTCTTTTGAACCCAGATGAGAAGTGGATAAGGGGCTTAGAGCTGAACCAGAGGCAAAGGGCTCGGTGGGTTCCACCACTGCCTCCTCTGTGGAAACTATTAAACCACCAGGTTTCAGAGGAAAAAAAAATAGTATGACAAGCAATTAAGTTCTGTCAAGTCAATAACCTTTTGTCATGAAGCCAGTTAATGGGGGAAAATTTCCCTTTTAGTTCATACTTCATTCTTACCACAGATTGTTTGATGAAAAGTTACCTATCACATTGTCAGGGTCATTTATATGCAGAACTCTATTTTTTAAAGAATTAGGTACAGTCTTGGGTCTATTTTCCACAAGCAAATCAAGACAAACACGGTTCCACTGGCCAAGATGATTGTTCACTGGAAAATATAGTAATTTGTATGTAATAAAAATTAATTTCACCTATAGGCCCAATGTACACCAGACATTTAACTTCTTCTGTGTTTTCCTCCTAGTCCTGTGAGGAAAAGAGTGAATATTCTTATCCTTCAGGATGAAAAGCAAGCAGGAAGTACATAACTTGAAGAGGTACTTTAAGACAATCATCTCTTCCACTTACTTTCAGCATCCTAAACACAACCTGAAACTTGATAACACAGCAGACCATTTTCAACTACTTTCATAGCAACATTCTCCAAAATTTGTGTAAAAGATTTTCAAGAAGTTAAAGATTCCTGTTTGCCAAACACTAGGCTTCTGCTTAGAAAATCTTGATAATTATTATAAAATAATTTTGATAATGTTTTCAAATAGATGCAAAATGTCCCAGGAATAGACTGAGTTAACATTATCTGCAGAATGTTGTTTTCTTAACACCACTGGCTAAACAAAAATAACTTCTTCATTGAATTAACCTGTTTTCCGAGCCCTTCCTACTCGGCAGATCCAAACAAAAGCTGCACTGTTCAAACCCCTTTTGGCCAGCTGTTGCACAGAAGAGTACGAAGTACGTAAGGTGGCAGCACACAAGGTCACAGCACAGAGCAAGCACAAATTCAGAGGGGTTTTTTCACTTTTCTCCTAAGAGCCTTCAGGACAGGCAGAATTTCAATATCATTACTAGATCACCCACTGCTCTCACTTCCTCTGTCAAAGAACTTTCCATGCCAGAAGTGACAGCCATTCAACAGCCATATTGAGGTCTTGTTGTGTTGCGGGGAGCAGTGTAAAAACACAAGGTTGGACAAATAAATGCTTTGTTTCTTATCGGAATTGCTTCAACACCCACGGGAAGCGCAGGCAGAGCGTGAGCAGGACACCCTCCCTTTCCCCCGGCAAGAGGAATGCAGCGACTGAGCACTTGCCCATCAGATTCCTGAGATGCTGCCAAGGGAAAAAACAGCAGCATCCCATGGACCTGTTTCCCATCAAGCACTGCAGTGAACCTCAGCCATGGCCGAGCCCAGCCGGAGAACTGACTGCAGGGTCGCTGTGGGGGACGCAGTTCTGTTCTCCTCCCGTTACCAGGGACGCACAACTCCTGTTGTAACTTCTCATGTGATCTGTAGCCTCTGCAGGGAAACCCCTGAAGGAAATGCAGCAGCAGAGCTATTGCCTATGGCGATGCTACGGAAAGAAGTGGTAGTGACAAGATGACATTGAGAGTCTGACACTGTAGATTACCCCAGAACCACATCAAAATGACTCGCAGTTATCAGATCTAGATGACAATGAGACTCTGGCATCGCTGTCATCTATACTGAAAAAATAAATAAATGTTACATGCCACTGGCCACAGGAATGGATGGGGATTAGAGATATACTGTAGTAATGCTGTCTGTGGTAAGGGCGGCTCAAGAGCTTTGATGATTAACCTAAACTCAAACTTACACAATTTTGTCTTTTGATTAAAGGGAAAAAAAAAAAAGCATGAATTCTATGTTTAAACCAGGGATAACTGATCTTAAAATCACAAAGTGCTGGTAACTGAACAATATCAATTAGGTATCAATAAATATTGAATTAGCACTCATCATTCTGAATGTGGAGAATGGCAAGGATGTGTGCATCAGGCTAGTAAATTGGGCACCAGATGGAAAACCTTCCGCATTCAAAATGCCCTCCTGTGAGTAGCCTCTAGCAATCCTATCTGTAGGCATTAGGCACAAGACACACTAACAGTCAGCAAACTCAGGCTATGTGCAAGGGCAAGCACACAAGGGCTCCCTGCCACACACAGTGTGGTACCCCCAGATCGTTCTCTGACAGCCACTGTGGTAAGTGGCACACAAGAGCGGCCGCAAGCAGACAGCAAGGTAAGAGGGACAGCTGCAATTATCTGGGACAGTCAACAGCAATATCCTACAGGCAAAGAAGGAACACACCCATGTATGAACAGAGGAAAATAAAAACCACTATCCCCCCTCCCTTTTTTCCAAAGAAAGTATGTTAAATACTAAGTTTCTGTTTCCATTAAAATAATTATACCAGAACGCTGTTGTAACTGCTATCCAAAAAACCCAATTTCTCTTCCATGAAATTTTAGAAGAAGCATTTACATTTTTATTTCAAAGGAAAATGAGCTGCTTTAGACTGACCACCAAGTCATTTGTCTTTTATTGCCACACTTGTTTTTCTTTTCCTTTTTCCTTTTCATTAAAGTCATACATAGAAACTACAAGCTAATGAAACAATGATGAACATCTACTTCAATAACACTGAGAATTCTCAAATGTGCTTTGTTTGTTTTGTTTTTTTCTGCAAAATTAACACATTAGAGACTATTTACCACTGTACAAAATTCCTTTCTTTATTTATGAAAGCTACATCTTTACTATCATGATGTGAAATGAAAAGCCTCCTGTACTTGTTGCATACAATTAAGCTGCAACAAAAGCCAGCCCAAGCCATTTCACATTTCATAGGGCTGCAATTATTCTTTAACTGTTAGAATATGCTGTCCCCCAGGAGCTAATTACAGAAAAGCTCTCATCACACACAAGAAACACACAAACAAATCCTTCAAGCACAAAGCAAATGTTCAACATTAAAGAGATGCATTCAGGAAGTCACACCAATCAGTTTGGTTCAGCTAATTACTAATCTGATTTCTGGAGTAGTTGCATTAGATAATTATGATGCCCATTCAGAACTTGAAAGCCAGGACTCTGACTGATTATAATAAAGATCTAGGACTCGAAATAAAAGTAAGGGCAAAGTATGAAATATACATCAGAACGGGGCTGATGGGGTATGTTTGTTTATTGCCGGCACTTCCTCCGGCTCTTCGCTTTGGAGGCCCCCATCCAGAGTTTGCTGAACCCAGCAGGACGACTTCCATTGATTTCACTGCCATTTGGATCAGGCCCAGAATAACAAGGCATGGCTTTGCCTTGCAGATTATATTCATGAAGTGCCCAGGAACGAGTTTTTGCTGCTTGTGTTTGGTCAGGATGATGTCCCCACTCCCAGGCAGGTGGTGGCAGAGCCCACCCCGTCGGGCACTGCCCTCGGCCAGGCTCTCACAGCCCATCTTCCAGGGCCTGCTGAGAGGCAGCCAACTTTGATAAGAACAAAATTCTTCAAAGACTCCTTTGTAACCATGTTTTAACTTATATTTTGTTTGGTTTCAGCTTCTGCAGGATTTTTTTTCCTCCAGGAATTACTTTACCCGAGTTTGAGCTCTTATAAACCTACATGACCTTTATTACCCCAGAATACAAGTTACAGCAATTCCTCTAGTTTCTGATCCAGTTGAAGCTCGAAATTAGTACATGGTAGTCTAGATCTGAGACTTGCAAAAATTTGCTTGTTGAAACACTAATAATTAGACTTTATAGGAAAACATTGTTCTAATTAAATGTCTGATGAAGTAAATGCACTGACTCCAGTTATCAGTTCTGGTCTCTGCTCCCTTTAAAAGGCTTTATTACAAACAACAGAAAAAAAAAAAAGTAATTGAGAGCCTATCAACCACACCTGTACAGGGAGTAACTCATTGCAAGTATTCCTCCACCCCAATATCTAAAATAAGGCAGAACTGCACTACTAAATTGTTTGCACATGGTCACACTGGACACTTTCTTAAAGCATGAAGGTGAAAGGGATTCTTTGCTACTGTTAAACTAAGTGAATAAGAGTTGCAAATCTGTATTTCAAAGTCAATAGGCTACAATATTTACAGGGCTGCCATATGTGATAGCTTAAAATTCAAAACTGAATGAAAATTGTGCGAGGTGGAAACTAATCTTATGGAATCTGAACCAAGGCTACATTTATATTTCACTTTAATGCTCTAGCTGTTTAATCAAAATATGAATAAAAGGTCTAAAAGACCAACACGCAAAAATATCATAGTTCTGGAATTTAGCTTTAGCTTCCTATTGTCAACCAATTACTGTGTAATTTTTTCCCTGTGACTGAATAACTAACTGTTAGCAAATAATGAAAAGGCAATTACAGCAGAGCTTTGTTCATATTACCTTCTTCATTTTATTCAGGCTATAATTATTGTCAATGCTGGAGGCTTACTGTACCATGTAAGTGGCACCAGGGAAGAAAATGGAATGGGCTGGTGCATGGAAAATTGCAAATGTCACAGCTACCTTCATCATCACCGTTGGACTTCAGGGATTAAAAAAAAAATAAGCAGCAAAAAGCTCTCCATGTATGTTTTGCAAATTCTTTACCTCAAGCTGTTGCAATGGCTGATGAATTGGTAGAAGGGAAAAAAATTCAAGTACAGTGTTTGTTTTTTTGTTCCTAACCTATTCTGCTGTCCCCCCCTCATCACCACCATCTTATTATTATTTAATTCTCAGGAGACACCTCCTTTTTGCCACAGTGTGCCTGGAAACAAACTGGCAGAAATATTCTTTTAGCAGCACTTCTCATTAAGGATGTCCACACTGTTCTATGACAGAGTGGCATATAAATGGTGTATTTTATAGGGTTTGATCTTTACTTCTTTCCCATATACAGACACAACCCAGTAAGAAAAATCACTATGACCTATGTGTGCAGATTTAGTGTGCCACACTTAGGCTCAGACACTGACCATTTATTTTGACCATTGTTTCTCAGGGCTTCTTGTATTTATCAGAAACAATGGATACCAATCAGAAATCTGATATTCCATTTGTATCTTTTTCAAAAATAAATAGTATTCTTGCGTATCATTCAGATTGTTTTTCTCTTTGCATTGTTGTTTACGAGAGATAAACTCAATAAAACTATATTTTATGCATTTTATTCATGTGCAGTGTTGCAGCTGCTTCTAAACTATGTAAATCATTATATAGCCAGTTAATTTTTAAGTATAAAGTAAGGCTGACATACATTAAAAGACATCATATCTTGATACTGACTTATGTTTAAACTTGCTTCCAAACTGACTGGCAAATTTTGGTTTAAATTGCCTAATATAATGCATGATAATTCTTCTGATCTACGTTAGTAAAAGCAGAAATGCATCTTTATATTTTCATAAAATTGAGCTGCTTTGTACTTTCATGGATCTTCCTGTCAGATACATGTATATTCATCATCTTTCTTTAGTCTTTTAGTGCTGGCTGTTTATCTTCTACTACTGTTGCTGAAGTAAATACTTGCCACAAACGCTACATCCACAAACTAACATTTATAATTGTTCCTTTGCCATTCAGCATAGGGACATTCTCACAATTAGAGAAGTGAGGCTCTGGAGTCTGCCTCACCCAAAGAAAGCAAAGGGATCTCCAGCAGCAGACTGTAAGCCTTCCATAGACGGAAATACATGTAAGGAAAAGAGAAGCGTAAGGGAAATGGCATCAAGTGAAACCACAAAAATAGAAAAATAGAGGCTGTCTCTCCTGGGCTCCCTTGCAGCCCTAATCCACTTCAGTGCTGCCCTGTTCCTCCCAGGAGATCCTGCTCACCCACAGTCAGTGCCTTTCTCCAGGCAGTGGGAAGGAGAACCTTTGCCCAGGTGCCTTCTCCCTTCCCCAGGATCCTGGGCCACGGGCAGGGCTATAAAGGTGATTACTAAACTGCATTTCTGGGAGCACCACCCTGCTCCTTCAGCTGATGCTCCATGCTCAGGCATTAGGCATTGGGCTGGCTCTCGGGCTGCTGCCAGGGAAAGGCAGTGGGATTTTGGCCTTTCTTGCATTTATGGACAAGACTGGCAATGAAGCCCAGATTATAAATCACTGCCTTTCTGCTCCCGATGACTCAGAAACTACACTAAGATAATACGCTTGTCACTTTTATAGCTCATGTCTGCATTTTTAAATGATTTATTTAATTCGTTAAGCCTTTCTTAACTTTGATATCAGAAATTGCCACATCCTTGTGAAAATGAGCAAAAGGCATCATATTAGGAAAAAATTAACCACTTATTTTTTGGGGGGCAGAGCAAGGAGTCACAGAAAAATTATTTGGCGCCAACTACTTGAAAAAAGTAATTCAAATTAATGGAATTCAGTAGATACACTAAGCAATATTTTTTCCCCCAAGGTTTAGTCAGCAGAGACTCCAGAAAGTGCTTTTGTTCAAACTCCCACTTCCAGGTAAAAGAATTAACTATGGAACGTCCATGAGCCACAACAGTTTGCAGAGCAGATGAAGGGATCAGGATCCCACTTCTTGTCTTAAAATGCCTGAATTTCATAACTGTTTTTAGATGGATAACAACTGGAAGCAAACAGAGTTGGTCATCCTAGGCAAGGGACACACTGGTACGACACCCAGCCTAGAGTTCATCACCAAGAGAAAAACACATCAGTGTATGCAATGTTGCTATCTCTGAAGGCTCTTCATAACAGTTTCAGTATTTTGTGCTTTGCTTTAAACACCTGCTGCCAAAATCTAAACATTCCAGCCTCCTACTGAATTTTCACCCTGCAGTTTCACATGACTGCCTTTACATATTCACTCAGATTTCATTTTGTCATATGAGTCTGAAGTTAGTCTGACCAACTTGATTCAGGGAAAGTTAATATCATGGGTATATCATGCCTGTCTAACTTTATTACTTTAACTTAATTTCCACAGTATTAGCTAAATTTCTAAGTGTGTCTATCCTGTTGACTGCAAAAAGACATCATCTCACACCAGCTACACATCCAGCCACCTGGTCCATGAGCCCTGAAAATGAAACTGGAGCCTTTTAACCCCTCTGGTTAGTGCTGCTGAGACCGAGGGAACAGCCCTAGCCCTGCCACGGTAAAAGGCTGATATGCCAAAAACTTCTCCTATAAAGTACTTTTTAAAGCATGGATCAACATTATTCATGGAACATGCTCACACTTGTCATAATTGGCCTTTTATTTAAAAACACTGAGAGCTTTCACGATCTGACTGTGGCGAGTAGCACTTACCAAGAAATATATCCCACACGCTAAAGGTTTCTCTACAATGAATTTATTCCATCTGAAATGCCACCGGTGTGAAGGCCCAAATTTCCAGCATGCCCCCTCCCCCTGTGAGTATTCATAACAGCCAAACTGCATGTATTCTCATAGGCAAACTGAACCCAAGGGGGAGTTAACTCTGGTCATTCCACAATCTCAGAAGCCTGCGTGGTACCCATGAGAAAAGCTCTGCCTCTTGATCTCCAGCTACACAACTGCAATTGCACTTATGCATATGGGCAGTCAATTAATGCCCACAAAGTGTCAAATGCCTTGATGGAATAATAATAATTTAGCTATCCTACAGAAGTTAAATTCAATTCTTAGTTTAATTCATGCTCCATAGACAAATCAACAGCTTACATAGTTTGTTTTTGTTTTTCTAAGTAACAGTATATCTGGGAAATGGGAATAAAATCAATTGCATACAGACAGCACAGTAAGGGCATTTCCCTTTTTATACATTTTCCCTGGCAATGCTTCTGGACCTTTGTGGTCTGTGGTCATTTTTCAGTTCTCTGTGTCAACAAAAACAGACTTTTCAGCTCCAAAAGAAATGCATCACTCATTAAATCCTTACCAAATTTAAGTCTACTTTGTAATTTTTTAGATCCTGAAAAATATCATAAACTTTTGGGATTACAGAAATAATAATGACCAGAGCCCAGGCAATTTAAGCCTGCTGTGGTAATCACAGAGTAAAAAGTCTTTTATAATAACATCTATACGCTAGAAAAATAAAGATCTTTTAAACCACCCAAAACCCTGCTCTTTCCATTCCCTGCAACAATGCAGAGGTCACTGCTGAGATAATGACGCACATCCTCCAAGCCATTCAGTTCATGTCCCAACACAGCTGAAAAATAATCTGATCACTTTTTTTCATTAAAAAAAAATCATCACTTTTTAAAATAATAATAAAAAAAATCCCCTGATTTATTGAAAAACGTAGTATGATGTCAGTGTGAATTAATGTTTCCCATAGGCATACTAATAAGCTCCATGACATAATAACTTGTTATACTACACCAGTGGGACCTTAAAATTATTCCAAAGATAACATAACACAACACTTGAAGCAGCAGGAAACTTCCAGCATGCTTTTAGATGTTTTACAGTGTTACTAATCTTTGAATTGCTTGGAAAAACTGAAAGGAAACAGAATATTTAAAATTGGAAGCACTGCAGCTAGAAAATGACTCCATTCCAAATTCCAAATGTGCACAGGAGATTAATGTCAATGTTAAAAAAAAAAGCAACAGAAGGGGGGAAGTTATTAAATGCACTTTCTAGGTTGGACATATGCCTTTTGGTAGTCCGGTGAAAATCTGTTTTTATTTGGCTGAGTTATGAGGGTTTAAAAGAACAGACTTGCACACATACCAATTTCTTATTAATGAGAAGTTGGGTTTATTTATTTATTTGCAAATGAAATTTAAGGTAGTGATTGCCCAGCAACAACATCAGGACATGCTTGAGAAAAGAAGCAGAGATTGGTTTTCCTGTAGCACATAAGGATACCATCTAACGTCAAAAAACCCCTATGAAGTCAAACTAGAAATTAGTGCAATACAAGCTAATAACTCTGCATGGTGTAGCAATATGCTCTCCAGGGCTAAACACTCCAAGCACACAAAAAATAATAATTAAGTGGTATAATTTAGTTCACTAAACTGTCACAATATGCATTTTACTCTCAACATTCAAACCATTTATGCAACCAAGTCACTTGAGACGCAACGGAGGAACCAAAAATCCCTCAAAGAAAACCCACCAAGTGAGTGCTTGGGCAAAGATCTGTGTGTCTACCAATGAGAACACAAAAAAGTCTTCCTGTCATGAGATGGAGACGCCCTGAAGGGAGGTGGGAGCCTCCATAGGTGTATGGGAACAATGCTAAGCAAAGGCTGACACACAGCTGCGAGGGCGGTGATGCTGCTCCAGCTGCCCTTCCCAAGGAAGCTGACCTTCCCACTCCAGCCCGGGCTTGCTCACCTCAGTGAGCTCACACAGCAGGGACTGAGGGAGGGGCAGATCCCTGCCCAGGTGAAACACGAGCATATACTCTGTAAATCTGTGTGAGCCAGGCTCTGCTGGACTGGCCTGTGCAGAGTTCTGGCATTATGACTTGTGTCTCGGATAGAGATACTCTTCCCTTCTTCCTTTTTCTGCGTGTCTCCCTTCACCTTTGCTGCATCATCTCTTTGAACCGGCTTCCTTTCTGTCTGGTTTGGTTTCACCCCCATTTCTTCTTGGCCTTGCTAAGTCACGTGCTGCGATTCTCTGCTTGGCATTACCTACGTTCATTTCTTAAAGGATAATGCAACCCTGAGCACTGCTTCCAGCTAAACTGTACCGTGTTCAACCAAAGCTAAAAATGAATATTCCATGCAAAAAATGTTAACCTTTGATCCAGACACATCTCTGGAGTAAGTGATCCTGTTGTGCCGCAGCCCTTTGATCACTCGCAGAAAAATTGGAACCATTTGCAAAAGTAAAGCTTGTGATTTGCACATAAACCAGACCTGATGGGATGGTTTACAGAAGGCTGTAGTATCCGAACATTACACTGGGAATGCTTGTCCAGTCCCAATACAGCAGTGGTGCACCAAAACCATTCCTCTCACGCGTCTAACATGGGTTAAACCCAAGTTTCTACTGAAAAGCCCTGAAGAAGGAAGCATGATGGTGTGTCTAAAACAATAAATCGCCCCAAACTCGATGTGGTAAGCGATCTCACATTACTAGGTATTGCAGGATGGAGCAGCAAGAGCAGCTATGAAAGCTACATCAGCCATGAAAGATTCGGTTTCCTATTCATTCACTCAACTGTTTCAACATCATGGGAATCTACAACAACCGTGTGAAACCGTTTTCCACAGTGAACCTAGAACACCTGGTGAGCTCTTTGTAGTCTCTGCCAAGCAGCTATCTTTAAAAGGAAGGATAAACTGTAATCTGAAAATGTCAGATACAGACCACTACTGGTACAATAGCAAGGCACAGTCAAGCAGAGAGAAGGGGTGCAGTAGGATGGATGCTTTGGGCTAGATAAAGAATAAGAGGGAAATAAATGTAGAGGACTACACAGAAAAGGAAGTATTTTAAGAGTACGCAAAGGCTACCAAAGGCTTGAACAAACACAGCAAAATAGATGAACAGAAACTAATACAAGAGTAATTTTGAAATTACTAGTATTCCCACGATCCACAGCAGACAATGGGGGAAAAAAAAAAGGAAAAAAGAAAAAAGAACTGAAGTATGACTTAGAAAAGTTTTTTTTCCCCCATACATAAAAGAATATGAGCCTGATATTCACTGGAAAAAGTGTGAGAGCCCTGCACCCATCCCTAACTGATGACTTTATCTTAACCTCAACAATTCCTAATCCAAGGAAAATAAAAATCTATATTGAAATCTATTTTAACTTCCTTTATCATTTACAATGGACTTGGAGGTGGGAAAGTGGTGAAAAGGAAAATTTACTTGAAAAATTCAGTGTGTTTGTTTCATAAAAACAACACAAATTTAATTTCCTTCTCTGAAAAGCAAAATGTAGTCCGTTTGAGAGTTTCAGACTGAAGAGATAACTCCCCTTAAAATTCTGTTTAATTTCTAGTATCTAGCATGACAAACAAATTTAAACACACAGGAAAGACTCTCTTTAATGCTAACTTTTTGTCCATATCCAAACATCCCTATACAAGACTCCCACCTTGGTGGACATCCCACACAGAAAAGTTCTACAGCAATTTTTTTTCCTTGTAAAATGGCTGTACGTAGACAAAATCCAGGCTTCTGATATTCTTTTTGCTAAATATTTCAAATCAGTTTTCTCCAGAGATATTTAGAAATGCTGCCTGTGCTGCTTACAGAAGTTTTTCCTGTTTAATATTAAACCCATTAGCATTAAATATTTTCTCCATTTTTATAATATATATGATATACTGTTATTTATTAACAATATGTTAATTGAAACAAAAATAATTTTTGTGTGAAAGTGGCCAAAGCACATTTAATGCCAGTTAACATCCCAGAACACACTTCTACACCTGCTTGGTGCACGCATCATTCACTAAAAATCTGATCATAAATAGAACCTATCAACATGCAGGAAATTCAGCCAGGAAAACACATGAAATTAAAATGGTGAAGACTGCTAATGCTGTCAGTCCATTTCATTTGAGCCCAGCTTACAAACATTTCTTTATTATTATATTTATTGAAAAAACACAATCCATGAAAACTCAATCACACTGACTTATGGTGTAATTGAGAGGGTGTGGTTTGTTCATCAGTCAGGAGACGTGTTACTACAACCCAATATAAGCTTGATCTGATTGGACTTTTGAGATTGACTCCAACAGACCATACAGTGAGACCACCAGCAACACGTTTCTATAGATATACATTCCCATAATTTCAAGTCTTTCATTCTCATCAAAGCTTATTTTTTTCATGGCAAAGTGACATGACTCAGTTATTAGGAGGACCAAATAAAACGCAAGTGACAGTTAAAATTTAAGTCTAAATTAACGACATGCCTGGCTATTGTCAACTGCATTAAAGGAGCGTTGGTGAATGAGGAATCATGCCATCTAATCACAAGAAAAATTGAAGTTATAGTCTATGTTAAACATCAAACCTCTGTGATGCAGGTGGCTTATCGCAAAATACTCTTTCTGTGGGCCTGTTCCTCTCACGTCAGACACAAGCATCAACACAGTTTGATAGAGAAGATGATAGGTAATCTCAAAGGCTGCTTTAATTTCTCATCATTGATTTTCTGTAGGGTACACGGGAAGCATCTTCAGGATTTAGATGATTCCCATTTGCAAATATTTTTAGATAAAATAGTCATAAGCAATTATAGATCTAACCTCTCAGAAACAAACCCGTCCTGCAGTCCAGTGAAAAAACATTCATTTTCATGATATAAAGTCATGGGTAGGAGAATAAAACACACTAGACAGTCTCTTGGTACGTCTTGTCGCATTTTTAGAGACTGATGCTTTAAGGGTCTCATTCAAACTCATTGATGCTGGTGCAGTTTTTTCTATGCACATCAGCAGATTTCAGAATGAAATAAGACCTTACGACACAAAACTTCTGAGGGATCCTTGCAAATGTGGCAATGACAGCCTTAAAAAGGAAGTTCTTATCTGAGGCAAACTTCTGTTGTCTGAAGATTGGGACTGGGACCAGAGGAACCCACCTTTATAGGACTCATAAACCACTTCCCTGCCCCCCCAATGGTCTTATCATTATTAGTACAAATATACGCTTCTCTCTCCATGTCCTGTCTCAAATTCTCTTTACTTTCCTGTTTGCTTCGTGTTTCAGGCAAGTTGCCATGCAGTTCTTTTGTGCGTGTAACAAAGTAACAATTGGCGCTGAAGCATCTTCTGTGCGTATCACAAACACATAAAGAAGAGAGAAAAGAGAAGGAGGAGAAAAGAGAAAGGAAAATATTCACAGGATATATATCAAGGACACAAGTATCTCCCTAGAAAAGCAGTAGCTAGAAAAAGGAAACTGGCCACAGGATCTGTAAGTATTTCTTACATTTCAGTAGTAGCAGTACCAAAATTTATATCCTTCTATACTGAGCTGTTGAAAGATAGGCAGGAATGTTATACACTGCTGTAAGACAGATCCCAGATCCAAGGCAGTGGATTAACTTAAAGCCATTGCTGAGGCTGGACTCTCAGGCATTTCAACCTATTCCATGCTCAAATCAACCTTAAAACAGCAGGAGGGTTAGACGATGATAAGGTAAGGCAAATGTAGTAACCTAAAGTCCTTCGAACCTCATGAGCAACCCCTTGTCTCTAACTGCTTGAGATGGTTGTGTCAGTGAGCATAAGCAGTTAATGGGGCTGATAAATCTTTAAGACAGAAACTGTCACAAGTTATGTTTCTGCACATTTTATTAGAACAAATCCAACCTTAATCTGAATCTATTCTACCTCAAGACCCAAGCAAGTCCCTGGGAAACCATGTCAAACAGAATGAGAAACAATTTAAGAAATACTGGCAGCTGCAGAGAAATATTTAACCTTAGATGTCATAGACTTCTCCATTACTCTACCACACTTCCACCACAGCAAAAGGAAGTAACTAGAGAAGCTGAAGCAGAGAGCACATACTGTGAATATCTCAGTCAGACATTCCTGTCATGATTACCTGCAATTTAGCAGAAGATTAACTTGATAGCGTCCCCATCTTCATACTGGACTTAAAAAAGACAGGAATACCTGTAGACCAAATTAAAGAATTCTGTAAGTAGAAGAACTGCCAAGTCTTAGTCACCACATATAAGAAAAAATTTCTGAATGTCATTTTGAGGAAGCATCTGACCTCACGCTAATGAAAAAGCAGAGCTTGAACCACATCCATGCATCTCCCAACCACAGAGCCTGTAAGGAGACCTGAACCCCAGTTTAACACTTGAAGCTCACAGCTAAAAGCACTGGTCATTGTGCAGAACAGCACACTGGCAGCCTACTCTTCACAAGCATTTGAGTTAAAAGTCTATCTCATGCATGTGAAAATAATTATATAAACCCTGGTTATTAGTGCCAAATTATTCAAGAATAGCTTGGATGTGTGGGCCAAGTCTCCAGCTAAAATAAATCCTCATACCCTTTGCTATGGGTAGTGCATAGACATTAACATAAATTAGTTGAGGACGTGTCCTATCTGACTTCTTATATATACCAACCTTAGCTCCATGACTATTTTGATGAAGGTATGAAAGCCCAAAATCACCTGTTCTGACCATACACTGGAAAATACTTGATACTGAAGCTGAGGTGACATAGAAAGTGAGCAGCTGAAGTGATGTGACTGGAAGAGTGCGACACTTATGTGAATAGTAGGAAACTGTAGGAAACCTAAAGCAGTTCCCTCAGCAAGCTCCACCAATATCCTGATGGTTATGCTCTGTCTCACCAGGAGATGATATCACAGGCTTTGTCACACAGAAAAAGAAATTACACACTTCTTTCTTTCAAAAACGTCACCAGCAACATGGTTTGAGTACTGCCAGGAATTTTTATGCCTGTGTTGGACAGACACAAACTTCTGAAATCACCAGTGTGCGTTAGAAGCTGACCCACAATCTGTGTGCTGGATCACATTGTGAAGTTGCATGAGCCAGACCCCTTTTGGATGAAATTAAACCAGAATATGCCTCAAAGGACCACACCTAATGCACTCCAGCCCCACAGGAATTCAGAGCATGGGACGAGCAAGAACCCACTAAAACAAACAGCATGGACTCAGCATCCACAGCTCCAACCGCTTTGCTCTACAGATTCACAACCTGATTCACATTACTAGCAAACACATGTATAACCCCAGAAAAAGTACATCTAAGTAGATGCTAAATTATAGCTCAACTCAATCTTAGACACCTTTTGCAAAAAAATACATGAGAAGAACAAAGTGTGTAAATTGGTTTTAGTACATATAAGGATTGTGCCTTTCCTACAAATAAATTGATGTTAGTATTTGAAGCCTATGGTGTATAATTAAAAATGTCTAATTCACCCACAACAAGATTGTCTCAGTGAGAGCCTGTCACCTTCTATATGGGAAAGACATGCATTATGTATTTTTTGCACTGATTTATCTTTGTTATGCATGAGACATATTTTGGCACTATATGGGAAACATGCATTCTGTTTCTGTGATTTAGAGTTGCTACAATTAGCAGAAGTTAATTTTTGACAGCTACTTCCCAAAAAGAAGCAAGGAGATTTTGAGAATAAGCATCCTTGATACAACAGAAACAAAGGAGTTTCTTATCCTCATCTGTTAAGAGAAAAAATCTACCAGCATTCCTTGTTAAATTGTGTAGGTGAAGAATTTGCATTTTTAGAGCTCAACTTTGAAGGCACATGTAGCTTGTTAAAAATTACAGTAATAAAATAAGAATTTATAAACAGCTTCTAGTTCAAAATGGGTACAAGAGGAGACAGAAAGAGTTCACTGGATACCTAAGCCCTTTCATGTTGTTATTCACAACAATGAACAAAATATGAAATGGGGATCTGTAAGAAAATGGTAATGGTAATGGCCAGTCTTCGCGAACGAAGAACCGGGGAAGGTCTTTACACCTTCCAGCCTGCGCATTGGATTTTTTAG
>JAWMRA010000020.1:10685474-11022974 GCA_035584735.1 Pseudotriccus pelzelni
GGTGGATTGCCTTACAGGGCTAACGAGCTCCACCTGCCCGGGGAGTATCCCTGGCTGGAATCGAACCCAGGCCTCAGCAGTGAAGGTCCTGCGATCTAACCACTAGGCCACCAGGGGCTCCCTAAGAAAATGGACATAATATATATATGTGACAACACTAGTCTGAGAAACTGGTTCCACTGTGTCTTCAGTCAGGTCTTCCATTTAATGGAGGAGGCATTGACCCAGTGCACCGAGTTGCAGATTATTATTCTAGTTAAATGGCTATGGAGGCCCAAAAGTGATGTGAGATAAGACAAACAAGTCTTTTTCCTTAAGGCACATAAAGGTCACAAAATAACATTTAATTACCCACTCTTCTAACATTTATAAGGGAGTAAATCAGAACTATTCCAGAGTGAATATCTAGGAATCAACAATGAATCAAAACATAAATGGCAATTATTTCATGTATCTGAACAAAAAAACAAAATAACTTTCTACCAGAGGAAATCAAATCCCCTTCCACATACTCCAACTGGCCTTGGTATTTTGCAAAAATACTGCTGCAACTAGTTTGCTGCATTTTAACATGATTAAAAAAAAAAACCCCAAGTCCTCTGTCTCCCTGTGGACTAACCATATTAATATTCCTAAAAGATATGAGTAACATTTGGTACCAGTATGTTTCATTTCTGTAACACATTACGCTTCAAAGGCTTGCCAGGAGATAAAAAGTCCAACAATTTAGAGTTAATACCTACTCACAGAGTGGTTTGCAGTTCTATTGCTCGAAGAAATACTAAGAATTGTGAAGGTATCTGCAATGTGAACCTCAGGCAGAAGGAAATGGTGGTGATGAGACATGGCTTCAAGAGAGGCTACTGGTTCTCATACAGTTGACATCAAAGCACTGAGATCGCCCAGAAAAAGGGACAACCAAAAAAACTTATCTGATTCCAGAAAGCTGTTCATTGGAAGCCATTACCTCTATTCCTCTTAAACTATCACAGAATCTTATATGTTGATTTAATAGTGAGCATTTAGAGCAAGAGACACCAAAGATGCCTTTTCCCCACATTATACAAACACCTTAGAAAACACCTGAGAAAGAAGGGAGGTATTGAATCAGTACAGCAAAACCTTTTGGAGAACGTGGGAGCTAGTTTCCCATCTCTTGGAGTATCATGAGAGTTTTAAAATTCTCTGTTGTCAACCCACCATTTCCCTGTTACCATTTCCCTACTAATTTTGATCCCAGTCTCAAGCACGCAGCCCTCATCAAAACCAAGAGCTGAGCGTTCTTATCTATAGGCAGACCAGACTGTCTGGAAAATATCCATAAGAAAGCAGTGATCAGTGAGTGATGACAGCTTAATTCACAGCTAAGGTGCTATTAAAACAGCTTCCAGTGTTTCCAAAGATGTTCCAAAAATCAACTGTCATAACCCCCACCATGATACCTGGTCATGACAGTAAGAGAATGACCACATAATCCCTGTACTCTTCCTTTAAACATAGAGGATTAGCAGATCACGTATTTCTGTAAATCTCCATTGTACCAGACAGTTAGAAGTCATGATAAGAGAGAACCATGCTCGTAGTCATGACTAATAAAGCAGAGCTTGTCACTCCTTTCAGGGTCACCAGAGCTGGATTAAGCCTATCTAGCTTCCTTTAAAAAGGTATATAGGATACATTTTAAAATGTAAATGACCGCTCCAGACTATGTAAAATTAACTGAAGAGGTACCTAAAATGCATTTATTATCCCACTAATACTGCTATTCAAGTATTTGTTGCATTTAAAGCAAGACCCATGTCTTATAACACCACAGGGAGAAGCCTGGATTACAGGACCAAGCAGTAAAAACAGCTCTCTAAATGGACTGTAGATCTCCTCGAAGAAGGTACACTTAGTTTTTGCATAATTTGTTGTTTCAACGTATAGTTCTACCTGAGGGGTAGAAAGTTCAACCAGAGGTGAGTAACAAAGAAATCTCTAAGCTAATGTCTGGGCATCCCTTACATCCAGAACAATGGGCATTGGTGTCTGTAAAAGTTCTGGGGTACCGAGCTCAAGTACAGTGATACCCGAGCAGAGGTATCCCACAGTTTCATTTAATTCTTCTCAGTTGATAGGCTCCTCCAACAAGTTGTTTGAGAACAGCTACCAGTTACATCAAAGCTGCTTGTGCCTGTAAAACAGGAACATTTTCTATGAATTAAGAAAATATATTCAGATGTCACTACAAGCCTCTGGAAAACAGCAAATGAACCCCAACTCCCCAGGGACTTTGGTTGATTCTTGCCAAGGCAGAGTCAAGCAGAGCCCATGTCTTCAAAAACACCTGCACAAACCCCAGTGAGTGGCACCTGCTGCTGAAAACTGAGAGTACTCAGAAGAGCATCATTGCTTTCTTCCTCCCTTGCCATGCAAGCCCAGCCAATGAAAGGATAGTTTCACAGACTTGGGGGTTAAACTGAGGAACTCTCCTCAGAACTGTTGAATGAGGAGCTGGACACCACTGCTCACTCCCTGGAGCACTGAGAGCTGCAGTTTAATCTTCTAACATGCTCCAGGCAAGGTCACTTTTTTAATCCTGAAAACAAGACATCACACAACTGATTGGAAAAATCTTTCTGGAACTGCATCAATTCAAAAAGAATTTTCCAACACTTAGCCATAGTTAAAAGAATAGTAGCTATAACTGATTTGGAGAGATTAAAAGGATAAATCACCAAGGATGTTGGGGAAGATAAAGCCAGTAAAGTGAATAAATGTTCTGGGTGTGGAAGGAGACAGGCTGGTTTATCAGCCAACAGCGTGGAGCCTCAAACCTAAGGCTATTAGGATTAACGTTTCTCTGTCCTTTAAAAACCCCTCTAATGCACTCAGTAAAATGAAAGAGGAAGAATGTGCCTAAAGTGAGGGAATGTCGTGACAGCCTTAGTCTGAGAGCCCGAGAAATGTTGGAACCAAATCCTTCAATTTGGCAGTCAAGAGGCAGCGTGACTGTTGATGATCTGGAGAAACACTCTTGACACTGTTCCGCTTTTTGAAATGACTCTAGTCCGAGTAGTCTGTTGTCCAGGTACAGAATTATTACTTTTTGCCTCCAGAGATTAGTTTTGGCATTATCAACAAAATCAGCACAAAGTTTTGTGGACATGAGTTTCGAAAGGGCTACACAAGTAGTCTGATTTTTTTGTTTTGTTTTCGTTTTAAATGTTAGAACATGAAAGTAAAAGAAATTAAAATTCCAAATTTCTGTTATGTTTCAAATCTATACTTCCCTTCTGTCTTGAACACAGGGAAGAAATTCAAGCACATATCCCTTTGTGGAAAATAACTACGTTTGTAGGAGATGGAGAGCCAAGACTGGCACTTCCCTTTGGTCCTGAAAAGAAATCCTTTAAAATATGATCATTTTGAGCTTCAATATATCTGGAAATTCACTAATCACCTCTGTGTGTGAGTAGCTCAGCATGAAAAAAAAAATACTATTACTCCTTTCCATAGCTTTAGCAAGACAGGTATCAGCATGGCATACTCATATATCCCTCTGTGGATTTATATGTAAATATGCAAACATCTTCTTGAAGGTCTCTTATTTTCTAAAGAACCCTTTTGGCAATTTGCTATTAAAGCTGCATCCGTACATATAACATTAGGCTGCCCTTTGGTCTTCCCAGAGAAAAGAGGCTGTCATAAAGCTATCTTCCTTTTTCCAGAGGCTTACACAAAGCAGCAACGCTTTCAGGGGTAACAATATTCTTTTTAAAGCGGACTTCTACGGATAGTAGCTACTTTTTCCACAAGTAGCTTATACAGTGCTTAAAATGGGCTCTTTATGTAGAAAGACGGAGTGTAATAAAAATACCATTCCTAATCTGAAAATCTAAGAGACACTGGATGAGCCAGTTACATGTTTTGGGGTTTCGCTGCCAGGAAAAAGCACTCCCCCTCATCTCCTGGACCACTGAGAATGATTTGGAAGACTAGTCATTATTTCCTTTTGGTTTTTTTTCCCTCCTATTAGACCTAGTAGAGCTCCATCTTGGCATGTACAATTCCCTCCGGGTAAGCAGAGAAAGAAGCAATTAAGTACAAAATGCTAACAAGATGTCTGAGTGAGTCAACTGTGTTTCTAAGGTATCTGTGGGGTTTTGTACACCTAAAAATCATTTCTAGGTCAGAGAAAAATAAAAGTTCGAGTAAACCTAGAAAAAAGTGTCACATTAGGATATTTATATAAACTGTCATTCTTGTGTTTTCCCCAAACCTCATGTGCTCTAAGCAATCAATCAACAGCCTCCACAATCAGACTTTGAGTCCTGATGGAGTAGGAAGATGTCATCCAGGGAGGAAAACATGTGGAAAATCTGTTAGCCATGTGTGTCATTACTGATGTCAACATTTAAGTAAATATGCAAGAACTACCTCAGATTCCTACAGACCTACTGCAACAGAAATAACTGAGAAAGCTTTGCCAGATTAAATAGTGTTACGCTTATCTCAATCTTTTCGCCAGTTACTGGGTTTTACACATCTGTAACACAGGTACGATTCCCAGGAGCATTTTGCAAACTGCTGTGGCAAATGATTGTGGAACAATTTGTTAAATTAAGGAAAGGTTTCAGCTTTAATTACTCCCCGAAATATCTGAAAATAAACATGTACTTTCTGTACTAAGTACTTTCTGAATATGAGCCATTATATAAATAATTTCAAGCGGCAAAAGCAGCGTTCAGATTCTGGAGATTCCCAGTGCAGTTTCACACAAAATGAGAGTTACAAACTGCAGATGACATCAGCAGTGATGTGGCATTCAGATCATGGAGGGATTACAGGAATTTTACAAGGAGGACGAATCAGCAACTTTTCATCAAATTATTACACAAATATTGAAGAAAGCCTATTCTAGTAAGAATTAGGATTAAACTTTCAAAAACTTCACTCCTTTAAGGCCATGTACAAGGCAGTGGTGAATACTGTACAATATACATTAAAAATGAGAGAATAGAAACCCAGAAAATTTGAATTAAAAAATAATGATGTCCAAGGAGGCTTGGAAGCAAGGCACCCTACAAAAAAGCTTACTGCAGGCTGCGTACATCTCTGTTATGGTAAAAACCAAATGCACAGTCACTAAGTTTTTAAAAACCAAACACAGAGTCCTGAGCAACCTCAAATTTTAAGCCACTAAATCTCAGTAATAGTTTTTAAGGAGAGTTCAAAAGCAAAACAGAGAAGTCAAAGTCCAAAGGTATCACAATGGCAGATCAAAGTGTGAAAAGGGATTAATGGCATCTTCAGCAAATGAAGTTTAAAATTCTAGTGTATTAGAGAAGGTCTTTTTTGAAATGGTAATAGGCTATACCTGAGCTGAAAAGACAATTAAGATAGTGTTAATTTTTTTTATGGTATCTGGCAGTAATATTTTTATCCTGTTAATTATACAGCAGACAGCAAATGTACATAATATGATAGCTCCATGCTGAGATGACATGCCTGCTGCCTAGTTAAGTGGCTACATTTATCCTATAATTAGCTTGCAGGAATGTGATTTGCATTGCATACCTAAGAGTGTATATAATGTCAACTATGCCACAAAAGCCTAAAATGGAAACTGACACTCTCTTAGCTTTGACCTCTGGATATAACAAGGTGATGCCTCTCATGACCTCCTGCTCTTTGTATTCAACCACACACAAGAAATGCATTGAAGTAATGCTAAATGTATGACAAATTCAAAATGTACGGAAATTTAAAGTCAGGGTAGAAAATCAGTGCTGATGCTTCAGCCTGAGCTCACCCCTTTCCAGGGAATAAGGATAATGATGGTTAAAAGGCAGCATCTGTGATTTATTGGCATTAACTTTGAGTATGTTTGCTCTTGTAGGTAGAATTACAGGAGCATTTCTTGCATATATATTTAATTGGCCAAGGAAATATGTAGCTTTTCTATGTAACTACATATATAAATACTTGTTATTAAAACTACGTTACTGTCTTCTGTGTTTTCTGAAAATTCTGTACAGGGATAGGGTACAGAGGACTTTACTGCTTCAGATGCTGCACATCTGGGTGAGCAAACACCTGGAATGAAACCTTAACCCTCTGGTTGAAGACACCTTTGTCAGCAATTACATTTCTGCTGTCAGTGAGGGACAGATTCCATTACTCTCATTTCAAGGAAGTTATCATCCTGTCCCGAGTTATTCCACTAATTTCAAACTGTTTGTCCTTATGTCACAACTCTCTGCTTCTGACCCAAGAAAACACAGCACCATGTTGTTCTGTACAAATAGTTACTCGTGATTCCAGCAAATCCATTCCCTAATTTTTTCTTTACTTCCCCACCAAAACAACGGCAGCACCTACATCTTAACACAAGGTGTCATTCGACTGAGACTAAGTCACTTACGATTCCTCACACCAAAACTTCAGCCTTTGCTGCAAGCTGTGCTTGTTACATTTCAACCAAGTTGCCTCATAGCCATGTGAAAATTTACAAAGCACTCTCCATTAAATATTTCATCTTTCATTAACATTTGCATTCTTGCTTGCACAAATACTCCAACATGTGGTTTAAGAGTTTGGCAGCTTCTCAAAAATCTTTTATTTAACTGCATCTCGTGGATCTTTGTTTCGTGAAACCACTTACCTTGGTGTGGTAGGTCTTCTCCAGTCAAGTGTAGTGTAGCTCCCAGGAGTTGCTCTGATACAGAATTCAGGGCAGTTCTTACTCTCTTCCTTAAAATTTTGCCTTTTGAAATAAGCCTATTATTCTGTCTCCTTGTCCATGATGAAATGATACTCTGAACTTCTCTGATTAAAGTACATAGCATGCTCTCAAGTATGTGTTACTACATCTGTTTGCCTTATTGAACAGCTGAAAAGCATTTAAACTGTTATTCACTTTTTTATTACTATTCAGGACATTTCTGTGTATGTTCTGGCCAATATTTTTTTTAATAATAATGTTGATTGCTACAACACCACCTGGTGTTACTGGCAACTGTGTTCTTAGGACAAATCTGGAGATAGCTGGGGTTTCATTTAAAACCCCAGTTCCTGGAGGCATGTGATTAGATAAGAACTTTTTTGTTTTGGTTTGTTTTTAAAGGGTTGGGAGGTGTTTGTTTGTTAAAAAAAAAAAAAAAGAAAAAAATAAAAAGCTTAGTCTTCTGAAAAAAACCTTTTAAATGTGACCCCAGTGCATCCCCTAAAAGATCAGGAACAAAAGGCCTCATTATTTTCCTATTTTTCATTTCAGACTTGACTGACCATTTCAGTACATCCTTAGATATGGAACACTTCCACAAAACACACATACGTGCTTAGACACGCAGACACACAGACTTCACACACGTTTTGACAGGTTATTAAAACAGGAATTCAGCAATTGTCATCAAAAGAATGCTTATATTATAAATTTTCCTTGCACCTTCTCTGTCACCCCAGCAGCTCCTTTGAACCAGCAGTATTTTCTAAGAGTAAAGAAAAACCAAGATGCTACCGTGAACATTTCTACTGACACTTTACCAGCTTCACCAAGTTATCCAGGAGTACGTATGGAAACATTGCATACACGTTATCTTTTTGCTCACAGGCAACTGCATAAGAAGTGACCCCCCCCACACCTTGAAGAATGCCTCAAGACAGAAAAACAAAAATCAAAAAAAACCCCCAACCAATTATGTACCCAATGCTACAATTCCCCCAATGTATCCAACAGGACCAGGTACTGAACTGCAGCCCCAGTCCAACTTGAGGCATGCAACAAGCAGCAAAGTTTCCAGTGATTTCATTATATTCAATGCAAATCACATATAGAAAAGTCAGTGGTTTTTCACATACTCTTAGGACTTTATTGTATTAAAATACAACTCTATTTTTCCACAGCCATAGCTGTTTAATGTCCTAATTTGCAGCTTTAAACAGCACTCTCCAGTTAACCTGATAGACAAAGCTTCTCCAAAATCCCACAACACTGTCAACTGAGAATCTGGATCAGGATGCTGGAGGAGCTGTTTAAACAACAGCTATTTCATATCTTGATAGAGCGCCTCATACTATGCTGAAACACAAGCATCTTGATTAATCTTAGTGGGTACCAAAGAGCATAGGACCATTTCTACCCTATGTGAAAACATTTGTTCTAGGTGGTAGAAAATTCACCCTAGAGACAAAGGGATGTCTTTCAATAATGTTATTTTTCCTCTAGACCTGCAAGAAAAGTAGAAAATCCTTCAGTTCTAAATTTGATTTTCAGGTCATTGAAGTCAGTCTATCTGGGAAAACCCCCTCCCCAGCAAACCAAACCTTTGAGTTTACCTCACACATCCTGAAAAAAGCATGGCCCTCCAACTGTACAGAGACCTTTTTGCTGTCTTGTACACAGTGCTGAGTGTCCTCACACCTACAGGCAGGCCCTAAGTATACAGCCCCTTCTCTTCAGTGAGGTTCTGCTGGCAACACTGGGACCTTCAAACAAAAAGAACAGTCCCCAAGTTTAATTTCTCAGTTACACACCCACCAGCTATTTGTACTGCCACTGTCCTAGGGCAGTGACAAACTTTCCATGGAATATTTCCCCTTGGCTTTATTTGATAAGCTTCTCAGTCCTCTGCTTTCTCTCAAAGTCTTCATTTGGTCATTAAAATGTTTTAGAAAGAGCAATGTTTCTGCCAAGCCAGTCTTGATATGTATAAGGAATGCTGCATGTCACTGCCAAGGCGAGGTACCTACGTGTAGAGTTCAGATGGGTAGACATCACCAAAAAGAGTTTTCCCAGCCTGACTCTGCTTGCTTGCTATTTTCACAAGAATTTTCTGTTCTCTAACAGGGAGAAGATAGTGTCCAAAATTCAGTGTGACAATGTACACCAAAGTGCCATTCTGAGTACCTGGTTTATACCAATACCAGCATTTAACTGGACATCAACCTCACTTGATGGCGGGTGAAATGTATTTTTGTACAGTAGGATACTGCCCCCAGGAAGTCTGAAAAGTAAATGCCACATTACTGACATGTTTGGGTTAAGAGTGAGGAAGAGGTTACAGCAAGCAAGTCGGTTTGTAGAGCACCTGAAAAAATGTTGGTTTTTGAAGACAACCCCAAGGGGAAGACTTGTGGGAAATCTCCTAAATGGTGTGAAAGAAACACAGCTTTAAGATCTGCTAGTTTAAACAAACATTTTTGTTTTGTCTTTAACTGGAGCTAATGAAGTGCCCCACTTAGTCTGAAGCGCTAACGGGTTAGAACAACTAATACCAACATAGCCTTAGGTAAAGAAGCATGAGCTCAGCAACTACCTTTTAGTATTCAAGAGCTGCTGCAAAACAAGCACTGAAATCCATTGAAGCTGAAGAAATAGATCCACCATCAGCTCCAGTTTGAATTCGTCCCTGTTTACTGAAGAAACAGGAGAGAGTGGGAGCTGCGATTTATCACAGCAAACACTCCACTCATTCAGGCAGCTGATGCTGAGATAGGTAAACAATGCTTGAGATTCCAACTATGTGTGTGTATATATGCATATATATTATACAGCTAAGAAACATATTTTACCAGTATTAAGCAAAGCAATCTAACAGTTTTCTAAATAATTGGTCTTTTTCCGTTAGATAACCTGGATGTTATCCTGGAGAAGCAAAACAAATTAAGAGACATCTATAGAAGAAAACTGATTACAAAAATCACAAGCAGTTCACATTTTGAAGATGTTAATATGTTATTCCAGTATGAAGCTATGGAGTAGCATTGAACTTGTTTTTGCATTAAAAGTCATATGCAGTTTGCCTTCCTTATACAACAAATACCATTAAGAAAGAAGAACAGTTCTATTTTTTTCTCCCAGAGAAAGTTTCTAACAGTCATCTCCAACTGATGAAAGATAGATACTGCAAGACCAGCTTTGTCTTTTGTCACCTAAAATGAAGTATCCCCCATTACAAATTATATTAACATATTATTAGGTATCCATTTAACATTTTTCCCCACATACACATATTCACATCAAAGCCTGATATTAAAAGCTGCTTTTAGATCTTATGTGCAGGAAATCATTTGCGATCATTTGGTATGGAGTAGGCAGGGATCCTAAGGCAGCAATTCTACTGGTACCTACGGGCTGCACGCTGCTTGTTAGCAGAATCAGCGTTACCAGCACAATCCCAGCATGCTGGCTAGAGATCTCCTCAACCCTCCAGTGTTGTGAAACGTTCTCCCTCATTGCATTTTTTAATTTGGAGCAAGAGATGAGGACAATCGGGCTGTGCTCAGAATTGATTTAACAACAGTTTAACAAACAACATTTCATCACCTCAACTGGAGAAAAAAAAAAAAAAAGAGTTGCATTTGCTCTACAAAGTCAGGCCATCACCCAAAGGAGACAAAATGAAGATATGACAGTTCACTATCAGGACTAAAAAGTCAGTGTAACACCAGGAGAACTGCAACATGGTAATGTAGGACTAGCAAACTAACTGTGCACTCTTCCCTAGATGAGCACAATATACACAAGTATTAGAGAAAGCTTCATATAGATTGGCGTCTGCTGCAAACAATACCCAAA
This sequence comes from Pseudotriccus pelzelni, assembly GCA_035584735.1. Taxonomy (NCBI): domain Eukaryota; kingdom Metazoa; phylum Chordata; class Aves; order Passeriformes; family Tyrannidae; genus Pseudotriccus; species Pseudotriccus pelzelni. The sequence goes on from JAWMRA010000020.1 coordinate 10,696,039, forward strand.
CCTTTACTTTTCTATTATTTAAGTGGAGCACTTCCCTTCATCCAGCTAACTGGCACCAATAAATACAACCACATCAACCAGAAATTCCTGCTGCCTCCCAAGTGTGTTGGCCATAATCTCCCAGGAAACACAGACAGCTATTTTACTTTTTTTCCCCCCCAAATCTATCTCAAAGCTACCAGCCTATTATATATATTTTTTTTCACATAAAAAAAAAGAATTACAGTATAGTTACTCATGTGCACAAGATCAGCAAAACTCCAGACACCACTGATAAGGCAGAGCAAGGGCACCCTGGGCACATATTTTGGCTGCAGGATGTGGCACACTCAGGGACGTGCAGGTGCTGAGTGGGCACTGCCACATGGGGAAGGCACTGACAGAATGAAGCACTGCAAAAGCCTAGTTCTGCGCTGGCTATGTTTGTGTCTGGGAAGCGGAGACATGCCTAAATACTGTGGTTTTTTTTAGACTTCACCAATAGGCAGCCCATAAAACGCTAGAAATGCCTTTGATCTTGGCAAAATTAGGAGATTGGACTGTATTTGGGTCAACCGCCCCTTCCTTTTGCACCCTTGTAGAAGAAAAGAAAATGCTGAAGAAAGAGTAACACAACAAAGACAGAATTGCTCCTTTGAATAGAGACAATAGAGGCAAGCATCTCTAAAATAAAGATATTGTGATTAGGTTATACACTCCTTTTTTTAAGACCTGCATTAATTTTGATTTATATTTAAATAAAAATGATTAAATTTTATCTTCTAAGATGGAAATGTTGTGATAAATACTGGCCCATGGCCAAACTAATCTCTAAAGCCTACAGCTTACAGCCCCTGTTGTCTTGTATGGATATTTGAATGGCAATGGGTTTTATCAGTATTTCTAAAGGCACTCATTTAATTATGTGGTTGTAAGAATTTTCAAAACCCCAAAGAATTAAACACTACCAATACATATTCATATTTCTCAAATTAATTCAACCTGAACATTTGAAAATATTAATTTAAAAAACACACTCATTTATTTTTATTTCTGTAAACACTCAGAGCTCTTTTCTGGTCTTGTTTACGCACTCATTTTATTTTTGTATAATTATGAAAAAATGATGTAGCGAGCTCTGTTTTTTTATGTTACATAATGCTGGCAATTGATCTATTTACAATGGGGTGCATTGTTCAAAGAAGAAGAACCTGAGATGGAAGGAAACTGGTAGCCTACAACAAAGAGCAAGTCCTGCTTGTGCATGGGAGACCCCCATTCTGGTCCCAGTGGTGTGCTTTCACTGACCAAACCCAGGCCAAGCAACGTCACTGAGCCATTCACACATCAGTGTAAGCTTTTAAAGGGTTTAGGTACATGGACTCCTTCAGCGTGCTTGTTCCTGCAGAGCTTTCCCAAACGATGGTAATTCCCAGGCTAAGCGCAAGAACGGGAGATAAGAAGGCTGAGCGTGATGCAGCCCTCACTGGACTGTTCCTGGCTGACTCAAGAGTAGCTGCAGACTTCACATCTCAAATAAGTCCATCAAGGGAAGTGCAACCTCCCAAACCAAACTCAAACACAGCGTTCAGTACAGCGGCCAAGTGCCTGATCACTGACTTCCAAACCGTAACCCTTGTGACGGTGTGTTTTGCCGCAGAGAAATGTTACCAACACACGGGTGCCCACCGTGGTTGTGCACAGCAAGAGCTGGTGGCTCACCAGGCTGGGCTGGTATGGGATATGAGGTAATGTACAGGCTGGCTCTGCTGCACCAACACAGAGACAATCCTCTGCTTAGCATTGCAAAATAACTGATGTGTTTGGTTCACTGAACGCTATTTAAAATATAAACAACCCTCCAAACAAATTAAAAAAGACAACAACAAAAAAAAACAAGGATGGTCAGCCAAAACAGCTTTTTGGGGGTTATGTGTATATTTGATTTTTGAATCGGGGAAAAAAAAATAATAAAGGAAAAACCTTCAGTGTAAAACAAAGCTCTGTTGTGATTTGAAAAACTGAATGTTGAGAAGGGCCTGGAGGTTTATCCATAAATGAAACAGCTTTGTAAATCAAAAATATTCTCACAAAACAAAAGAGTTGAAGTGTTTTACTTAAAAAACATTAACATAAACCACGACGATCTGAAAATCGGGGGGTTAACTTTTGCCAAATTATTTACTCTGTACAATTAATTTTGATTTCCCGTGTTCTACCCACAGCCTATAGCAACGATTACCAAGCAGGAGCCACAACACCACCCTTCACAGGCCCCTCTACACAACAGCACACTTTTAGAAAGCTGATATCTTAGAAAAAACAAACTATTCTGCTTGAGCAGTTATCAGTCTGACATCACACTCCAGGTACGCAATGTTGTGTCATTTGACAACTGTTTGCCCAGTCTGACAGGGCACACGGGTACCTTAATTAGGACTCTTTCTTCTGTACAAGCTCATGTACAATTATTATGGCATCATTCTAACATATTTACTACACACGGAGAGAAAACGACATTATGGCTTTTTAGCTGTCACTTAAACTAAACAATTCACAGGTATATGTGGTTATTGCTAGGAAAAGGATTACTATTTCTATTAGCAAGCAGGAAAACAGCATGAAGATTACACATTTTGAGAAACACAAAATCTGCCCTATTCCTTAGACATCTACCCTATTTCAAGAATATGTCAGATAACTGATTTTTTTCAGGCATCTTATAACCCCCATACTTCTATCAGTTTAACATAAGCAATAACAAACACTAAATTCCCTATACTACCACTAAGGCTGCTTAAAGGACTTGCTTTGCTGCAGAAGCCATGACATAGGGGACTGAAATCTCTAATGAAATGCTGCGTACGTTGATTTATGCAGCTTTAGTGGTACCATTAACTGAAAATTGTTCTTTTCATGGGCTTATAGAGAACCTGGTGGCTGTCATTGTTCATGATTCAGTGAGAAGACTGAGTCTAAAATTACTACTGCATTTGGGTTGATATGTGAAGGATGGAAATCTGTCCTCATTTTGTGTTAATATTTCATATAACAACAAATGTAAACCTTCTATATATAATAGCATATTAGACTACCACTAACACAGCTGTCATTAAGTAATCTTTTTACAATTATTTCTGTTTAGAAAATTTAGAATTTTTTTTCAGCACTAGTAAGACATGTTTTGGGGAAAAAATACATACACACACCCACATATATATTTATATAGACATGTATGCACATATATATATATACATGTAAGAATAACCAGGCAGTAAGCATTTAAAATTGTATTTCAGACACTAATGCAAGCAGCTAATCCTATTTACATTCATATTAGCCCTGGGTATCTTTTTCCCTAAGATTTACACATTTGTATGCTTGCATGAGTTGAAGTGCTTTTTGCATGATATCAGTACTTTTGTAATTTAAATCTATAAAAGGCAATTTCTTTTAAATATACTTCCTAACAGTGGGTGAAAGAAGCACTAAACTTATTTGAGGGCTGTACACATCAGTAAACATGTGCACTGAACTCCAGGCAATGTGCTATGAGAGAATTAATCTTATACTGTATTAGCTAAACAGAAAGATTCTGGGACTCCAAGTAACAAGCATGGAAAATGTCCAAACGTTTTCTTCCTATTACCTAGAAAATGTGTATTTTTTAGGATTATGATTTTAAAAATACAATTCTTTTTTTTTTTTTCAGTGAGTGGTTAATTTGTTATTTACTTACCTTACTCATTTCAAAATTTGCAACAAAGGTAGCTCATAGATAGCCCTAATTAATTTTACTGATCTCTAATTCTGACTACCTTCCTCTAACCTATTGCATCAATTCTGAGCAACAGCACAGGGGCCATGATTTTATTTAAAAGTCTATCATCTGTTTGCAATCCCTACAAATATATGAAGGCCAGAGTCAAGGATATTCTTCTCAGTGAAATTATCAAGAATTAGAGAGAAATCTTCTGGAAAAAGATATGAAAATCAAAGCATTTGTATGAGAAGGTCTTCAGATACACTTGAATAGGACACTACTGGAGTTGCAAGACTTGAGATGGGTTGTGTGCAGTAACTGATAATGCCTTTTTTACTATTTCTTTAATTTTATAAGTTATTTTAATATGAAACAAAATTCACACATGGAGGAAGAGCCTGATTTTGAAAACCTTTTCTAAAATAGTCAGTAAAATGAATTTTCATCCCCTGTTGTTCTGTTCCCCTGAGGCTGGTGAATACCTACATAACAAAGGCAGAAATATGGTAAAGTCCATCTACTGCTCCCAATCATCTTGTACTCTCTTACACTCCCTTTCTTCTTCCCAGATCCCAAACTCTTCTGCCCAAGCACTCCTGCACTCTATCCACTTTGCCATATTTACATGAACCTCCTGGCACGCCCTCTCTTGCCTCTGACTTTTGGAGCCTCTCTTACATGCCTCTTTCTGCCTTGCCCATTTTGCTTGTCAATGCCATTTGGGTACAATGCCTTTAGAACTGTTACTGTGATTATTCATGCATAAAAAGATGCTGGGAACACGCTGAAGACAAGTACTCTCAGATTCCTTATGCCCTTTCTGAAATAACAGCCATTTGCAAGAGACAGGAGGAAGTGGTAAGGATTTATTGCTCCTCCAGCTCTGAATTTTGCCAGCACAACCAGCGCTCACAACAAGCCGGTGTGTATGTCTCTGACATAATCTATCTGCTGCTACCCCTAGATGTGCACATGCTTTGATTTCTGTACACTTAAAAGGAGAGATCACGTCGCCTAGAAGAGCACAGTGGATGAACTTAATAAATGAGTGAATAGTCTAAAAATAAACATGAATTTCACGTGTTGCCTTATCATAATCTTCAAAAGAATGGACGCCCACACCATCAGTAGTGGCAAGGACAGGCAAGTCGCAAGAACTGCACCCCAGGAGCACTGCACTATTTCATGTCCTTTTTTGCCTCACACCTAAAGGAGTCAAGAGCATGATTCTGAAAAGCAATTCATACATTACGGAGGGCTCTTGCAGGTGGCCTCTGAGGAACAGTCTCTCCCATATGATGCATCCAGGGATGGTTTAATGTGACTTGCCTACTACCCACCCTTTAGGAAACAGCTGTGCAGAGCAGTTCTTTTATTTTAGTCCTAGCATATCAGATTGGAAAACTGCATGCAAATACTGGTTTAGCGATTCCCCAATCACCCAAATGGGATCAACCAGAATTGATCCCTGCTCTTTGAAATTAGTAGGTCTTACACAATCGTCCTTCTGTGTCAGACAATTATTTTTTTTTTTTGTTCCTCCTTTTTTAGGGTGGGGAGGGAGGTGTAGAGGAGGAGCGATGAAGGGCAAACTGGCGAACAATGGGCAGCAATGGAAAGGGACTGTATTGCTAGTTTTAAGCATCTGGGTTTGCTCCAGCCTGTTTCAAGCACTGATATGGATATGAAGTAACTGGGAAACTAACATCCTCAACTTTAGTTAAAAGAACTATAAATCTGAAATGAATGTATAAATAATATGCAACTGTCTAGACAGTATAGGTCACTTGTAAAGAGACTGGGTCAGGAAAAGATTGTCCATCAGTCAGACAACCATAACTGATTCTGATGCTAAATAATGGTTTAGATATTCAGTATTCTATATATGCGAAAGGCTTCACTGAGCATTGGATCTTCCCAACCAAAGTAGCCTTCTACTTATACATATCTTTATGCAGCCGGAAGAAAATGCACATGCTCTTTAAACATTAAAATTAATGCTGAAAAGAAAAAGCTATTTAGCGAGGGACTGGAACCAACCTATGTAATTGGCTTTTGGTAAAGCAAAAATAACTATCCTACCCTACCCATGATAAACAACCTAATCTTATGATACTGATAGAATCTTAAAAAGGGCAGGAATTAAAGCTTTAAGCTGAAAAAGAAACTTATTTCCACTTACAGAATCAGTTCACAGATACATTCAGGGAATTGTGTGCTGTGTAGTCCTCCTTTGCCCTCTTGCATTTCAGAGCATGGTAACTCTCAGGTATCACAAACGTAACGGCGCTGACTACACGTGCTTTTAAAATTATTCTGTACATTGCAATGCATTTTTTGCCACTATTTTAGCAAAGTAAGTAGGTAGTTCTCAAGGTAACAATGCTGCCATCCTAATGCTCTCAGATTATGCAGTAAGCTTAGCAGGGCTGGAGATGATAGCAAAGAACTATACACATTATTTCATTTATTGGCAACTTATAGAGCACATTCATAGATTTGCTAAAAAGGAAAAATACATGGGTAATAAATCTGGCATATGCAGCAGCTGGCTCAGCTGAAAAGCAGGTGTTGTAGCTGCAAGACACAACCCAGGACTGGGTGTGATTCCCAGTCCCAATCTAAACACATTCCAGAATCAGACAGTGGGTCCTGCAAGGCAGAGGACGCAGCAGGTCGTTAACTCCTTCCAGAGGCGGTGTGATTTCAAGGAGGCTCCACATGGTTGCATCACTGCCTGCCTATGCAAAACACTGCCAAACACATCTAAGAACATATTCAGGAGCTCGGGAACAGACTTCCCATCAAACCCAACTGCACCATCAGTGGTGTAATAGTTTGTTATACTGGCTATATTACAACATGCCTCCTAAATCCTACCAGTGTTTGAGTGGAAACACAGGTTATCCTGATACTCAATTCTGACACCTACTAGTGTGTAGTAACTATATTTTTCAATAGATGTAACTTGCTTTCCCATCTAAAAAGAAATAAAGTCAAATATCTTTCTAACTTTATATCTACAAATGCTATCAAACATTTCTGCAAAGAAGCTGCAGATTTGGGGTTTGATTTTTTTGTTACACTGATCTATCATAGTTCAACTTGAATACATCAGCCCTATTAAGAAATTTAAATGCTGCATGCAAACAGAAAAAAAGAACTGTGAAAATTGAACACAAAGCTTCATCCTTCCAATCCTGTGGCTACAGCAGTGAACACTGCACTGCAGAGGCATTATGTTCAGCAGCAGCAACAACAACTGGCCTCAGGTTGCACACACCAGTACTGTCTAGTGCCAAGAGGAAGTAACTTAACGGTTCCAAAAATGAGATCTACAAAGGCAGGTCAGGAAGCCCCTTGCACACACATGCTACATTTTGACACTTCTCAAAGGGTGCTGAACCCTAATCTGCAAATCTGAAGTAAATTTCCATACTATGCTGGTAGAAAATATGACAGTGAGATGCCCAAGTTCCTTCTAGGGCTTCACTGCAAAATCTTTGCCCAGTTCCACCAGTGGAATATCATCAGCCCTTTTTCTCTCTTAACCAGACTTCTGTACTTCTTTTACTCTAAACCCAAAAACGCTTAGAAGTCAATATTACATACAAGACTTGAAAATGAAAGACTTGTTTCTAATCAAGGTTAACAAAATGATGAGCCCATTGAAGTTATCATTTAAGCCGTCTGGGCTAATCCTGTTCTTAATTAAAAAGACTTTTCAGTCAAGAAAAAAATAAAATCAAGATATACACATTTAAATTAAAGTGTTACATTTTGGGAAGTTTATTTGCAGATTTTTTGGAAGGAATAGATTTTGTGAGAGATCCTATTAGCTGATACTGCTCTTTGTTTCTCCATTAGCAGCCTACAGGCAGAGATTTAAGGCTTGGATACAAATAGATTATGCCAAAATAGCTGTTTCTGAATAACTTCACGTGTGAACACTTTTATTCTGGAATAAGAATACAGTTATTCAGAAATACCTAGCCCTACTTTAAATTCAGACCCTGCATTAATCCAAATTAGCTTTCAAACACAGCCATCCCTTAGGCTATTAGAAGCTTGATTGTGCCTGGTATTACAAACTTGTGTAGGAGCCCTCTCCAGCCATTCCGCCTCTAATCAAATTTATTCTGAGTTGCACTGTGGGGAAAGCAAACTGAGGCTTACATTATAAATGATTTTGAGGCTTTGAATCCATGTTTTTCTTGTACCCTTTTTATAATGATCTCTGTCAGCTGTTCAAAGTGCCTCTGTCACTACCATCAGGTATCGCTACTTCATCTGATTGATTTCATAAACCAAGGTTCAAACATGCACTGCTGGATTGGAATTAAACATATTTATTTTGAGTCTGTAAGGCACGGCTCTAAAAGCTCAGAGAATATTTGGGGGGCAGTAGAGAGTCTTCAATGCTGCAGTGCAAATGGAAAGGCTTTTCATTTTGGCTGTGTCACTATCATTTCACTCTTTTAAGCAATTGTCCAGCCAGGCACGAAGATAGAGTGCTTTTTTTAAAAAGTCAAAGCAGAAAAAAATGTAGTTAGGCTGCTTTGGAAAACATTGCCTGTCTCCAAGTGTGTTATTTTCTTTCAGATGCCATAGCTACTTTATAAACAGAGTTTAGCAAGCAGCTCCAAAGGCTTGTCTACACTTGAAAATTAATTTGGATCAAGACAGAAATGTGAATTTATGGTACAATATGTCTTTATAAAGCTGTTCTCTTCACATTAAGCCCTCTGGAGCTTTTTCATAAATGGATAATCTTTAAGGTCCATTCCAGCTCTAACCATTCTATGATTCTCTGATATTCCTTAATGACAACTACCTTGCATTACATACACAGCACATAAAACAATGAAGTCGGTAATTTTTTTCATCTTTTTTGCTAAACACAGAGAACCACATGAAGCCAAATTCCACTCGGAAAATAAAAAGAGAAAGGCAAGAACATTTCAGCACAACCTACAGAGATATTTTTACTTCTAATAAAGCCATTTGTAGGTATCTCCTGACTACATGACACAGAGTTTAGTCCATTCCATGTGTGTTAGCAGCGTCCCAGACCCCTATATGGGAAGCAAAACCCTACTGACATTGATTCACATATTTTCGTATGTTCTTCACTCACAAAAATCCTATACTCGTGTAGATGTTAGCACACAACAGCAACATTGAAAAAGCCTTCCAGCATAGAATAACAGCAAATATTATGATGTTATGTGCAACTGAAGAACTGCGCACTTCACGGTTTGGCTTCAGTTTACCATAGCTTAGAGCTGGCTGCTGGTCAGAGCACCAGCACCACTCTGGAGCCAGGATCTGGAATGGGTAATTGAGAGCACAGGACATGGACACACTGCAACTGTTATGACACCAGATGCAGTGGTTGCATCACTGGAACTTCTGGCTCCAGAGGCCAGGGCAGCTTCCCACTTCATTTGTAGTTCTGTGTGTCTCTACGCTTCCTCACATGAGGCACTGCTAGCATGCCATACTTGCACAGCCAGAGCCATTCATGCTGCAGTTAGTTCATCCCAGAAGTCTAAAAAAGAGAGCCAGAGTGGACAGGGATAAAAACTGGATCCCTAGCAATGATAATGTGCAGTCACATTGCTGAAAACAACTCTGCTCCTTCAGGAATATCAGGGCATCCACGTGTATATTTGTATCTGTTCTCTTACTGTTTAAACAAGGACAGTTATCCCCAGGGAACCAGTAAATGGAGTTTATGGCATGGCTGTTCTCTACTTGCTTCCTGAATGACATTTAAGCAATCTGACTGGTTAACTGTCTATGACTTTGGCATTAAAATTTGGCAAATGAGAAGCTCTTTTTGAAAGAAAACATTTGTGCCATTTTAAATTAGATTTTAAAACAACACTTTGAGTGAGAGTAAAGATGCAATGAATTTCAGTTGCCTCTGCCAATACTGTTTGGTCGGGTTTGTGGATTTTTTTTCCAGGCATACTTATATGTCTGATGTACCTAGGAACCAATCTACCTTTCTGATCCAGAATTAGAAAACCCTTAGAGTTACTGCTACCTATCAAAAAGCATCAAAGCAACTTTAAAAAGCACCACTCTTCAATGTTTACTTAATATTCCACTTTTTTCTAATTCATTGAGGAAAAGAACCTGTAGCATTAACTTTTACTTCTATATATTTACTTCCTCCAGATTCCTAATATTATTTGGGGCACATTCTATAATCCTGGGGGGAGGGTTTCTGTTTTTAGCAGAAAAAAGATAACATCTGTTGCAAATTCAGTTATGGAGAAAGAAGTGTCAACTTCCCTGAAGGTGAAACATAAAGGCAGCATCATCGCTGACCTTAGAAAAGGAAAAAGATTTGTAAGTGACAGAGATCCACTCAGCCAGAGGCACGAGAGGAAACTGCTTTGAGTTCAATGGTATATGGAGCATCATGTTGTTTGGTCACTTAGATCGTGGTCTCCGAAGACTCAGCAAAGCTATTTTATGCAGTATGCCATTGAAAGTCAATGCACGGTATGTAAAATTAAACATGAGTAATCCTTTGCAGAACTGGGGCCATGTTTAGTTAACCTTCTGCAGGGGGAAAAAAAAAAAAACAACTTAAGGTTATTTTCTAAGATTCTATCAAGTCCTGCTGTATTTTAATAGGAATGAGGATTTTGTTTCACTTTTGCCACTCAATATTTACATGGTTGAAAGGAAAACAAAATATTAATCCAATCTAATCTTTTTAGGATCAAAATCCCAAACAACACATGTGAGAAATGCTGAGGAACAGATAAGCAAGAGAGAAAGTCTTTTATATACAGCCATGCATAGAGTCAAATCCATTTTGAGTCTAACTTTAACGAGAGCTTTAGAGACTGAAAAAAAAAAAGAAAAATATATTTTGCATGTAGAACACTTTGAAGAACAAGTTGCCTTCAAATTTCTGTCACTGATGACAAGTCAAGGATAACATTAGGAAATCATGATCATAGAGATGCCAGAAAAATTAGTCAGAATGTATCATGCTGCCAGATCGATCTGCTTCCCCAAACCAAGAACGTGGTCTGGACAGCAGAGAAGAGGAAAAACACAAACCACATTTTTAGAACAAGAAAGCAGTAAAAGAAGAGGGATGTTTTTATTTTTAAAAAGTTACAAGCTTTTGATTTCTGTTTAAAAAAAAAAGGAGAAAGAAAAAGAAAATTCTAGCCTAGTAATAAATCCCAAAGTTTATAAAAAGAAATTAAAAATGTGCATTTCACCCTCAATTGGCTATCTTGGAGTCTTGGAGCAAAGATCTCTCCCTACAGCACTCTCTGCTTTGTCCATGGAATACAAAGGTGAGGCCCAGCTCCTGAGGACACCATCGTTGCTGCTCCCTAACATAAGAAGTCCTGTCAAGATGCAGAGTTCATTTCTTCTTCATCACCGAACAACCTCCTGAAAACAAAGAAGTTGTTCAAGAAACCATCAAACTCTAAAGCTACAATTCATTTCTTTTGCAATTTCTATTGAGTTACAAATAATAATGAAAAATACAACAGAAGTCAAAAGACAATGGCAGCAGCATTCTAACCACCTACCGAAATCCTTCACAGACATACAGAACCTGAAAGAGTCCAACCAGGTCTCTAGAGAGAAAACTCATTGCGTATAGGTGAAGGGACACTTTAGGAGAAATAAGCATCCCTTTCCATTTTGACCACCAGCTGCGCTATGTCAGTTCAGCAGATGATGCTCAGGGTGAAGAGGTATCTAATACCTAATATCGTGCATTAATATTTTTCAAAATACAGAGCAATAAATTTTACCAGGGAGTGACAAGAAGTGATATCAGTCAAGCAGAAGGAATATGTTAAAAAAAAACAAACAATCAATAGAAGGGAAATACTAATTAAGCTAGTTTAGACCACAGAATGGAAACACCCTGAACCCTCACAAGGCAACCACAAATGACCAAAACAATAAGGGGATCCTGCCCAGGACAGCCAGAGCAGTTCTGGGTCACAGCCTGACTCTGTTCCATCAGCATTCCATTTCTTCAAACAAAGGTTTTTGGAGCAAGAGACAAGGCCAAATTCATCCCCACTTTTGACTTTCTCTAAGGCAAAGCAGCTAAAGCAGCTTCGGCCCCAAATCTCTCTTCTTATATGACATATAATTTTAAGTCAGGCATCCCAACAAAGCGGCAGTAAAATGGATAGCTGCCTTTGTCCCTGCTACCACACTCCTTGTCAGACACTCTTCTTGAGAAAGTTATTCAGCAGCTTTCTGACAATGGGTTCAGAAAAGAAATGTGTGATCTAAAGCAAACCGAACGGGGTGCTGTTCTTGTCAGAAAGGGATCAAATCCCATGTCAGTCAGACCACAGCAAACTATCTTCCACCCTGTCAGCTACAATTTGCCCATTTCCTTCCAGTCAACTGTCCTCAAAAAAATAAACATCACAGAAGGTGATTTGAGCTGCATCACCAAGTCAGATTTAGCTTATTCCCAAGTCACCTCTCCCAGATTCACTGGACTAGATCACTGGATAATATGGGTAGAAGAGAACACACACAAGCACCACAAAGAAGTTAACTGCATTCACACTGCCTACTGGAATGAGCAAAATTACATATAGCACATTTGTAACTCCAAAAAACAGTTTTCTTTATCTGCTGACACAATGAGTTGGACACTGTTTCTAAATTTCCTTCTAAAATGATCATGTTAGCAAGTTACTTTTCTTAAGTTATCTGTACATAGCTAATTATATGTATTTCAGAAATATGCATGGAATAGCCCTGAAGATTATATGGCATTGGTTTTGTACAAACTTCCCTCTTGGTTGAGAGAAACAAGAGGAAAAGTCATGAGAGCTACTGAAAACTCCCTGCAAGAGGGAACCAAGAGCTGACAAAGACACAAAGATGCATTTAGGGCTGTTAAACCTTCTGCTCTTGGGATGAGAGTGAACACACCTGACTCGTGAGTCATTCCTTGAACAACTGAGTGTATATTTTAATTCTTTGTTACCTTTATGACAGCACAGTGCACATGCACAGACATAGTCCTAGTTGCCAGGTGTGACATTTTTCCCTGCTTACTTAACTGCTTCCATGCAGGGAGCAAGGCAGGAGCCTTGCAGACTCTGACCCATTTGTCTCTTGTAGCATCCCTTCAGAGCACAGCTAACACTAGTACAAGTTCTCGAATGAAGGGAAGGGAACAGAGTTCTCACACATTTACAAGCACAGCTGAAGCAGAAGCATTCTTATTTTTAGGAGAAAATCCAAGCAGAAGTTCATGTATTTGTCTAGGACTCATCCCAGCATCCTGTACTGCTTTTGTTTTCTCATGACACCACAGCTCTTACCAATGCCACAGAAACATCTAGGAATCATGGCTAGTATGGTAAATTCTCAAAACAAGAACCCAACCGAATTGTCCTATAACAACTAAACACTCATACAACTGCAAAGGTCAGACACTGCTTTATTGGCAAACAGAAGATGCTCCATCCACTGGATATGGCCCTCCCAGAAATCATGGGGTTTGTCCCAAGAGAGTCACTTTAGCTTACGAAATCAACCCTAAAAATTCCCTTCTAGGAAAAAACCTGGAAAAACTCTGGAAGTTTATGATGGCAAAAACATTATTTGTCATCCAAACACATAAAATTAACACATGTCTTAAGCAACACACATGATTAAAATGCTTTGCTTATAAGCAAAGTCATCACCTGAGTTCTTTGTCATTTTACATGCAAACGTACACAACTCACTAGAACACAGAATACAGGCTTGTTGTTAGACAATCAGGGTGCATCTATTGTCTGGGTGATTAACATATGGTGGGGAACGTGACCCACTTTGACCTCTCCAAAAAATGAGCACTGTCACTCTATTTCAGATGGACATGTTAATGCTTTTCTGAGCAAGAGAGAATTCTGGTACATTCAGTTCTATGAGACACATAATTCCCCATTTAGAATATACATATATATATAAACACAGTGCCAGTGCCCAAAGAGCACTCAGTTTAATGACAGTCCTAAAATCCACAGCACTGTTTCACACATGACTGTTAAAATTGAACTAGAAATCAGTCTTTATGCAACAGAAATACACATATATTATTATCTGGATAAATATTAGATATTGAGATGCTGAACTGTTTCTCAGTGGGATCTCAGCTGTGCTGAGGAACTTTTGTCATATGTCCATTCTCCAGATACATGGGCATGAATCAAGAGACACCTGTCTCCTTCCACCTGCCCATTGAACTGGAAAGGTTCACAAAGTCTGCAATCCTTCCCTACAATTCAAATTGTCACCAATTTCAACAAGACACTAAAAATTTCCTCAGAGTGACCAACATAACTGCTCTCTTTTCCTTTGTCATTCTCAAATCCCTGCTTAAATGACAATATTTTCTCCATTATTCACACTTGGCAATTGTACAACAGGTAATGAATGGGAGTACAATGCTATTTTTTTCAACTTGACACTGTTATAACATGGCAATTTGTCAAACATTTCTGAATAAATGTTCTTTTCCCAGATACTCAGTATACTCAACTACCTGTTTGTGAGCAAAGAATAAGGTATCTAAGTAGGTCAGCTATTTTACTTTTCCCTGCTACATTAAAAAAAAATAAAATTAAGCAGAAAAAAAATAGCAACTACAACATATTAAGCACTGACGCAGACTGCAAGGGGTAAGTTCAAAAGTGAAATGTTCCCAAAATCCAGTAGGTATCTGTAACAGCAGGTTTCACTTAAAGTGGCTATCACTTTACTGGTTTTAACAAACTTCAAAGTAAGTGTCCTAATGCTACTCATTTTGTGTGTCTGTTTTACATCAGTCACAATTCTGTATCATGGTTTCACTTCTGCCTGATGCTTATAATGAATTTCTGTAACTGGAAAGCACACTTAGTGTATGGATTAAATTAAGAATGGTTTTACAAAGCAGCATGATAGCAGACATTTATGTTATTAACTCACTTTTTTACATATCTGCTGATATGTTGTTAGGGCATGTAAAAATATGGTATGGTAATCCATACCACATCCAGCAGCAAGATAAATAAACTTAACTGAAATAAAATCAGAATCAGAAATCAGTTTCATGGAGCCACATTTCAAGTCACTGAAATATAGGAACATTTTTCAAATAAAACTATTAATTTTTAATTTATTATACCACTTCAATTCAACATAAAATGGCTAATTTTAATAAACCAAAGTGTCAGTGCTGAGGGTGAAATCTTATACAGATGGAAAGTTAGTCTCCTAGGAATGCAGCCTGGGAGTGATACCGTGAATACCAAAAAGGTATTCCCCAACATGGAATTTTTATGCTATTTGCCAGTACATGAAGTGTGCTGGATGATTTCACAGCCCTTGGTTTTTTTTCCACTTTGAGGAGTAGGACCATGTGCAGTGTCAGCACCTGTAGGGCAGCTTAGGGGACTTAAAGGCACACCTGTCAGTGAACTCCCAAGGGCACTATGCACCAACGTTTCTTTGTTCCTTTAGAAAAAGTTGATCCCAGAAGAAATGTTGTGGGCCTATTTTCTATAAGGATAAGTAAAGCAACAAGTGAAGAAGGATCTGGGAGTAGGAGGCTGTCCTGATTCTCTGCTATAACTTATTATTCCTCAGTCCTATTCCAAACTTAACTCTTGCATTCCCCCAGTAACCTTAGTGCTTTGGGATAGAGAACAGCCAGCATGAAAATTGCAAACTGGATTTTAGCAGCTTTCATTAGAGACAAGAGAGTTGGCACATCTGGCCCACAAGGCACTTGGAGGTCAGACACAAGAAGTGAGCAACAGGGAAAAGGCATTCCTAACGCTCTGCTAAACGTGCACAAAGTCATCCCATTTTTTCAGTCACATTCCTTCAGGGGCTAATGTCTCTCAGTGTACACACATCCAGTGGCAGGGGAGAACTGTGGAGCTGTATCTTGCTCCACATTCAGTCTTGATTGGATATTCAGTGCTGTCATTCTAAAATTTATCTCTTTTTTTTTATCCTGAAATACCTTTCTTCCAAGGCTAAGGAACATGTCACTCTAAGCAGTTGTTCATAGAAGTTTTAACCTGGAGACCTTTTTTCCCCAGTCACTTCCCTACATGTAGACTCATTAAGAGATGGTGCAATTAAATATATTGTAAAACCTGTAATTTTGCTAGAAATACTTGATTCTACCTGGGTTAGTTACCCTGTTTCTGACTCCTTGAGGGCATGCACATAGTATACACAAGTGCTGGTCACCAAAGATCAGTAGTCATTTGTTGAAGGGAATGTAAAAATCTTCATGCAGATCCCAGGAGCAAATGGCTGTATCAGATGCATTTCCAAGGCAAAATTAAACTGTTCCTGAAGGCTGTAATAAAAACCAGCCATTGTAGCTTATTTGAGGAACATTTCATTGATCCAAGAGTATGAAAAAGAAAGGCCGATCTCCATTAGCAGGAGAAATTTTAGTAGGCACACATGTATTTGTACTGCAGGACTGAAAGTTTTTGTAGTCCCCTCTTCTCCCTCACTACAGGGGTCCTGTCACTGAAAGGACTTAACGTTAAGGGACCTAAACACTAGCAGGCTGCACCAAGGCAGACTCTTCCTCTTTGCAGTACAAGTGAAAGAGAGAGCTTTTACCTTTGATTTCAGAAACCTAACAAAATCTTCTAGGTAGCTATCACTGCTATTTGTCTCCACCCAACACTCCTTAACTGAAGTTGCTGCTTGAACACCAGCTGATGGTACAACTCCAGAAACATAGATGGCCAGAGTGTGAGCATGCAGAATGCACAACAGCAGGACTTATAATTATTTTCCCTCCTTTTAGTTATTTGCCCTCCTCCAGGTACGTGCAAGTATGGTATTTAAAACTGTCAGACATCAGCAGTTAGACATGTCCAGAAGTCATGGCTGCTGCCATCCAGAAGGAATTATGACTTATTGTAATTTTGAGATTATACAGCAGTTATTTAGTCATTTTAGAGTACAAACAACTACTTTAATAAGCTTACAGATAAGTTATTAGTGCAGTGGAGAACTCCTTTGAAACAGTAATTTAATTACTCCCTCCCTTGAAAAATGTACAACATCTAGTACACATGAAAGGAGGTATCTCACGTACTAACTTGTCCAACAGTTATAAAGACGTAGGGAGACATGAAAAGAAGATGCTGAAATATGTATAACTACAGAGCTCAACAATAACAGGAGTCAAAATGATAAGATATCAAGGATCTTCGCAGTCTTTAAACACTGCTACAGGCCACATAAAAAAACCCACCAAAATTATTTTCAGCTATCTGTATCAGTACTTGACTCCTATTTAGTTCGCCTGTTTTTCAGGGCCAGAATCCTCTGTCTTAGCTGACAGTGATCCACATACTATGATCCTAACCCACAGCTAGTGCTTCTAGATCAGCTACTGCACTCTATAGCAATATCTAACTATGTAAGTAAAAGAACGCTACAATAAAGAACAATAATAGATACCAGCTGTAGGTCGTACCCCCTCTTATCACAGCACACCTAGAGCACCAGCAACATGCTTTCAGCAGACATATCACAAGTAGATTTAAACGCCCTGGATAAGGTGTCCCAAGGAGTGCACCTGCAGCAGTGCAGGGTTCACCATGCACTAACCAACTGCTTTTGCAGCCTGCTCAGACATGGCTTTAGCAGAATCCAGCATGGCTGTATCCACAGCGTGTGTCAGGACATCACTTATGGATCCCCCCCTTTTTCAGGTCCCCTTGGAGCTTTTGTTCCTGTGCCATCTTCTTAGGAATCACTTTTCTGTCCCATGCTGAACTGCAGAGCCACACGAATAGGTGGGGACATGAGGATGCCCCAAGACAAAAGACTTGCATGACTGACATAGAGTTTGATTCAAAGAGTAAAGACAATGCTTTCAAAACCAGAATCCATCTACTTCTACAGTTCCATTCAAGCAAAGAATCTCTACCACTCCACAAGTAAGGAAGACTTTTTCCCCCATCTAAGAGACTGATTTCCAGTCCCTTTTAAAATCTCACAATGATGCCAGACTTATTTTACACACTGGTTTAGGCAGAAAGGAATCATCATTATCAGGACTTGAATCCATTCTAAGTGAAGCTTGAGATGTACATCCCTCCCTAAAAGTAGGGGTGAGTTTTGTAGAGACCGCATGGCTAAAGTTGGAAAATAAAATGATACAGACAATCCTGTGTTAGATAAACCAAAATTTATCCAAATGCCCACCCAAAAGGTTATATTGTACATATTTTTTAAAAAATAGAGAATGCCATTGTTCATCACTAGGTCTTGAATGAAAACTACAGATTATTTGAACCACAGCATCTTGCCCATCCGTAAGCACAAAGAGGAAAAGTAGTCCTAGACAAAGAATTTAGCAACCTCCACAAGATACCGAGAATTGTTCAATAACAGCCAAGGTAATTCTTGCCACAAACACCAATAAAATTACAGAGAAAAGTTCTCCCAAGGGAGGTGCAGCAAGTATTTTCATTGTATTTTTATACTTCAAGTTTATGGTAATGAACAGAGAACTTGTGCAATTCATTTGGGTTTTGGGACTCCATCTGTCCCAGAGACAAGAGCTCCATTTAGCAGTACCTTACAAGATTAGTACTTGCAATATTACTTCAAAGAAATTCTTGATAAATGTTTCGTCAACATTTCTGAATGCAATATTCAAAATGAACCTTCTGCAGAAAAAATATATAAACAAACAAATCTGGTAAGATGAGAAACTAATCTTAACACTTAAATAATTAAATGAGGCAATAAATCTTGGATTCTTTCGAAGACCTAAACATTTTACAAATATTCTACTTTTCAGCTGAATTTTACTAGAATTTTTACAAATTTGCAGTTTTCAAACACCTGCAAATGTTGACCTACAGGTCACAGTAAAAGAAAGACTGGATTCACTGGTGAAAGCTGAGCATTCGATACACATTTAAATTCCTCTTTTTTTTTTTAAACTCAAGTAGGATAGTTCACTGACTGTGTAATAGTTCTTCCCAAGGTAATTTGCTATGATACTAAAAATGGTCCCAGAATATTAGAGGCAAGATTTTATTTTATGATAAAACTAAAAAGCGTATAAATTATGGGTTGCGAAATAACCAAGGATAACACTAATTTATGTAAATGTGTAACATACAATACAAAGAAATATTCATTTTTGAGCAGCATATAATAAGATTTTAAAAATCCTGCTGATTAAACAAATAGCCTTTTCAATGCATTTTGGGTTAGACGTAAAACATTTCCCAATATGAAACAGAATTTTGCTACATTCAAAATACAAATAAAAAAAATTACAGAATTAAATTAGAAACAAAAAGCTGTATTTCTGATCACAGCCAAGAATAGAAACCAGGTAAGATAAAAGAGAATTCTGTATCAAGTATTGTCTATCACCCACCTTATATGCCTGTGTGATCACAACCTCTGGGATGCTGCTGCTGCTGTCATCTTTTCATCTTCATGCCGAGCTTCTTCTGTTCCTCCATGAACCAATAGATCCGAAGAACCACAGTCTAGCACTTCACCAACACACTCATCTTCTGGAAAGTCAATGCTGACTGAAGTCTCAACGCCTTCTACAAAGCCTGACAGGGACCCTTTGTGAGCACCGTGCGCACTGTGAGAGGTTACCCAAGCCTCGTCAAAGGTCTGGTGTCTCAGGATGACAAACTTTGTTCCCTGTTGAACAAAGAAAACACAAGACATAAAGGGCCTTTCAATAGGACACTGACTTCTTTAGCTTTGCCACGAACTATATTTGATACATAAGGGATCCTAAGCGTGTATGATGTCGGAGACTGCAACGTTTCAAAGCCTATACAGTATCTTTCTCAGGGAAGGATTCTGCCAAACAACAATTATTACAGCAACATTCATCTATTTCTGCAGAGGAATCCTTCAAGCACACAAAAAGACATCTGCACACATTCTGTATCAAATAAACAAGCAAGTCTCAGCAAGAGGAAGAATTTTTTTTGAACGCTCTCACTGCTACCACAAGACTCAGACTACACTCCCAAGTCCGAGCACTGCGGGGTTTTTTTTTCCCCTCCCAAACACCTGGTGCAGGCACAGCTCAGCACACTGAGCTCTACAGATCTGGAACCTGTCAGAGAAACAAGTATGACTCCCCATGAGGGATGTCAGAGTGGTGTTGGCACTGCAGTTAAACTCCTATTAGCATTGTGTTTATATACAAAATAAAACGCCTTACACATCCAAGTAATTTAAGCTCAGGGCAGTGTTTTTAAAACTCCCTCCTTTCCCACATATTTGATGTTCCATCTCCCACTAAATGCAAGTTTCAGCTTTAGAAAGGATTTTCATCTAGAGCATGCAGCTCACATCTCTTCAGTCTCCAAACATTTATTCTGGACATGTGAGAATGTACAACCCCTTTTTAATGCAATACATAGATGTACGCTATACAACCCTGTTATACTACATTGCATTATAAAGAGAAATTATTTCATTACAATTATCATTTTAATTGTTCTTCTTGTGGCCTCTGAATAAAAATAACTGTACATTACTTCCCCCCACCAAAAAAAAAAGAAATAATAATTTGGCAGAGCGACTTTCCAAATGACACAGGACATAATTTACTACAAAAGGGAAATGTTCTGTGACTAAAATGACATAATGTTGATTTCCATGCAAAGCATAGTCTCAAGGATTTACAGAAAAGTCAAGAATGACCACATGTAAGTCTCGAGTTTCACTCAATAAATCTGTGTAGCAGATTTACACTAGACAGTTCTGTACCCTAGTAAAGCCATGATGATCACTGCTCACTTAGAGAGACCAACACTGATATCTGCATTTGGGGAAAGGCTAGGTCTTTGGGAACTACAGAATGGCCTCAAACACACAAAAACATCCTAAGGGAGCAGTACTACGATATAAGGAGTGACCTTTCATACCAGTAAATTAGCAAAGTATATATGTTCACTCCTTTATATGTACTGCCCAGCATTGAGGTTACTGGGCAGCTGTGTTGATTAAAATCTGAACATCAGCTACCACTGAGTTACTATTCCATATTTTCATGGTACAACTTGCAATTACATCATACCTTGACCCACAAATTGAGTATAAACTCAGATTAGATCCATTCAGTATTTTCTCAGGATGATGCAGATGCCTAAACACTTCCAACACTTTCAGAAAAGCAACAGACAAATTGCAGGACCAACTCAACTTCTCAGAAATGGGTCCAGCTCAGTTCCTGCCCTTACATCTCCGTGAACAATCCCATTTGCTGTCAGCTGTGTTAAATAGGCAACTTTCTTACTAGTCAAGCAGAAAAGACGGGGTGGGGAGCGGGAATCCAGCACACCCAGCATGACACGGCAACAGAGGAGAGAGCATTAAATTAGAGTGAGAGGTTATAAGTCTGACAGAAATCTGATCTGTATTCCCTAATTATGGAGGCTCACTTCTACAAAACTGACACAAATGTTAAGCCAAATTAAATGTTGTCTAATTAACTATCATACACAAAAGTCTTCAGAGTGAGATGCCTACATGTTATTTAGCACAGTAACTGGAATATGAGGACTTGCGAAATATCAGTCAAGGCAGAGCTGCCACCACAGCTAAGTGTTACAAGATGAAGCCATTGCATTTCCACACATCCCTTCCACGGGCACACTGCTTGTAATATTTACAGGAGAAGGCACATAGTAAACAGTGTTGCACAGCAAGGCGGAGGAACTGGTAGGTGCGACTCGATGGCACCGATCTCCTCAACAAGATGCCAGAAGCCATTATGAATGGCCCAGCTGATGGGCTGGTGGTTGATAAAGAGAAAAAACCCACCAGTGCTGGTAATTCATGAAAAACTACACACTGCCATGACAGCTACAAGTGCCAAGTGACAGCTGTCAAGGTAAATGGAGTTTGGGAATCCTGCTTTCTTAAAGGATCATCTATACATACATGTTATTTTGGGGGGGGAAGGGAGACTTTAGCATGAAGATTTTCATATGTATTCCCTCCCTTGGAACTGGGGTGAAAAAGCTAATTTATGATGGTCTTGACTTCAGCGTAATCATTCTGTATTTTGATTGGAAAAGATAGAAAAGCGTATACTTCATTCCAGATCACTGTTCTTGTGCAGTGCTAAGCCCTTCCCGTGTCATCAATAGGACAAAGTTTTGAGCACAGCTGAGGCTGTCTGAGTAGGCAAGAAGGTGCCGAGGACTCTGGTTTGAGGGAGTGCGAGGAGGGAGAGAGGTGAGGGCAAATCATGCTACAATGTGTTATGGGAGAGCAGCAAGAGATGCCCTTCATGTGGGCTGCATTATGTGCATGAGAGGCCATCCAGATTAGTCTCAGTACTAATGGATAGTACTAATACATAGTCTAGAACTCTGAGGAGCTGAGCAACAGACAAAGCAACATCTCAGTGTGGGTCAGCCTGCCTTGGCACAACTGCTTTCCCACCAGAGGGGGGAAAAGCTCGGCTGCCCCTCTGCGTGGGTAGCAGGGCTCAGCCAACAGGGATCTGATTGATTTGAAGGGGTTTCGTTCGTATCACAGAAGGAAACAGCTGCAGCAGTCCGAGCAAATCAGCCACCATTTCCCATACAAATCACTTCTTATCCTGCCTTAGCTTCCCAAAAACATGATTTTGTTTGTTTAGGAGAAGCCACATTAAAATGCAATAGCCAGAGCACTGGAAAATTGATTTGTGAAAATTTTAGAAGATCTACATCCAGCCATGGTTTAATGGATAACACTGACCATACACAATACAAACACACAGAGCTCTACTGTTTATGTGCTCTCAGAGCATGGTAGGAAAGGCATGTTACAAAAAAAAGCAAATTGGGCAAGGAAAGTGTGAACAAAGCCTGCTATTAGCATAATTCTCCCTAATTGTTTTACAACTGTTAAATTGACAGCATAAAAGGCTCTACTATTATTACCAGCTGTAGTCTATCTCTCTCTATCCACCCTAAGCTTCCAAACACTCTAGTTACTCAAAAACAAATTGAGCCAAACATTCAAGCTGAAGTCAAACAAAAACTGGATCTTGAAAGTGTAACAGCTACTCCCAAAAACAAATACAACTTTGCAATGACCAATCTTTTCCCACTATTTCCAGTAAAAAAATCCATCCAATCTGATTAAATTTTACATTGAGAATCTCTTAAACTGCTATTCATACCATTCCCAGGGCCTCTTTCATAAGAGGCTGTGTTAGGAGCTCGTCTCCATTGTCACTAACCATCCCGCAGCCTGATGAAAACCAACAGTGCTACAGGACTCCACCTTAAAACCAAGCCCTCAGTGTTGTCCCTGGGTGCTGCCCTGCACAGATCCTCTCCTACAGCTGCTTCTCCAGCAAGGCAGCCCAGGGTCAGACCCTCATCCCCTGGACAGGGGGTGGTATCCAAGTTCCACTGGTGCCACACAACTACTTCACAGAAAACAAACTACATTCTAGTAAATGCAACATGAATGTTAAATGAAAAGTGGATTAGCAAAAACTATTAATAGAGTGGAGCCCACTGACTAATTACAAATTGCTTTCCTTTCCCATCAATTCAGAATAGCTTCAAATGACTGAGGAACCCTGTCTGAAAGGAATGATGCTGACAGACCATGGGTAAGACTGTGGCCTGGGGAGCAGCTGAAGGGGTTTTGTTCTCTTATGTCTTTCAAAATTATTTCCCTATTGTTGGTAACACAGGGGTAAAGAAGCGGTTACAGGTCTGGGAATTTTTATTCATGCTTTCCCTTTCTCAATAACAAAAATAAGTAAATTAAAAGCACTTTTGCTTTTAAATAGATATTTTAAAACCCAGTGTCTAACCATGCAGAGTGGAGCAAGATAGGAAAGAGGAGAAGACACCTATTTGGGAAAGGAATAAAAAAACAATGGAGAAACAGCACAAAAATGAAAACAGGGCTCCATTTTTCCAGTCAGGATGTGGTTTGCCTCCACTCTCACTGGCCTGAGCCTTCCAAGATCAACACAAACATGCAAGCTTCTTACACCTGAGTATCAGCCTACATGATCTGACTTGTCAAACAAAAGAAAAATTAAAAAAATAAAAGCGTTTTCTCAAGGGAATAAAAACACACCCTGTTTCCCCTTTCACCGCAGCCCTATGCTCAACTTCAGAGCCTTGCCACAGGGACCCCTCCTCCCCCTTCTCTCACACACACACACCCCACACCTCCTCCTCCTCAGCTCCAGGTGAGCTCTGCACTCCTTTCCTACCCCTCCCTGCGCTGTCCCACAGCCGACAGCCCATCCCAGTGTGCACACCCGCACCCTCCCTCCCCTAATAGCAGTGGCTCTAAACACCTTCCTCTGTCGTGGGTTTGCCAACCACACCAATCACTTAAACCCTGTTCAGGCAGAGAGAGCAAACAGACCTGTCCATTGTTCTCCTTCTCATTCTTGAGATCCTAAATCTACACTGTATTGGATTTCCTCAGGAGAATGACAAATAATGCACAGCCAACAACAGCGTAATCTGGAAGATATTGCACAATAATTCAAATTGTCGTACAAGAAACTATGAGAGAAGAAAAGAAGGTGTTTTGACTATTCCAAAAAAAAAGAGCATTTTTTAATAATTTAGAAATATACAGCTGTGAGTTTTCTTACCAATGAGCATTGCACATAGGGGAAGCTGAACAATTCCCATGCATTTGACTATTTTACAAAGACAACAACCTACTGAAATGCTGAAACAACTTTACCAACTTACAGTTTGCATGGATGATACCATCCACACATGCTTGTGGAGATCTAACAGGCATAATAGCAAGCACAACAGAAGCCTGATAATATCTATTGTATTAAGGGAAAAAAAGGCTCCTTCCAGCAGTGAAAAACTGCTAAGACCACCATCCAACAATCACTCTGTAGGAGACAGAGGAGAACTCACTGCAGCCATCAGCAGTCCCTGTGTTAGTACCTCGAGGCTGAAATACTGTTCTTGAAGCAAGCAGCAAATAAATGGTATCCCTTTTATCTACTGGTTCATAGCATCACTGTGTTAGATTTATGTCAAGACAGTAACAGTACCATGAGATTTCCATATCCATGGGATTGCATTACAATGGAAGCACAAGGCCAAGTTTAAGGAAGGCTGTGCAGTTATCTCCTGTAAAAACATCCTTCCCAGCTTCAGCAGTTGTGCCAGTAGAGCAAACTTTGTACCCTGAGAACATATTTTCCTAGTGGCCATGTAATGACCCTCTTTTAGACCTCCTTCCTCCACTTTCTCCTTTTCTTCCCAAACATTTCTCAGTATTGTTCTGTGCAAGTTTTCCTCCTCTAAATGCTGCAGATACAACAGCCTCAAATTATATTTTTCAGGACATACATTTTTGTTTTAAAGAGTCATACCTCAAGAGTCAACCTTCAGGAATTAACATTTTCAATGTACAGACAGCATTTCAGTTCTCCCTGGTTTGAATTCAGGATTTCTAGAGAATACTGTGCTAAACCATGTATTTCACTCTTGCACAAGTGATGTGCCTCTCCTTTGCCACCCCTAAAAAAGATGTAATAGCAATCTCAGCCACTCAAAGAAGTCTGTAACACTTCTATTACAAACTTATTTCAACCTACAATTACCAAATTACCAAATTATCATAATTAGATATGAAGCTTTACAGTAAATTAAGATTAAACTGGGATGGTGAAATAAATGCTAATATATTTAATTGTGGGGTGAATTATTTTGGCTTCATTGCTATTCCTCAACAGCAAGTCTTCCAAATAAGCATGACTGAATGATGTCTTTACATAGAGTTACCCAACCTCACCGTGCAGCAATTTAGTGTTTCAAGCAGAGGGCACTTTTCGCTCTGTACCTTCACTTCTAGTGAGTAGTTACTGATTTCCACAGGAAGCTAACAGTTCTTCCTTTTTGCCTTCAAGGTTTCGTATTAATCTGACAATAGTTAATTTTCTTCCAAGGCATCACTGGTAGACATGAGGAGGTCCTCCTAGAAGCATGGGTTGAAGCTGAGAGATTGGAAGAGGGCAGGTCTGCCATACTTTGTGTGGCTGAAGATGGGAAATAATAGCCCTAACAAAGCTAAAGGCAACAAGAGGCTGTTATCAAATGCTTTTCTACCTCCACTCTGTCCTGTCCAAATCTGCAGTAGGCTGCCTGTTTCAGCACTTGTCTTCAAGCTCAAACAGAATTCTAATTGGAGTTAATAAAGGATATTGCAAGGCACACAAGAAGAGGTATCTGTGAAACTGCCTGTCCCTCATAACCTGACACAACATTCGAGCCCAGGTCTCTGCTGCTGCAGCAACACTCCGTATTAGCCAGATCTATGCTGTTAACTTGTTTAGTGTATATTAAAGGTAGGCATGGTAAATTTGATTTGCAACCCGTCTCATTTCATTTATGTGATGAAGCCAGTGCAATAGAATACTTCTGACATAGTACACTGGCTTATGACATGATGGCAATGGAAAATGACTTGCCCCACCACGCTGAATGTGATAACGTTTACCTGAATAAATACCTCTTAAGAATTCTAAATTCAGCCAGAAAACATAGGAAGATAAACCATGGATTGAAAAAGATACTTCTTTTCTCAGCATCTTACTTGACTCCCTTCAAAATCAGCACAAGGCTCAGCAGGTGGGGCCAAGACACTTTCAAAAGGCATTGGAAGTTTTTATAGATTTTTTTAAAGTAAATATACACAATTCATCATAAAACAGAACCATTTCAATATTTATTTTCAATATTCTTTGCGAATTTGTTTTCCGCAAGTCCTGGAATAGCACAGACTAAACTTAGGTCCTTGATAAAAATGAGCTTGTCAGCCACAGTCTTTATGCTGGTAATGGGGGGCCAAGACCCAGACCTCAGAATTTGTACATGAATCAACATTAAAGTCTTCATGGACATGCAGCATTTTCCTCTGAAAGACCTCAGAACACTTTATAAGCACTAATGAATTAAGTGTCCAGCACTTCTGTGAGATACGGAAACACCATCTTTCTTGTACGGACTGTGGGCAGAAAGAGGTTAAGTGATTTGTACAGGGTCACCAAATAAATCTGTGTAAGGCAGAGCAAAACTCATGTATTCTGTCTCCAAATCACGAGCTCTGGTGTGAGACCATTCCTCATCTCCACCTCGGTCACACAAGGGCTGGTGCTAGAGTCACCAGGTGTTTGAGACAGAATCCCTCACACATACATTCTCCATCTCCTACTAATTACTCAGACATTAGAAATATTCACATTTTTACATGCTTTCTTCCATGACAAAGTTTCACTGGGCTTAGAAAGGTCAAAGTAATTACGTGTAAATGTGTCATACATGTTATAACACCCTACAGGAACCAGTCAGCGCTCTTGAAGGCCAGACTGATGAGGACTCTTCAGGAAACTGGAAGAAGTATCAGAACCATTGTGACCTGGCTGTCACCTTCAGACACTTCCCCTGGAGACACACACAGTTGCAGAGTGCTTAATGGACCCTGAGAAAGCAGCAAACCCCAATTCTGAAAAATATTTTGTTTTTTCTCACCAGCTCCAGTAATGAGATTAAAGAAAATTTTAAATTGAATACCCAGGGCAAGAAACCAGCTTCCTGGTACTCCACATATTAAGCAACATAATCTCCCAGAGGAAGCAGCAGAACCCAGATTGCTCAGAGCACTTAAAGCCAGACAGGACCAAACAATTAGTTCCCTTGTCTTAACCGAGACAGACAATTTCTCACCTGCAAATGGGCATTTTTCCAGCACACAAACTCAGCCTTTAACAAGATAGGTTCCACACCCCCCCCCTTTGTGCACTTACAAACAAGAAGAGGCAGGCACAGCCAGTGGTAAGGAGATGGAAAGGCCAACAAGGATCCTGTTCACTTTCCCAACTCATCCACCCCAGCACTAACCAACCACAAGCAGGTGGGTTCACACACTGGGAGGTGAGACCAATTGGTCATTAAGAAAATTGGTTAAAGAAGTAAAGGAAATCCACATAACCTTAAGTGAAAAAGTTCATCCATTAGCAACTCCATGATTGTGTGCATGCAGCCAAGTGAGATTCTTTTAAACATCTACTATTCTTGCCATATTTAAATAAAAACATTTTGATTCATCCCATTTCATTGAGCCATCCATTACCTAAGAAAGGCCGGTTTAGACTTATATTTCAGTTTGAAAGCACAGTAATCTACTTGTGATCTGTTAGAGCAAGCAAACTAGCAGAAGTGACAAAATCAGAATGAGAAAAAAAAAACCCCACAACGCTCCTTATCCTCACTCCTGGTAAGCCCAATATATTTAAAACACATGCAGAAATTCAGAACTACTCACAAAGTGGGTTTAAGCTGATGCTGGTGAATATCAAATGGACGATGAATGGTTTTGCAGTATGTAAAAGACATACTGGGAGACTGCTACGATCTGCCAAAACCAGCCTTAGTAAACTGATCTCAAGAATCTCAGGGACCCAGCTGCAGCACTAAACCCCAAGGAGCACTGTGGGTCCTGTTACACCCAGCTGAAAGGTTGCGGCTTCAGATGTTTGGTCTTGCACAAGGTTTTAGAAACCTGAAAGAATTTCTCAGATGTTTTTTTCCAACAAATGTTTTCACTGGGAAGGAAAAGAAGGGAAAGCAATTTACATGATACTACCTGGTTGGTGGTTTAACTTAAAAATGGTCCCTGCGCATTATTTTCCATGACCTTTTAAGCATAAAGTTTTGTCACATCACTTGCTCTCAAGCCACAAGGATGCCTGCAGCAAAGCCAACCTTTGCTGGAGAAGCATGTATTGCCTGCACTCCCACATGCAAGCTGTTGCAGAGCTATGTCTTGTTTATGGATTGTAAGGAGAGGAAATAGCGCAATAAGACCCACTATGAGACTTAGAATAAATTTCTACCATGTTGTTCTTGGTCACATTCCACGGATTATCTATTCAATCATTATTTTACTTAAAAAAAAAAAACAAAAAAAAAACCAAGAAATGGTGCCTGTTAAATGGCAAAACAGCTCAGAAACTCAAGCTAAGAACTGAAGAGCATCCTGCATTGTTGGTATCCAACCCAACTGGAAGGTCCTCCAATGTGCTGACAGAAAACATCACCTTTTCTTCTGGCTAAATGACACTGACTATGTGAAGCCAAATAAAATGTGGGACCAGAGCCTATGACTACAAATAACTTCAGTCAGGGAGGACAACCATCAGATTTGGTGACATAGGCTGTAAAGAGGTCCTCCCATGTGGGCTGTCTAAAATGGCAGGTTGCAGCAACACACTTAATGGCACTAGGGACACCTAAATTGAGTGCAGCAAATTCTAAGGGAGGTGATTTTCCCTCTCTGCTCTCATGAGACACTACCTGGAGCACTGCATTCAGCTTTGGACCCACAGCATAAGGAGGACGTGGACTAGTTGAAGCAAGTCCAGAGGAAGGTCCTGAAGATGATCAGAGGGCTGAAGCACATCTCCTATGAAGTCGGGCTGAAAGAGTTTGGCTTTTCAGACTGGAGCAGAGACAGTTCCAAGGAAAACATAAAGCACCTCCAAGTATCTAAAGGGGCTCCTAAGAGAGCAGGAGACTTTTGACAAGTGCATGGAGCAAGAACAAGGAAGAATGGCTTCAAACCAACAGAGGGGAGGTTTAGATTAGATATGGGGAAGAACATGGATATAAATGTTTATATTAGGTGTTAGGAAGAATTACCTTGAGAGTGGTGAGGCCCTGGCTCAGGTTGCCCAGAGAAGCTGTGGATGTCCCATCCCTGGAAGTGTTCAAGGCCAGGTTGGATGGGGCTTTGAGCAACCTGGGATAGTGGAAGGTGTCCCTGCCTGTGGCAGTAGGAGCTGGAACAAGCTGGTCTTTAAGGTCACTTTCAACCCAAACCATTCTAGGATTACTTGTGAACAGCTCAAAGCTGAAGAATTAGCTGGCCCAAATGGTCATATTGTCTCTTCTCCCCCACAGACACCTAACACTGCCAAATTCAGCACAGTGGGCTCTGAAACTCCCCCATATATTTTCCTGCCTCCCTGACAAGAGGCTGTATCCATGATGCTTTCACAAAGGCCAGGGGTAAGGAAGAGCAGCTCCTCCTGTAGCACAGTCCTGCCTTAGCCATCACCCTCCATGGTGGCCTGTGCAGCATCCCCAGCATGAGGCAGATATGCCTGTCCAAAGGCTGCACCTGAGGCACAGAGTC
Organism: Pseudotriccus pelzelni; assembly: GCA_035584735.1. NCBI lineage: Eukaryota > Metazoa > Chordata > Aves > Passeriformes > Tyrannidae > Pseudotriccus > Pseudotriccus pelzelni. The sequence goes on from JAWMRA010000020.1 coordinate 10,726,019, forward strand.
CTCCAGTAACTGGGTCATAAACACAGCCCAGCTGGAGGTATCTCACCCTAACTCAGACTTTTTTCCTTCAGAGAGCTCAGCCAGTACACCTGTGCCCAGCTGCTCCAGCTTCACTCTGCCACTGAACTCACTGCAGGGCTAATACCACACTTATCCAACAAGCCGCAGGTTAAGAAACACCTTCCTTTCCCCCAGCCCCAAAGGAAACGGACATCAGAAAGTGACTCTGCATGGCTTCAGCTGGTTACCTGGATGCAAAAGCCCAGACAGGCCCTCCTGGCAGCTCAACAACACTTCATCCACTTGGTTTCTTTAATTCACATTTGTTACATGATTTCACCTTTTTCAAAGTTCAGCAACAAATGCATAATGTTACTGTCTTTCAAGCATACTAAATTCCTTTGCTGTAATGTGTCTGATGGGTCAAACCCCTACTAAATCAAGCTCATCGTAAAGTGATACTACAGACACAAATTTAAGCCTTTTAGTGCAGGCCTTTCATCAACTCATAACGCTGTCCATACAGCAAAATCTAGACACTGCAGAAAGCCCAATTTTAAGTTCAGGCTATGAAACCCTCATTTTTTCCTTAAAACCTCTTCTTACCACCATTTCTTCTTGCCCTATGGTGTACATTGATTTTAAATATTATACAGCAGAACATAATTTTGTGAAAGGAGCTGTGTACCATTTGAGAAAAAGGAAAAATAAATAAGTCTGTTTGGCAAGACCCTGAGACAGGCTCACTGAGTAGATGTCATTCTTCCTAAAAAAAAAAACAAACAAACACACAGCAGTTGCAGGCTCTGCTGTTACAGACATTGTAACAATTACAAAAGTAATTGTTAAATTACAAAACCCCATCAAACTCACAGACCTCCCGGGGACTGTGCATTCGTCCATCCTCTGCAGTAAAATGAAAGGTGGGTGTCCCCTTTGTCAGTATATCATGAAAACTGGACCAGGTGGCTAATCCTCCTCAGGGAACTTGAACCTTGGCAAAGCATCTACCAAAGGCTGAACAGATGCTTAGGCACTCATTATCCAATTCATTTCGTCGTCACGCACACAAATGGGAGTGTAACACTAAGAGCCTCACAACTCTGCTTCCACCCCCACAACCCAGACCCAAAACCTGCCCCTCGCTCCTTTAATACGACCCATGTCAGCAACACGAGTTTAATTTTTCCAACTGTCTGGGAGCGTGTAGATCAGCAACAGCACAGCAGGAACCCAATTTCCGAGTTTTCTGAGCAGTTGGATGCAAGTTTTTGAATTATTTTTGTGGTCCAGCTTCCCTTTTTATAGCAAAGCAGTATCAAAGCCCTCTCTCCACGGGTCACATCCTGCAGGCATCCTTAGTGGGCTGCCACTCCTGCAGCACTGGCAGGCTCATGGCTGTTAGCAGGACACCCAGCAGCAGCCACAGAATCAGGCCCTAAAGAGGGGCTTCAGGATGAGTTGACATCACATTACCTTTCAGTGGCAGGGTAGCTCTAATAACACTAGCAACTACCTGAGGATGGGGTTATTAAAAAGAAAAGAAAACAAGAAAAGGAAGACACAAAAGACACACAACAAAAGCCCCAGGAGGTATTCAGAGATCTATAATACTGCAGGTGTGTGTATAAAAAATAATTTCAATAATATAAATGCAACAGGGGATATAAGCAACAAGTCAAAAAGGGCAAAGCTGATTTTTTCATTGTGTAGTTTTAAGCCATTAAAAAATAAGAGGCAATATCTAAGAGGGACAGAGGAAAGAATTTAACCCTGCCTCAACACACGGTTGTAAAAAAGAAAAATAAAAAACCTCTCAAACTACTTCTCTTTCAATTATTGTCCAGCATGAAAGAAGAGCATCAGTACAGCAGAAGCAACAATGTAAGGAAAGACAAGGAAGACACTCCCGTACGCAACCTTACTTTGCTTTCAGCTCATTTTCTTTCTCCTAACATAGCATCAGAGAACTGCTCCATTAGTTGTGGAGCTGAAGGGAACAGCATCACAGGAATGCCTGGCAGTACAATACCTTGGGGTGAAACCAGCATGCAATTGAAAAGTCATTCAATCAGGGCTGCAGGAAAACTTCCAGCAGTGCCCAGGTATTTTTGCAGGTTAAGTCTCATTTTTCACACTAGGTTTGCACTTATTTAAAAAACAGAAACATCCATCAGTACAATGCTGGATGCTTGGTCAGTTAGGAATCTTCAAAAATCTTGGGTATGATCGAAGCCACACATTTGCCTCTGGGATTTACAGCTGCCTTAAAAATGGTAAGCAGCCTCAGTCCAAATCCAAGCTAAATAAACATACTTGGAATATTTTTATTTTGTGAAAAAAGTTATCTGGATTGGTGAAACATAATGAAATGTGCTAAAACTGAGCCCTGACTTAGGCCCCAGGGACTGTCAGAATGGTTAAGGCTGGACTGGGAGCACAAAACCCTGTCGTTTCAGCTCAGCCTGCCTACCTTCTACCTGTCCACCAAAGAGCTCACAGCACAGTCATACCCATGAGGCAGCAGACAAGGCCACGGAGAGCTTTGGAAGTAACTTTAACAGCTTTGGCAGGACTAACCTTTGCAAAAGTTTATATTTTTTAGTCTGTGCTTTAAGGTAGAAGTTGCTGATAGAGTAGCTGGTGATATGCTCCTTAAGAGACAATGCTGGTAGATTTTGGAACAGAAAAGAGAATTTTATCCTCAACTGGTAAACTGAGGAACCAGAAGGGGTCAGAGACTGCCTTTGTGTGTTTTGCAGCACTGGGCACAGTGGGCAGAGAGACTGGAAGAAAAGATGCCAAGGAACAAAAATAAAGCAAAAGGGAGAAACCCATTTACAGCTGCCAATCTCCAGGCAAGCAAAGCACATAGCCCCCCTCCTTCCCCATCCTCAGGGAGAGACCAACTGCTGCAGGACTTACAGCAACTGATCCTGGCAATGACAGACAAGATCCAAGCCTCTAAAACCTTAGGAAAGAACAGCTTTGTAGACATAAGCTAAAAAAAAAAAAAAAAAAAAAAAAGCACAAAGCCCAAAACCTGTCACAGGCCAGGATAGAGACTTAGATCCCAGATCACTGACACGATAGTCAGCAATGGTGCTACTATCATGTCAGTGCAGCTGCTTGCTCATCATAGCTTTCAGATGCCAGGACAAAAAACTCAGTCCAGGTGTAGCTCATCCTGCTGTGAGTCAGGGCTGCTGGCAAGATCCTGGCACTATTCCCAGGCCTTCTAATTGTAGCAAAGGAGAGAGGGGAAATGCCACAATTTTATCCCTGAAAATAAGAGCTGATGAGGTTTTTTTTACACACAGTAGCAGTTCAGAGTTACCTCAAACCCTTGGGTACCCCAGTTCTGCACACACACAAATTACAGAGCACAAAGGGTTTCCTCAGTGCAAGCCTCTGGTAACCAGGGAAAAGGCCAGGGAGCCGAATCAGGGTAAGTGGGATGCAAGCACCTGGGGAACCTCAGAGACACCCCACAAGGTTTCAATGTGCTCACAAAATGGTCCTTCCTACACTTTGAGCCCAAGTCCACAAACCTGATAAAGAAAAGCCGATTTTCTCAGTTTTCCACCTCCTCAGGAAACACACAAAACTGAAACTCCTGATCCTTGGAACTGTTACTGTGGCCCAGCAGATCATCAGCAAAAGAAAGATTTCTGTTCATAACGCTATCCTTGATCATAGCCATCTTGTACTTACCTGAATGGCTCCCACACGCTTTGGTGACTTCAGCCAGGTACCTGCCAGGTCACTGTGCATTACACAGCTCCACCAGTGACTGCTCATTATTTCACTGAAGTTCAGCAACTTCAACTAAATCCAGACACCGAGGGGAGCCTTCGTCTAACAGTCAAAACTGTTTCCAAAAGCCAGGCTGAAGAGCGAGCACTGCACAACCAAGGGAAGACCTTTCCTCACAAGCTTCCCCCACCGTTAGAGCCCAGGGTGTGCTGGCAGGCGTGGTTTTATACCCCCAGGCAGTGGGGCAGGTGTGTTGGGGATAAGCGTCTGCAGCTGGAGGGAGGCTCAGGGCTGGGCAGGGCTGATGGCAGAAGCTTCAGCACCTGTGCTTCGGCAGCTTTACTCCTGGGGCCCTTTGTTCTGTAACTATTACTCAAAACATCTCAGGATAAAGCCACTAAATTTCAGAACCAGAGATACTCTCACAGACTTTGACAGTGTTTGCAAAGTTTTGGTGTCAAGGAAACTTGTTTGTTTGTTGGGTTTTTTTGAGAGGGGAGAAATAAAATAAACTTTTTCCGCAGAGTGACCTGCAGCTAACACAAGTGGCTGCAAAGCAGGAGAGCAGCAATCGGGGCATTACTGCCTGTGCTGGATGTGACACTCCGCAGGCACAGTGCTGGTCCCTACTTGCTTCTCTCAAGAAACAGGCTGTCCTGGTCCAGTGCCATCTAGACAGTCCGTCCTTGCTATGTGTTCAGCTCGAACACAAAATCTATCCTGCAAGCAGGTGCCAACCGGAACAAAAGCATCTTCAAAAACAAGGATTCCATCTCCCTGCCTGATTGTCCTATTTCTGGAAAACAAATTAGTGCTTTAAAAAGTCAAAACCGTGCCTTGCACAAACACAAGGCTTTTTTATTCGGAAGATACATAACTGCCTTCAAGCCTTCCTCCTTCCCCTGCTATTCCAAGGTGAAAAAAAACCAATAAACACACACAAAAACAAAACAGAAGAGAAATTAAGTCAAATATGCTTTATTACTTATTAGCTGGTAATGTAATACCTTCTGACAAGCTGATCAGTTGTAGCAGGCAGCTGTGGAAGTCACTACGCAGACTGTTTAGAACGAAAACAGGAATGAGAGACAGCTCTGAAAGGGAGTTTTTGCGCACAGCTCAGCCATCCTACCGTGCCCAAACCAAGTACTGTTATCCAGTTAATTTAGTGAATGAATCCCTCAGGGTCTCCAGCCATCCACCACTACAGCTCATTAGAGCCCAATATCCGACTTTTCATGTTGTATCACTGAAAGCACTTATGCTTAAAATGTAATTAAACTTAAAACAAACAAGGTCTCTTTCCCCACTCCGCAGCCCTGGGACCTGCCCCCAGCCCTGCCCGCACGGCCACAGGCACCTCCGCCGCGTTATTTGGGAAAACACCGAGCGCTTCCCCCACCGATGGCGTGACATTTGCCCGACCGTTCATCCTGTGAGCAATTAGAAATCTAAATACTGGGTGTAATGCCTGGCTATTGGGATTTAGACTCACAGATCTCTTACAAACGAGTAATGCAGTAAGACTTGCTGTCCGACGAGGTGTCTTATTGAAATATCCCAGGCTGGTTTGCTTGTCACAGCTGTCGTTTCAGCCATTTGCACTTACACTGTATTGCTTTCATTACAAAAATAGAAATTTGTGTCCTAAGTGCTGTTACATTACTAATGCTAAATATTTAATTCCCCGGGGTTCTAATTATGGTTGAGCACTGGCAACACTGATTCTACTTTTTAATAACAACTGTAAAAGCAATTTGAGCATTTTTCAATTAATTAAATACATAGTGTACGAGTAACCTCTTGTCATTTTGCCCTCCAGGACCTGAGCTAATTTGCGTGGAATAAAATGTTTTGAAAATTAACTGATATACTAGTCTGATCATTGTTGTTCTATTAAATTATAGTCTGCCAAATGAGTGGTGTATAATAGTTACATACCGTACCATTTCCTTATTTATGACGGCGCGGTGGATTTTGAAAAAACTTCTCCAGTGCATTTCTAGAGAGCACGCACTGGAGAGGCCTAATTAACAGGCAGGAGATGGTCTATGTACCACGGGCATCAGCAGACTTACAGTGCAGGGAGTCTTCAGCGATGAAAAACAAAGCCTCTCTCCATTCTCCAGACCTCATTTTCACCTTCTTTCACAGCTGAAATTAAAAGTGTTAATTAAATGACTTTCCCCTGCATAAACTCTTATAGATTAGTTAGTAGTTTACACTTTTAACACATGGGAATTGACTCACAATATTAAAACACACAAGTTTAGAAATGGTTTTGTCTTCAACTTGCAGAATTGCATACAAAAAGATTTGCCCATTAAATGATTTTTTTGGACTACACAGACAGTTAAAAATACCAACCTTGCTTGTGCAAACATTCAGGCATAAAACTAACTTTTACTGCATACCCGATAGGATGCTAAAATTATAAAGTATATTTTTCATTTACACAGTCCTAGAAGTTTAGAACATTGATACACAACAGCACCTTATGTGTCCTGGTAAGGGAAACTAACCTCTTCTTTTCCAAGTCCCACACTAACAATGATACAAGGTGAACTAAGAAGAATTACCAAACACCCTAAAATTCTGAAAATAGTTTTTCCACATATTTATTCATAGATGATGAATAATGTTCTTTCAGCATGTATTTTAATAGTGTATCTTATTTTACAGTGTGCAATAATGGTAAGTCAAACATACTGCTTGAAAAGTGCTGAAAGCTTAAACATTCCAAAATATACAGGTGAAAGTTTGATGGTTTTAGACAAGTAATTCAACAGTAAGAGCAACGTTCTACTCTGAAATCATACAAAATAGGGATGATAAAACGCCAGTCCGGAGTGCACTACTAAAACCTTAACACTGATAAAGCACTTCAGGAAGCAAAATTGTCTCACAAACATTCTGCTGGTGCCACAGGCTTTCCAGGTGAAAGTTGCCTGTGAATTAACTATTGCTATTTAGAAAGACTTTCAAAAAGATTTCTCCAGCCAGTGTGCTACTGCACTGAGACTTTCTCTCTCAGCAGGGTGCTGGAGATGGCAGTGCTGTAAGCTGGAAGCGTTCACAAAAGCAGCAGCAAGCAGCACCACATTTCCAGCGCAGGGGGTACTGGGCAGAGTTCTCCACACCATGGGCCATGTAAACACAACACGTTCTGATCTTGAAACCTGTATGATTCCTACCTTTGCTTGAAATCCATAATTATAACTTTAAACAAGGAATATCAAAGATGCTTTAAAGACATAAACTGCTAACAGCAAAAGCAGATAAATTGAACATGCTCAAATGGACATAAAATTGTTCCAATACACTGGAAAAAGAAAGGGAAGGAAAAGAAAAAGATCATAGCACAAAAAAATTACCATATTGGTAATAGTACCTGTTCAACAGACTTTTTAAGGAATTTCTTTTATAACATGCTTGGTCACTGTGTGTGGCAATCACAAGTCTATTTTTTCACACGTTGCAAAAAGTATCACATGTGGAACATTGCACTCATCATACCAGTTAAAATGAAACCAAGCCTCAGTTTATGCTAGGTAAGATTCCTTCCTTGCTACCACGACACTTAGTCACTAAGAGCTGCAATTCAAACTGCAGGGTTGCATTTCAGCTAAAAAAAAATTAATTAAAAAAACACACAACACAATACACTGCAGATTTCTTTTGGCACCAAGCAAATTAAAATTCTCAGTCAGCATTAGAATATTATTTTTTTCAAAATACATACTACATAGAATATACAATCACCATGAAATAAAAGTGCTCAGCTGAAGGATTTGTGTTTAGCTGTATATATATATACCTAAAACATACACACATACTAAATATGAAGAACACAAGAAATGTATTGCAATAACAGCTCTCTTCTTAAAGGCAGATTTATGTAACAGTGTAAAACTTGGAAGTTATCTTTACTACTATTAAAAGCTCCCCAGTATCTCTAGATGTCTGCCTTCAATAAATCCTGGAAAGATTCTGCTCACATACTGAGTTTCACGGAATGTGCAGCATGTGTCAACCTCAATAAAATCAGTACAGTTCTTTAATTACCCCATTCACCCAGCAGCTGCTTTAACAAAGTATTTTTCTGAACATGTAAAAATGTAAAATACCAAAAAAATCAGTCATCTATGTGCAATGACTACTCAGCACCTAACAATAATGGATATACTGAAGAACAAAATCGTGAGTCATGCCAAGCCCTTAATTCTCAGTGACTGACTGTAAAGCACTTACAGTCAGCACTAAGCTTTTAAAACTCTAACCCTAATTAATCGTAAACAAAGAAATAAAGACCTCACACTTAGTTTTAAAATCTTAAAAACTAGAACATAACTTTAAATAGTTTTCCTGCTTTTTCTGAATCACACAGCATTCTTCCCAGGTAAAATATGGACTTCTGCACGAACACAGGCTAACATACAAGTTAAAAAATAACAACACCTATTTAAACACAACTGTACCTGCCATTTTAGACTTCAGTGGTAATGTATTGCTTGCCATAGAGCAGAAAACATCCCCGTTAGCCAAAACCAAAGGCGCACAAGATTCAGAAATCTATGTGCACACAACCTCTTCCCTTCTCCAAACACCTCTGCCCGCAAGTCTTTTCATGGCACAGGACAGCAAACACACTCTTCCCAGGCTGTAGGGAGCTTGGAAATGTATGACCTGCACACATTTATTTCAACCTTGGTGACAGCACAGCAACAAAAACGCCCATTAAAAAGAAAAAAGGCAGATAACTGGATATGATCAACTTGCAATCATTTTCTTGTAACGTGTTAGTGAATGAGTGCCAGCTAACTAATCTTAGTACAGAACAAACCTAATTTATACACAGCAGGATATTGTCAGATTATTTTAAACCTAATAATTATTTCTAGCAGCAAGGCAACATTAGATTTTGTAGAAGTACATGCTTTGTAGAAGACATTTGCTCTGAAAAAAAAAGATGTTCATGTCTGATTAAGGGGAGGGAGGATGGATGTACAAGAGAAACCCACCAAGGCCAATGAAACGCAACATCCTGCAGAACCAAGCAGTCAGGTGGAAGAGGATCTTTGAAAAAAGCACGGCACCCGGAGACAAAAACCTTACCACTGCCCCCCCCCCCGTAATTTTTTAAAGAGAATCTTAAATAACTTTGAGTAACTTTTCAGTGGAAGTTGCCATACTACGAAGATATTTGCTACACTGAGACTTTTTACTCCCTTCCAAGCCAAAAGCATGTCTAAGATGACCCAGCCTGACCCCAGGTGTTGCAAAAGCCACAGAAACCTATGAGGAATTCCTCTACCCCACCCAGCCATTTGTTCAAGCATATACCTCTAAAAAATATTTCACCCTCACCCAAAAGACAGAAAATCTAATATTCCCTTTCTAATCATTTCTAATGATTCATTGCCCTTATTAAAAGCTTACTTCCTAGTTTGTCATTAACTGATTTTTATCTCTGTACATTGTCAACACATATTACCTTGAAAATGTTTTGCTATGTCTGGAGCATGCAAACAGTCATATAAAACCAAGTGTCCCATTACAGATGTAAAGATTACTTTCAGGAATGCACCTTTTATTCAATCAAGTTATAACTGAAGTTAAAGGAGTTAGAAAACAACCATATAGTACCTATTAAGAAGGTAAACTATGTTTTGTCCCACATATTTGTGGAGAACATACATAGAAATCATGTATTTATAATAATAAACACGCAATTATGCATTGGATTCCTGATAGATTCAGACAGAATGCAGCAATCACCAAAGAGCCAGGAAGTCTATATGAAACCAACCTATTATTTGGAGTATTTATAAGAAGAAAATTCACCTTCTCTGTTGTTTTGTTTTTAGCACTACATAAACACTATGGCAGTCTTAACTATAGTATTTGATCATTTTAAGTGCTTGGATGTAAAAATTTACTTATTGGGGTAACAACAGTTACAGAAGTGACAGTGTTCTATGTACAACATATGTTATTTTACAGTACTGGTTTACGTATGTGTTACCACTTAAGCAGGCAAAAAGATTACTAAGAATCATAAGCATTTCATTAAACATTTTAACCTTGGTACTACAATAGTTCATATTAAGATAAAAAGTATTATATGAGTTAAGGACTGTCTCAGAAAGATGTAGAGGCTCATTTCCACTTAGTTCATGGTCAGGGGAGACATCTAACAGTCCTTTGGAGGAGATACCTTACTTCTGAACCCAGCACTGACACCGAGAGCTCAGCCATGGCTCGACCCTGTGCTGCTGGAACAGGGCACACACCTGGAGCCACAACTCCCTTCCCACAGAACTGCAGAGACTGGATTGGGGCAAGCTGAGGATTTTGGAAACTATGTGCCTGGCACTTTGCCTCCTTGAACTATGCACACACCAAGCACTACACTGCAAGTATAGGCTAACGAGTTAAGAAAGACTTTGACAGAAGAGTCCAACATTTTCTCAGCATATACATTCAACTCCAAACTTGGCAGAAAAGCAATAGGTTTCCCACTGTCATATCATAACTACATTGTTTTTACACAGAATTTAAAAATATTATTGAATTCTAAGTTTGTGCACATTTCCAAATCTTTCTTTAAGCCTTAGTCCCGGGACCCAACCTGCCTTATCCCTTCACGTTACTGTTTTTCAGACCCACAGTTCAGGGAACAGCAGATGTGGGCCCCGGTCTGAAGACACTGTGATAAGGTAGCGCTGCCAAGGATAAGCCCGTCAGGGGAGGCAGTCCTTTGCCTGAAAAGCAGCACCTGCTCTTACACACCACTTCCTTCCCAGACACAGCACTTTCCTCCCTTACACTGGGTACAATATGGCCAGTGCACACTTCCTCATTCTTTACCATGAGGCCAACTAGAAGACAATAGCTGTGAGCCGAGCTGGACCTTCAGTCCCTTCTGTGACTGAACTATGTTCTTTTCATCTGGCACTGCCCTAAGAGGAGATGAAAGCAGCATTGCTGCTCTCAGGTTTCTGAGGATCAGAAAGCCTCTTGTTCTTTGTACGCCCAAGCTGTCTATAGACAACACCTACACTCCACAACCTTCTCACGAGAAGGGTCAGAGAAAGAGCTGTTTAGTGCACTGCTTTTTCTCAGTATGCCATTGCGTACTAGAGATTATCCATACCCTTATAATTTTGGCACAGAGAATATCAGGAGCTTGGATGCCTCATCAGACTCCAGCACCTACTGATTCAGCACTGGAGAAGCAGCAGCAGTTCTCACCTCCTTACTCAAGGCAGCTCACGTCAAAAGCAGTTCTCCTGAGGCATGTGTTGGCTGAGACAGCCTGTTTGATGAGTAAAGCATGACTGTGTTCTCTAGATAATGGAAACATTTGTACCATTCCCGTACCTTGACCAGATATGTTTTCCTGAAATAGGTGTCTGCCATGTACACATACACTCATGTCATGCCTCTCCCCTCATACTGGCACACAGAAGTAGTAAGTCAAAGAGCACAGGTTTATTGTGTATTATCCAAGATGTCCATGAAATGTGAATATTACACAACGTAACTGCACAGCTTTGCACAGCATGTCCAATTTTTACCACAGCTGAGAGATGCGAACTGCACCTGCTGAAAAGACTACACCAGGACGAGTCCTCAACAATGCTCTTGTCAACACACCACCCTTCCCAGACACGCCGTCCTCACAGCTGGTATGTGCAGTCCCTGCCCTTTCATCAAAGTGACCCAGGGTGATAGATAACTAATATTTGATGACATGATTAACTTCAGCTGAAATAAGTCTCGGTGTGCTCAGGGAAGCAGTTCAGTTTGCTTCCCTAGCAGGGGCAATAACCTCCGTGAGAGACCGAGCAAGCAAGCGTGCAAGAAGCCTCCTTTTTACCAGCACAGCTGCTGACAAAGGAGGCTGTATCTCTTGCCTTCTCTGAAGTTAATCCCAGCAGTTTAAAGCAGACTTGTGAAAAAAACATGAATCTGAAGCAACTCTAAAATGCTACTCCAAGGACACATTAGTTCCACTAGAGTCAAAGTATACGCCAGACGCAATAGGTCGGGTTCTAGTCGAAGAGATTGCAGAGAAAGTAAGAGCTAATAATTCTTAATTTGGCATAACATGACATTCCAAAGAGCTTCTCTCTCTCCTTCCAGTAATTGCATCTTGGCAGTGTACATATTTAAAAAATCATCGCACAAAAGACATGTTCTGTTGGGGGGAGGGGGTGACAATAGGAAAGCACTTTTCTTTGTGTCATTTTGGAAGCTGAAGATGTTTTTACTGAAAGGCAAAATATGCTGATCAAAACATGAAGGGGACAAAACCTCATTCATTCCTTATTTGTTTAAGGATTACCAAAAAGAAACATTTCTGCAGGAAGCTAAGGCAACAGTAATTTAGACAATAATAAAGTGAGCACTGTAAGAATAACTATTACATTGAATAAAAGAACCCTGGCAATAAACTTTTCACATAGCATTCAACAGACATTCAAATAAATGAATGAAGTATGCAAGTTAAATTACTTCAAAAATAAAGACTTTCCAGAGGTTTACCATACTGACAACATTGTATAGAAAGATACAATAGCTCTTTGTAGCGTAAAAATTGTCAGTTTTATTTTACAAAGATGACTTCCAAAAGCATCTTGTCATGACAATCGAGATTTGAGAAAAAACAACCTGTCATTTGATAAATAGATGAAATTAACTGTCATTAAAGCCACTTAAGCACTCCTCCTTCCTGTTATCCTTCTCATCTTGGCAGTAACTGATAAGAAGATTTCAGGGAGGCTCAGTCATTGATGGCAGGATCTAGAAAAGAAACAATTTTGCATACAGTTATTCGCATTCACAGCTTCTAGTTACTGTATTTCACTAACCTGCACTTAATTGGCTTCCTTCTGCCACTGGCATGAGCACAATGGACCATGTACTTCATACAAATCACCACTCACTGATGCAATTACACCTTATACCATGAAAATATTGAGGTGGTTGCAATCCTATCAGGTTAATAGTGCATACAAAGGTAACATTAACAAAGTCCTGTTTCCCACCAACTACGAATTGCTAATACCAGCTATGTGTGTCAGCCAGTACGGAGCAGACATTGCTTATTATCATGCAGTTCATTACTTATGGGACATGGTTGAACTCGAGACCATAGATTTCTCTGTAACTTCTGGAAAATATAGCTCTTGTCAACAGAAACATACCACCAAAATAAATGAAGGACCAGATGCAATGATTACAACAGAATCAGTGAAGAGGAAAACCACAACTGCCTATTTTCCCCCAAAAATCAAAGATTTTGTTTGGCTAAGCAAGCAGCTTCAAGAGGAAAACTGGGCAAAGAAAAAGATCTGAGCCCAGCATATCCAGAATCACTCCCATGCAACCCCGGAAGGCTGTGTGCATGGCAACCCCACTTCCAACACACAGAGTAATTAATTGTATTCCCACATTAAAGCTACCATGGCACACCTCCACCTTGGCAGATTTCTGGCTGGCTTTAATCTTCTCCATCTTCCACATGCCAGGTTCCTCACACCAACTGGCCCTCACTGACAGCTGAGTTTTTAATGCCATACAGTACAAGTTTTGCCCTTTTTTCCACCTTTCTCTTGACTACACAGCCATTTAATCGTTGCACTGACATAAAAACTCCACCTTCTCTACTGTAGTGTAGCTGTACATTTACTGATGTGACAACGGGAAGTGAGGGTCTTCATCCCTACAGGAGCAGAGCTGCCTTTCACTGAGCAACTTGCATCATTTTTCATGCTGAGGACAGAGCATATGGTCCTTTGAAGGGACATCAAAATAAATATGACAGGTCAGTGCAATCATCATGCCGAATGAATTCAAATGATGCCATATCTAAAATGAAATGTGTGCACATAATAAAGATTCAAATGACACAAAAAAAATCCCCCCCTCTTTATTCTTCTTTGAATTATTTATTAATTCTGCAACTCCAGCTGTTGTCACCAGCCCAAGGACATTACTTCATTTTGGGAATGACACTTCATATTAAAAGATAAGTTAATGAAACAAAGAAGGACACTGTGGGCCCTCCTTAAAAGCCACAGCAAAGCACAATACATCTTTTCCCAGCATTTACAAAGGAAAATAATCAATAATCAATTCCGTTCACGTTTCTCAACTTGTTTCAATAATTCCAGACACAGATTTCAACACTCATGCATTAAAGTCAGCCATGCCTTTTTTAACCATTGCAGTTAGGCAAGACTTTCAAAGCATCTTGGATCCCTCACATATTTTTTTAGGGTTATCTCCATCTTGTAGTTCACCATAAACCACTTGCCAACATACCAAAGTCTCTGTGATACTATCAGCACTCAAGTTAGTGACAGTTTTTAGCCCATTAAATGGCAATCCCCAGGAAATGCGGCCATTCTGCATATATGAAATATATGCAATACATTTTTTATTATGCAGTAATTTTGTCATAAATTATAACACCTTCAACATGTGCAGTTTAGGGCACAAAGAACTGCTTTCAACTAATCATGACACTTAGATTAGCAAATCCCACATAGTGCTGTCTGCCCACTTATGGACTGCTCTAATTTGGATTCCAACACATATCAGTTCTTAAATTTCAAACAAACAAACTGGCAGAGAGTGTAGGGACAGCTCAGCCAGTAAGCACAATTTCCATCACCTACATTAACATGGTCTGCTTCCCTCCCAGACCCTTTAAACTATGAACTCATTTTGGTTGGCTGATCTGTAGAGCAAGATAACACAGAGGCTGAGTAAATAGGAAAATAATATTTTTTTAAAAAAATCAACAACTGGTTTTGGTTTCTACCCTATTCATAGTGGAATCTGATTACTAAATATGTATAGAGATCTGAACTGTTACACAAAACCACCCACACCATTAACATCTCATCACTTTTCCACTACGGGAACATATTGATGCACTGTGTTCATGTCAGGTCTGAAATTAACTGAAATGAGTCAAAATCTGCAAGTTGCCAAGCCTTGAGGGACATGCGACCTGTAAATATTGGCCCTTCATGATTTACCAACAGCCTCTTCTCTGCCACAAAGGAGATTTCTGTGCTCTTACCCATGACCTTCATTTCACAGTGTTTTCTGCTTTTACTTTTACCGAGCTGAACAGCAGTTGAGTTTATGTTCTGCTCCTGGGAGATCCCAAATGCCATAAGAACTTTTAACCAATTAATTATTTGGGAATGTTTTTTGTCTGAGTTTTTCATTTTTTTCTCCTTCATAATCACCTGAAAGTGGACTCACAATTGGCACAATTCTAACACCAAAAGGAGATATGTGAATAAACCTCAGAGCTCCCAAGGTACCAGGAATCTCCAGTATCACCCACAAAGCTTGCAAGTCATTTGTCAGCTTTCCGCAGCCAAGAATGCACCATTTGCCTCTAGTGGCAAGCACATGGTTCAGACCTGAGCTGGAATGCCAGACATTTAATAAGCAAACTCATCTTTGGGAAAGGCAGCAAAGCAGGAGTTGTTACCTGTCTTGCAAGCGAAACAAGGCAATGGCTTGCAAGCAGAGCCCACTCTAGTTTTGCTGTCAGCAGTACCTCCAGAAGTATCTGCTGTTATTCAGTTTGGTACCACTGAGCTCACGCAGTGTTATTCAGGAAAAGGAGATGTTGTTAAAACAAACGTTTATTTGCCCTTCAGTCTGCATCAGAACTGGCACCCAGCCCTGAACAATCTCTCTCTTCCTCACTACTGTGAGAAAGCTACCGAAAAAGAGCACTCGCCTCCCATCTCCTGCTGTTGGCCAAAGAAACAAAAGGTACAGAAACAAAGAAAACAGGCAGAGAACTTGGGATGTGTAAAATACCACTGAGCAGAAAATTAAGGTTCAACATTGGAACATTTGTAGACTTCTTGTAACATTTAACAAGAGCCCCCAAAGTCTCCTGTTATCAGGGCTATATATTTGAGTTTATTACTGCCTCACCGTTAATAATTCCCCAATATTTTGGAAATCCCAGGTGCTATGCACATACCCTCTCAAAAGTACAATTACTTACAGTTGTAACCCACATTTTTTTCTGAAAATTAACAAAGTAAAAACAGGAACATGTCTCACATTCCAGGGTTGCCATTTAACTCTCAATGCCACAGGTTCTCAAGTGCCTCCTGAAATACTTTCTAGCTGTGCTAAAGGAATGACATTTGGAAAAAATCACCTGTGTGCTGATAGGAAAACATCCTTCTGAAGATTTTCACAAGCTAGTTGGATGCAATTGAAGTCAGTCCTCAGAAAATAAGGGAAGTCGTCTTCGTGCCCAAACATGCTCACTGAATGCTTCTGGCTATGACATCGTTTCATAATTGACACATTATATAAAAACACCTCAAGAAGATATCTTTTTGTGTATGTCTGGATTACACAGCTATTTATACCCAGTGCCTCTGCAGAGCCTTCCCATTGTTGCACAACGCTCTGGAATACAAATGACCAATTGATCCTTTCACATGATAGGGTGGTTTGGTGGGTTTTTTTTTTTAGCGTTCGATACTTTTAACGTTAAAAAAAATTGTACCTCAGCATGGCCTTAAATCTAATCCTTACCCCGCACAATTGAAGTACATTCGTATTAATCTATTAGATGCTTTTCCACACCACACCTATGGCACTGCATAAGTTACTGTAATTTAAATGAATTACTGCTCGAAAATTCTCATTTGGTAAGAAAAATGCAGTGCTACATGTTACAGAAAGAAAAATGTGCGCTATGGTAACTAAGTTTTATAACACAGTATATCTAGGTGCTCATAAACCAGCTACTCTGAACTGTTAAAGGACAAGAATATTCGACCAATCGCACAGAACACGCATCGTTATGCCAAGAAGTCAATAACATGAAATCAAATCTACTGTTTATTTAGATATATTTCCATGCCCATATTCAGATTCCACATTAAAAATGCCATTAGGCTGGCTGAAGAATATTACTGCAAAAGACATTTGCACCAATAGTAATTCTACCTCTGCCCTAGATAACTCGCATTTTTCTTTTTAAATGTTTGATCTGCTGAAATATATTGAACAAAAGTTTGGGGAGAAAAAAAAAAAAGAATGGGAAAAAAACCAAACAGAAAATCCCTGAAGTTCTTTTGTTACATTATTCTACATATTACTACTGTTTCAGGATGAGTTGTTTAAGATTGCACATTTCAACTACCTAACAGTAAAGAATGAAAAGCTTCTTGCTACAAGCTAAAAAGAAAGTCTTTACCATGCTCCTTGAAGAGCTCATTTTCACATTACTCAGGCTTCATTATGCTGAATCAATATTCGTTTAGTCACTGGGGTTATTGACATATTTTAAAATAAAAGTATACCCTTCAGCTACTGCACTCATTACGGGTAATTTGTCTTGTCAGGGAGCAGGGAATATTATCCCAGTCTTTCAGGGGCTGACAGCCCATGGAAATACCTCCCCTTGGTTACAACTGTAAATAATTTTAAGGTAAAATATTGAAAAATCAATGACTGTTTCCTGCAATCTGTCACAAACAAATCAATCATAATCTGCACGGCCAGAGAGTATGATTTGAAGGAGATGAGAGCAGATGTAATTCTTGGCTGGAATCTCTCATTTCAAAATCACTTCACATAATGGTGTCATCATTTAAACACTTAGCAGTCACTGCAACTGCCACTCATAACATCTAGTTGGACAAAACCACAAGGAAGAGGAGGAGAAATGCCATTGCTGTTATGTAAACAAACACTTTATTTCAACGGTTGCAACATTAGCAAATTTCATAGATATAACAGCAAGGCTCCCCTCTCCACAAAAGTCCAAGACACTTTCTTTCTCAGTGGAAGATTGCCTATAAATTAATCTCTCAAAATGCAAACCGTTTTAAATTTTAAAACAAAACTAGGCTTCATAAAAGGTGAGCAATAATATCTAGTACTAATACTACTTCTTAAAATATTTCAGTTTCATTCACTCCAGATCACTCATAATTATGCATCAAATTCTTAATAGATTAAGAAAGGAGAATTATCTGAGGTGCTTTAGTCTTTTTTAAGAGCAATAAGGATTTCAATGCTTCTTTGTCCCCTACATATTACATTTCACATCTAATTTTCATTAAGCACACACCAACTCAACTTTAGCGTAGGGAAACCACTGCAGAGTACAGGAGAAAGAAAGTCATAACCTACACAAATGAATTAATTACTCATGTATTTTCAACTTGCATGTAAAGATTAAATATCGTATATGGAATTACATTTGTATAAAAGATCAATTTATACATAAAGAATTAACTACTGTAGTCAGAATTCTATAAACTGATCCCTGTAAGTGTGAATAATTTGTATAAAACAAATCTTTTCTTACAGAGTAACACTAATGCTTGGATTGAAATTTATTTCCTCATTTGTCCCCCACCTCACTACATTTTCACCCTGACTCTACAGTGGTGAGAGAATTCTCTGCAGATCAGACATGACAAAAAAGCAGCAGACAGGATGAAACTGCTGTGCAAGTGCAACCATGGGCCTAAGCCTGCATTCCTTGCACAAACAAAATTCACAAATGCTCATGGAGTGTTTCACTCTGGAGTCTATAATTTGAGCTCTTAATCTTTAATGTGCAGAGCCTGTTATCACATACTCATTTTAATCACATTAACCTTACCAGCTCCTGAATATTTATCTCACAACTGTGAGACTAAGAAAAAGAAAATGCAATCAAAAAGATGAAACTATTTTCTCTTTTCTTGGAAAAAAATCCCTTAATACTGTTTTTAAAAACGAAATAATAGGGCATATTGTACATCAAGTAAACCTCTCCAAGGTTTGCCTTCCTTTAAAGCAGGATTTAAGTCTCTTTATCTTCTACATGGAAAACACACATCTCTAACTCTTTATTGATACACATCAAAACCACTATTGTTTGTAACAGCTGGACAGATTCTCTTTCTTAGCAAAATAAACTATTAAAAAAACCCAACAACTCAAGTCTTTCTCAGAAGAAACAGTGAGTGCCTTAGAGGCTAACTAAGTGTAAATATCAGCCACGAAGCGGATCAGCTTATCGAGGGGAAAGGCCGCCCTATCGCGAAAGGAAGCGAGAGGAGGCAGGGGGTGAGTAATTGCTAAAAACAAAAGTAGCTCCTAGAAATGAGTGGCAGTACCTCACTTTTTCCCTGGGTGAGATCTATAATGAAGCTATCCCATAGACAGCCTCAGGCTCCTCAGCCCTTTCCAATCTCCTCACCGGCCAACGGCGCTCAGGGAGGGAAGGAAGGCCGTGCTCGCTACAACAAGCCACAGTGCGAGGGAGAAGCAGCGTGCCACGCTGAACGTGTCAGCATCCTTCCCTGCTGCCATTCCCCTTAGCCAGGCTGTTATTTCTTGTGACAATCACCTAATTAGGTGGGTCAAGAATTGCAGAAGATGGAAGAGATTCATTCTTCCAACATGCCAGTTCTCCTATTTGTAAAAATGAAGCCAATGACTCTTCCCCTCCATTGTAAGGCACTTAATAAATGTTAATAATAATTAAGTCAGTCACATCTCCCAGACAACACTGTCAGATCTTTTCTTGCAATATTTTAGAACTACTGGGCTCAGGAGGGAACTCCAGACAGAAAAGGACTCACAAATTCCATTCTTCGTTGCAAGAGGTCACAGAGGGCTGTGCCACAACAGAGGGAAGCCCTGAGAAAAAAGAGCAGGATGTGCTGCGGCACTGCAGACGTTTATAGGTCAGCACTGTAAGTGTTATTTTCTGCTGGACAGAGCATTAAGATGCTGTAACAGCTAAGAGGACTGTGAAGTCCTTCTGGTTAAGAAGTTGAACTAGCTTCAATTTCTTGACTGAAAAGGTGGTTTTCTTCATTCCATCTTTATCAAGAAACAAAAGAACTACAGGCTATGGAAGAGCTGAGAAAAGAAAACACACTGACTTACAAAAAGCTATTAGCATTTCCTCTATTACCCACCTTCTCCATTTACTGCTCTCACTCATAATGTTCATTTAAACCACTGGCATATGTTCATTTATTTAATGTAGATCCATATGATCACCAAACAATGTAGCAATGCAATATTACATCATGCAACATAATTGATATTACACTCTTAGCAATACTCTACCTAATGCAGTTTAAAAATCTTCATGTTTGGGCGTTATGGGAAGAAGAATCCTGTTTTGAAATAGCTACACTTTCCAGTTCTCTTCATCCCTTCTTCAGCATTGCTGAGACCATCTCATCTCACTGAGCTCACCTGGAGGCAAAAATAGAAAGAAGAGCATGCTTATCACACCTGCACTGCAAGATTTTTTCAGCAGAAACAGGACTAAAGCTGATGTATTCGGAAACATTAATTCTGGATTTTTTTAGAGGCTGAACCTACTACCAAAAGGAACGTGCCACTACCGTAATGACTTGTTTAATGAATCATAACATACAAAAAGCAGACTACTTACCATTAACTCTGAATAGGACTTAATATGATTAAAAAGAGCTGCAAGTCCATTTGCATTCTGGCTTGTATGAGGCCTCTTCCCATACTCAGGCAGGTACAGGATAGGATGGACCGCTGGGTTCATTTTCCCCCCGTGAACCTCGCTGGTTCTGCTCTCGGGTGCATTCTATAAAGACAAAAAAGTAGACATGGAGAGGCCCACCACAAACAGGTGCCTATGGAAATCAAAGATCTGTGAAACACAAACATTTAATGGCATTTAGCTAATAAATCAGTAACAGCATTAATAACAGTGCTCTTGCTCAAAAGTACAACAGCCTAACAATTATATGAGCATGGACACTAATTTAAATCTGAACATGTCTGGGACAAGCAGAGAGTTCCAGTTAGGTAAGCTGAGGCTGAAGTTACATGAATAAATCTTGGTCACGGGATGTGCCAGAAACGGAAGGAGAAAAGGTCTAGTCCCTTGCCTGCTACCAAGTGTTCCTATCCCTTTCTCAGCCAGTATAAAAGTCTCTCAGCCTTTCTGAGCCTCCTCTCAAAGATCTATCCAGGTGACCTCAGCTTGAGTTTCGCTCAGGGACACAGTAGCACAGTTTATACTACAGAGAATATCAGCTGAATTCTAACTGAAGCAATAAATGAAATACTGGAATAAACTTAAGAAAAAGCATAGAGGAAAAAAAATACCTTTAAAATAACTTTTGAAACCCAGGCTCTACAAAGCTGTCCCTCTTCTCAAGAGACATTCATGGAACCTAACGCCTACAGAAGCTGCGAGACAGTAAGGTCCTTGCTAGACAACAGCCAGCAAGCCAGCACAAACAAAGTAATTCTTGCACTGCCAACATCATAAAGAAGTTGTAGGCACCTTTTTATAATGACAGAGTATTCTTAATAAAAGCTTCAAGCAGGTTTTACAGCTGCATATTATCCAATGAAACCAGTAATAAACAGTGCTGTAGAATTATTTAGTGCAACTCCAATACGCCAAGAGTCTCAGCCTCAGTTTTATTTATCACACAGGCTAAAATGTTAGTTCTTGGCTTTACAGTAGCAGCCAAGCCTGTAGCTATCTTTTATTCCAGCAGGCTGCCATCCGGATATTGATACTTTGCTATGGGATGTGAGAGAAGAGCATAGTTACCTAATACAGCTTAATTGAAAACAGAGCACCTACATATTATACCATGCATTATTCTATACAAAATTAAATCTGAAGGGCATGAAAATTTCTGTAGGTGTCAGCAGAGACTGTTTCAGAGGTAAATGCTGTGCTCTTGGTCTGTGCCTGAAATGCAAAGAAATATTGCAAAAAATATGTGCTTATGAAAAGAAGGAGCTAGGTTTTGCTCCGTTGTGAAAAAAGAAGCTGCTCAGGAAGATGCATCTCCTTCAGGAAGAGTAAGTGACCAGTCCTAAGTTTATTAGTACAGTAAACTCTGTTATAATAATCTATATGCACCTTAAAAGGTCCAACCGCTTTGCTTTTTTCCCCTCAAACAATGATTTATGTATTAAAAAGCCCACATTATTCTAGCTCTATGAATATACTCCCATTAATCTGAAAAAAACCGTTTCAGGAATCATTCACATCTGCATTATCCACATAAAGGGACAGAAACTAAAACTATTAACTGTTAAAAAGAACTATTTGGGTGTAAGGCTAAAAAGTCTACCCGGCTCTGTGTTTCTCCTCAGAGAGGTCCCACTAAGCTCTTGCAAACACCGATCATAAGGACTGCAAATATATGGAAGTAAAGCAGATAAAGCACAAAACCTTTGGAACACAGCACTGCTATTAAAAGTCACCCACCTCTAAAACCCACGCAGCAGGACAGATTCCAGCTACAGGAGCTCCCACCACGCTGCAGCACCTGCAGTCAAAAGGGAATTTGCCACCATGTGGGAAGCTATGGGCACACACATGCCCCTTAAAAGGGCACGGGGAGCCACAGCCATCCTTCTCACTGAGTTGCTCTTCATTTGCTATAAGGACCAACTAACAGTAGATGTGGTTTGCTTTAGTGAAAAACTTGTTCCAGACATGAAAGAGAGCAGTTTTACATTTTTCACGAAAGTCTATTTTCTGCATGTGTCCATGGAACTGTAAGTAAAATAAACTCTAAAGACGTTCCTAACTTAGTCCATATTATGCCAACAAATTAAAGCAAATAATGTCATTTAATTACAGAAAACTTCAAGGAAACTGAAATACAATTTCAGGTTCTCCACAATACTGTCAGGATCTTTGGAGTTACATGTTCAATACAATAACTAGGTGCTTAAAAGGCTTGCCAGCTGCACTTCTGTGTTTTATTCCACTCACTAAAAAGGTTTGCTGAAGCAATTTACAAAAAAAACCAAACTGAAACTGATAATCAGGTTCCCTCTAGTAGACAAAAAATGACTTTACATAGGCTTGAGAGAAAAATAAAACTTTATCTAAGGTAACTAATACCCAATTGCTAGACACAGAAAAGAAGAGTTATTCTAGGTGTTCACACGTTTACACCTCAGTCTCAGACCACAAACACAGAGTGTGAACAAGAAGCATCTCAGGCAAAGTAACTGCAGGCAAAAGGAACAGCAGAGCAGTGGAGGGTGTCTTGCAGAGGGAGCTCTTCCCAAGACTGTTCACCTAGGCTAAGAGCCACAAAACATCAGCACTTTCATTGCTCTTACTGGCCCTGTAACTCCCAGCATTTCATCTTAGGGAAGCCAGCAGCAGTATCTGCAGGAAAATGCCCCTAAGTTTTACAGCCAATATTTTACATGCATTTCTTTGGCTCTTGCTCAGTTAATAATGTACTGATCTAACACAGAAACACACAAGCACCTCCCTCCTTTTTGCATGCTAATTAGTTTTACTTCCATGGTAGTGCAAGGATGAGAAAAGGAAGTTTTTTTCTCTTCATGCCTAATTAAAAAAAAATTAATATTCAAGTGTATTTATTTCTGAGTTACACTTTTAAATACAGTGTATAAAACATTTCTTATCAGATGCTTCCATCAGCAATTTCCATCTGAGTCTCAGGGGTTTCTTTTTACAGGCCAGCCTTATACAAGACACAATATATGGGAGGGGGATTACTTTTTAGATTTTTTTAAGAGGATTCCCTTACAGATCTCTTGGTAATATATTCACAAACAGAATTGGAAAAACAAATTATTCAGTGAGTGTCTAAGGTCAGGTACTTTGATAAAGAAATATCAAATAGATTTTGAGAAAACAGCCTCCTTCTCGTTTACCCCTGTAAAAAGAAAGAAAAAAAAAAGTTGAAATGATCTCCTAATGCATCTCCCTTCATAATTCATGCCGAAAGATGACATTTTCTCAGGATCTTAATTAAGATAATGATGAACACCTGTGTCGGCATTCTTTGGCAAGACAGCATTATCCATCATAATCTTTTAAGTACTCTCAAAAAAACCAACAAAATCGGATGACGGAACCAATCTGTTGCCTCTCCTTGCACTAAGTTTTACATCTCAGACACACACAAGAACGATTAGATCTTTAAAGACTGCAATAAAAGTGGGATCGTTACATTCTAAAGTTTCAACAGAAAGTAGCTACTAAAGTAATTAAATTAAGGTGCATCATATGCAAGATACCCAAGTTTAACTCCATTTGCTACAAGCCACCTGGAACCAAACCACTCACAGCTAGACCCTACCAACGGCTGTACTTTTAAAATACAGTTTGCTGTTATTTTAAAGACCAGTCTGCTTATTTTTCCGCTCCCAGAAAAAAAATATTCACAGCTGATCCCTATTATATATTCATGCACTAATTTACTAAGCTATTTTATGCTGTGCCACATATGTTTGCACACTCTAAATGAAATTATGCAAAAGAAACCAGTGTGGAAAAACAAATATGCAAATTCAAATGTTACCACATTTTGGGTCACATTTTGTGCAGTCATCTTAAATCCAAGTTGCCCTCTTGTCAGGCTTGCAGGAGCCTGACTACTAAACTAACCAAAGATCCTTTCAAACAGCTTTGCAGGACCAGCCCATCACACTGAAAGTTATAAAAATAGTGATTTAAATTATTTATTTATACAAGTTGAATGTAAATTCACATGCCTTTATTTAAATAAAATTAAGACTGAACTTCCCATCACTAAGCAAGATTTTAAAGGTAAACATTTCTTCTATTGAATTAATAATTCCAAAAAATTAGGAGAAAAATATATAAAGTCCAAAATTTTAATGTCAATTTGCACTGATACAGTTTCACTGGCAGCTACAAAGTACACAATCTCCTGATACCAAGAACTCATCCATACCTTCGAACACACCTACCTTCGGTAAAAATGAAGAGAAGCAACGAATGCATCCTCAAGCCCCACATTTGTTAACAGAACTGACAGAACAACATAAACAACGGTCTTGAAACAAACTTATTTCCCTTCAACCAAATAGCTCAAAAGTCCTGCAAAGCAGATTACTCTTAGGCTTTCATATTTTAATATGCTGCTATCAGAGAGAAAAGTTGCTGTGACTAGTCATTCAGTAGAGCTATCAATGTGCAAATAAAGCAGAAAATAGAGACATCCTTAAGAAATGAGCCTCAAAATTGATATAAAGTGAAGGTGACAACCACAGCAATAGAACTATAAACTAAATGTTTCAATATCTTGAATAATTATCTACAGTTCTTTTAAAACTGCAAAGAATATAATAGTGGCATAATGTAGTGAGAATGTCAGCTTGATAGACATTTACAATCCTGGCGGCATGAGAGTCCTATCACTACCGTTTATTAATAAGCTCTGGTATTATGTTGCAATGCATGAAACTATGCATGAACTCACCACAGTTTCCAAAATGTACGCCTACAGAAGAAAGATTAGTGGAACATCAGAAATAAAGAGGATAATTTTACATGACGTTAACCTTACCTCCTTCCTCAAAAAAGTCAGATGCCATGGCAAGATGGTTAAAACTTCTGCTTCTCCCTAAAAAGAAAGGAGCACAGAAAAGTGGTTAGTTATTCTACTCACATACAAAGCGAACGTTAAATGTATAAAACTTGACCAGATGATATCTCGCTCCCTGAACACGGGGGATTGTCACAGGATTACGACAGAAGCGCTTTTGAGTGGGAAAAGAAGTTCGGCGCTCCAGAGTGATCACAAAATGAACCCGGGGACAAACACCGGTGACACCGTGCAGCTGAAAACTGATGAAAGTGCACACCTGTGTGGATCGAGCATGTAAAGGGAGTGTGAGAGCCGGGGACCCGTCCCGCTTAGCGGGGCAGAACCGCGTGGATTTTGAGACGAAACTCCGTACACTGTACGTTAAAAAATTAAATTAAAACAAACCAACCAGCCAAACAACCATACCAAAAAAAAAAAAAAAAAGAAAGACCAAAAATAAATGGGAGGGAGGACACAAGAAGAGACAGCAGACAGAGTGCGGCTCGTCAGCATCGGCTCGGAGGGTGCCGGTACCCACCTCTCCTTCCAAACGCCGCTCCCGCGACCGAAGCGGGGTCGGTGTCCCGGTGTCCCGTGTCCCGGTGTCCCGTGTCCCGGTGCCTCGGGGACCCGGCCCCGCCCGTCAGGGGGCGCCCCAGGGCGGGGGGCAGCGCTGCCGCCGCGCCCCGCGGTCAGACCCGCAGCCCCACTCCCGCACCTCGGGCCCGGATGAGCCGGGCCGGGATGAGCCGAGCCCAGCCCAGCCGAGCCCAGCCGAGCCGAGCCGAACCCAGCCGGGCTGGCGCAGGTCGGGAGCGCCCGTCGCGGCCCGCAGCGCGTCCTGCCAGCGCCGCCTCCGGACTCCCCGGCAAGCGCGGCCCGGCCGCCACCGCCCTCCACACCCCGCGCTGAGGGACAGCTCGGCGGGCCCGTGCGAGGAGCGGAGCGCCCGCCGCCCGCCCGGGCACAGCCACTCATGCGCCGGGACGGCCGGGGGCGGGACCGGCGGGGCCGCGGACTGATGGGTACTGTAGTGCGCTGTAGTGCGGTGTCTAACGCCGTGCACTGTACTGTGCTGTAGTGCCCGCGGCGCCCGCCCCGCCGCCCGCGCTCCTGCCGCGTCCCCCCGAAGCCAGCGGTCAGAGCGCGCCTTGGCTGGCCGGCCCTTCCCTTCCCTTCCCTTCCCTTCAGCGGGGCTGCCCGGCAGGTCTCAGCCTGTGCCCAGCTGGTGGGGCTGTGGATGCTGCCGCCGGGACGGAGCCCCGGGGAGAAGGAGGGAGGGAGCGGGGCGGCGTCGGTGTCGCCTCCAAGGCGACACGGGGGGCTCCTGCCCGGCCTGCCCGTTTTAAAACACACCCCCGCCCCTCGCTGTCTCCGCGTCCGTCCCGCTGGGGACAGAGACGAGAGCATTAGTGTAGGGGAAATGCTAAAGTTAAAAAAGAAAATAAATTTTTAAAACATAAATATAATTATATCGTCCTCCCTCCCTCGACCGAGAAAGGCACTGCGGGTGCGAAGCGGGTCCGGCCCCGGTGGCCGGGGGTCCGAGGCGGCGGGAGCAGCGCCTTCGCCTCAGCCGCGAGGGGAGAAAAAAGAGACAAGGGAATAAATCGGGATATGTTTCTGTTGGGAAATATATCTAGTGGAATCATAGGAGATTACATCTCCTGATCGGGAGGATTTATCCCGGTTCATATGGTTTTAATCTGCTTTCCTCTCGACCCTTCTATAAGCCGGGGGGAGTGGGTGAGGATACCCGCACAGCCGCGGGCAAACCCTCACTCTGTGCGGTGCCTACGGACCCATCGCCGCCACCGCCGCTCCCCTCCGGATCTCGCTTCTCCCGCGACCGGCGCTGATAAACACTAAATCCGAGAGCCCTCTGCGAAGCCGAGCCCCTCTCCCGGCCGGACGCCCCGCCGCCGCTCCGCACGCACAGCTGCCCGCAACAGGTCCGGCGGCGGGGCGGCCCCTGCCCGCGGGGGCGACCGGCCGGCCACACAGCCCAACGCTGCCGGACCGGACCGGACCGGGCTGCGGCACTTCCCCGGCGAAAATCTCCTTTTTTGTTAAGAAAAGAAAAACTATCAGCACCACCACCACCCCTCGTATATCCCACCTCCAGTGATTTAGTGGAGGGAGGGGCAGGGGCAGAGAGCATGAGGAGGGGTGGCTGTGCAAAGGGGGAGCCGTGCGACTAATAAATCTTATTAAAGATCTATTTTTTTTCATATACTGATTGGCTTGCATTCCGGCGCAGCGCGGCTCCGCACGGTATTTAGCACATGCAGAAAGTTGGAGCTGATCTTAAATGGCTCGGAGGTGACTGCAATCCAGGAGCCGGCGCACTTGAGCCTCTGAGCGCTGGGGAGGGCCAGGGAAGCGCGGAGCCCTCCCGCTGGTTGGGCCCGGCCGCGGCAGCCCAGCGGGGTCCTGCCAGTCCTTCCACTGACAACACCCCGCGAAGGAGGAGCCTCGCCGGGCCGCGCAGAAGGCGTCAGGAGCTGCGATTTCCAACTTAGCATCTTGGCAGGACCCTTCGGAAAGCGAGAGCGAGGAGGAAGGAGAAAAAAAAAAAAAGCCCCCCAGTGCAAGGGGGAGAGAGAGAGATAGGAGAGAGTGGGAGGGGGGGGTGAAAAAGAGAGGAAAGAAAGGGGGGGAGAAAAAGGAGGAAGCGGTGCCCGGCTGCAGGCGAAATCGGAGCAGCAGCCCCGGCGCAGAGCAAGGTGCCGCCGCTGCCCAGCTGGCGAGGGCGGAGAGGCGCCCGCGAAGCCCCGGCCGCAGCCGCCCCAGCCCGGCAGCGCGGCCGCTCCCTCCCGGCGCCTTGGGCTCCCGGGTATATGTGCGCGCCTGGCCATGTCGTATCCTCAGGGTTACTTGTACCAGCCGTCAGCGTCCTTGGCTCTCTACTCCTGCCCGGCGTACAGCACCAGCGTGATCTCCGGACCCAGGACCGATGAACTTGGGAGATCTTCTTCGGGCTCCGCTTTTTCCCCTTATGCCGGATCTACCGCCTTTACCGCCCCTTCCCCGGGTTACAACTCCCATCTCCAGTACGGCACCGACCCGGCCGCCGCTGCCGCCGCCGCCTTCACTTCCTACGTGGTAAGAGCAGCCGCGGACAGGCGGCACCGCGCCGGGCACGACGGCATCCCGCGGGCGCCTGCCCCCCCTCCCGGGCCTGCTTTTTGTTCCCATTTTATTTTTGAGATCTCGGGGACAAAAGGCAGCGCGGCTCCCCGCCTCGCCGCCCAACTTTCCCGCATCGCCGCCGTGCGCTGCCGCACACTGTTGCTGGCGGCAGCGGCGGGCAGGGCCGGGAGCGGGGGGAGCCACCAGCGTGGCCCGGGAGAGCGGGACTGGGGCAGGCAGGGATCGGTTTCATTCCCTATCGAAAAAAAAAAATATTTTTTTTGAATGTATGTAAAACAGCAGTCGTAAGTCCTCAACAATTAGCTTATTGTGATTGAAAAGGGAATGAACCCAGCACTGGTCGGCGATGGGAGAAATCCGGGCGATAAACCCAGGCAACTTTCCCCTGCACGGCGATAATTAGGCTGCTTAAATATTGCAGAGCTCTAATCCCATGGCCGCAAGCTGCTCCGCGGGACTGTGCGGGAAGTAAAGGGGATGGCAGGGCACTGCGCCGCCGTGCGCGCCCGCGGGGCACCGCGGGGCCGGCCCGGGTGCGGGACATCCCCGCCGCAGAGCTGCGGCCGCCGGCAGCGCCCCGCATCTCCCCCAAAAAGCCGGCGAGTTTTGTTCAGCTTCTCCCCTCTGTTTAGGGTCTGAGCAGAGTTTTACAGTTCCTTCTTTCTTTTTTTTTTCTGTATTCTTTTTTTTCTCTTTCATTTTTCTGGGCTTTCTCTTTTCCCTCCTCTGCCCCCATTTTTTGTTTCTCTTTTATCTTCTTTTCTTCTCTTTTCTCTTCTCTTCTCTTCTTCCCTTTATTTTTTGATCCTCCCGCCCCAGGGCAGGCAGAGGAGCGGCCCAGCCCGCCCGGCCGCCTGGGCCCTGCAGGTTGGCTGCCGCGATCGCAGCGCGGGGGGAAGGCTCCGGTCCCCCTGCCGCTGTCCACCCCCACGCCGCGATGCCCACTCGCTTTTCCGCTCCTGCATTTGGGGGAGAGGCTATGAATTGCTGCAGGCAGCCGATGGCCTCCTGGGGCCGGAGGCTCTCGGCCCCCATGAGTTCCCAGGCCCTTCCGCCCGTCCTCCCGGGAAAGAGTCGGGGGAGAAGCCAGGCAGGGCCCGGCGCCGGGGGAGAGGCGGCAGGGCGCGGGCAGGGGCCGCGGGCAGGCCCTGGCGCTGCCCTTGCGGTGTCATTGCCGCCCCGCGGCCGCCTGACCTCGCCCCGCCGGGCCGCTGTCCCTTCTCTCCCCAGGGCTCGCCCTACGACCACACGCCGGGCATGGCCGGTTCCCTGGGGTACCACCCGTACGCGGCGCCGCTCGGCTCCTACCCCTACGGGGACCCCGCATACCGCAAGAACGCGACGCGGGACGCCACGGCCACCCTCAAGGCCTGGCTCAACGAGCACCGGAAAAACCCCTACCCCACCAAGGGCGAGAAGATCATGCTGGCCATCATCACCAAAATGACCCTCACCCAGGTCTCCACCTGGTTCGCCAACGCGCGGCGGCGGCTCAAGAAGGAGAACAAAATGACCTGGACCCCGCGAAACCGCAGCGAGGACGAGGAAGAAGAGGAGAACATAGACCTGGAGAAAAACGACGAGGACGAGCCTCAGAAACTGGAGGAGAAGGGGGACCCCGGGACGCCAGACACAGGTAGAACGGCGGGCTCGGACGGATCACCTCGCCCGCGCCCTCGGGGCTGCCCCCGGCCCGGTGCGGGGCGGCCTGTCCCCCCGAGCGGGCAGCCGTAGCGGGGGGAGCTGGCGGGCAGCGGGTGCGGGCCTGGCGACGGCGCGGACCGAGGGGTGGGCGGCGAAGTGGGTGGGCGGGTTTGGGGGGCGCAGGGCGAGCCTGAGAGCTGCCCCCCACCCCTCTCCTTTCCACCCCCAGGAGTGACGGATCCCAAGGCAGCGCCGGGCTGCGAGCGCCTCCAGGAGTCCCCCGGCCCTCGGGAGGCCGAGAGCGGCCTCAGCGACTCGGATTGCAAAGAGCCGGCGGAGGAGCGGCTCGACGGGCCGCCCGTCCCCCCCAAGGCGCCCGGCGCTTCCCCGCTGGGACCGTGCCCGGCGGGCCGCGGACCGCCGCCGGCGAGCGGCGAGGAGCCCCCGCCGTACCGCCCGCCCTCCGCCGCCGCCGGGCCGCCGCACGCCGCCGACCTGCACCCGCTGCTGCCCGCAGCCACCGGCGCCTCTGTCATCCACTCGCCGCAGCAGGCGGCCCTCACCAAGCCCAAGCTCTGGTCGCTGGCCGAGATCGCCACCTCGGCGGACAAGGCGAAGGAGGCCGGTGGCGAGGCGGCGCCCCCCGGCCCCGCCGGGCTGGGTGGCGGCGGCCCGTCGCGTTCGTCGCCGCGGCCGCGCTCGCCGGCCGCGCAGTGCCCCTTCCCCAACGGGGCGGTCCTGCCCCGGCCGCTCTACTACACGGCGCCCTTCTACCCCGGCTACACGAACTACGGCTCCTTCGGGGCCCTGCACGGGCACCCCGCCGGCGGCCCCGCCGCCACCGCCCCCGGCGCCCACTTCAATGGATTAAACCAGACTGTCCTCAGCAGAGCCGAGAGCCTGGCTAAAGACACTAAAATGATCAGGAGCCAGTCCCAAGTAGATCTTTGCAAAGACTCACCTTACGAACTGAAGAAAGGTATGTCCAACATTTAATATCGGCTTCTCCTCCCTAACCCTCCTGGGACTGTGGTTTTGTTCCTTTTTTTTTTTTTTTAATTTATTTGAGAGAAATAATAAATTGCTTTGGCAGTTATTTTTCCACTACCAAAAGAAAAACAAAATAAAACAAACAGAAAAAGACCAGCTCCCCCCTCTCTCCCAGCACCCTCTTCAAAAGTTTATAGTCTATTGGAAATGGCTGGGTGGAAACCGCCCAGAAATGTCTTAAGCAAGTGAAAAGCAAAGGAGTGACACGCTCTCTCTCACACACACAAAGAAGAAAGATTTGTATTAAATCTTATTCTGTATATTTAATGTAGCTTTTTTGTATTTAAATTGATAATACAGTATCTTTGAAGTAAATTATGAAATCAAGACACCTGTACAGGCATTAATGTTGTTTTCGTAATATAAATATATACATTTCTGTGTCTTTTTCCGAATTGTTTCATAGTTTTAAAATATATATATACAAGTTTAATTTAAATTTTTTATGCTTATTGGTTTTTTTTTTCTTGGGTGTGAGTTAAACCATAAAGCAAAAACAGAACAAAAAAAAAAAAGGAAATAGGTTATACGTATTAGATACAAAAAATGCAGCCGCCTTTGTAAAATGCAAATATTTAATTAAAAGAGATTTTTAACAGAATCAAAACCACTCTCTTTTTGCAACGAGCAGACACGTGCATAGCTGCGAAAAAAAAAAATAATACACGCGTTAAATGAGACGCGGGGCTCCATTTAGGACCTCACAGCAGTACCTGAAATGTTTTTTGAAGTGACAGGCAATTTCTAAAAGGTCGGGGGGGCTCCGGAGGCGAGAGTAGCCCGCGGGGCCGGGAGAGGCGGCAGCAGCAGCGGGCCGGGGCCGGGAGCGGGAGGGACGCTGTTCCCGGAGGTGAAGGCTTAAATCAGGCCACGCACAAAAGCACTTGTTAGAAACACCAAATCGAAGCGCAGTCCCATCTTTTAACCTAATTACTTCCAATCAGTGTCGTGTTTTATGCAAAGCAATCAGCTGGTGAACTTTGCTAATGAGTTCGATTTTCTGCCAGATTTAGCCCGCGTCGCTGCTGCAGCGGTGCTGCGGCGGCGGCCGGGGCCGGCGACTGCACGGGCAAATGCTCTCGGTGCGGCAGGGGCCGCCCCGGCCCCTTCCCTTCCCCCGCTCCCCTCCCCGGGCGCGCTGCCCCGCTGTCCCCGGCCCGCGGGATGGGGCGGTCGGGGGGCCGGCCGCGGGCGCGCAGCCCCGCGCAGGGCCGGCCGCGGGCGCGGTGCTCCCGGCGCTGGCAGGTAGGTGTCACACTCGGCACGGGTTTGGCTCCCGCCGCCCGCTCGGCTATGCGGGAGCCCCGCGGGGCCGCCGCGCTCCGCTCCGCGCTGCGCCCCAGCGAGTGGTGGGGCAGGGGCCGCGCCGCCGGGGCAATCCCAGCCACCAGACCTCTTTTGGGTGCGGGGGAAAGAGAGCGCCCTGAGCCCTCTCCGCGCCCTTCCGCAGCTCCAAAGCCTAAGGTAGCGGAAAGCGAGTCCCCGAGTGGATTAGGGGTTCCCCAGCGGTACTGGGCGCGGAACCTCGAACCAAAAGTCAGGCCCCGTCGGTACGGCTGTCCGAGCAGACCAGGTCCCCTCCGAACAAATAATGGCGAGGACTGTTACAGCACCCAGCTCCGGGGACTCACTGTTTAGTGTGGATTTTGTGGGTGTCAGCTGTACAGTGACATGGCCACTGCTGATGTGATGGGAGTATGACTGAGACTGCTGGGGCTGAGACACCCCTCGGCTTGCTTGGTTTTTTTTTCCTTTACGAGCCAGATAA
Organism: Pseudotriccus pelzelni; assembly: GCA_035584735.1. NCBI lineage: Eukaryota > Metazoa > Chordata > Aves > Passeriformes > Tyrannidae > Pseudotriccus > Pseudotriccus pelzelni. The sequence continues at coordinate 10,758,806 of JAWMRA010000020.1, forward strand.
TTATTTTGTAATCTCTTCAACTTTGTCAGAGCCATCTATTAGCTGTAACAGGTTTATTCATGCATATTTACGTTTTACAGGATTTTAAATAGTAGTTTGTATTTCGGCTTTTAAAGATGCAGTCCATGTTTGCTGGGTTATACAACTGTTTTGTAGATAATCTGTTTTAAAATCAAAATTGTTCCAAACTGAATCAAATATTCCTGGGATAATATTACGTTATTTTGTCTTTTTATAAATTAGAAATGAATTTTTAAAAACCGCTCAAATTCCTCGGTTGAATATTTAATTTCCTGTCGGGGAGACCTGCAGGAAGGCGTATTTTTCGCGCAGCAGTGCGCTTGAGTGTACTCACCTGCCTTGTTTAAAACGGGATAAAGTTCCCGCAGTGAGGGGTAGGGTACAGCTGGAACGGACAGAAGCAGCCCCGATGTGCGGGGCTAGAGGCGAAGCGGCGCAGGCCGCCTCCCGCCCGGGCTCTCCCGCCACCGTCCGTCCCCCCGGCGCAGATCGCCTCCGGCTGAACTCGGGGGAAACTGCGGAGCGCCCTTTGCTATAGGGAGCGACAAAGCCCCTCCGGACCGCGCTCCCGAGACAACAGGTCCCGCAGAGGAACGACTACCTCAAAATAAATAGGTTTTAATTATTCATCTAGCTATGGATTTTTTTTAAAATTGTCGCTCTACCTTTCCCCAGCTGATCTTCCGATCTCTGAAAAAGCTATTTTGCAAAGCAGCTTAGGAGCTTCGCTCGTTCAAAAGCCCTATTCCTTATAATCGGGACTATCCTGAATAGGTCTATTACCGATCTCAATACGGTTTTCGTTTGATGTATAAATTCCTAAGGGAATTAACCGTTTCCTTTAGGTTGCAGCCTGTCGATTATTTTAAACCGTAACTATTATTGTAGCCCCATCTATTTCATACAACAGTTTTATTCTTCACCTTTTTCCCCTGCCACAGGAGATACACTGTACGGCCATTCTTTAACATAAGCACGAATTTCCCCGTTTCTTTTCCGTAGCAGAGTAGGGGAGGAAGGGGCAGCGGGTCCGCCTTTTTTGCCTCTGGCATGTTAATTTGTTGTTCAAAAAAAAAAAAAAAAGAGACGAGGATATCTTAAAATAAAAATAACGCCTGCTGCCAGTGAAGCTGCCGTAAGTTAGTCGGGAGCAACCTCGGGAGCGACGCTCACGCTGGGACCGGAGCCCTCCAGGGGCGCGGGCAGGGCCGCGGGCCGCCCCGCGGTTTGGCGGCGGAAGGGCTTCGCTGCCGCTGCTAAGAGCTTTGGGACAGGCGAGGGGGAAGAGCGGGGCTGGTGGCGGGGCCCTGCAGGCTGGGTTCCCATCAGCGCGGCTGGCAGCAGGTGCTTGCCCACGGACGCAGGTGGGAACGGCCCTGCCTCGGCAGGACGCCGCTCCACGCCCGGGAACGACCGCTCGCCCTCTTCCGTGCCCACTCCCTCCCCTTTCCGCCCCGCACCCCACGGCGCGGCCCTTGATGGGGCGAGGGGGCCGCGACACCCTACTCCCCCCGCCCCGACGGCGGGGGTCGAGCGGCGCAGGTGGCAGAGGGGCCGCCCCCTCCCGCAGGTGACAGTCCAATATCCCCCCCAAGACCCTCCAGCGCGGCCGAGAAGTGTGTTAGCCCAGCTGGCCCGGCGGGGCCCACGCGTGGGGCCGCAAGAACAGTTCAGTGTCCAGGTCGACGCGACAGAGGATCCGGGGCCCTGGCGGGGACATGCGGGGACTCCTGGCAGAAAGCGAGAGCCCGCCGGGCAGCGAGCATAGCTCACCTCGGGGAGCCGGGGCGGCTCCCCCGCCACGCCCGGCCGAGCTAAGTGCCCTGTCCCCGGTGAGGGAAGAGACTTCCCTGCAGAAACTAGGGCAAGTGCCCCCAGGTCAGCCCTGCCCATCCCGGTGGGCTCACCGCCACCTCAGCGCGCCCGGGAAGACAAGACCCCAGTAGGGCCAGGAGCCCGGTACTGCAGCCATCGGTACTATGCATTACATCCACGGCAAAATTCTCTCTCTTGAAAGGAAACAGACGGAACTGGGGGTGCGGTCTGCAGCCGGCACGGTCCCCGAGCTCCGGCAGGGTCAGCGGGACCCCCCTGTACCTCTTGCCCCGGTTCTCAACCACGGGGACGGAGGGCGAGAGAGGCGGGGAGGCTGGCACAGCTCTGCTGTTTCCTCTTTCACGCTTAAAAACAAAACAAATCCTAATTTAGACCCTCGACACCTCGGACCGTGTTTACATCCCCCCCGCTGCTCTCCCCGCGAGTCTTGCTTTTCCAATTGTCACGATTAACCTACGGGGCTCCTGTGCGGCGCGGAGCCTCCGCGGTGGCCGGGACGGCGCGGTCGCGTCTAATTGGCTTATTGGACTTCCCCCCACACCCCCAACGCCCCCCGCCCGGCGAGAGGTTCTGAACAGCATCCCTCCCTTGTAGTGCCTAGAAACTACGTGAAAGCCCCTCCGCCAAGAAAACATCACACGGTCAGCAAGTTTAAAGAAGGCGAATAAAAAGATACCACAGGGGTTTGCTGCAGGGAAAAGTCCGAGAACTTAAACCCAAACCGGAGATGAGTGGAACAAAAAAAAAAAAAAAAAAAAAAAAAAAAACGAAAAAAAAAAAAAAAAGGGAAAAAACCCCACGCCAAAAAAACCTTGTCGTCCCCACGGCCGGTCCCGGTGCGCAGCCGCGGATATTCCTCAGCCGGCCCCGCAGCAGCCGTATTACCCCTGCCCCAGCAGCCGTGCTCGGGGCAGACTCGGAGCGGCACGGGAGTGCCGGGGAGCCCGCCTCCCCCCCCCTCCCCTCTTTCTGTGACCTGCCACGATTATTAGTAAGGACATCTGTGGCTGGCAAGGGAACAAGTGTTACCAAAACCAGAACCGGCTGTTTTTCCAAATGAGCAATATGTTAATTCCTCATCCCCCCCTCTGGTTTCTTTAAAACCTGGCACAAATACATCAATAGCGGAGAATAAGGAGCCTTTGCAGAGAACAAGTGGCAGTTTTGAATTTACCTTTTGTGTGCGCCTCAGATGCAATCTTGAGGCATTTTTTCCCTTCTCTCCCACAGAAAAAGAGTGCTAATCTGCCCTATCTTGGGACCCAAAAGGATTGGAGTGGAGTAGATATTCACTGGAATCACATAGGGGAATAAGGGTCTTGCTTTATTGAATCATCAAATCCCAGGAATGAAGCTCTTAATTAATTATGGGTGCTAAAAATTCAGGCCAGCTGTTTCTTTTTACTTGGCTCTGACAGAGAAAGACAAAGTCTACATCGAGATCTTCTAAGGCGCATTCAGCATAAATCAGCGCCCTCGGCGGCGCTCCCGGCCGCGGCGCGGCCCGGCGGTGACAGATGGCGCATTGTCCCCGCATTCCTCCACCGCGCCTCCGCGGGCGCGGAAGCGGCCGCCCGGCGGCGCGACCCGACTCAGCCCGGGGACCTTTCTCGGCCGGAGAAGGGGCTCTCCCGGGGCCAGAGAAGGATGGGACGGGCCGCGCCTAGCCGAAGTGCCGGCCCTGCCCGACGGGGCGGCCGCTGGAGCGGCTCCTGCGCGGGCTCTGCCATTTCTTGCCCGAGAGCGCTCCGCAGGCGCCTCCTCCCCCTCCGGCAGCGCCAAAGCGCCGCTTCCAGCCCTGCCCCCGCTCCCAGGCTGCGGCCGGAGCCCCGGCGCCTGAGTGCCCCTCGGCTTCCTCCGCTGCACCCTCGGGGATACCTCCATTGGACAGCTTAACGCTGGAGTGAGGGACAGGGTTCCCCCAACATAGGCGCTCCTACTTCTCCCCCTCAGGCAGAAGCGTTTTCCTGCGCGGCGATGGAGTTCCCCGGGAGGGACCCGCAAGGGGCAGGAGGCAGCGGGGGTCGCAAACGCGCGGAGAGCCGCGCAAGATGTGAGGCTCCAGGGCCCACCGGGTCACCTCCATCCCGTTCTCCGCCACCCACCCCCTCTTTTGGGGGGCGGCTGCCTTCACTGAGTACCCGTCACCCGACGGGAGATCCCCGCATTATTTTCACGGCCGGTTTATAGGTTAGGGGCACCCGTGCCGGGCGGGGCTGTCCGAGTCCCTCTCGCCTCTCCCGCAGGTTTGAGGGCAGGGAAATCACTGCCGGTTCAGCACCGCGGGGCCAAACACGGCGGGAGCCCGGAGGGGGGGCTGTTCAGCAACTCCCAGGGCTACGACCCCGCCGGGAGCTTCCAGCCTCCTCAGCCGGGATCTCTTCACCTCCAACTACCAGAAAATAAATGTCTTTCGCACGGCGTTACTCATCTGTTATAATTAGAGCATGTGCGAACTCGCGGCGTGCCGGGAGCCCGGCTCGGGTTGATGCAGGCACTTGGGCAATAACCACCTCTTTCTGCCTTGGCGGTGCTGCGCGGCCAGCCCGGCAAGGGGCCGGTGGGGCCATATCCTGCCCCAGGGCCGCATCCTACCCTGGCCTGGCCTGGCCCGGCTCAACCCCGCGGCCGGGACGGGAGTGGCTTCGTCCAGATAGCTCTTTTCCCCTGAAATTGGTTGTTATTTGCTTAAAGCAAACCACAGACCTCTCCGCGCTCATGGCTGATGGATGCAAATGTAAATGTGCACTTATTTAATTGGATCAGGTCCCAAGATAAAAGAGATAAACGGCTCCCAGTTTGCCAAGTTATTTTCAGAGGCATGCAGTGATGTGTGGAGGGAAAGTTAATGAAGAGGAGAAGAGACACACTGTACTTAAAATACCTCGGGTCTAGACTCGGGGAGAGCGAAGCACTGGACACCGCCGCGGCGGAGCGGCGGGGGCTCCGCGCCCTGGCCCCGCACGGGCTCTCGGCTCGGCGGGGCCGCAGGTACCGCACGTACCTCCTCACCCGAGCCGCGGCTGGAGTGGGAAGGCTGCGCCGTACGCTGCAATTAATGCTCTTCCCTTCTTCCCTCCACCAAATTGCTCTCCCTTACTGCCGTCTCCCCTTGTTCCTCCCCGTGTTGTACATCCGTATGCATGAGACATTAACAGATGGTTATTGATACAAACATAGTTTTTGTTGCTAAAGGCCTTCCAAAACAAATTCTCCGGCTGAATGCCAATGTATGCGTGTTGGCTGGTGACAGCTGATTAGTGAAATGATTTACGGCCAAGTTAAAAAAAATGATACTGTCAAAGGCAGCAATTTGGAAAAAAGATAAGACAGCACAGCCTCAAGGCTTCCCACTGTAAAGCCACCCAACAAATCTAAACCTATGCTACAAATACCTGAAACACTCAAGGAATCAATTGGTCGCAGATTAAATACAGTCTCTATTCTGACTCACCCTGGCAATCTGCAGCTCTCCACAGGAGAAGCCCCTCGATTTATGCCTCCAGCCTCACCTGCGGCAGGGCCCACTCCTGCCCGAGCTGCCCTGCCGGCCTCCCAGCATCCCTGCAATCGGAGACTTAGGCCTCCTTTTTGTTTCAAGACTTTTTCTCTCATTAATTGATTAAAAAAATCCCCCTTCCCTCATTTCTCTGTAGCTCTTCTTCATAAAGAAAGCTTTTGCTCTGCAATAAAGTAAGAGACTTTGATCCCAGATCATCCTCTTAGGCCTTCCAGCTGAAATCAGCGGAGAAACTATGTGGAGTTATTGTTCGCACTTGCTGCACTTCTGATTCAGAAAGGGCTGATTTATTAGCTTGTCAAGGGAAGCATTGTTCAGGAAGGCAATCAAAAAGCACTTACCTAGCTAAACTAAAATTACTGCCTTTTCAGTGGCTAATTTGTATAACTCCCATGGAGGAACTTGGGAAGTGTTTGATGAGGCATAAAATGATGATTAATGAATTTATTGGCCTGCTGCTCATCAAATAGGAGTAGTATATCTTTCCTCTATTGGGCGTTGGGTCTAATGCTACATGTCTGTGTAAAGCAAGTCCAATATGATCTCCTTTTTAGCCCCCTTTTAACCCCCATGACCTGAAGAATATCGCCGTGTAACAGAGGCAACATCAGGGGACTGCAAAGACAAAGAGCCCATTTGATAAACGGTAAATGAGAAACGCGAAGAAAGTTGCTGCAGGGACAGATCTGCTCAGTTTTCGGCTTTCAATCACTTTGACTACTGAAGTGGGAAGAATGTAGAAACTAGATAAGGTGTGAGAAGCGAAAAGAAAACGACAAACCAATTTTAACTTTCATAAAGGATCCAGCCAAACAACTTCATTGCTACTTGAAAGAACGAATGACTGCGGGAAGTGCTGGGATTCCCAAGCAATCAGGCACACTGCAGCACCTCACCACCTGGCTGGGCAGGGAGAAACAGGGAATAGGTCCCCAAACTGTCCGTATCTGAAGCCAGCCTGTAACCTAGTCAGTACTCTGATCAGATTTGGTGCAACAGTTTTGAGCCTATAAATTTTATGTGCTTTTTCCTCCATGGAAACAACTTTGGGCTTTCTCTTCTGCTCTGTGTTTAATGCTTGGATCACTATTTTGGGACTAAGGGCTTCTGAGAGAAATTATGTACTTTGCCGCTTTTAAAAGCCCAAACTGAATGACTTGTGATTCAGTGCCCACCTGAATACACATGTGACCTACAAGGTATCTAATGCTCTACATACTGTTGCTTTGAACAGGTTAAGACCCTCAGAAGATCAAAAACATTGCTGACATTCTCAAAAACTTGTTAAGATGAGTTTGCCCGAGATCTGGAGTCAGACATCTTCCCAGGATTGAATCACTTCAGCTCTCAGCTTCCACACACTGTTCCCTGTTCCTGCAGCTCTGAAGTTCGTTGAAGAATCTGCAACTTGTGCATGTCCCAGTGAAGACACACACGCCTTAGCTGGAGCCTGCTGCCAAAAAGGCAACATCTCTCATTACTTTCTGGGGCTTCACAGAAATACCCTCAGGCCTGTGTGTCAGCAGCCCACCGTGCTGAAGACTGAGAAGGTGCAAGAACATTTTGCAGAACTACTGATGTAGAGATCAACACCTGCTGGATGATGTGATATTTCAGGCTCCAGTAAAGCTCAGAGGAGCAGGAAAGGGTAACGTGCTGGCCTGGCAACCCCAGCAGCCCCTCTTCCCTCTCTGTACCTTCCCTTTTTGCCTCTGCATGCAATGCCAGGGCACAGCCTTCTCTGCTCTCCCTCAGAGGGGAGTCAAGAATTAAAAACAGCCTCTGGGTGAAGTAGTGTGAAACTCCTTTTTTCTGTCTTGTGTTACAGTCTCTTCTGTACTTTTTTTTCTGTTCTGTTCTGGGCTGTGTTAAATGATGTCTGTTTTTGGAGAGCTGCTTGGAAATTGACTGAGGCAGGTCTAGATCTCAGCCCAGGAAGGCAGGAGAAAAGCTATTCTTTAACTTCAAGGGACTTCAGCTCATATTGTCTGAGAAAGGCAAATTTGACTGTTCCATACGAGATACTAATTGTGATTTAAAACATTCTTGTTTGCAAAATACAATGTATATAACATATCAAGAATTGTTCATTTTCCAGATCTGCTTAGTAATGATTTCTGGAATGGTAAAACGAATATCTCCCTGGCCATTTTTTCAGTTAATCAAAACAAAACTTTCCTGAGTCTACACACTGGCTCCCTTGACAAAAGGGACCTTACGTTTACAAGATCAGAAAACATTTATTTCAATTCTATCAATTCCTATTTGTCTGAGGCACTGAAATGATCCTCTGGAAAATAATGTTTATAAACATCCTTGAACAAATAGCACTCTCCTAACACAAGCCTACCATCAATGTACCTCTCAACAAGTTTTATCTACAAGTCCTTGACCTGTGGCTGCTTTTACAAAGGCTCTCTGTTCATTAGCAATTTCAGGTCACTTTAAGTACTTGTGTCTTGAACACATAGCACAGCTGTAAAATATATGTATTAAATAAGAGCTGCATTAATATAGGGGCTTATTTTCCCCCACTTGGCTCCCCAAAGCAACATGATCTTACACGTTGATGAAAAAAGACACAGTTATATTTGCATAATTACAGCAATATTGTAAGTCTTTAGTGCAATAGACCTAAGAGGCTGATTTATGATTAAATATGTATGGCTAAAAGTTACCATGCTGGGTAGTGTGCATAGCATTAGACAATGACAGTTTTGGGGCATAATTGCTTTAATGTGGGCAATTAAGACTAAGTGCATGTGATTTTAGTGTCTGCCCTACATTCCTCTGAATGATTACAATGATCAATACACATGATTTGTAAGTCGCTTCCTATTGATCGAATGGTAAAATGTTTGACCTTCCTTTGAGGAAGTAATTTGCTAAATTATGACACCACGTAAAGTCTTTCTTGGTTCAGAGGTGAGGGGTAATGGTGCTCAGAATTAGAAGAAAATAAAATATTTTTTCCCACTTTTCCTGAAAGTCAGTCTCTGTACTGTCTCTGCCAATTTTCTGATTTCACCTGTGAAAGGAGGAGTCTGGCACCTTTGTCGCTGAAATTAGCAGAAGGAAAAAAATTGAATTGCAAACTCAGTCCATCTCTACAAGAAACCCTCTCCATGAACTTCATCTGTTTACGCCAAATCATGAGGAAGCTCTTGACTACAAGATCTCTGTTGTTCGCAAGCGGCTGGAGAAAAATGTGCAGCAACAAATTTGGGAAGCGGAGCACCCGGTGAGTGCCGTGAGCAGCTGGGACACGTGGCAGGGCTTCCTGGGCTGCCTGCCAGACTTAATTTAGCTTTGCATGCACAGTACCAAATAGCCTTCACTGTATCACATTAGCAGGTATGAAAGAAAACCAACAAAGTGTTCCTGAAAACACATTAGCCGATGAACAGTAACTTAGTTATAGCTGAACACCCTCCCTCCATGCTACAATTGCCATCCTAAATGTACACAGTTGCAAGTTAGATCAAAATTAATAGATACCAATGCACTGAGATGTGCCCTGTTCCAGGGGTTGTTCTATGCTGTCCAGGGAAATGGTGATTCTTTCCAACCCCAGCAAACCACATGTACAGGGCAGAGCTACTACACAGTGCTCACCAAAGCCAAACACCGTGGTCACTGGTGCAAAGTTCAAATCCTGTGTGCATTGTGATATTGTAGGTGAGAGCTAATGCAGAGATGGGCTGGGAAGTTGCAAAGTGCACACCCTATCATTTAATATGGCACTCTGTTGCTGAATGTGTAAAAACAGAAGCTGCTTAAGGACAAGATAGGAACCATTTTTCAGATCTCTGACACTGGAAGTAACAACTGGTACCTGTGTTGTGGTACCAGTTCATGTCCTTCCCCGTCTATATCCTTCCATGTTCAATCAGATGCTCTGGGAAAGAGAAATGTTTAGGACATGATTAACAACCTCTAACTCAGCCTTTTCTGCTCAAAATACCCTGTTGGTGCATCTGATGAACTTCAAGGTTCCTACCCCACTGTCCCCTTCCTGAGACACCTCAGTGTTTCCCTCTGAACTCCCTCTTCCCTCCCAGCCATCAGCCCTAGGCTCCCATCTCACACAGCCACTGTCACACAAGTTTCCTGCCTCACCGCAGTGCCAGCTCAGTCCCTCACCCACGGTTGCAGAGGCCCCTCTCCCACCCAGGATGTTCAGTCCAGGCTGCCCCTGGCGGAAAGCCACCAGCTGGACCTGGAGTCTCAAGGTCTCTTGCAGAAGCAGACTTCTGATGAGTTTTCCACAGTAAAGCCAACTTCACCCCCATGCTGCAGCTGACAAGTGCCTACAAACTACCAAAACCCTACCTAAAAACTGCCCACACTTCACTCATTCAGAGACTAAGCTGTTGCCCTAGTCTCCATACTACATCTCACAGACACGCCTTCCCAGAGTAATCCAGTTTTTCTGCACTAACACTCCAGCATCAACTCTCTCCTCCATTTGGACTCTCATGCTCTCCCTGAGGCCTCGCTGGCAGACACTGCCCTCACCACAGCCACAACGCTCCAGCCACTAGTGCAAAGTTGCAGCTGCATGTGCACATCTGACTGTTCTTCTCCACCTTACCCAGAACTGAGGCATCCCCAGCCTCCCACCTTGTGCTCAACCACCCCCTTTTCCTCAGCTTCTGCCTTCCCAGCGCCCAGCCTAGGTGAGGAAAGAACCTGGAACACAGCAGATCCTTGTGTACAACGTGCTCACTTCCACACTGCTGGCAAAGGCAGTATAATGGACAAGAAGGATAGAGACACTGAAATAATTACGGTATGGAAGACGGAAGATGAAACACACCACAAATCATGTAGCTAGTAAAAAACACCCTGTTGACTGGCTGTTGTGCCAAGCACACACACACCGTTACACAGCGTCCCACTCTTAAATCCTTTTCATAAGGAAAAGAGAGCATCAAAGAGTTCATAAATTTCCCAAAACAGCAGTCCTGAACAATGAATTAAACTACAAAGCAGTCAGAATCCATGGTTAGCAAAAATTTCAGTCAGACAAACGGCAGACTCATGTTGAGAAACTGAAGGTAAATCTGCTTGCCAGACCTAAGAGGACAGCCTCTCCTGGAGCTCACCAGCCACTGCTGGAGCTTCCCTTGGGGAAACTCCTTTTTCTTCTAGCCAGAGATGATGCTGGGGCACCAGTTAGAGGCAGACTTTCTGGGATGAACAGAACTGCTCTGAAAGTCTTCCCTTCCCCACCCCTAAACCTATCCAAGTCCTATGCCAGGACTTTAGGGGTGGGGAAGGGAAGATTGGCTCCAAACCATCATCATCTTGTACCTAGATTTTGAACATTCCTTTTGTTTTTCTTCCAGTGGGCCTAATGGCTCTCACAGAGGCTTAAGGTTCCCCATACATCTCATTCTTGAAAAATCTTACAGACCAGAGTTGTAACACAATGCATACTATAGTAATTTTTTGCTGCAACTAAAAGACCCCAAACATGATACAGCCACACGTAAATAGTAAATAAACAATTTTACACTGAAGTTTCCATTTTCTTATTCATGCTATCATTCCCGTGCCAGTAATCCATTCTCAGCAGGTTCCTACGCAACTACTAAAAGCATTTGGGTCCCATTTCTGGATGACTTGAGCTGAGCTAGCTGGTGATTATCACTGGGGATTGCATCAGGGGGAGAGGATGGAAAACTGGTGGTGGGAGTACTAATCAACCGTTAAACATGAGAAGCCCCAGGCAGGGTACCTTGGTGCTCAGAAAGCTGTTTATGCTCCATTTTGGAAATTTTCCCAACACAACATATTCAGATAGATGTGTTTTCATTACTTGTAATTTAAACTAATTCATCTTTGGCTATTTCCTTTTTTTTTTTTTTTTTTTTTAACATTGGATGAGTGGATGTGTTTGAATTAAATGTTACCATTCTTATTCTAAAAATGTGCAGAGATTGAGATATCCATCTTCTCATGAGACACTGCTTGAGGAACCAACACAAGAAGGTGAAAGCTGCTATCTGCAGACCAAGGCGTAGGAACTGTGTCAGTGAGCAGCCTTACCCAACCCATCAAGATAAATCTACTGGAGGAGAAGACAGAGAGGGATAGACTGTGTCTTAGACAAGCACAAATTGCAGTTGAGCTGTAGATTGACACTGGGGCTGCAGAAGGCACAAGGGTGGTGCCTGTGCTGGGGCAGAGCCTGGCACTCTGGGTGCCACTAACTGGGTGTGAAAAGCAGTGGCCAAGGAGACTCCTGGGGGACTCCTGCCACCGGCACAAGGCCAGCAGAAGACTAGTGGTCCCCAGCACTGGGCAGGCCTGGGGTTGAAGGGAGAACCACAACCCACAAAGCAGCTTAGACCACCATTGTGTAACAGAAAAGTCTGTGGATAATTGCACACATTGTACCAAACTGCTGGCTGGCTGCTGGCACACCAGTGCACACCATGAGCAGAAAAGAGCTCTGTCTCTGGTGGTTCATTGAGGGAGGCCTCGCTTTCTGCCACGGAATCCCCACCAGCAGAGAAGCCAGGAAAACTCCACAGAGCAGACAATAATGGAACAGTAAGATACATTTTTGTTGTGGTATCGCCCCGCATGGGGAGGCAGGAAAACAGGCTAATTAGTCTCACACTGCCTTTTTTCTTTGTTTTTCCATGGGCAAAACTGAACATCAGGGACTCACCCACCTTAGTAATATACTTTTCTCCAATTGTTTATCTTAAAATTTTAAACACATTGTGCAGTGGAAGTCCTGACCTTGAACTGGGAATCAAGCCACTGGATATTCCTCGCTTAAACCCTCCAGCTGCCAAGGTCTGATGTCAAACTTTACAGTTTAAAAGATAAGAGCTGCTGCCACAGTTTTCTCTGAATCTTTTTCCCGGAGAATATGTTCCCAGGTTTTGTTTGGCCTAAACCTTCCAGGCACTAAATGTGCTCCATTTTCTCATGGGGCCCACTACATACACTCTGATCTGGGGGCAGCACCTGTATCTGAGTTGGAATCTGGCAGAGATGCAGTCACCTAAAAAGAGGCCTCTGTGGCACCTTAGATCCCTCTGGGACACCCAAGCTATGCCCATGGGACACAGGATCTCTGAGAGATCTGCACTAGGGCAGCAGCTGGTGGCCAGGGAGGTACTGTAGGGCACCTCATATGAAAGAAAAAGGTGTGAGTGAGTGAATCTCTGTCCTAAACACTTTTATAGTCCATAGCAAGGAAAGGCACTTTACGGCATGATTCATTTCCTCCTAAAATCAATGTGCAAAACAAATCAGAGGATTGACATGCTGAAAGTGCTGATCTTGCTCTAGTGTTTGTGAGGAGAGCCCAGGAGAACTAAAGCAGATGTCTGCACTGTAGACGTCTAAAGCTGGGCGAGAGGACTTCACCAAAGCTACATATGGATTGTCTTCTCCCTTCTAGATACCTGTCTGCAGAATTACAAAATCAACTTCAGTGGTCTGAATCTGGCAAAACCTAGATCTTTCTACTTTAAAATAGATACAGCACGAATTCTTTTTATTGATTCTAGAAAACATATGAATGAATATTTTAAAAACAATCACTTGCAAAAATCTTTATAGCCCAACTATCTCTATGACGTAAATGTAAGTACCATTGCAATACACAATTAAATTGGATAGTGGTTACTATAATTAATGAACAAGATCTCAAAGCTCTTACCTACATTGGAACTTTACTCATGAACACATCTCTTTGTTTTCTATTGAAATATTTATGGAATAAGATAAAACTCCACTACCCTTACTCAGGAATGCCCATAATCACATACTTAACTTTAAATGTACAGCCACTGAACTTGATGAGATTTCAACACACAATTAAAGTGCATAGTTGAGTCAGGACAGGTTCCTCACACAGGATTTTATGAAGGAGAATCTTGGCCAAAAATCTGTTTCCTTAAGGTGTGAAATAACATGAAATATTTGATGAATTAAATGACTACTTGAAAACTATAATTTGCATAACTAAGTTATGATGAGAAGAAAAAACAGAAATATTAAAATGTGTCAATATAGGAATGGAAAAAGAGAAACTTTGAATGCAAAACTAGTAGCAGGATTTGTGGGATTCTGCAAGCTCAAAATATAACTGACACATTTCCTTGTTGCAGTTAATTTTGTTTGCCTTCATATTAACTGCATCTCTTTGATGAATATTTTTTAAAATAAAATAATGGTTATCACTCAGGCTGCTTTGAAGTATTTTTGAGTTGAATGACTGGTAGTATTTATTGATTTCATAGTGTGACACTAGAAGTTTTGATATGGGATTTTAAAAAATGATATTTGAAGTTAAAAGAAGACATCTTGATTAAAGCCAGAACAAATTGTTTGGCTGAGATTCAAACTCTGATTCACATGCCTTTCCAAGCTTGCAGTTTAACTTGTTTGCTAGGAAAAAAGCCCATATGCTTTCAATGGATGAGTTCAAAATTCATACCATGGAAAGGCAGGAAACTGCTTCAAAGTTGGGAACCAACAGACCAGCTTAAACCATAAGGGGAAAATATATTCACAGACATTAGATATAAGAATGAGGTAGAAAGGTCTTGTGTTTAAGGGGTTCAACTCTGAGACACAGACAGTGTGACCTTGAAGCAAATCCCATAGTCTTCCGTGCATCCATTGCCCATATGCAAACCACTGATAACATCGTTCTCATCTTCTCCTTCGCAGGAAGCTGTGAAGATGAATAGCAGCTATATGGTGCCAGTCATATGGCTGGCTAGAGAGATGATCTGTTGGGTTATCACTCTAAGTCTCAAAGAGGCTGCGATGAATGCTACTATCTGCTGGGTGCAATCACTCATTGCCAGCAGTCTGGGTAATTCTAGTTCAAAAGCTACCTCAGACTCCACCATGCAGGGAACTGAGTCTCTGTGCTGGCCACTTCTGTTGAGATGCTTGATGTGCTCGTGGGATTTCAAAGTGTGGGGGGAACATTTTAGACAAGGACTGACCCACACCTGAGGGCTGCTCAGTACTTCAGGATGAGCAAAGCCCTGCAGCTGTCTCCTCCTGTACAGTCCAGTAAATTGGATATTGTTCTATGTGGCTTAAAGAAACAGGAATGGAACTAGTTCTTCAGAATGGACCAAAAGCATTAAATCATCTGCTAAAAAGCCACTTGAGTCCTCATTCTTTAAATAACTGACCTAAAGCACCTGCTCACAGGGAAGTTTCTGCATTTCGAGAGATGATCATCACTTCTTTTCTCGACCTTCTTCCATTGGTGGTGTCACTAGGGATGAGACCGACTGATAAAGGAAGAATTCACTAGTGTCATTTGGGAGAGTCATGAAAAAAGAAGTTGTCAGTTTTGCAATGGAAAATGTAGTAAGTCACCAACAGGCTACTGACCAAGTTGTTAAACTCAGGGGAAAAAAACCCCCTGTTTGGTGAGCTGGTTAATATCAAGGCTCACCACTCACTTCTGCATACTACAGACCATGTCAAAAGCTTTCCAGTAATCAGTAGAGCTTAAGAAAAGTCTCTGATTAACTTTTCTTTCATCTTTCTCTTTTCCATCTGGTGTTAAAGATCAAACCTTCAGTTCCTCTACTCTTTTAAGCCTTGCCTGTTTGACAGAAAACTTCTCATCCATCTTAAATCTAGTGTGGGCTAGAATGTCTTTCAGCAGTAGCTAGAGGGTAGATATATTATCAGATACTAACCATATTGCTCCTTCTCCTTTTTCTTTAGCTCTGTATTTGTTATTATAGGATATATCTGGGTTTTCTGAGCGTTCAGCTTCTATCCTTCTACTGCAAGATAGTGCTGTGCTGCAAATGCTTTGCAAATTACTGCACTATCCCTTTCTGGTTTAGGAATGTCCTATCAGTGCTTTGAATAGCTTCTTCCAATTTTACCATGAGCCCAGTCTCCTGGGACTTTCAGCATCTGTGCTCTTGAAGACACTAAGATGTGGGAATGATGGTGGCTTTGAGCATACTGGGGCTGTAAAGCTTTAAACTGCACTGCTAGCAACTGTCTGCAGCACTTCCCCCTTCAACAGAGACTGCAGTAGGACAGGGATGCTCAGCCGTCCTTTTGAAATCCTTGTCTTCTCGGTGGGATGTGGGTAAAGACTGATGGAACCACTGGGATTGACTTAGACTTGCCATGGGATCTTCCTCCCGTGGCACCCTTAAAGGTATTTCTTAGTAGCAGAAAAAAGCAGCTCTGTCATCAGATTGCTCCATGATGTATACCGCTGAGTAACTACTGGTAATAATCAAGAATTTTTCTTCTGATCCAAATTACATGCTTTTTCTGTAATACCTATCATAGATTCATGTATTAAGCATCTGTGCTATGTAGGCATGGCATGGTATTGGGTCAAAAGCTCTTCCATGCAGCCTACCATCTCCCTCAAAAGTGTTGGCTCGCTGCTCCATGCCTTCACAAAACAGGGGCTTGTAAACATGCTTGATAAACCAGTTTCAAACCTTAAATTTATAAAAGAAGTATTCTGAACTTGAATCCTGCCTGTCAGTAAGGAAAGTTAAATGGGGTTTTTTGGGGGGGGGGAAAAATGGTATGATGCCATATGTTTCCAGACCTTCCTGCCTTGCTGTTCTGAGCCTGGACTAAAGAACTGGGGTGCTCCTGCAGTGTGAGCAACATCTTTCTGCTAGGAAGAGTGTAAGAAAGCACCTTTGGAAATTATCAGTTCTATGTGTGAACCAAAACAGCTATTGTCTGATGCTGATCAGTACCTAATATATCAGGAGATATGCAAAAACACATTATTGGGCTGATATAAACAGCCTGCTTTCATATCCTGCTCCCCAGTAGTCAGAGAGTGATTTACATTCTAGAACATGTGGTTCAATATTCTTTTCTCTATTTGTTGCATTAATTACAACATTAGGTATTTCTGATTTCCATATAAACATCTAAATCTGAATCCTTCTAAATCTCAGTCTGAACAATTTGCTATGGCAGACGGGCCCACGGTTAAATCATGTGTTGTGTAAAAAAGCATTTCCATTTATCAATGCTGAATTTCATACCTTTAACTATCAATTTAGGTGACATTGGAATTCACTTAAAAGATTTCTTCCCAGTGTAATAGATCCTATATGTGAAGTTCATGCTCATATGGTGAAACGGCAATCAATTGTATTTACAGACATAAACACAATTACTCTGCAGCAACACTGCTACAGTTCCTGCAGCTCATGTTAGTCTGGATGCAAGCATTAATATTAATGAGGACTGAGAGATGAGTGAATATAATAATAAATGCAAACATTCTGATTAAATAGGAGGAGACTGCATGACATTAAACCAACTTTGGAAAGGAGCAACTCGTTGCAATTTTTTCATTCTCTCATATCACTAAATTAGGGATGCGACTCATCCATCACTACAATATTTCAGATTTAAAGCAGCACAGCTTTGGTTGCAGGACAGTTCTACTGATGGAAGAGCCAGAAGGACACAATTGTGGAACAGTTTTTAAAAATTCGTTTGTTCTCTATTACATGCAGATTACAGAAATGTTTTATGTTTTACAGTTTGGCAGACTGCATTTTATTTACTGAAGGGAACTGAACTATGAAAATAAATGAGCTATTCTGAAGTTGACAGTGTGCACAGGCTCCTGCTCAAATGCTTGGAGAATACACTAATTTTTCCATACTAAT
The DNA here is from genome assembly GCA_035584735.1 of Pseudotriccus pelzelni. NCBI lineage: Eukaryota > Metazoa > Chordata > Aves > Passeriformes > Tyrannidae > Pseudotriccus > Pseudotriccus pelzelni. The sequence continues at coordinate 10,775,861 of JAWMRA010000020.1, forward strand.
TTCCATACTAATTTTAATTCTGTATTATATATGTATAATATGATGGCACATACCTCCTTTTTTGGTCATAGGATAAGTACTCATTCTGATAATCTAAGTTTCCTGTAACTTGATTAATACAGTAGCCAACATATTTGCTAACAGATTTCAAGATTAATTGGTTAACAGTTGGCACTGCTGTGATTTGTACAGTGCACATAGTTATTACAATTTATTTCACACATTAAGTAAAAAGTTAAAATAGTCTTTCCCTCAATAACACAAAGATTTATTCCACTATTATTATTATATATTTTTTTTTAATTTCTAAACTACCATTTAAGTTTAGGGACAATCTCCTTCATTCCTAGCTCTCTAAGTGCATGGAAAGTTGTCAAGATTTCCAGAGCTGTTGCTGATAGCAGGAAAACCAACACAATCTGGGCAGAATCATCATCATCATAAATAAAACAGTAATGTTTTGATTTTGTGCTATAAATAATGAAATAAGCACCTGATTTTTATCCAAAAAATTAAGAGGCATAATTAATTCAGGCATGCTTCAGGGTAGTTCTAACATGCACTCTTTGTTCTTGTGTTTTTTTTGTTCTATTTGACACGGTTGCTAGGATGTTACTGCAAAATAATACAGATCGGGAGCGCTGTTACTGCGTGCTCCGTGTGTGACGCAGCATCGCTTTGTGAACTTCTTTTCTCCTTCAGAACCTGATAATTCTGCCAAGCTTGGTGTGATCCCAGCCTCCCACACCAATATATTTTTATTAGATGGAATGAATGAGTGAATGAATAAATGAATGAATGAAGGAATGAATGGGAGACTCCCGCGTGCCTGCAGGGAGAGCAGAGGCTCTGGAGGCCTCGTTATCCCCGGCACAGCGCACAGCACAGCACGGCCATCCCCAGCTCAGAACAGGGTTATACCTCTCAGGGTGGCATCAGCAGGAAGGAAATAATGCCTACACTTCTTGGAGTGTACAGCTGGAGCTGAGATTGAAGGACCAGAGATATTCTGCCTGATACATTTAAGCTTCTGTAAAGCTCTACCCTTTGGAGAAGATTCTAGAGCATAGCCAAGAGCAGCATTTGTGGCCTGGGTTGGGAATGTTGCTCAACCAGCCTCAGTCCTTCCTGAAGTATAAATACTTCACTGTCCTTCTGGAAGACAGTAGTTCTGCTTCAAGCACTCTCTTTTCCCAAAAGCTTAATATTCCCTCCACCATATGGAAGCCATCCTTGGGTCAGTAAGAGTAGGTGAATCTCCAATTCCAGCCAACAAATTCTATGAATCTTTTCCTTTCATGTTTACCAAGTGAAGATTCATTATTTTAACAGCTTTTACTTCTTTGCTAGCATTCATGAAGCTGTTGAATTGGTTGCAACCTTCTTTTGACTCCTGCTTACTGGCAATCTATTCCAAGTCCTGAGGAGCAGGAGGGACATGAGGCCTCCTACAGTTTCCACAATTAAGGATCTCTTAGCTGATGAGTTAGGAGGGACAAAAATACCTGTCACACATAGGCAGTTATTTTGTGATAACTAACTTTATAAAAGTAGCCGATTTTAACTATTCAAGGAGACTACTTTTAATGTAATATTCTAACTTCCAAAGCCCACATGAAGCAAACTAAGTGCAGGGTTTCAGAGAATCTACATAACTGATTATATTAGATGTTTTATCCTAGTCTCAAACTGCATCAGGTAGGAAACAAACACAATTTGTGTGATACAATTATCAATAAATTTAATCTCCTGTACACACACGTGTCCTAGAATCAGTCTGCATGAGAGCAAACAAAAGTAGCCAGGCAATATGGGGCAAGGCTTTGGCCATTAGCTCTGGATGAAGCTCATTAGGTCCATGAGAGAAAACACAAGCTCTCACTTGATCTTGCAGCTGCAAGAATAGCCACTAAATACCGAGGTTAGAGGACTACAATTCAGTCCACAGCCCATGCAAGTATGATCATGCAACACTATCAAACCAGTTACTGAGGTTATTCTTCACTTCATACCTGCTGTAGCATCCCCACAAGTCGTGTCACAGGAAGACCAAACCCCTCTGATTTAATGCTCAAAATGCACACACAGCACCCTGCTGTACTGAGCAAGTCTCTTTACCTTACCTTTGCCTCATCATCTTTACTTTTAGAGTAACTTTCAGAGCCAGAAAAGCTGGGAGCAGTGCCTTGTACAGATGGGCATGCTCACATCTCTCTCGCAGCTTTGCCCCTGCAGAGCAGTTAAACTGATCAAGCAGCTCCCTGATGCAGCATGCGGAGCTCACCTCTGTGCAGTGGGAATTAGATGGTAAAGAGGCTTTATGTCAAAAATTTGATACATTTCTTCTGAGCATACGGTGTCTCTATTCCTCTTTAACTTACTAAACCTATATTCTGTCCTGAGCTCAAGCCAATTGCAAGGAGTCCAATCTTAAAATTTAAACATTAATTCCTGTGTTTAGAAAAGATGCTCTTTTCTTTGACTGCTCCAGTTCAATCTCATCTCTCATTTACTCAGCCTAGTTTCCCATTTGACCCATGTTTTGTCTGTCATTCTAGTTTCTCTCTGCATACAGAAAATACCCTGACATGGAGTCTCTGCTCTTGTATGTCTACTATCCTACAGCCTCCTGTGAGCATCCCTTTGCAGCTCTGGGCAAGTGGGCACAGTAAGCATGCCCTCTGCCAACTTCCTGGGAGCCAAACCCCCCAAAATGCACCACTGTCTCTCAAATTTATCTCTGTGGCATTGCTTTAAACTCAGATCCCCAGATTATCAAGATTCTGGAAAAACTCACTCAAAGAAATTAATCTACTATTTCAGCCTAACTTCCTTGATTGGGTTGAAAGGTTAAGTGGAAACTGAGCAGAAGTTTAACCTGAGAGACTTATTATGTACTGAAAGGTATCTATTATATCTCATTTTAGATACCATGTAAGACAGACTTTGCATTTGCTGCATCCACCTCCTTCCTTCTCTCTGCCAGCCAGTATTTTGAGTAGTCCGGTAATGGTTTAGCCAAAACACAGTCTTTAACATTGCTTTTTAAATTTCAAGACATATTTTTTATGCATACTCTACTTTCCATTCTGAAATGACAATATAAACCTCTTTCATGTAGCTGAAATATGCCCTTTCGTCTCTATACTTAACTCACCCAAATTATACCTGTATGCTTGCAAAGAAGTTTAGGAAGGATATTGGTCTATTCTAAGACTTGCAGGAAATAAATATTGTGAAATATGTTTTTCATTCCCTTTGTTCTGAAGTTTTATGACTAAATGCTGTGCTGGTAACAGAGGTTTATCAGGAATTCCTGACTTGTCCAGATCTTGAACTCTAATAAAATAATTCAACAGAGCAAGAAAAGAAAAGGGGGGGATAGGGGGAAAAGAGGAAAAAAAGATTAAGAAAGAGTAAGCCAACTACAATATATGAAAAGTCTAATTGTTACTTTTAACATAAGGTCAGTGTTTCCATCACAGCTGTAATATAAAAAAAGCTGATGTTGAGCTGGTAACATCTGCTATGTATCCCATGATTTCTGTATTCCTGTTCACACTAGCTAAGGCTCTGGCCTTAATTATTTAGGCTTGGATCCTACTGGTTTCCTTTTTTTTTTCTCTCTAAAGACAGATGCTTTGATTGAAAAATATATTTTGCAGAGTTGACTGACATGAACAGATAAGGTCCCTAAGATTGCCACTATAGAACATGGTTCTTGTCCCCTATTTTACAAAACACACTGAAAGACATAATTTGCAGTTGAAAATCAGTAGGTAGAATACATTTCTGATAATATAAGTCATTAATTAGAACAGTTTGCAACAAAATCTAGAATAATGGAAGCCTAATGCAACCTGGAGCTTTATTTGAAGAATACCCTGTTAGTGGCCAAACATGATGAAGCCCTCCCTGCATGCTCCACTGGCAGGAGTGTTCCCAAAGGACACAGTACTCACTTCTGAAATCTCAACATTAAGAGAGGCAGGAATGATTTTAAAGGAGTACAAAATATAATATCGCAGGCAACTAGTCTGAATGTACATAAATAAATATTTAGCATAAGCAGATTCAATTGCAGTAATAACAAAATTAACTGAATTGAAGAGTGAACTCCCAAGATCTTGTGTGTGGATAAAAAAATGCCATGCCACAAACACCTAATTCACCTCCCTCTTTTCCTGGTTGACAGGAAGTAGCTAACAATTAAGACTGTGTTTATTAAGCTTACAGCTACCCTACCTGAAGAGGTGCTCGCCCCTTCCCTCTGCTGCAAGTCGTTATCCCTTCTCATCTGCTAGCTCGGCTGCTCATATAATTGCTCCTCAACTCATTTCAGCCACAAAGAACCACATTAATAAGGACCCAGCACTGGCACTGTTAAAGTAACCTGCCTTGTTCCAACTGAAAGAGGCCGGAATGTTAGAGGCGACAAGAACTTGGGGAAGGGGCGAGGGAGCACGCACGGGACAGCAGCTGAAGACAATGTGTGCACACATTCTGATGAGAAGCAAAGACATACATGGTTTTGTGTACAGAAACAATTTTCTCCCGCTAGCCTTTACATACCAAAAATGAAAAAGAGTGAATACATGGCTCACCGAACACTACATAAGACTGTTTAAATAGGGTAATTTGGAAAATGTATCAACCCCGGTTACCTATCTTAAAATGAAACAAAACAGTATCTTTGTCATCCCTAACGGACCTGGTTTAGTTATATGATCAACTGTTACTGGAACAATGTCTTTCTATGCATCCATTCTGCAAGTAATCCTGCATCCTCCTCTGAATTTCTGATTTGGTTGAATCGATTGCCAGCAGAACACCAGGCAAGAGTGCTACATGTCACAAGGTCACTATATCATAAAAGTAATGGTGGGGATAGATTGGGAAACCTAAATTAACAGCTGAGGCATATTTCAGTTAATGTAACACTTCTAAATCTACAAACCTGCTAAAAAATAAACAACATGGAATTTTTGAATTTTTTTTTTTTTTAATTCCAGCTGTAAGCATTCAGCTGCTGAGGAAGCCAGTCTGAACAACTCCAAGTAATACGAACATATTCTTCTGAGATGCAACTGATGTATCACAAATTGGTTTAGAAACCTGATACCTTTTTTATTGCATGAGACATCCAGGGCATTTTATGAACATACCTCTGAGAAACTTGGCAGAGGCTTTGAGAAGCAAATAGAACGTTACTTGGAAAACATTAATGACCTTTATAACACCTGGTGTTTGATCCCAAGATAAACTTTCAGCAGCATCCATTCTCAAGTCTTCTAGTGCTGCCAGCAAAAGATGGGGAGGGTTTTTTCAGGTGGTGGTGCCAGGTGGTCCAGATGTGCTCAGGGAGAAGGAGGGCTGGCCTGCACCCACCATGCTCTCAGTGCTAAGCCTTCAACAGCTAAGCTACTGGGACAGCTGGTCCCAAGGCTCGTGGGACCATTCTGTTATGACTGCTGCAACCAAGGTGGATTTTCTGTGGTATAGCCACAAGTCCAACCACGTCTGACCTCGTGGAGTCTAAACTTCAGGAAAGGAACGATGGTATTTCCTTCTTGCCTGACGCTGAAGTCATATTTCATGGGACTATACCTCAAAGACCCCATTTTACACGGTTCACAAGGCTTAAGCATGGAAACCAAACTTCAGCATGTAGGAAAGGCAAGACAGTCTATGGAAAAAACCCCAAAATCTGGGAGACCATGCTGTACCTGTGGCTCAGCTGTACTGGAGCTAGACCAGTATTTAAAGAGAAAGAGATTGACAGTAGCCCTGCAGCTTCCCTGATCTCTCCCAGCCATGCAAAGCCCACGTACAACCATAAGAAATCTGCCATAACTATAAATCTTAGATGGACAAGCCCTTGGTAGAGTTCAGGCTGGCTCTTCACCCTCCTAGGCTAATAATCTACTAGTAAGCTACACAGGCGCTGCTCCAACTCCTAAGCTGCACCACACAATATCTTGTCAGTACTGTACGCTAACATAGTAGAAGCCACCCCAGAAATATGTACACATTAGAATTCCAAAGTAGTCTTACAGAAGTACAGAGCTGGTTTAAACCAAACATGTTTTTTGTCTGCAAAGCTGATCAGTGGATAGTAAGTCAATGCATTTCCACTGCCACTTGGTGTCCCCAAACCTATTAGCAGTGAATGCTGCTCACGCAACCTTGGCAGGACAGGTACAAGCTGGATGCATAAATGTGATCTGATGCTTATATTTTGTTTTGCCAAAGGACTGTGCTGACACCAGCTAATCTCACAATGTGTGCCAGGCTCAGCCTACACCTCCCGCAGAGGTTGCTATCTGCAAGAGTTACACAATGCCTTCGCATCAAACAGCCTGTTCCCAGGTCCACCAGGCCTCCAGAGGATGGGGAAATCTCTAAATGCCAGGAGTGCCTGGGCTTTTGTTTTATAGACCCAAAAAGAAAGCTCAGCCTTCAAGCACTCCTTTCTCCTTGCCCATTTATACTGTGGACCTAGTTAGAGCAGTTTTATCACCCCTGGGAGTATTCCTTAAGAGGTCGATGCATTTTATAACAGAGATGATGCTAATCAAAACCTCTAAACTTCCCCTTTCTGCCATTTCCTAGGATCTGCATTTTCTCTCTGCACAGCTTCAAAACACTAATGTCCGTGCCCTCAGTGCTCTGAGCACCAGGAAGGCGTGCAGCAGGGCCAGTGCTCCCGCACTTAACAAGCATTCGGGCTCCAAATTCCACGCTGAGTCTCACGTATCACACTTCCCTCAAGAATGTGAGCAGGCAAGTTGGCCAGACAGCTCTGGCATTTGGACATGGGTATGGCCTGATCGACAGCTGAATGGAGCCAGAGAGGCTCCTTCTGTTCATTACAACCAGTTATAGGATTGGAGCCTGTGCTGCACAGACTTAAGACCGTCTTTGCAGCAATCACCCCCATTGGTGTTAGTGTCCATCTCCACATACCCTCAGTGACTAATTACCCATTCTGAAAAACACCACGAAGTGTGCATCTCATCGTGGTGAATTACTTAACCTGCTCCGACTCATGCTCTCCCACCCCAAAAAACCCCACAACACATATCAAACCAGCTGGAGCTACCTGGCTGCTGGGACAGGGAGGCATCAGCCAGTCCTTCAGGCTCTCCCTCCTTCTCTGAGTTTCTCAAGTGCCACAATCTGCCTTCCATTTCTCATGTAAACAGAAGCACTAAGTAGCAGCCATTAAAGAAAAGAGAGTGGGAGGGACGATTTCCTTCTGTTGGGTTATTTTGCCTAGCTGGCAGGTTCACTCTGTATTTTCAGTCTGCTTTCACTTTGGTTCTAGCACTTCTCTCTCTCCTGCTCCTCCCCTATACACAGTGACAGAAAAGGCTCAAAGAATAATTTGTGACTGTAAATGATCAGGAAGCTACAAGTAACACGCTTTTGTAAGTGGCTGGATTGCAAGTTGACTGCACTCTTTTAATGCAGTAAACTGCAAAACAAAATCACAGGTTCCATAAGAGCCTATAGATTGTTTTATATAAGGCCATATTAATATTTTATATCACTGCCATCTCTGTGCATTCTTAGCTGACTTGTTATTTTGCACAGTCTGGAAAGAGCAGTTTGGCAATAAGACATATCAGTGGGGGCAATGTGGAACAGTACTTCAGCAAGAGGTGTTGCACTCACGATGAAAATGAGTCTCTTGACCTTGAGCTTCCCCAAGTGTGGTGTCATTGAGTGGGTTCATGACAGTGTAACACTACACACACAGCAGGGCTGTGGACATGGCTGAACAGAAATAATCCGTCCTATATGTTCTTTATGCACAGAAGCCTTTCTTATAATTACTAAGCACAAGGCATTTCTAAGGCAGCCCAGGCTCCAAAATATGTTATTCTGAGATAACACAATATGACTCAACATTGCAGCGTGATACAGAGGGTGACATGTGCAGGTAAGTTGTCAAAACAGGTGACAGATGGAGTTGTGCTAAAAAACATTCAAGATATTTGCTTCTTAGCTTTTCTCCAACATGCATCTCCCACACAGTTTTAAAAATTTACCTTGAAGTGCCTCTACATAATCTAATGTGATGAAAGAGGGAGAACAAGAGTGAAAGAACGAATTGCAGAGTTGTTACAGATATTATGCGACATATAGCAGATAGCAGCACACAGCAAATAGCCCTGTTTGCTGACAACCTATATTGCTTTGGAATAGTTTGGCACAAATTGCCTATACATGCATGATGTGTATTTTCTCCTTTTTCTTACAGCTCTAGTGATTTGAAAGGGAAACTCCTCAGTGATCAAGGAAAATGAGATATATCAGTTCATTACAACAGTAGGAGATTTGGCACAAATCAGCAGTGCATGTTTTCTGGTAGGACACATTGTCCTTCCACCTTTTAAAAGGAAGTGACATTACCTCCTGTTCATTTGATTGACATGATTTTGATTGAGATATATATATATATATATATATATAAACCACTAATACACTGTACTACCCTATTCTATTTCTTATACACATATCAAGGATAGATGGATGCCTTTCTGCATTTCTTCATATCTCGGAAATAAATATTTTGCAATGGGACATAACATCTCCCAGTACTGTTTGTCACTGTAATAGACCATTATTTGTTCTGCAGAAGCACCTGATACTGTAACAACCTCCATCCAGACAGCAGTTCAGCTGGCATCAGGGAAGCAACTACCACAGGATCAAAAGGCCCGAAATAGTTCAAAATACTTCAGTTAGGGAAACTTAAAGGGATCATTGAAAGCTCTGCTTCATCACAGATGTATTACTTTGTTCATAACTACAAAAAGAAGATGCTCAGCCCAGGATATTTATGCATTTCAGTATGGATTTGCTCCTACTAATGTCTCATGACATAAATTTGAAAGTGGGTATTAGGGAACGTGGTATGTCCCTTTAATCCACCAGCTCTTTGCTGGTTCTCACAATGTGCTGAATTTTGGGGACCCCAGTTCCACACCAGTGCAGGAGTGTGTACTTGGAGGCAGCCTTGCTTAGTAGCTGCACTTATGACCAGGGCTGTTTGGAGCCCGTTTGTATACAAAGAAGAAGCAACATCAAAGATGACATCCTAACTTAGAGGCATGGCAAAATGGAAAGTCTACTGCCATTCAGGGGATGAAACACAGAAGTAAACCTGTAAGTTTAGTGAGCAAAAGAAATTGACTTTGGAAAGAAGTGTCACACCTCAAGGAAACAGAACCACCTTGACAATGAGAGAAAGAGGCAAAGAAAGGGATTTCAATAAAGTCTAAGGGTAGATTTGTGTCTGTTCTGCTCATCCTCATGCCACCCTTTCTAATATAAACACTCTGTAGCTAATGCAAAATACTCTAGGCAGGATTTATTAGCTCATGTTCAATTTTATGCTGACCACAGCCTTTCTGTAAAACACAGTGGCATGTGGCTGGCTTGGTTACGGGATGGTGTAACCATCTAGTCATTCCCTCATCAATGAGCAGTCAGAAAAGGCAAAATGCTCTAGGGTTTGATGAATCCTTTTTGTAGACTGTGGAAAATTACCTGCCCCCAAAACCACTGACAACAGTTGTTGTCAGTGAACTCTTGCCACTACAAACAGAAGCAACAGGGACAACACTGCAATGTAATTTCTGCTATGTGGCTGTATTATGGAAAATAACAACCGTGGCAGAGACCTGTGAGTGTGCACTGGGCAAAATGGAGCAATCTTAGAGCAATTGGAGCAATCTTAGAGCAATTGCTGAGGGGTTGATATGATCCCATTCCTGCACGCTTCTGTGACAGAGCATATGACTGACGAAAGCCCAGGAAGCAGGAAGGAAAACACAGTTTGTGCAACATCTGCCAGGCTCCCATATGGCAAGTTCCAAACTCACTATTGCCTGATGACAGCATGCAGATTAGGGCATCAGTGTGGGTTGAACTGGAACTGATCTTTCACTGACTTTTGAATAACTTCATGGCAGGGATTAAGAGGGGCATGAAATTCATCTTCACATTAATGTTGGTTCCTTGCCCATAAAAGTTATTCCAAACTCAAGAGCATTAACAAAGGGTATTTTGAAAACACACATAAGGAATTGAAACTATTTGGTGCTTTTTTTTAATACAATCTGCACTCAGCATAGTGCTAGATGCTTAATGCAACTCTTTTGTAACTGTGGGTTCTTATTGCATGTTGTATAAACATTTATTTTAAGCCTCGGTTAAGACTACCAGTAGCATTTTTTAACCCTTGTAGCTTAAAGTCCTTAGCTCTCAAACAATTGTTTCCATCTATTTAACTCAGAGCACTCACAAGGTCTGGGAAATGTTCACCGCCTCAGTTAGGGAAACCAAGGAGCAGAAAGGTGATTGGGAAACCAACTCCCCCAGCTCACACACCATGTCTGCAAAAGCACTTTTTTATGGACAGTCTGCGGCCCTGACCCCAAACCCTGGTAATGTAAAAGCTATTTACATCTCGTGTTACATCTACACTCTTAGTATGACTGAGCAACCTGCAACACCCAACAGGGGTGTGCAAAACTCGTCTGTCATCAAGCATGTTGCCCTCAATCTTTCATTTAACTTTCCCTTGCCTGTGAGATTGATAACTGGTATTTGTGCTGGTCCCAGGGACTGGAGTTTCACAGTGCTATGTCAGCCAGAGACAGGCAAGCTTGTTTGGCATCATTTGGTACCCAATGAAACTTTGTAAGTTGGAAAGTTTCATTTGAACTCGAGCATAACTGAGTTTGTCTTCCCTTAAATGAGGGCTGATAGATCGAGTAAATGGAGGGAGAAGAGGGCAGGGAGGGGGAATACAAAGAAAAAACCCAGCTAGTCTGCAGACCTGCTAGTCCTGTTTGGGCTTTTTTTCGGGAGTCTCCTGTCAAGACTTGCTGACAGATGAGCTCTGTTGAGTCTTACAGTGGTGATTTAAGATGTTACTGCATCCTTTGCTTCCCCCACCCTTCTGCTAGAGGTTACAGCCCACAAAGCGGGACTGGCAGAAAAGAATATTTTTCTCTGTCTTGGCTGTTGCAGTTTAAATTCTGACATATTAGCTTAAAATATTTTGAATTGAGACAAAGAAGGATGGGACTGTAAGGATCACAGAGGTCATGTAGTTCATGCTTCTGCATGAAGGCTGGATCAACTGTCCTGTGTCACACCTGACAGGTATTTGTCTGGCATCTTCTTAAACATCCCCAGTGTTGGGAGATACTATAGTCTACATGTTCCCTCCAGTTAATGAAGATACTGAGAAGTACAGGGCCTGCAGCACGCTCCCACAAAATCCCACTAGTTTTAACCCCCCGTCCTTTTGCTAGCAGCTGTAGCTTTTCAATCTTTTTCAACCAATTTCCTAAATTTCAGCTGTAAATAGCATGTGGGATGATGTCAAAAGCCTTACTAAAACACTGTAGGTCTAGTCCCCTTAAGAAAGACACCGTATTTGCTATGCTGTAGCCCTGTGACTACTCTAGTTTCTTACAGGAACTACAAGGCAATTTGTGAGGTTGCTGATGTCCTGGTTGCATGGCATTTTCTGCATTGCTCTGTCTAACTGTATCCCACTACATTTACAAATCACAAATCTTTGACCTTTAAGGCTACACTTCTCTCTTCTTCCCAGTGTTTGAAGTGAAAAGTTTGTGATTTAGCTGAACTGCTTTTTTACTATCCTTCCTCTCTTTTGTTTGCACAGGAACACTTTGCACTCATGCTCTTAGTACTGTTCTTGAAGGACCTCTTAGATATTTTTAACACTTCTTCCTTGAACAAGATTCATGACCATGCTGATGTTTACCTTCCTAAAACTTTACTTTGAGGCTACATGAAGGAAAGGCAGTTCCTGTCCTTTGGATACAACCCAGGTGTTCTTTTCCATATTCTCCACATAGGAGAAGTTTCAGTATCTTTCAGTAACTGCCTAAACCATCTGCTCCCTTTCTTTTTCAATGGTTGTCCAAGAGTCTTACTTTATAAAAGAGCCTGTGCTCTATAGGAGCTAACTGACTGTTCCCAGAAAACCTTTTATCCTGGATCTTCCTGGCTGCCATTTCAACCTCATATGGCAACTGCATCCAGATTCTTTTCACCTCTGGCAACTTTAGCAGGCCTCTCACTCTCAATAACCTGGCCCTCAAAGCAGCTGTGTGAACCCTTGAGACCCAACACATCACATCTCCCCACACTCCTGCACACTGTGAGCTGAAGTGCCGACACGTGCTCCACCTTGCCAGCTCCCCAGGTAACCTGGAGCAGGAGGGCAGCCACAAGCTGCTGGGCAGCTGGAAGGGGTGGAGAAGAGAGCCAGGGGACTTGCATCCCTTGCTCTGTAAAAAACATGGGGCTCTTTGAAATTAAATCTTCCTTGGCAAAGTTTGGGTTGAATTACAGCAGCGAGATCCTGTGAAGAACAGCAAACAGAGCCGGGTTCCCATGCAGCGCTTCATGCCTGTGCTTCAAAAGCATGTGGCAAAAGCAGGGGGACAGGTAGGTGGGGGACTGGCAGAGCCTGGGGGTGCCCCCTTCCCAGGGACACGTGTCCCTGACCTGTGAGACACGTGCCCAGTCCTGTGCTCAGCTCCCTCTCTTTTAGAGACCTCTGTTTGGGGTCACACTGAGGACCTTCTGCTGCCTCCGTAAGTAGACCTTTAACGCTGTCATAGGAAGTGTCCTCTCCCTGGGGTGGTTTCCCATCTAATATTCAGACATGGCAGTCCACGTTTATTTCCCAGGCTCTGGGAGCTGCTCAGGTGATTTCTGGGTATTTTGTGCTGCCGCATTGTAGGTTTTTATTAAATGCCAAACAGAACTTTCCTTCCCTGGGAGATGAACTAAAATGATCTCTAGAAGTATTGGTATGCACAACAAAACTTTTACATCACCATTAGCAAAGCAGAATATTTCTGTTCGCATTATTTCAAGTTGAATAATTTAATGTTCACCCTTTTTAAATTTACCACTTTTAAATTAAAAACTCATTAAAATGTTTCAATAACAGTTAATATTAGCATAGCAATAAGACATACCAAGTGGGCATTACCAGGAGATAATTGACCCGATCTGTAATTTGGTGCCCTTGGCTTTACCTCTGGATGTCAATCAATTAAAGCAGTCAATCATCCCCGAGTAGTGCCTGCCTCAGCAGGTCTTATTGCTTAATCATATAACTGTTGAGCTAATACCATTCATATTTCTGGACAAGAAATTCCACTAGGAATTCCCATTCATTATCACATCAAAATTAACAAGATCTTGAAATGCATATTATATTATTCATAGCATAATACTCTGCCAAATGGAAAACATAAAAATATATCTCCTCTTCTTTCTTTCCATTTTTTTTTTAAAGCATGCAGTTGTTAATTAGCCATTCTTTAGGATGATCAAGTAATTGAGATAGAGGTTTCAGATCAGGTTCACAGGGAGTATGTGGTCAAGTTAATGAGTCATGAAGAGACTAAAATGTCAGTGTATAGAAAACTGACTTCTGCTCAGCTGATATTAATTGCAGTGGCACTTCAGGTGAAGATCAGGCCTTATGTTTACAAGAGTGTAGAATTTAGTGAATGACTTTTAATCTTCTATATAATGAAATTTAGTACATGTAATTTTTTAACTCTTTGGATCCTGCCTAAAAGCCTTTACTTGCATGAATTGTTCTACTTAAGCTAATGACTTGGCAAAATATCACATGAATAGAGAATTAAATGGATCTGCCTGTGCCAGTTAGAGCTAACAGATTCAGATCCTTTGTGAGTTGAAAGCTGGCTATATATATCAGAAAAATCCTTGCCTTCAGGACAGCTGTGAAACTAAGTGGAGCACAGAACTTCAGTCCTGCACATATTTATTCATGTATATTGCTTGCTGGAAGGGGCTTGTGAGTGCCGAGCTAAGCACATACACACACGTTACCAGGATGAGGGCCTAGCTTTCTCTTTTAGATTAAGGGATGTAAATGTGCCTCATTTTGAACATTAAATAGGGTGTAAATCAAATAGGCTTGATCATTATTGAAGTGCTGAAAAGCTATCATTTTGAAAGGAAGCATCTTGCTATTTTCTCTATAATGAAGCAGCAGACACAACGTTATTAATGATAACTGTGCCTGGATTGTGCATTCAACCAAGATAAGAGTCAACATGTTTGGTAACATCAAAGAAAACCTGATACCTTAAGTATAAGAAGATTAGTATTTACAGTGATCTGCAGTGTTGGCAGTTCCAAGAAGTTGAACAGACAATGCCAGGAGGGATAATTAGTAATAAATTGGCACAGGGATTCTCTCCTGTGCTTGAAATCTGGCACTGAGCATAAACACACATTTTAACGTTTTGTTTAGAAACTTCCTGCCACAGTCAGCAAGGCAATGTAGCCTGAGAGGGGCTCAGCAGAATTGTTACAACACGCTGGGAAAACAGAGACAGGTTCTCCCATTGGCACTGAAGGTGTCAGGTATTTTGTACAAAGGCTTCAAGGACAATGTCTTCATCACGTTCTGGTAGACTCACCCAATCCTCTTGGACGTGCCACTGCAAAGCTACTGTGTGAAAGTTCAGGGATCTAGAGAATACTACAGAGAACACACGTTCAGGCCATAAACCATCTTAGAATCACAGGGTGCATGCTCTCAGAATAAAGGGCGCTTTATATTTATCCACCTTTTTTTTTTTTTTTTCAGAGACACAGTCAAATAAAAGTATCTATTTTATTACACCACACATTAGACATTTCTGTCTTTGTTTTGATTTAAGTGGCACTAACGTTGCTGAACACGTTAAAGTAATTTAAAATGTATCCAGGAAAACAGGAAAGAGTGGAAAATTCCTATGCCTGACACTCATGTGTGTTTGGCACAGGTTACAGTGAAGGGAGTCAAATCAGTAATCTTTACAGGTTGATAAAGGTGAAACTAACCCATTGCAGAAGGAAACCCAAGAATATTTCTGCTAAATTTGACATTTGTGCCTCACATTATTACCGGATGCTTTTATTATTGGGTTACTTTCACTGCAAACCTCACTGAAATCAATAGGAGGTATTGATGGTATCGAGCCCTGGAAATTGCCTTTTGATGGAACATCTTTACAACATGAAGTGGATCTTCATGATATCTCCCTACAATAGATAAGTGTCACTAGATCCAGTTACAGATGAGAAAAAAGTGACATGAACAAGGTGCATGCTGGAGGTAACCCAACGCACATGCTAGAAGATTCCCTTTTCATTTAAGTCTAAAAGTCAATTAATTTATAAATACACAAGCACTGATTCTGCTGTTTGTGTCCCCTCAAATACAAAAGTCAAACTATAATGGCCAGATGTGTCATTGTGAAAGCTAGAAGCCTCTAAAACACTGGCTGCACCATCAGCAAGCCACAGTTATTTCCCAACCCCCCTCTCATTTAGGTCAGCGTTGTCAAAGTTTTTCAGTACAAAACCTTTCATAATAAAGAAATTACAAAGAAGTAGTTATGGCTTCGTGAGGTTAAAGTATTATGGGCCCATAGAGAATCACAAGTCCCTATAACAATTCTGTATTTGAGGAGAAATGACGTATATAGTTGTTTTTAATGTAATTTGCAGACAGAAACAAGGAGATGAGTAGTTTGTAAAAGCATTGTAATTCAAAAATTTTCGTGTTAGATAAATATTTTAAAAATACTGCATGAACAGCCTATTGATGTTTCCTTTTTCACCAGCAACTGAGCATGAAGAACAGGAACAAAGTTCATTCAAACACTGGCATAGCACTAACTTCAGAATATTTCAAAGGTTTATATCAGCTTTCCTAGATTATATAAACTACAAAGCCACAATTACACAACTCGTGGCTCTTTTCAGAGTGATCCTAGTTACACAGTTATTACACTTGTGTTCCTTTTTGGATGAAAGATATTAAGTATTTGCTAGTGCAAAAGTGTGTTTATCTAAGAAAACAGCTATTTTCATTACTAAAAAGACAGAAAAAAAGAAACTAACCACTCAGAAGGGTACAACTCATTTCTTATCACTGAAATATAAGATTCTGAATTTGCATTATTAAAATGCATTCTGAGGAATTTCTTTTGAAACAGTGGGATAGCATATAAATTTTGGGGTTTGAAACTCATTCATCATGATGTGTCTGCATCACACTGTAGCATTAAAAGCTTCTGGGAAATGCAATATTATCAGCATCACTGCACACCATAACATATTGGTCTAGGCATCAGGGAGGTGATGGGTCAAACCTCTGCCACAGTTCAGATGTTTGGGTGAATACCCCACAAAATCAGTATGAACATTTGGGCCATACCTGAACAAATCAGCATTAGTTCATTTGCAAAACTCAACTGAAGGAAATCTTAAGAACAGAGCATTTCTCACATGAGGTTTCAGTAATTCTGCCTTTGTTATGGATATGGCTATAACAGCCCTCTGGTATTTGGGTAGAAATCCGAGTAGAGTGTTCAGAAATGTGTAGCATTTAATATGAATCAAAGTACTCTGATAAAAAAAAAAAAAGTTTGGCCCTTTGCTGCTTCTTAGGTTTCCATCTATTAACTGACCAGGTTTCTC
This sequence comes from Pseudotriccus pelzelni, assembly GCA_035584735.1. Lineage (NCBI taxonomy): Eukaryota > Metazoa > Chordata > Aves > Passeriformes > Tyrannidae > Pseudotriccus > Pseudotriccus pelzelni. The sequence goes on from JAWMRA010000020.1 coordinate 10,792,436, forward strand.
CAGCTGCCAGCATAAGTTACATTGTTTAAGTACAACAGAGAATGAATTTCTGGGGCAATCTTTTGCTACACATTTCAGCAGGTGTTAAACCTCTTTGTTGGACCGTTTAGGAGCTCATCATGTTTGACCATTGGTTATAAAAGACGGACTCACTGTCAAAATGCATGACTTTAAACTCCTTTAATTAATGAGATAATATGAATCCAACTCTGAACTTTATTGTTTGAACTTTTTTCCACGCCAGGGTCAAACTAGAACTCAACTTAAACATCCTCAAATTTCAAGGATGCTTGGATTCAGCTCCAGTTTTGGATCTCAACTGGATGGCTTTGATCCACTTGTTATGAAGTCTGATCTCATCCTGGATAAGAAGCAGCATTACTCAATAAGGAGAGTTAATACTGGAACTGTGACTTTGGGAAAACCTGCTTGACAGGCAAGCTTGTTTAACCAACAGAAACAGGTTGCCAAGACCATGAGCCAGGAAACAGTTTAGCAAAAATCAATGAAGAAATTACAAGTGACTAATAAATTCACACAATGAGTCTAAGCAGTTGAAACTAGAGAAGAACCAGAGATAAAGACTGTAAATATTTTTCACAGAGGGCAGCATCTCACCCTTGCTGCACCGGTAAAACCACAGCCTCATCAGCTCTGTCAAAGTGATTGGGTTCCACCTGGTTAAAACCCAGGGGATTTAGCAAAATCTGCAGAGGTTGCCTTTGATGGTTTAATTGCTAGTCTCCTTTTCCCTACGGTTTTGGCTTTAATCTGTTTGTCAGTTGCTCACCTAAATAGAAGTATCTGACAGAAGAGCCCTCTTTTGAGTACCACAACTACACCGCATGAAGCCAGAGCTTGAACACTGTAAGTCACAGAAGAAGCTTTTCTGGGGCAAACAGAGATGTCCTGATCCTGAGCAGAGAGGTGATTTACTAGAAAGGTGTTGCACAGGTGAAGAAAGTAAAAAGTTAACTTTTTTGAGAGGGAGTTTGACGTTTTCACCTTCCCACGGAGCTCACAGCACTTACAGAAATGACTGACAAAAACAGCTATGGCACGAGCCAAGGCATTTTATTCTTTTGTCCTGTTGGCAGGTCAAGGTGGGAGGAGTGGTTAAGAGTGAGCACTCTCCTGTTCTACAGCCGTTACAACAGAGTAAGTCTGATTTAAGTTTGCATCTCTGACCCTTATGTCTCCAGGTCATAATAGACGATGCATGACATTTGCCTTGATTGGAAGGACAGAGAAGGTGACCACAATGGACACAATTTACTCCTTAAAAACACAGCATGCGGTGCAGAACCCCATTAAACATGAGGTTACTTTTAATACTGTTTGTGCATCCACTGCATTCATATATTCCACCAAGGCTACAGTTACCCAGCACCTCCCTTTGTGTGACCCAGGGCACGCAGGGACCTGCTCTGTGGTCTCACCCCGTAAGGATGCAGAAGCTGAGTGGTGATTCCTGCTAACCTGTTAGGTCAGCATTATCCTACAGCAACAGGGGTGCTGGGATGGTCATGTAGCTGTTACTCAGCAAGCCACACCACCACAATTAATACAGAACAAATCAGTGAATAAAATAACTGCAGGCATTAAAGGCAGAACAAGATAAAAAAAAAAGCCGGCACTCTGGTTGCAGCATGACTGAGCAAAAGAAAAATGTTTGTTGCATTTAATATATTTTGATGCATACTGTTTATATTTCCCAGCCTCTGGAGCTTCAGACAAGTCCCATGTCAGCTGTTTCCTGAAAACTCTCTAGCATTGCATATACCCATTGCATGCTCTCCTTATCTGGACACTTCAATCTCAAATACCCAACGACATCTCTGGAAGCTTTCCCCAATTGATTTAGTAACAGTTGAAACCTGCCACCAGTCACCAGACAAGTTAGTTTGGATCATATGGCAGAGTATGTCTCAGAGCTGCCCGAAGCGTGTTCAGGGCTGCACTGGGCCTGTGGGCCCTTTCCCCAGATCCCACCCAAGGGCTCTGCTCCTGCTCCTGAACTTCAGATTCACAGAGTGCCTGGGATGAACAGTGACAGCCCACAGTTGCTTCTCCCCTACCTTTCCATAAAAAAGTGTTACCCAGGGTTTCCTCTTCTTACCGCTGCAACAGCACTAACAAAAATGCCATTTCATTGCAGTTTTCAGCAAAGGTTCATTTTCTAATAGGAGAGGAAATACTATCTGTTTGGGATGCTAGAATGAATCAACTGCAAGCATAAATACAGCCATAAATTTGACTCCCAAACATGTTGAAAGGTTAGATTTGTAAAAATGTAGGCAATTTGACACCTCTAGATCACAGCAAACACGAGGCCACAAAATTGGGCTTCCAGACTGTCAGTTAATTCCAGGCTCCTAAAAGCATCTCTTGGAAACTATTTCCACAGGGAGCAAAATAACTAATGTAATTGGAAACATTGGAGAAGCAATGAGGAATGAAAGGGGATAAAGAGAGGCGGAAAATACACACCAAGATGCACACATAGACATACAGTATAATTAGCTTCAGTCTATTGTATAACAGAGTCATAACAAATGAGTCAACTCCTTAGGTGGTGTAATTAGACTTCAGTGGACCAACCCCAATTTATAGAAGCTGATAATTATGATATATAATTATATGGACTGATTCTGATCTGTATAAATTATTAGTAAACTTCAATGAGGGCAATAAGGTCAATCCAGTGAAAAATTGTGCAAGTGAGATACAAATCAGATGCCCAATAAAATAATGAAGCATCTTATGTTCACACAGCTGCTCTTATCTCAGGCAATTTTTTTAATGAACTTTATGTAGACAGGAATTGCTTGGGGCTCCATTAAAACGTGGCCATTTCTATGATGCTACTCAGCAGCTCCTGACTAGTTGCAGAAACTGTATATGTTAGCTGGGAATGGCAGGGCAGGAAAATGTTACATCCATTTGGAAATGCAGTGGAAAGCCTGGCTGGGAGGAGGAAACTGTCCATGCCTGACTTAGGATGGGGTACAGCATTTGATTTCTATGTGCTTTCAAAATGCATCACCTAACGACTCACTGGAGCTCAGTGCCTTTTGCCAACTGAAACCATCACCCCCTTAAAGAATTGGAGGTGTGGGTAGAGTTGCCTGCAGTTCTCTTAAGATCTCCAGGACGAAATGAGTGCAGAGACATACTTCAGACCCTGTCTCCAATATTTATGTCTTTCAGTCTAGTCTATGAATCTTGCCTATTAGTAAAAAAAAACAAACAGAACTCCAGAATAAGCTGTTGGATTTGGTGTGTTTCCGGCTGTGAAAGCAAGCCAGGGCTCCTCCGAGAGCAGATAACAAGCACATCAGGAATTGCTTCTGATGTCAAATCCATGTCCTTATAGCTGACCTCATTAAAGGGTCTATCTTGCTCCCACTGAAACCAATGGCAATGATTTCTACAGTTTGCTATGGGATGTCTATGTACTAGTTAGACTTGGAAGTCTAAAAACACTTGGCTGTTTCTCTGTCTGCCACTTCCACCAGACTTCTTGATGTATTTTGGGGAGGGCTGAGGTCTCTGCAAGCATGGAGGTACCTTCAGGGAGCACCCCAAGGCACTGTCAGTGAATAGTAGATGCAGAGAAGATGTGTGTATCCTCTCCCTCTCCTAGGGAATGGGTGAAAAGGGACTTGGTGCATGGTGAGCCACCACAAACACAGACTCAGGAGCTGCCCAGCTCACACCAGAGAAGCTCCTGTGGCTCCCGCTGAAATGCTGCGTTGCAAAAGTACCATGGATTGCTCGGCCATTGCCTAACGCTCTCACTGCTTTCAAAACACCACCCTTTAATTTTTCATCCACTCCCTGATGCCAACACTATTCCCCATCTAAGGGTTCAACCCCCTAAATCACAGCTCACTGTGGAGGTCCACTGTGCTGAGCTGGTACTGCCTTGGCACTCGGGACACAGCAGCTCTGCATTCCACCAGGCACAGCTGCACCTCTGTCTGCTGCCAGGGCTTTTGTACTTGGAGTTACAACACGCGCCCCACAGTCTCTACTTCCACCTTCTCTTTTCTCCATGAAAGGTGCTAAGACGGGTGAGAAGAGACAGCAAAGCGAAGTTTCTCATGCTCAATGTGAAAGAGACAGCCAGGAAGTCAGGAAATTGAAATGGAAAAGCAGCAGCAAAGTAAAGCTGCTGCATCCCCACTCGCCTCTCCTGTCCCCACCCAAGTGTAAAGAAGCACTGTGCCAGGAAAAAACTACAGCTCAAATCTCCTGATAAATCAGAGCTTCTCAGGAGGAAGAAGCAACTAAAAAGGAATGTAAATGATCTTTGACCAATGACTTTTGTCTAGTTGTGGTTTCTGGTACAGTATATGTGGTTTCTTGTTCAGTACGGTAATGAGCGTGTGTACAGCAATGTGTTCAATGTGCACAGTGCTGAGAGATTAGAGAGTGAAGGATGGCATGGGACATGTCAATATGGATCTGCAATGATCAAAGGATGCTGTCTCTTCTGGGCACAAGTCTGGGTTGGGTTACAGCAAAGGAAAAATGTGAAGTGCTTCTTAATGTGTTTTCTCTGTATTCTCTGCTCTAGGATCACTGTAAATGGAAGAACATCTTCTCCCCTAATAATCTATTTCCTGCATGTGGCTCCCCCAATAAACATATTAAAGTTTTGTTTGAACTATACAGTTTTCTAGGAAAACAGGCTTGCCATTGTTTAAAACAACAATAATCATGAGTGCTGTTTAAAAGCTAAAGTAAGGTTATGCGCATATCTTTGCTCTGACTAGTTATCAGCCATGAATCTTGTACTTAGGTAATTATTAGAGGTTTCTTTTTTAAAGGGATGATTTACTTACTCTGTATCCCTGCCAGATTTTCTTTCTTTTTTCTAATATTTGAATTTTACACATTAAGTAGGGCATGCTCATTTTTCTTCTGCTTCTGTCCTCTTTTGAGTTATGAATCCCTTCAGTGAGTAATGAGCAGTTGGCAACTTTTATGCATAAGAAAGAAGATTCAATGAATTCCAAATATGCTACACAGACGCTCCTTTCCCTACATAAAAAGTATAACATTTTTATGAATTGGGCCCACGATGATCTGGCATTAAATCACTGCCCCCTTTCTTCTCTGTGCTCTATTTATGCTCAGAGGACGTGCAGTGGCAACGTGTTATAAATTCAGCAGAATTACTAATTAAAAAACCTACTGTACAAAAATAGAACAAAGGGTGGAATTAGAGCCAACAGGATCTGAGCCAGTGCAGTGGTCCTGGGGAAATGGTCTGGGCTGCAAGGCAGGTGATCTGATCCTCATCTGGGATTAACTAACGTAGTTCTCTTGCTCCAGATGATTTACAGTCCTACAAACCCGGCCCCTATCCAGACTTTTGGCAGTGGGCGCCAGAAGGGCTTCTGGCCTCCTGTTTCCCATTGTTTCCCCAAAGGGGATGAGCAGCTCCCACTGGTTCCACGAGAAGTGGAGCCTGTAGGAAATGAGAAACAATTCTGATCTTCCTAGTTGGCTCATCAGAGTTTGCGAAGACCATGGAGGATTTCCACTGATGGAAAGGTTTGGCACCATTCAATGGCCAGCAGTTTGGTTTTCCAGGGAATTGTGCTGCTGAGCACTGAGCCCTCTAAGCTTTGTAAGAGCGCATCCCAGCTAGTGCCGACATCAGGGAAAAGAGAGTTCAAACAAGCGGTTCTTAGGGTTTCAGCAGAAAAGTTGCTCTTCCCCTGCCAGCTTTCCTAAGCATCTGCTCTAAAGTGGAAGCATTCAATATTAGGGCAAAACACTAACTTTAGAAAAGCAAAATATGCAAGGATACACAGAGAGCTGTATTCTGCACTGAGTAAGCTCATCCTTCTTTCCCCACTTCCGAATATAAAAAGGTGCCCTACAAAAGAAGCAATAAAGGCTGAAAGATGCATGTGAGTTGGCTGGTATGTTGATCCAAACAGCACCTCCTGGACACTGCCTGCAGGCAGACACCAAGCTGACCAGTGGATCCAAGGAAAGCATGCCTTCCTTCTGCCAACAGTCTTCAAAAATAATGATATAAGAGTGATATTTACAAATAAGTGACCCTGGCATGCTCTAAGATCCAATAGAACAAAGAAAAACTTCCTGGAAATTCAAAGTGGAAAAAAATTAATTCATCTTCCAAGTTTCTCTGCATGGGCAAATCTCTCACTCTCAGTTTCTCTGCTGACTTTGACTTTAGTGGGTTCTGTGCACACACAGAAACACTCCCTGTACTGGGGAAAGGCAGAGAATGAAATGGCTTCCTCCCTCAGGAACGGGAGAGAGCATGGGTTGTGTAGGGACAAATACAAATACAAGCTGTAAGAGCCTTAATCATTGCCTCAGACTGCACAAATAAAAAGACACCCAGCATCAGCTCTGCTTGATAAGAAAGGAAGTATTATTATCCCATACTGCCTATCCTAGTCTTGACACAGCAGCATCCAAACCACTTTTGCATCATGGTTCTGAACTAACGCGCAGGTTAACCATAAACAATTTCAGCCCACTTTAAACCTCTGTGCTGCAGGAATCAATGGCTCAGCAGCTAATTCACAAATGGCTCAGTTGACCATGCAGTGGGGACACAGCAGATAGCTGAGGGCAGTGACCTCGTCACTCAACCTCGGCTAATCTGTCCCCATTTGCCAGAGACAAGAAAGAATGAACACAAAAAAGAAAGGCCTACTGTCTGATGTCCCTTACAATTCAGCATCACACATGTCGAAAGAAGTAGTCCTCCAGAATCAGAACATGAGGTAAAAGTCACAAAACCTAAAAGCATTTCTGGATTCTTAGCTAAATGTTGTAAGCCCAAAGGGTTCCTTCACTGAAGTGTTTTGCTATGACTCTGAAACGAAAGCCGCACTCTTCCTGAATTGCATGAGTTGTCACATAGCTCAGGCTTTGGCAGGGGAGAGGCTACTGAAGCCATACCAGATCATACCTGAGTGTTTGATATGTGGTACATGAACAACCCATTTCTCTCATTGCAAAAAGGTTTCACTTACACTGTAAATTCATCTTTCCCCATGTTTTCTCTTTTTTTCATCTAAGTTCAGTCCAGAAATCAAATATATTGTCACAGAAGAGAATGGATAAAACCCTGCCAGAAGTACAATGAGAGGCACGCAGGCACAGGGCTTCTGCACATTGAAACACACAGCTCATCTGGAAGTGACGCTGCTAATCAGTACAGGGCATAGGGCAGAGAGTCCTTCCCAAATGAATTTATTAAGTACTTAATGGAGCTCTCCTAATGGGCAGAAGCTTCAGAAGGAAGGCAGCAGAGGTGATCCTCCCACTGAAGTCTGCCTCTCTGATGCCTTATGACACTGGACCAGTCTCTTCTTTACTCCTTGTGGCTATTAGTCCTTCCACATTTGTCCTCTTGGCCCAGGATAGGCATTCCTGGGGAAGGGACTCCTGCTGTATTCAGGCAGGTGGGACCCCTGGGTGCGCTGGAAGCTGATGTGCTGCATAATACTCTTGGTCACACCTGTGTGAACCTGGAATAGCCAAGACCAGTGGAATTCCTTAGGTCTCCATGATTTAGACTGAGATCTCCACCTCTAGACATCCATGATGCAGATCTCCATCTCTAGATTTCCATGATCTAGATTCACCACCCAGTCACCCAAACTCCTCTGCTCAACCACCCCAAAACCTTAGGCTATTTCAGAGAAGGTGGTTTAACCCATGCAATGGAATCAGCTTTTTATGAAACTACTATTTCTTATTTAATTAATAATACAATCTCTTTGCCACTTTTTTTACAATCTGCCATCAACCTCCATACTCCCTCATGATAAAAGAAGTCAGTTGCTGTAGCACAGATGAGCTGCACACCCCTTTGCACAAACTTTTGTCGTTTTGGTCTCTCCTTGCCGTGTGACCCCTGGCTCACATCTCCCCAGTTCACAGACTAAAGTCTGGACGCCAAGTAGTCACTCAAATGCTCCTGAGCACTCTGCATTTTTGAGAATTACGCCCTTTTGACAACACACTCTCCACTCAGTGTAGCTTGGAAAAGCCAGACAGCTGGACCTACTTTAGTATAATTTAGCTGAGATGTCAGCCCTCTTAAGGAGGAAAACACTACTCAGTGTGAATAAAAGTGGCACCATCTGTTCCAAAGTGGAGAGACCTTTGCAGCATGGCCTGAAGGTCAAATCCTGCAGGACTCCGAATCAGAAAGTGCTGTAGCACACACAGCTGTAAATGGAGAGTGCTCCAGCAAATCCCTCCTTCGAGTGCAGCTCCAGGATCTGCAGCCAACAGCCCTAATTGAGGATTTACTTAGGCAACAACTGGTCTTCTGGAGTGATGAGAGGTGTCAGGTTTTTGAAGGAATAAGCTCTCTTCTCTCTTCTCCCCATCGTGACCAGTAGTTTCTCAAATCTCAAGCGTTTATTCAAGCGACCAACCTTCACTAGCAAATGGCTCGTGTTTTGATGTTTAATGTTGCAGGGATAGCAGTAGGCAGCTTTTCTTGTTTTCAGCTCTTTTAGCACACTGTTTTGCCTAAAGCAAAATATGGTTTCAAGCAGTCTCACTCCACCAGTACTTTCTCCTTGCCTCAGCTAACAGCACTTGTGTATGTATTAAAGATGTTGCAGCAGAAGTTGATGCTACAGGGCTCGTTCACTTATTTCAGATAGTCAGCATTCCAACTTTTTAAAAATGCACTTTTTATACAAAGGAATTACTTGTTCCTTTTTTGGTTTACAACCCAATTTCAAAGCTTGAGAAAACTTGGAGAGGGGGGAGGGAAGAGTTATACACTTGATTGAGACATCAACATAACATGACATTTTACAAAGACTGTCAATATGCCTCCTTAAAGAGACACTGACATATTAGTTTAAGTGACTGGGTTTGCTGAGATTTCTTTAAGGTTGACTTAAATGTCAGATGCCATTAGCTCTGGAAGTTCAAACAGTCTACCACTGTGAGCATCTTGTGCAATGGAGGTTGAAAGGGTCACAGGTAAGCAAAGCCACACTAAACCACTGCCTGCCATGCCTGCGTAACATGTAGCTCTGCAGTGAAATGAAGAAAGCAGAGCCCCGTAGGTAGAGAATCTATGTTAATGTCTTCTCAAACACACCACCAGGAGAAGATTTGTACTTCTGCAGCTTCTTGCTTCCTAGCTGAAGTCTCACTGCTCTACTCATCTACATGTAAGGGGGAAGTCTGCTTGTGTTAAAACTTCAGAACACGTGTGTGTCTTCGAGGATAAGAAAAGTGAACTATTGATTAGCAATTGACAAATGCAATAGAAATTTTATATGGGCCAAGAAAGACCCATGCATAATTTATAGCTGTGCCAAATATGAGTGACAGCGAACAGCAGGAGGCTTGAGCGCAATATTGATTACTTTAAAAAACTGAGAAAGGCACCGTGCTGAGGACTGGGAGGATAAAGAGGAGAGGCAACAAGCAGAGAAAACAGGAGCAAAGCCATTAAGAATGTTGTGCTACCAGACACTGCCAGACTAGGAAACTGAGGAGACAGTCAGGTGGAGAGCACTGCTCTCTCCTTTCCAATCAATAATACCATGTCAAAACATAAAATGCATGCTTTTGCTCTTAAGTAAAATGTGTCCAAGATTTTTAAAAGCATTGATTCAAGGTGGATCAATGAAAATCTAGGCGTATTTTCCTGTGCAAAAAGGGGGTAATAACACTTTGTAGATAATCACACAACAGAAGGGATTTCCAATGCTAGTTATAAATGTCCTATTTATATTACAATCTTTTTGTCAGTTAAGGTTAAGAATAGTAGGTCAAGGAGTCTTGCATTGTTGAAGGGGGGCAGGCAGACATGTAAATGTGGGAGCATGGTATCTCTTTAAAAGATGAATGCAGGACAGGACTGAGCTTGGGCAGGAGAGACTGTGAAACATACATCCTCTTCAGCTTCACTTCCAAAGTGCTTCCAGGGGCTTTCTCGCTAAACTTCTTAGCAGGCTCAAAACCCCAGACTCCAACAATGCTCAGCTGAGAGGCAGTGAAAGAATGAACTCTACAAGGCCTGTTCCTGGGGGTACTGGATTTCTTCAGCAGCTGCTCAACTGCAATGTCCTGGCAAGGCTGGGATGGGTGTTGAAAAGGCTCTGCTACTGTAACTATTCCAGCAAAATTTGTTCTAGCAATTCTCTTCTCCCAAAAGTATGTTTGGTGGTAGAGTGTACAATGGTCCTCTAATTAAGCAAGTTATGTGAGGATAATTGCAGCTGCAATTAGACTTTTGCCTAACAAGATTTTGGCCAGCATTGAGATGGCATTAAAACCAAAACAGAAAACATATTTATACTGGCATCATCTTACTAGTATGGAGAAAGAAGGCTTTAAGAAAGAGGAAAAAGTGGAACTAGACTCCTAACTGTCCACTTCTCCCCCAGAGAGAACCCAGCTTGCATTCCCGAGGATGAGTGGCAAATTTAATTGAACAAGATGTGCATTTCAAATGCTCAGAGAGAAACAGAAGAAAGGAGAACTGCACCTGCAGAGGGCAGCTGGGGATGTGAAAGGTACCTCAGAGATGGATCTCACTGTCCTTGCAGCAGATCCTGGTATCTACACGGCACGGGCATCTGCTTCTGAGGGACCTGAGCAAGGTATTCGCTGTGCAGACAGTGACTGCTTCTGGCTCCTGAGCTGCCGCCGGGGTCCTGGCACAGACCTGCACCGCGTCCAGCGCGGCCCTCGAGGGAAGCATTTGTGTGGCTGGTTGCAAAGCAAGGCGCTGGGTTTGTGAACATCACACAGGCTTGCTCTGGGCATTCTCTCTTTGATCCATCGGGAAACAAAATTTGGCTTTTGCTTAATAGACTGGAATACTGAAACGGGACACTAGCAAAGGAAAAGCAAGCACTCCTCTTTCTTCATTAAAACAAAAAGCTTTGGGATATTTTAGAACACCATGAATTCCAGACAGCGACTTCAAGTGAATCTCATCCTTAATCACACATTCTTCAATAGATACTGACTCTTAAGGTTTTTTAAAATGCAGGTGCGAAAAGATTTTTTTTAATGGGCTATCCCAGAACTACAGTGAAATGCACAAGAGGAAGGACAAGAAGAATTGTCCCCAATCCACTTCATCAACAGCATGTTTCTAAATCACCCAGATAGTCATAGAAAAAACTTTGTTTCAACACTTCAGTGCTTTTTTTTTTCTCTTATTCAAAGGCACAGTTTTTCCATAATAATGCAATGTTTCACTGTCCTGAACATTTACATGCCCCTGAAGTTCTAATACTGATGCAATAATTCCTTGACATCAATAAAATATATTCCCTTAGTGAACTCCTGCTGGTTCCCTCATCATTGGTAAAATCTGAAAAGCCTTACAAAAATAATTATTTTGCTGCACACTGTTTTTCATTTTTGATAGAATCTTAACCACAGACTTCTCTGAATGCACATCTAAGAAAAACAGTGTCATTATTTCTACTGACCTGGGTAATGAGGCAGGAGCACAAACCCCCTGCCTCCCAATTGGCAAGAGGTGCTGCACAAAGCACACGGAGCAAGTGTCCCCTCCAGCAGCCAAACAGCACAGGCTGTGGAAAGCAGAATGGGAGAGAAGCATTTGGAAAAGTGAGGGCTACAGTTAGTGAGGGTGAGTTAGATTGTCCCCACCAGGGTGGGGACAGACAGCACAGGGAAGCCTGTGGTGGGGGCCCTCTGGAGAACACTGGGTCCGGCGGGTTCAAAGTGCACCACGTACACTGACTCTCCTCCTGTGATCACCATGGTCACCTGCCGCTCGTACTTCCTTGGGATTCCCTCCAAAAGGGGCAGTTTCCCCCACCCCAGATATTCCCAGTGAGACATCTGCTCCAATCTCCATACTCCTGGATCTGATGGCTGTGGATTGCAGCAGGGAGCACATCTAGCTTCTACTCCTCAATTTTTATGCTGGTGTTATCAAAATGACATTTACCTATTCCCTTTAGAGGGCTGTGAAGGGGATTGATCAGGCAGCTTATATATCTTGCTTTCTGTAATCTCCCAAACTAATTAGCTCCCAAAGAGATACCACACTGGCAGGCCAGATCCCTCCAGCTTCACCAGTAAGAACAGCAGGTGGGAGAATAGCTCCACACACGTTCCCTCCTTGGCCCTCTCTAAAACTGCGTGTGACACTAATTGATTGGTGCCAGCAGTGCTGGTGGCAGAGACACACACAACCCACAGGGAAGCTGTTCAAAGCTGCAGTAATGAGTAACCTATTGCTGCTTGAAAGCACAACGATGGGCTTTGAATTCAGCTATGATTACCTGGGCTAGCCGGGCCTCTGTCCCCTCACAGTGTTAGAGAGAAGAATAATATTTTAGGCTATTTGAATTTTACGCTAACAACCCAGGGAAGAAAAAAAGAAGACATCTCTCTTCAAACTACTGAACACTAGTGTTCAGTGACATGGCAGGGGGACTTCAGAGAGAGCCAGCCTGGGAGGAGGTACAGCCGAGTCAGCACACAGAGGTGCTCCAGGTTGCTGCCAGTGGGGGACATGGAAATCCTGTTCTGCTGGCAGCACTGCTCCACGCAGGAAAGCCCATGGAGGCAGAGAGCCATCCCAGCCCCGGCAGCAGGGGATGTCAGGGCATACACACAAGCTTCCGATGTTCTGGCAACCTTAGGCCAAAAAAGCAACCCTTCAGGAGCCGTCCCTGAAAGCACCAGCTACAACAGCCCTGAGATTACTCCTAACTGTGATGAGGGCTGGCTCCCAGCTGCCTCAGAATCAGTGGAGAAAGTAGAACCTGCCATTCTTTAGAGGTCACTGTGAATTTCCTAATCAAAGCAATAAACTAAAAAGCTGAGGAGATAAAAACAAATGTAAACTATATCAAGGGTGCAGCTCTTTTCTGGTCACTACTGCTCGTAATTTGCCATTACACCCGGAGATGATGCAGCTTACAAAAGCAATACGTGGCTCTGCTGAATGATTCATGCAGCATATGTTGCAGCAGACACTGACATTAAGAAAAACTCTGCAAACTAGCACAGTGATTAAAAATAGAAACAAAAATATACAACACCACAATTCAGAAATAAGCCAGCTCACAAGTGTCCTAAAATACACCTGCATCACTCTGGATACCTCCAGCTATCACTTTAAAGTATCACCATTCCAGGAATTATTGCATTTGGGAGGGAGAGGTCTGTGCTTCTGGGAAGCTTTGCAAGACCATGTCATCACCAGGTCAGGAGTGAAGTTGTATTGGCTGCAGGAAGACATCAGTGTCTCAACTGCGGCAAATACCTCCATGGTAAAAGCTCAGCATTAAAATAAGCATGGATCACAGTGGAAAAATTTCCTTGAAATGACAGTCTACACCGAGTACTATGTTAGTAGATAGGGACTCTACTTTAAAAGCACCCTAATTTTTTCCAAGAATGAAATAAATTGCTTACTTAATTCTATTATCCATTAATACAAAGAATTAATAATTATCGTAATAAGCCAACTGCTGTCCTACTTCAGCCTCTGTGCACAGAGGAAGACAAGGCTGAGTCCTGGCCAAGTTCTTGATCTAGAGAACATACATACAAAGTTGTGTCCTTCATGTTCCCCCTGCTCTGCAGATCTGTGTGAACGCAGCCCACTGGAATAATTCAGCATGACACTTGAGGCAGTTCAAGCCATGGGGACTGCCAGGACCCATGGAGAGTTAGTCCAGAGCTGAGACATCCCACCTACACTCACGTTTCCCAAAAACACACTTTTTGCTTCCGCCAGAGCAGGTGACACAAGTCCTCCCCCACCTCACAGAAAACACCAGCCCTCCCTCACAGAGGAAGCCTCAGTGTGCAGAGAGCGGAGCTGTAAGGTACGCTAAGCAGGTTACATCTGAGCTCAGCGTGGTGCCATTTGCTTCCGAATGCAATTCAACCCAGTGGCTTTCATCTACAAAAGCCTCCAGGTCCTCCTGGCTCTCTCAGAGTCTGATCTGCTCGATAGCCGAGATCAGTGCCTGCACCATTGCAATATGCCACGATACTCCTGTTAACAACACACAACAGCAACCCGGGGGCTGGGCGGCTGGAGGACAACACGCAAAAGCTTCCGATCAGATTTCTCACCACAGACTGCCTGGCCTTTGCTTGCAGCAGGCACTGGTCTGAAGGAGCAAACACCTTTCCTACGATCATCTGGACAGTTTAATGGGTATTTGACCTCCCGTCTCTGACGTGGCTGCTGGAATGCCCTTACATATTGCATATTCCTGTTGATTCCTGCCAGCATTTGGTATTTTCTTCTTTAAATAGTCAAAATGCTGTCAGAGGCTTGAAAATGTTCTGTCAAAGTTATGGATGTGCTATCAGTAGTTGCAAACACATTTAGGTTTCACATCAGTTAAACCTCTACCTTAGGAATATTTAGATGTCCTACTATTCTTTGGAGCATTTAAAATGGTGACAAGACTTAAATAAGCCTGTATATGCTGGTCTTTTTTTTTCCCTGATAGGGCAGCAAAACCAGCAAAACTCCATTCTATTGGAGAACCAGCGCAAAAGGATGGGTACACAAGATGCATTGGGCAGCAAGAATTCTGGGTCTTATTTTCTGCTCAGCAGATGTCTGGGGGGATAGCAAAGTAGTGGGCAGTCATTTTACCAGTCAGTGCTTCAGTTTGCCCTTTTTTTTTTTCTTTAGAACTGTAAAATTATTTTTTTCCTCCCTTTAAGGTTACATTTTCCAGGGCAAAGACTCTTATTCTCTACACTGGAGCTCAGTTCAACAGGGCACCAAATCCATTTGGGACCTTGCTGTACTACTGTAACACAAACCAGTCAGATTAGAAACAAAAAGTACTGGGTTCTGCAAACACATGTTTTTCAGACTTCAGAGTTTAGTCGGGCGCTAAGAGTAAAGCTGTTGAATAGCATATTTAAGACTCAGATGGAAAACAGAAACTTCTCCAACCACAAGTTGTACAAGACAATATACATAAGCCATTGAATGGAAAAATAGACTGTCTTTATCATATTAATGATGATTTATAAAAGCAGATGTTCCAGAACCCACCAAACATTTAATTTCACTGCTATTCATTTATACACAGCTTTAATGATGGCTTGCTATATTCTTGGTTATTTTTTGCCTTCACATTAATTTCTGTTCCTGTTCCTGAGTTAATCATTGTACACAGTTTTAGGCCTGGTACCTCTCTGGTTAGGAGATAAGGAGGTTTAAGGAAAAAAAAATCCATTCTGGAAATACCATCACAGCAGTGTTATCTGTAAGCATCCCCAGAATTATTCTGCTGGTTATTTAATTAGCTCAGACAAAGGTTGCAGAGTGCACAGAAATCTATCAAGGGATCTGCAGTAATATTTGGAGATCATTTCTTTTACTGCTTCATCATTAAAGTTTTATGTACTCTTGCAATTGATAGAAGCAATAAAACATTTCTGAAAAATAAAGAAGAAACAAAAAACTAATATACATGAAATAAAACCGCATCTAAAATTCCACTAGCACTGCACCCCTGGCATCATTTAACAGTTTGCTAGGTCTGGTGTACACACTACACCTCACTGCATCAATGACAAAGTACTTAGGTCTAAATACATTTCCTCTATTTATCCCTGGTGGAAAATCTAAATAGAGCTTTTTGAGTGAGAGGGAATATATCACTGTTTAGTTTACAAAACCTGTATCTTGCTCCTCTGAACATGAACCTGGAATGTTACATAAAATAAAGAAAAATATTTCAGTAAGATACATCTCAATTCAAAAGGTGATTATGGTTGTAATAATATATGGGTAAAATTACCTGCTGAAATATTTCAGCATTACCCGCATTTCAAGTGGCCTGGACAGAAATCCTGAGTATGGTGAAAACCAAAACTTTCTGTTTCTTAAACGACACTCAGAGTTCAAGTCTTTCTGCAGAATCCTTCTGCAATCCTCATAGTCAAAGAAAACAGAAAGAAGATGCATCACTTTAATAGCATCTCTTTCTCTTCAAGTTCTGTAGAAAACACAGCACCCAGCACGGGGGTAGTTAAAAGGCTCATTTCATTTTAAAAGAGTCTTTTCATCATTGAGATCGGTGCTGAGAGAAGGAAAAGTGAATCTGATCAGTGGGGTCTTTACTTCCATGGAGAACCCAGCTTAGTTCTTAGTTCTTAGACTAAGTTCACAGCTACTAAAGGCCCATCAACCCTCTAATTTGAATTTGTTGTCATTAAAATACTATAAATATAGAACCTAGCTTGGTCTTTTTAAGGAAACATATGTCTCTATTAATTTTATTTTTAAGAATATAGTTGAGGGATACTAAATGCTAAGCTCAGCAGCACTAAATGCTGCTAAGGTAGTTATGAAACATTTGTCAGTAAGTGTTTATAGTTTAAAAATAGTTCAGTCAAATAACTAAGATCAGATACAGTAGTCACAATGTACAAACGAAAGAATGGACAAAGTTTGTTGTCCTGGGAATTCAAAACATTCTACAATCACAGGAGGAAGAGCAGGAAAACTTAAATAGTGCATCACCATAATCAAGTCAATTATTTGTATATGTGTAAGCAGCAATGTCACATCAACAACATCATGACTTTGAAAGATAGCAGGGACAGGATGGATCACTTGTCAAGACTCTTTAAACACAACATACTTGATAATAATCAGGGATTTTTCAGCATCAATAAGCAGCAGCCTCAGCAATATTCAAGATTCTCATGCTTATCCCAATGCCAAGTCCCTGATGGCAGCCAGTATCCCTTCTCTCACATAAAAACCATACAAAGCCCAGTATGTGCATACAGAGCGAGCCCTCCATCCTGCCTTTGACATCAATGCTACTTTTCTTACATATTCTGACTTTTTTTTTTTTCTTTTAACTAGAAGCCAGCTGTTGAAATCTGGACTCAATTCATCTAAAGTGTGAAAGATCATGTCAAGTGCAGGCAATGACTCACACCAGGAAGAAGGACACTTGTGATTTCCCAACTATCTGATCAACTACGGTTTTAGGCAAATGACTGATGTTAGATATTGGATCTTGTGTTTTTGAAAGTGTGCCATAACCAAGTCTAGCTAGAAACTAAACACATAGCAAAGTAAGGACATATGGAAAAGGTCTTTGTGCTCATTCTTTTTGAAAATATCTTAGCTGAAGAACACGGAAGAGAAAGAGACAATGCCTTTTTTTTTTTTTTCAGAGGAATCTCTTTGCATTTTGTAAAAACACCTTCATAACAACCAGAAATGGGCCTTGTAAGTGCTTTCATCTTCTTTTTAAAAGCTGCTTTAAACTGCTTTTTAAGCTGCTATTATATATGAATCCATACACAATAGAGCAGAAAAAGGAGAATTCACTTTTTGGCAATAGCTGACCCCAGTGCTGGAGAAGGCTGGTGGTGGGGCCATTAGCAGAAGACCTAGTGGGTTACTTTCCTGTGTCATTAGTTTTCTGTTGTTACAGCACAACCTGCACACAAGTTTTGTGCACAGCCTTAGGCAACTCCTTGTGCTCCCCTGTGCCTTTACTGCCATCTATATCTTGAGAATGATAGCACTTGGCTTTGTCACAGAGGTGTCACAGATCCTTTAAAGACAGACATGCATTTGTTTACCGGAGCAATGGGTTTACTCCAAGTACCTGAGAGAGGTTGTCAGAGAAAGTCAGAGTGCTCTGTGGACATACTGCCACTGCAGTCACTTACAGTGGCTTTAGGCCAAAGAGTGACTTAAAGGCTTTGTCACTGTCAGAAAGGGAGAACACAGTTGAGACCTTTTTTTTCTGCACTAATATCAGTGCTCCGTGGAAGAGAAAGTGAGCAGAGAGCGCACAAAATAAAGCCATCCTGCTGCACAAGGTGATGTGGCTTAAATTTCTCCCAGTTTCTGCACAGAAAAAATATTGAAAAGTTTGCCTAATTCAAAATGTTAGGGTTCACATCAAGAGATCGTAGTCTTATGTAAGGCAATGGTCTCTTGGAGAGACAGGATAGCACAATCATCCTGGAGCTCAGTTTTTGTTGTGCCTCGATGAAATATTTCAAAGTTCATTTAGTCCATAGCAAAACACCTGAACTGACTGAGAGGGCTTGAGGTATTGCAATCATAGAATTTCCTGTTATAAACTTGCAGTGAAAATAACTTAGCCTCCCATCAGTTTTCAAGTGTTAATATCCATGTCTCAAAATAAAGCAGATACAAGAAACCAACAAAAACCCACTGGTATAGAAAGACAGCAGCAAGGAGTTTACAAGTAAATCAAATAATCTTATCCCTGTGTATCTATGTGCTCCTGCATTTGTGCTTTATTTATCTGTAACTCTTCACAATTGTAGGAAAAAATATAGGCTTTGTCTGGTTGGAGGGACTGGTTTATCTCTGCTCCTGACCCTTTAATTTGTCATCTAGCCAGCTTCCCCTTGGTGAGAATGTTTCTGGCACTCCAAGTCTGCAGTTAACTTAATAAGGAATGTAAGCACAGTTAGATAAATTAATTTCAAGGTCAAGCACACTGACAATGGAAAATGGATGCAAGTGCAGGTAATAGAGGAAAATTCGCATGCATACTGATACACTGTTAAAGGCAGATGTTACTAGATAATTTAATCTCAAATGTAACTGATGTTTTCGGTTGCCCTTTTCCATTAAAGGAATTGTAGCAGATGCAAAAATCAAAGATTATTCAAAGAATTAAGATATGAAAAGCATGTTAGATCACTAAACTCCAATTAGTTAAATTAAATTGTATACCATTATCTACCTGTATTTTTATTGGTAGCCAGCATTAGCACTCAGCTTGAGCAATAATAAAATTAGAGAATAACACTTTAATTGAATTGCACTTAAAAGGATCATGCTGACAAATGTGATTGTATCTGGCTGTAATGCACACCTTTTCCAACGATCATTAAATCCAATGAAATGAAAGTCACAGGATGTTGACAGCTTTCTGAAATAATCTGTGAACCGTGCTGTATCTCGCAGTTCCTAATCAATTTAGAGAAGCCTCATTAAGGCTCTGCAGCTAAAGAACACTTAAAAATCAAAACAAATTACAACATGTTATGGATAACTAGCTAATCATATAGATACAACAAGGATGTATTGTGTTGCAACAATTCATTTCCTTTGTAAGAAGGGTTTGCCATGGATGATTTAGGAATTGTTATTCATAACTGCAATCAGCCAGCCCTAATGTCAAGTTTTTTCGTCTTTGCTCATAATAAACATTTCTTATGCTGTGTCTTCACTGTATTCTAGATCTAATACTGGACTCTATGATCGCATGCCTGTTAATTATTTGTGTGTCTGTGTGTATATTTGTTTCTCTCCTGTGCTGTTTTCACCTCTCTCTGGAGCATGGAGAAACAATGATGTGTGATTCTGGGAACAAATTAGACATTATCAGATACCCATGTGAATATTTCTCGGCAATTTTTGTTCCCCATGAGTAAGTACTTTGTTGCTGGATTATTTAACAGCCAATAACTCACCCTCACTCTCTCCTACCTTCGGTGGCTGTTTCCTTTTTATATGGCAGCTAATACAAAATAGTGTACCTTGATGTAACACTTACACATAGGCAATTTGAGCTGGGCAATTTAGCAGATTAATGAGACCAGCCAACAGGCATTTAAAACTGAGACATATCTGTGGCACTCGTTCTTGATCTACTTAGTCAACATGGACTTGGCCAGTCACCTTTCCCAGTGGACTTTTCCCTGTCACATGATAAATCATTCTTACTCAAATATTTCTTTTTAAAGATTCCCCCTCAACCTTAGTTGATAAAAGTCCCAGGCATCAGATGAAGTGCATGGAAGCAGATACAAGCTCTTTTCCTCCAACATGGACATTATATTTAGTCAGTTACTCTTGCTGTTGATTAATGTTCCTTTAGCTTTGAGCCTTTGAGGGATTGTTATAGTGTGACTTCTGCTCTCAACAAAGCATAAAATTGGATATAACACTAAAGAGACACTATATAATACCATCCTGTTTTCTATCCACTGGACTGATTTGCATGGACCACTTCAGACTGACATGGGAACAGAGTTTAAAATGCAACAGTAGATTAAGACAGAATATGATACTGATGTTAAATACAGTTTATAAAGCAGAGGTTAAGCTATCTGCAGAAATATGGCTTTAATAAATACATGCTCTTTCTTCAGTTCTCTTTCTGCATGAAAAGCAGAGCAGGATTCCAGATAACTTATGGGTTTCTACATAGTATTCAAAACAGTTTGTAATACTTACACAAGGTACAAAAAGTGGCTATTACACTCACAGCATTGTGCTCAGCAAAAGCGAGTCCATAAACATTTGAGAGGGAGTTAGAGATTTAAACATAAAAATAAGAGATCCAATAATTGACCAGAGGTTTAACACCAGTTAAAGTTAATATTATTGGCATCATGGGAGTGCCTAAAGGTCCTAATCACACCAAAACCCTTTCGTAAACAGCAAAAAGAAGAAACAAAAGACAACATAAACATCTCCTGATGTTCTTCTCCAGGAGTGCAAGAAGGGTTTAGGCCATCAAAAAACAAGCACCCTTATCCCTAAGGATCTTATACAGCTCTGAGCAACTCCCGCTGCTGTAACCCTCTTCTGCAGAGGGATGCATGTTTGCTTCCCTGCAGCATGAAGAAGACGAGCCCTTTCAGTATGTTAGTTCAGCAGCTGAATGTGTGAGTTCCCCTGGAATACGCTTGAAAACTGTTTTCTTGACCCTCCACCCCTGTGGCTCCCATGCTGTAGCTGCTGTGACTAGTTTCACCACTTGACCTCCTCTGGCATAACACACTACACACACATTTCCCCAATCTGGCGGACATAGGGCTTCATCCTGCACTTACTCATACTTCTGAGAGCCAGGTTAAACACCACTAACCAAAGTAGAGTCATGACATGGAGATCAGAATGTCTTGGACATGCTCAGCTGTGTCCTTCCATCTGGGACTGTCACTTCTGCCCCTGCAGCAGGTGCTTTAAAGGAGTGGCCACTGCTTTTAGTGTATAGACTTACAATTCATTTTCTCTTTTCTGAGGCATTGACTGGCACTGGAAGCTGAATGGATGCAGGACTAGGGACACACAACTTGAATATTGGTCTGACAAAGAAAAGAAACCCTAAAGACGAAACCAGAAAATCTGGGAGGGTAAACAGTTGTATGCCACCACCAGTATATCTCTCTCTCTCATCATATCAGAAGCCTCCAACCTCATCCTCCAGTGAGGTGTTGAAGGGAAAAAATATCTGCACTCTAAAGGAATACAACCATCTACTGGAACCGTGACTCACTGGGACAAGAACAGCTACTAGAGACTGGGAGAAAAATGGAGAAAGCTCAGCAGTGTAAGGGAAGGAATCTAAGGAATCTCACTGCTCTGTCAAGCATCCCACTCCATTTCGCTATATGGAGCACTCTTTACGTAACCCAGCAATTAATTAGAAACAACACACATTTGTGGTTCCCCTCGAGGCAACAAAAAATAACTAATGTATGTGTGCAATAATTTTCCTTTTAGCAAGAAATTTCATCAGACTATTTCTGTTTTGAACCTAAACACAGCACGTGCATCAGATGGCAATAACCTGAAAGTGGCCAGACTGGACCCAGTAGCAAATGGATTTTGAATATGGTTATGAACAGGAATCCTGTCAATAATTCAAGGCCTGTATTAGAGAGTGAATGATGACTACGCCTACCAGAAAATATATATTAAAAAAAAAACTGCTGGGCCTCTGGGATTTTCTGTCATCCGAGTCCCTGTTATTACCAACGCAGTGCCACGCACACACCTCCCATGGGCCTCTCTCTGCCTGAACCTGATGACAGTAACTTTGAGTTTTTTCAGATTCAACGGGGAGCCTGCAAGGGCAGGCAGGCCAGGGGCTTTGTAAAGCCTCCTTCCAAAGGAGGGCTGCACCTACCAAAGGACTTTCTGTCCTTTTCCAGTGTTTGTGTCCCCCAGAATCAGGAGGCATTTAGCAGATGGCACAGTTGGAATTCATCATTTGCACATGGTGTCTTCACAAGCATGATTTTGGTTCAAAAAAAGGCTGAGTTACGATGTCTGCTATATCTGCTATGTCTTGACTGTTATACAGTGCCAGTTCTAAGTCTAAACATAAATCAACACTTAGGCCACTAGTACTGCCAAACACAGATTTTCAAAAGCTTTAGATACTAATAGGCAGCAAGAAAGGGATTTGACTTTTATTTCCGCATTCTCATGGACTGCTTCGCTTAAAACCCTTAGTGTTCACCCTAACCACAAACTGAAATCTATCTGTGCAACCATGAGTCCTAAGAACTTTATGTATGGAGAGGCTATCACATTTTCACTTATTTTCAGAAATAAAAATACTAAGAAAACCATCAAATATTCACAGATTCCCACTAAGATCACCACAGCTGTCAATGTTGAACAATTCTAGAGCTGCAATATAAGCTAGGCCTTGGCTCCAGGCTTGTCTCTGGCTGACCTGGCAAAATTATATCTCAGCCATGCATTTCAGGAGATGGGCTGTGTGCTCTCCATACACCCCCATGCGGGACACAGATGGTGCTGGATGTCATTTTAAGCTCAAATCCATTTGTAACACCCATAACTTAGCACAGAACTGCTCTGAGCTGTTTACAACTTTTCCCTGAGAAAAATCTTCCCTCTGAAGGGGTTAAAAACATGTCTGTGAAATATAATCATAGACATTTTTCATTTTTCACAATTTCCTTCTCTCTGTTGCCCAACTCATTTTCAAGTTATTCTATCTCATACCCATTCTCAGCACCTAATTACCATCCTTCTGAAGTTATTCTACTGCTTAGATGATGCTGGAAGAATGTTAACATGGTTTTTTTTGATTGTCAGATTACAGTTCACATGCGAACCAAAATTATGTTAAGGGCCTGATCCTGCCACCCTTGAAATCAATTGGGGTTTCATTCAAAGAAACCAAAAGGTCTCATTCTTAGTGAGCTGCAACTCCAGGCCTAGTGACCACTGATTATTCATAAGTACAATCTGGGACAGGCTGATAAATGATGCCTAACCATCCCACTCAATTTCAAAAGAACCAGAATGGACTGATTAATGGCTCCAGCAATCTCAAGTCTTGCTAACCTTACTTTTACAGGAATAGGGAGATGCCTGATGGTATAATATTTATATAACAAAGCAATTATCTCTGTAATATGGATTGTTTCAGGATGCGTTCACTCCAGCTCAATGTGGTGGAATGCTGTGGAAGACATTACCTGACACAGCATGTAAAATTGATAGATGGAGGTTTGTATTGTCCAGTTTGCCTACAAACAGAGAAGAGACAACCCGCATGACAAACTTTGGACAAGCCAGGGTACAAGCAGCCTTTGACTCAGAGGGCTAGGCCCAGAGAGAATTCATGTTCCTTTGACCTAAGACAGGTGGTTGTGTTAAAGCAGCAAACAATGGTGAGATTGCTGGCCAG
Organism: Pseudotriccus pelzelni; assembly: GCA_035584735.1. Lineage (NCBI taxonomy): Eukaryota > Metazoa > Chordata > Aves > Passeriformes > Tyrannidae > Pseudotriccus > Pseudotriccus pelzelni. The sequence goes on from JAWMRA010000020.1 coordinate 10,815,925, forward strand.
GATGTGAGAAGACCTGCTGAAACTCATAAAGAAGTAAATAGCCTGAAATAACTGGACCATCCACACCTTAGTCAACAAAAGCCTGAACCCAGAGCACACTTCTCTATCTGTGTGGCCAATGAAATGTCCAGAATGTGGTTGCAGGAATCCGATAAAGTCACAAAATTACTGGTGAGAAAGCATAACTCAACAGGACATGAATGCAGAAGCCAATGGCTAAGAGAAGCACCCAGGCACTCAAACAGGCTGCAAAGAAGAGATGATTAAATTCAGTAAAAGAAGGGGAAAGCAAAGAGAAAGAAGCTGTGCTCTGTAGAGGACAGCAAAGCACTACTGTTAGGAGCATGCAAAGAGGAAAGAGCACTGAGCGAAAAGCAGGAGCTGAAACACACCATGAGGTGCTTGGCTGCAGGACAAAAGCCATTAGAACTTGGCAGTACCTGGGCAGTGATAACGGGGCAGCATCAGCTTTCGGCACAGGTGGAATGGTGTCCCAGTAGAGCACAGCTGGGTGGCCACGGCCCTGCCTCTCGCCGTGGGGTGGGAGCTGCAGGGAGGGGGCAGCAAAATAGTGGGCGGGTTGCTCTGTGAGTGGTGGACAGGTACCTGAGTGAACTGGGCCCATTAAGAGATGCAGGAAATAGTATATTAATTTCACAGACTGTGTCGGGAAATCCTGCAAGAAGAAGCTGTATCTCCTCCTGCAGGTAGAGTCCTGCAGGCACAAAGAGCACCTTACCCTCCATGAGCTCCCTGCTGGACTGAATTCTAACACAACAGAAGTTGCAGCAAAGTAGGTCATTTCAGAGTTGTAGCAAACATGATCAAAATTAATAGCTCTGGATTTATGACAGAGAATTAGTGACAGTAAACCAAAGAGGAGAGTTAGAATGATAAAAACAGAACATCCAGGAAAAAAAGCCAAATGCTCTTTTAAGCAATCTCAGCTGTAACTAACATGCACCAGCTGTTACAAGGTGCAAACTGAAAGTCCTGGGCAGACCAACAACTCAACCAGTTCTATTCAACTGTGCAGGCTGCACCTAAGATATGTGCCAGTAGATGGTGTGTTTATTTTAACCAAATAGTTACCTGAACATAGCTAGAGCTCCCTTTAGCACTGCTGCTTTGTTTTGAGTCCCTATTGCTTGCTGAACATGCTTCAATTTTACCCTCTGAAGTTTTCTCTCTCCTATATCATCCCCTTGTCAAATGTCACATCACTGTGGCCAACATGATAGGAATGTTTCGATCACTGAGTGTAATGTGCTATTCATATTTGCACTTCAAAGCATTGTGTTTTTGCAGTTAAATATAGTCCCGTGCCATCTTTCATATGATGAACAATAGAAATATCAGGAGCTTTCCTCATACACTGGCACAATACCTCAGCTCCAGGTTTACATCTACTGGCTTATCCAGGTCCTGATTTACCTTAACAAATGTCCATGCCCCTAGGACCAAGTGAAAGCACTAGGAAACCAATGGATTTCAGTGTCCTCATGACATGCAGCACTGTTTCAGAGACATCCTGGCTCAGGCTCCAGCTCTTGCTTGTTTTCACAGGAGATTTCAAAAATTTTGAGACATCTTTTCATTTGCTTTTATCTTACGAAAGCTTGTTCAGTCCCCTTTACAATTAGACTCTGACATTTTTATGGCTCAAAGTGGCTGCATTTTTTCCTTTTTTTTCCCTTTTTTTTTTTTTCTAAGTAGGTCATGTGAAACATGAATCCATTGCATCAACACATCAAGAAGGCTTGGTGTATCTCAACTGAGGCACTCAGCATCTGAGAGCACTACTGTGCATGCTACCCACCCATCACATCCACTGGGTGCCCCCAGCTCACCTAGGACTTCTTCAGAAGGATGGAAGGAAAAGGATTCTTTCTCAGAATAATTGGCAACTCATAGGAAGGGGCAACAGAGAAAAGCCAAGAACCAGGAACTCTAGATTTTCTCATCCGTGACGCTGCTTGTCACAACCTGACACATCTCCCACCTGACAGCCACAATAGGTCCAAAATATTTCTCCTGGCACCCAAGGTACCAAATGATGAAGCAACTGACATTATATTTATTTTCTACTTCTCGACCACAAAAAACCAGCCTACTTCTGTTCTTTATATCAAGCAGCAGTATGACTGGTACACATTTTAAAGACCAGATTTCAAAGCTGATTGGTGATCCATGAGAAAAGAAGGTATGTGATTAATTCTGTAAGATAGTTCATCGACTGATTGCGTAAAATTCCTGAGAAGCACCAGCACAAAACTGGAAAGCTAAGGAACATGCTCCTGCAATGTACATTCACAACTTCAAAACACACATACTTGTTGGACTGAAAGGACTAACAACAAAATTATATGCTGAAGCACTGAACTACTTGACTCACAAACAATTAAAGCATTCTTTCAGCACACATTATATTTTGTAGGGTTATTTTTCTTAGGCAGTACATACAACAAAGTGGATATGCTCACAGGAGTGGTATCAAGTTCTTATATTTCTTTTCCTGTAAGTTTTGGTCAGTCTAATTCTCTTGAACTTAGGGAGATTTGGGCTGGACCACCAAAACTGAATTGAACTAGATCTCCCAAACTGATGCTGGAGACTTATTCTCTGGAGCAGCACTGGGTTGTATGTTTTTTGTTTTTCTAAATTCAGCATATGGTAATTCACACCCTTACTATCTTGGACTAGAAGAAAAGGTGCATATGGAAGACAAACCTCTCATTTCAGACCTACCTCTCCTCCTCTAGGCCCTTTCACAAAAGAATTAAAATTGCACTCATGTATTTTAAGGTTGGTGTTATTCTGAATCAGTTTGGCAAGTCCTATATCTAAGAGGCAATAAGTCTGTTGTGAATTTACAGCTAACTGATCATACTCTCAAATGGAACAACACTCAAGATTTAGTACTAACAGCTCCACAACTTCTTCTTTGCTTCTAAATGCACAAACCAATTTTTCATAACGTGGTGTCCAACCCAATTCTTACACTTGCAACTCTCAGTATCAGGAAGGTCATCACAGACTCGGAGTTTTACTCAATTTTCTGACCACCTGCATAGTATGAAGGATTCACTTTTACCTGAAACACGTGAAAGCAACAACTCTATGTAGGAACAGTTCCAACATGTGCATAGACACGGGGTCGCGCTGCCAGTGTGTTGTTTTTTATTTTACAGCTGGTTTCAGTCCCAAAGGCAGCAAGAATGGAAGGATTTGTTCACATCTGGTTACAAAACATCTCATAAACATGTCTGATGTGAGTCAAGGTTAAAAGGGTATCTATCCTGAATCTGAGAGTCCTCTTCAAGTAGGTTTCTCATTTTGTTTACTCTCAAGCAACATTTTTCAATCAGGTGTAGCAACAAGTAGAATAAAACAGCCTCAGGATGCCCAGTTAGCACACACTGGCACTCAACTGCAATTACTTGCTTTTCTTAACTTGAGATACAATATGTCCTGTCTGCCAAGAACAGCCCAGCACAGTTATGCCTGTCTTTGCTTGATGCAGACTGATTTTCCACTGTAGATTCATTATGTCATTGAATTCAGTCACGGGAATATTAACATTTTCACACATGTGGGAACTCATCTCGCGAATGCAAAACTCATTTATTACAGTGATTTCTTCAGAGGCTGTAGTATGCTCATTTTATAATGAGGTTTATAAAAAGACAGATTCTGAACCAGTGAAAGCATGCAAATTTACCTGAAATGTGAAGTTTACAGCCAAGACTGTTTATTGCTGGTAATTAGTGGTTTGGGGGTTTTTTGCATTTTCCCCCCTTTTTTTGGTGTCTTGAGTAATTTAAAATATAATGTAATAGGAGAGGCTTGGGGACTTTGTAGCAGAGTGGCTTTTGATTGCTTACTCTGGACTCACTAATGACTCCAGTAAGACTGAGCAACTTAAAGAGAAGGGCTATCTCCAAAGCCACACTGCAAGGCATCAACCTTTGAATGATGCCTGGACTACTGCACTGAAGCCTGAGGAAAGAACTGACTACACTCTCTCTCCCCATAGAGCAGAATGAAACATAATTTAGACATAAATGTTAACTTAGTAATGCCATACATTTATTGCAGCACCATAATTAGAGCACATTCTTATTTTGGAACATAATATTAGTCTCCTTAGAAAATGCAAACTATTCCTGTTTATTAACTGCTCGGTCAGTTAATGCTGCTCCTTGTAATTCTGAGCACTGAAACATATATTTGGCCAGATATTCACAAATCTGTGCAACAAGAGAAAAAATGAAAAGAGATCAGCTGCAGTTCTAAACACATATTTGTAAATTCTTGTCCTTAAAACATCAGCTAATTATCTGGGTCAGCAGAAGAGGGAGCTACTTTTTTATTAAGAAGTTTAATAACACAGAAGCTCCTTTCACAGATGTCATAGCTGTGGTTGGTATTAAAATAAATAATAATAAAAAAGAACTCTTGTTTTATTGAATTAGTAAGAGATGGTCTCCCTGGTGATTGAAAAGAGAAAGCCCAGTAAAATGCTACTTTTGAGTTTCCTGGAAATGTGATGAATTTAAAGCTTCAAATAAAGCAAATGTTCCAATTCAAATAAATTGATCTTTTTCACCTCATGAAAATAGATATTAAAGATATAATTCTCTTGAGTTTTATACCTACACTGTCATTGATATGACTGCAAAGATGTGTTGCAATTTGGCTGAATTCTTCTACCTGAAAAATCAAACCCTGCGTACATTTGACTATCCTCTTAATTAAGCTTATTTTAAACATCGTAATATCAGTTTTATTTGCAAGAACAAAACATTTGATTGCATCTTTTAATGTACGTTCTAAAGCTGTAGGGCCAGGTTGTCCCTGAAGCAGCCAAATATGCCAGAGCATGGATTAGGAATGAAGTTGAGCACCCAGATGGTCTGCTCAGAACTGCTTTCACATGCACCATACCTGCATCCTGATGTTAATAAATACACAGAAGTGCTCATAGAGTGGCAAGTAGAAATCACAGCCTAAAAATCAGCATACAGTAGGAACATATAAACTGGTCAGTGAGGGCACACTCAGGCTCTGACTCTGTGGTGGGTCATGCTATGCAGCAAGACAGGAGTAAACTGCCCCCTACCTACACAAGGCAACCCCTGGGTAAGAGTGAGCATGTAAGTTGTGAGGAGTGATAGGAACGCAAACGCCTTTAAAGTCTAAAGCCAACACAAGCACTGACAGCAACGAGAAATATCACTGTTGGTCCCATCATTGTAGAACAAAGAAACATACGCAACTGAATGGCTGGGAAGATAAACACCCAAATTTCCTCATATGTTCAGAAAGACCTTCACTATTTTCAGGTGAATTTCATGATTTTTGAATGTCTGAAATCTACATGACCGAAGTGAAAATGAGAAAGAAGACCCTAAAGGTGTCAGGATGGATCTTCAAGCTCTTGAACACATGATAAAGGAAAAGTTGATATACAGTTTACCCTCCTAATGTTGTGTCTGGACAAGCAACAAGCCAAAACTAAATGCTGAAGGGTTAATTTATCCCTGAAAATCATGTGTCCATCACCTCTGTCCACTCAGTGAATGAAATTCAACCCCCCTCAGACCAGGGATCTATGCACAAGGGTCATATTTTCTTGTAAACTCCAGCCGATGAGTAGACACATCTGCAGAGGGCTCTGCCAGCGAGCAAAGCATTTACCCAGCCTGCAGCCCACAGATTAGGGGATAAATGATGCCCAGTCAGAATATCTGACCTCTACAGAAAAAGCACAATTTATTTTTTCTCCATACAGTCATCAACATGTGATCAGCATGTTACCCAGGACCAGACAGTGTGGTGCAGACAGAGGGCGAGTGCAAGCACAGGCACCCTGTGTGCAAACCGCCGTGCAGGGAGGCGGTGGGCTGACTGTGCTCCGCGTTTGCCTCTGCCAGACCCACGCTTTCGGTGCAATCCCCGGGATGCTTCCATCCCCCTTTGCAGTGGGTTATTTTACGCACAGACACCACGCTGTCCACAGGCACTCCAGCTCCAGGCTGGACTGGGGCATGCCCGAGGCGCTGTGCCCAAGATAAGAGCCCTTCTGCAAACAGCTGCAGCAGGGAGACGGGCAGGAACCAGCTGTATCGGTGTTACCAGGGACTTTCCATTATCTGAAGTGTTCCAGCCCCGCTTTACCTCATGAAACAAAGCTGGCTGTGTTGCTAACCCTCAGCATTGAAAAACCATAAAGCAGGAGTCACACACATAAATCACACCTAAATGCCTTCTGGGGTTTGAGCCTTTAAAGTTAATCTTTCAAGCTCTTCTCCATAACCATAAGAACGAAAACTTCTCCTTCTACATTGAAACTGAGATACTTTTCTCACCATTGGAATCCACAAGCTAGAACTTTAAGCAAATAATGCAAGACTGGAGATGAACTCTTGAAGGCTGACGACACTGTGCTGATTGTGCAGTGGTTTCTGGCAGCCTGTGGGAGAGCCCAGGTGTGAAGCCCTGTGATGTCCTTTGGGGAGCAGACCTGAAGTCCCCTTTGTGCTGGGGTTTGTGTGCACCACCAAAAGTACGAGTCTGAACTTTGCATCTCCACCTGACACCCAGCACTAGCCCTGAGGGTCTAGTCTGGAGGTCAGCCAAGCTTCGACACAGATCCCTTTGTGAAGCATATCGTGGTTATTTTGTCTACCCGACCTTCATCTTGTTCTCATGCAATTGAGAAAAACCCTCCCACTGTACCGATTTTAAAATGGTTCTGTAATGGGAGCCTGTAATTTATCAAAGGGTCCAATTAAGAACTCCTCTTTGTTGCCCTGTGAAACTATGCCTTCAGAAAGTCAAGAAACATATCCCACAACAGATGAGGCTCTAATACTTGTAAGCAAATGGTTGTCTTTTGGGTCTGCATTTGGGTCTTCATATAAACAAAGCACAAACAACACAATAGGGCTGAAGACTTATTGACTATGGGATACTTTTAGGCAAATATTTCAGCTGCAGATGGTAAATACAGCTTCAAAGCATAATGATATCTAACTGAGAAATAGCTGAGTCAGGTGCATTTACTAAAGTGGGATGAGCCAAACACTAATTACAGTGCGGTTGCACCAAGATTAGTGTTACATCTGACATATTTTAAAAGTAGGCTTAAAACAGTGCCAAATTAATTTGATGAACTTCCATGAGCTTCATCCATAGGCATTTTATTGTGGCTAAAGAAGAAAGTTGCAAGAGATACAGAATACATTAGAAGATATGCTTCTCATTTCTGAGAATCAGCACCAAGTTTTCCTGGAGCTCTGACTAAGTGGCTGAAAAGTTTAGTCACTCACAGGTGTTTTGCTGCCATCTGTCAACAGCTGATTATTGCAAACCTGTTTACTCAGTCTAGTGCTGTGAGAGAGAACTCCCTATCTTTGCTCAATCTCTTTATACAGCTCCCGAGCATCTTCCCCCAGAACCAAACCGCCCCAGGGCTTTGGGAAATTGCAATCCACATCCCCAGATGAGCTTTCACAGCTGGCCCCTACCTCTGTGAAGTTCCCAAACTTCAATTCTGGCTCAGAGTCCTGAATTTGGAGATTTAATTATAGCACTGTCATTCTGGGGAAAGTCTTCACAGGCGGGGGTATTGCCATTACTTGCCAGATGCATCCACACCCTGGTACTGATTACATACATTACTGACCTCAGCTGAACCATGAGAACAATAAGGCTGGCCCTGGTCAGGAATCTTTCTGACAAACCCTGGTTTCGCTGCAAGAGGCAGATGAGAATCTAACGTATTTCACAGGCACTTGCTGCACGTGCTGAGCTCCAGACGACCCCCAGCACACTCCAGCTGTGCTGCCAGCTCGGCAGGACCCGCCGTACCCACTGCCTGGCACCTCTCAGGGAGTGACCGTGACACTCTTGTGCCCAACATCCATCAGCCTACGGACACAGCCAGGCCAGGCCCAATATGGAAGCTAATTTCTGGCTGAATTGGAAGAGAATTTCAGCACATGCCAAACTGATTTGGAGGAGGTCCAGAGCCATAGGGTTTGCAGCAGAATGCAGGTCTCTGCATGGCCTCCTGCTGCCATGGACCTAGTTGGACACTAAATGTTTTTACTTACATTTGTAGATACAAAACACTTGAGAAGCTTCCATAATACATGGCTAACCTGGCCATGAAAATGCTGCCTCCTGTGTCTGTCCATCAGCACTGGATTTTTCTAATGTGATCAGGATTTTATTAAGCATACACTTATAGGTTTCCTTTTATAAATATTTATAAATACAAATTGTTGTAAAGGAAGACCTTTAACTCCTAACAGCACCTTTTTATCTACAACCTTCAAGCAGAGAGTTCAACCTTTTCTCCTAAGTACAGGCACCACAGGGTTTATTTCAATATGATTATGTCTCTTTAAATAGAGAAATTCTAATTTGACTCAAGCATTTTGCAGAGTGAAGGAGGTGATATGCTGGCCATCAGTCCTGTCAGAAGATATACATGCCAAACCTAAAAGTTTGCAGGCTTTTGGTCTCTGCCTCCCTGAATCATGTCCCCCATCAACAGCTTTAGAGTAAGTTAGCCATGAACGAAAAAAACCCAGGAAAATCTTGACATCAAATCGTCCCAGTGTTAGAAACTATGGTTCAGCATCACTGCATCTTCCCATAGAGCACTATCCCATTAGGAATACTTTCATTTGATTAGACTGATCCATTGGCTCCTAGTCCATATTACTTAACCCTCAAACCATTATGCCCTATTGAAAATAATTGGTAATGACAGTTTCGGGTTTAATATTTAATATAGTGGTTAAATGGAGCCGTACTGTTTGCGGTTATACTTTCCATTGACTAATAAGCAAGTTGAGAGCAAAATGTGTTTTTCTTCAGCTGTTACATTAGCAGAAAGCTAAACACCATGTTACTCATAATAGCCTTAAACATTTTCAGAGAAATAGCTCCCAAAGCCAAGTCAAATATTACATTGATTTGTGGTTTACTTGTTTTCCTTTTTATTACTGGAGGACTGTCTTTTTAGTAGCTTTAGGGAACGCTGCAAGGTGGATGGATGGACTGAAAAGTATTTCTTTGCATGTCAGGCCAGCTTTCAAACACCCCTTCACACAGTGCCTTGTTCACGGGCTCCTCCTGCCTGCACAGCTGCAGGGGCAGGCTGCAGAGTCCTCGAACTCCCTCTGCCCATCCCCACAGCAGCTCCTCTTACCCTTGGCCGTGCCAGCACCACCCTCCAAGGGGCTTTGCTGTGTGCCAGTTACCTGGCTGGGTTAGAAAAACCTGCAAGGAGAAGGAGATGGAACCTTCCTCACCCAACCTGCCATGCTGTGGCACCACCATCTCAGAGAAGCCTTCTGCACATTGCTCCCTTTGCTGCACAGTAGAGAGGGAAGGTTCTGGAAGAGGAGGGTTTGAGCAGCTGTGAGATATCTAAAAGTAATGACAAACATATGGAGGTTTGTCCTGCAAGGACTCACCCACCTGTACAAATTTTGGGTCAGGTTACCTGGTGTCTCGCCAGTAGCTTCAAAAGAGCTTTATTTATTTACTCTAGCCAAGAATTTGGCGCTCCATTTTTTAATCTGCCCACATCTTTCACCTCCTCCTGTAGCGCTTGTTCTCCCAGGGCTTTTTTTTTTTGCCATTAACACTCCCAGTTCTGGATGATTATTACATTAACAGGGATTCCAGCTGAGGGTGGGGCTCACTCCCAGCAAATTAGTCAGTGTGGATCTCCACTCCCCCATGGCTTCATTCCCACCAGTATCTGAGCGGGCTTGCACATATTGCAACCGCTTCTATGATTTACTGGAAACAGACTCCTTATGTGTCATTCATAAGCTGAGTGGATGAGACAGAAATGACACACGAGTACCTGAATTGCAGAAAGAAAACTGGCATTCACTAAACACATCCTGTGTTTTACCAGTGCCAGATGCTGCTCCTGCAAACGTTTTCTGCTTGCTCTTATGAGCTGAGCTTTTGTATAGTAACTTAAATGCAGAAGTCTCAAAAGGCTCTAAATACAATCAGGGCACACTCGAAGGCCCAGGTCCTTCAAAGACTTGAGTACCTTCCAAGATGTGCTAACTACCTCTCTCTATTTATTTTATTTGGGACCTATAGAGCGCTTAGCCTCACACTCTGAATTCTTAGGAAAAGATTTGCCCGCATAAAAAAATTAGAACTAGAATTTGGTCTTACAAGTTCTTCACCACACTGAGACAGGGACGATTTGAGAGGGCCCATAGCAGCATTCATCCTTTCATAGATGAGGCTTCTAATTTCATAGCTCACACTTGAACTGAACCTCAGGTATGTTGAGACATAACTCATACCACTTAAAACACAACTGTGCCTTATCCAGCCCCTACTATAAGAGTACGTTCAAACAAACTTCCGGAACTAGATGGTCAAGCAAGGTTAGCTTCACAGATCCTAAGGTGGGCGAGGAAAGTGATTTTCTATCATTGAAACTTCTGAGGTCACATATTATAACAGAAAGATCAATTTACCAAAAAGGGAAATAAGATTGCTGGGTGGACCCGATGCTTAAAATGCACTTACCATTGTTTTTGAACTTATTTAGAAACATGACGGAGAAACACAGCTTTGTTTCCATTTATAAATGGCCAAAATGACAACCTTAATTTAGACAAGTGCCTGACTTGACCAGTGCCATGCTGACCTAATTGGTAACAGAAGGACCGTATTCTTAGCTGAAACATAGGTACACCATGGGCAGAAGTCAGGCAGCCTGCCCCAGCTGACTACTCTAGGTGGACAAAACAAGATAGAGAAATGCCTTATTGAGTCCCTTTGGTGTTCATTTGGAGCATGATTCCCCCATATATACCTGTGGCTAACCAGTGATGTCCACAGACTCACATTAGGGTAGCATTTTGGATTTATTTTTCCCTGATATCAAACAATGTATAGCCCTACTTAGAGATCTCAAGAAGGAAAATAAGAGACTACAGTTTGAGACTATTCCTTCAGTATCAAACAGGTATTTGCAGACTGAGATGGTTTAATCAGCAATTGCCAATAGATTTCCTCTAAACCTCTTCTAGTTGGACAGAGAGCAGTATAATTCGATAATGGGGGTTGAAACAGGAAAGGCAACGTGAGAAGCCACCAACATTTCTCTTTCAGGAGTGTTCAGAGAGCAGCTGCAGTTCTCTGAATTTTACAAGAAATTGAGGTTTCTATCAACTGCCCCAGGGTGTGTTATCCCTGAGGGAGCTCAGTAAGGAATGAGGGGTGAAGGCTGCACTGCCCTAGACAAGCTGCATGGGATCTGGGCCTTTGGTGGAAAGTCTTTTCCTGCTGCTCCCTGTTTGCTCTCAGCACGTGTGATAGCTCAAGTGCTTCCATGGCACCAAGCACAGCAGCAGCAACAGGGGTGACCAACTCCTCTTCACTTAGGCCCAATTTCTCCAGGCTTGCTGGAGAGCCTCTGAGCTGTGTGCTGTTAGTGACTCCTTTCTTAAGAATTCCCCCAACACAAAGCCATGTAAAATATATTCAGTAAGGAAAAGAAATAATTACTGAGTATAAATTATTTAATCTTTCATTTTTACCTATTCACAGAGGGAAATGCACCTTTTGCACCATATAAATCCAATTTAAGCCCTGAGAAAAGGCTCTAAGTAGGACTTAAGCAGTATAGAGGCCGTTAGGCTGACCCTCTACACTGGGGTTAATTTCATCCAAAAGCTTTTCCAGGAGATAAGGAAACAATCTTTCATGTACAAAGTGCTTGAGGAAACCAAGAAACAGTAAAAGAATCTGCCTGCTTTGAAAGCTTTGTATCTCACCTCAACACTCAATAGAGAGATGTGTTGTGTTGATGTACTGTAGATTACACCTTAGCCAAACGGTGAAGTTAAAAGAAAACAGGATCCCTTGACACTGTCTTAGACAACCCATAATACGGCACTATCATTAAACGAAGTTTACAAAAGGCTTCTATTTACATGTCTGCAGAAAATAGAACAGGGCGCAGGATGCTGATTGCAGTGTAAATGTTAACTGAGGGACTCAGGGCTGCAGAAAACCCAGTGCAAACAAAAGGAGGAGAAAATGGTCTCACTGCCCAAAGCAGCCCTGCATCCCGACAGCAGGCTGGCTTTCCATGGAAAACAACTCTGTCATGCTACAGGAATGGAGGGCAAGATCGGGATTAATGGGAGATATCTGGCAATTTAAAAGATGCCTGTGAAAGGTAGCTTTTTGCTGAGAGACCAAGAGACAGGACTAGACATAACTCAGCCTGTTTGCTGTCCTGCCTCCTGAAAAGGTCTTTAGAATTGGTGGCCGGAAGTTAAAAGATATGGCAATGCACATTCTGTACTTTGGGAATGAACCATTGTTTTCCTGGCAAAACCTCACTCTGTTATAAACACCTAGGCTGTATGTGTTATAAAGTCTATGGTGTTCATGTTGGAAAGGTTCTTTGTGGGCAAGCAAATCCATATCTGTTTTGCTTCTGGAGTGGTTTGGAATTGGTAGGGGAGAAGGAAATAAAAAACTGCAAAAGGAATGACTGTTTCAGAACAACAGTGGTGAACAGGGTATGGCCAGCAAGGATCTAGTACTGGTGACCAGCATATGACCAGCAAGGATCAAGAGACCAAGCTTAGGTTATTTACAGACCAAGGTTATTTTGGGCAGTGCTGTGCCCTTATTTTCTCTTGCTTCTGAAAACATTCCCAACAAAGCTGTGCATAAGGGCCCCTATAGAGGTGAATGCTATTTGTGAATTCACTGTTTGTAGCCAACTGCTTTTACCCACACACTCAAATAACCCTAAAATTACCTCTATTCATGACTCATCTAGTGCTGAACTGAAAGGGCTGCCTTTGAGGAGAAACCTGCATTGGCCAGGCACAGCCAGTACCAGCCTGCGCTTCCCCTCACAGTCAGTATGGCCAGGCCCCTCACAGCTACTGCAGCTCTTGCCCCCAGGTACCATATGGAAGTTTGTAATGCCTGGGTTTGTGCTACACCCAGGATTTACCAGACTTTGACCCATTTGCAAGTGAAGACATCACTCTGAGAGGTGAAATTCAATGTTCTATTCTACTATGTAGCTATGAAGACCGAGCCCTGCAAAGATCTGCTGCAAACAGCTTTCCTCAGAGGAGCACTTCCCTGCAAGGCCTCTGCATCACAGAAGTGCAGTGTCACACACGCTCCAGTATCATGTGTAGCCACACATTGTCATTAACCACCCTTTAGTAGGTAATAGGGTGAAACATGTCAGTGAACCATAAACCCAGACTGATTTAGAAGATAAATTGTAATGGCCCAGAAGTAGCTGTTACAGCCTCTCCTGTCAATACTTCACCTTTAAAAAAATTCCCTAAATACTTACCAATACTACCAGATGTAGTGGCTGTCAATAACATTTACTTTAAATAGTCCCCAAACACATTACATAACCTGCATTTAAAAAGTCCATCTTGCCAATATTTGAAGGAGGTGCAGCAAGCCACCCTGTCACCTCTGGTGCACTCCTGGGAGCAATGCTGCTCTTTGCTTTTCCACATTAACCCTTCACCGCCTGACCCGCCCCCTCCTGGAAGTTAAGGCGAGAATGAGAGAGGCAGAACTTTGGGTGCAGCTGCAGGACATGTATCAAGTCCAGCGGCGGAGCTGGTTTCAGTAGTTCCTGCTCCCTCCTCTACAAACAGGGGAGATTTCCAAGCAGCATCGTTTTGGTGATGCAGGCTGCAGTGCAGCCACACTGATGGCAATCAGTCATGAAACTGGGGTGGGAATGAACGGGAAGGAGCACCCCAATGGGCTAACACATGTTACATTGCTGCACCTGCAGAAGGAAAGCAGCAAGCCTGGACGGAGGCTCTGCCCTTGCTTTGGCCCATCTCTCAGACATGGTTTAGTGTTTTAAATAACAGCACCACAGTATTGCCACACACAAGTGCCTACTTGGTATGTTGTCAGGTGGCTGATCTGGGAGCAATCCCACATGCCTTTCCACCACTGAAGAGAACTGTTGGTTAGGAGAGCAAATGAGTGGCACATGCTGTGATTATGCAAAATAGGGATCATGATAATTATTGGATAGCTTCAAGAGGGAGGCAGGAAGAATCATTTTTCACATCACAAGTATTAACTGTCAATGTTAATTATAGGTATTTATGGCTGCCACTTCTGGGATTAGCAAAGTAAACACAGTGTGATGAAGAAGGGCATCTTTGATGGAAGAGGAATCATGCTCCTTGAGGCAATGGCAGAGCCATGGGATAATCCCAAGTGTCTTTCAGGTGTCATCCACCTCCTCTGCCTCTCTGGCAAAGCAACACTTTGCAGTTTTGTATGTCAACAGCACTGAGCAGAAATAACTTGGCTAAGACATCCGCAATTTTTACATTTCATTCAAGCAGGGCCAATGCTCCACAGCCTCCAAAGAAAGGGATGATCCTACACCTGTAAAAAAAGTGGACCTGCAGATAAATATACTACATTCAAAAGAAATCATATGTCTAATCCTTCTGTTGGGAGCCAAGATCTACACTTCTACAGTGTTTAAGGGCCAGGGGCCAATGTACCCATATAAAGAGCAAAGTCCTCTTCATTTTTAGTGCAGCCATTTCAAACTTCAAGGGATCTTGGTGAAGCTAAAGAAGAACCTTCCATGCACTAGAATAGTACAAGGCTATTAATTTGCACTGCATCTGTTGAAATATGATGAAATTATACCTCTTCCAGTGTAGGCAGTGGTAACTCTTGGCTTGAAAGACACCTGCTAAAGCATCACTAACTGTAAGCTTGCAATATAACAATGGTGGTACTTAGAAAGCTTAAATGACAATTCTTCCCTAATCTATATCTGAAAATTCTCTATTACTTTAATGAGCTAATTAATCATATCTTATCCCAAGACTTCTGCTTTTCTTATAAATCTCAAAAATGATGAATATAGTGAATCAGCCACCCCTCAAATTTATTGTCTGAACTACTGTTTCAGTGCCTCCTGGTGTCAAGGCAATGCTGGAAAGAAATATGTGTTTCTGAAAGAGTTAAATAAAGCAGGGTCAATTATCACTGGAATGCTAACCAAAACTCCCCAGGGCAAGATAAATCAATAGTAAGTACCACCTTACTAGGAAAGTGTGTGCCATTTTCAGTTCAGTGTACTGGAGAGCACACCGCTCTGTTAAATTAAGTAAGAATTGTAATAATATCATGGTATGTAGTAGAAATAGCAGTAGGTGAAGTTTCCTCCATGAACCCAAGGACTGACGCAATGGCAGCTTGTATGGCTATAATTGTATATTTTGCTAGAATCAAAAATAAAGGTTTTAATGTATTATTAAATTCCGTGCTTGGAGGCAGGCATTCGTACACCTACAATTATTTTAATTGCATGTTCCAGATTTTTTTGTTTTTCACAATTTTATGACAGAAGTTGAAGTTAAAATTAATACCTCTCAATATACTTTCCTGAGTTTCAGTAATAAGTTCTTCTCTTTGGGTAATGGAGCAGTTTGTTCAGTGTGTTATATTTTTAGTTTTATGGAAAGGTTTTGGAAAAAATTGTGCCAAACAAAATACGTGTGGTAACCAGTATTCAAACTACTGTAAATTAAATAAGTCTGGAGAGCAGAAAAGAACAAGTTTGGAGGCTAAAGACATCACTACAATCCAGGAAGAGGTGACAGTGGATTCACAAGCTGCAGCCTCTGGACTGCTTGTGAAACTGTGTCTCTAAAGACACAGGGAAGAAATGGGCTCCTGTGGTTTAAACTGCAAGCAGAGGGTCGGCACTGTGCACTTGGTACCAGCTCATGGCAGGCTAATAGAGGGGTTTGCAGCACGTTCCTACTCTGCACTAACATTTCATGTGTATTCTTAGTCAGCAGGATGTAGCTGATCTCACTGTTACAGCAGGGTGGTCATGGGAAGGACAAAATCCTTCTGCTCAGCACACAGTGCTCTCTGTGATTACCACAGAGCCTCTGGCACACTACACACATCCCACCGGAGCTCCTGGGATGGTCTGGTGGACCTTTTTACTATGACTTAGCCTCTGTTTCTGATTCTTACACTGAATTCCATGATCTAGAGAATACCAGGCTGTCCTCCCTCCCCAAAGCCTGCTGCTGGATCCCCCAGATTGACGTTTTCCCGGACCTTATCAACAGATAATATCTTTCATCTCCTCTACATCAGCACATCCCAAGAACTATCAAGACTTGTTCAATTTCACTGACACCAGAGGTATTTCTCCTGATTTATAGCAAACTAAGTGGAATGGGAATTGGGTCTCGTGGGGTCACACACATGGCCATTTGCCATCTCTTCTCACTGGGGCAGGAGGCTGGATAGCAAGTGCTCATATTCTCATGGCAAGGGCACTTCCTCTAAAGAAAAGTATTCATATATACCCAAATCCTGACTTTCATTAAGCTTAATGCATTTGCAGCCAATTGCATTTGATAGAAAGCCTTTCTCAGGTAGTATTTAAGCTCATCAAGAACACTAATCAATGGCTGGTAGTTAAATGCATTCTTAACTTTTTATGTGCACTGTCCTTGTGCCATGTGATATGATGTCTTTATAACAAGATCATTAGGGAAAATCACAAAGATTAATAAAAATACAAGGAGAATTGGACGCAAGGGGTTCCATTAAATAGAGCAGGATTACAGACAAATGAGGCTCGGCGGTATTCTGAGCTGTAATGTTTTAAGTGGGTTTTTGCTATGCTCTATTGTTTGTTGGCCTTTTTCTTAGTTCTTCCTTTTACAGTTGTACTGAGCTCATGCAAAATAGGCTGGTCCCAGGGCAAGCCTAGAGTTGGGGGGGGGAGAAAAAAGCTCATGTTCCCAAACTGTTGTGTTTCTATTCTCCCTGCCGGAAAGAATATGAAACCAGGACTTAAAATAAAAGGCAGAAATTCTAAACAACCCCTTCGACTGCTTTTATCCAAAGGCAGAGTCTACAGCAGAAAAATTCCATTGATCCATCAATATGTTGCTTAGAGAGGAATGGGAGACTGCATTTACTTCAGGAAGATAAGCTTATTTAAAAACAAACTATTCAGCTTGAGGCTGAGCCCTACTCACTGACTCCACCCATTGCAGGATGGAAAAGCTCAGCAACAAGCAGTTGCACACCAGCTGCCCTTCCAGTGGCATGAGCAGCAATCCCTGGAACATAGAGCCTTTCGGGATAGCCTGGGGCAAGTCACCTCATCTCCCTGTGCCTCAGTTTTTCCATGTAAAATAAGGAACAATGGCTTTGTCTTCTACCCTTTTTCTTTAGTCAAAATGTTCTAACATATTGCATCTCTTGCCACATATTGTACACAGCACTTAATAAATACAGTGAGACCAGAACTAATTCTGGAGCCTGTAAATATCAGTGTAAGCTTGATACTACTAATTTATCACAAAAGGCCAAGCATAAGGGCAGCCTGGGAATTTAGGAGTGACTTGTGCCTTGGTTTGAGGTGGAGATTTAAGAATTAACTCTTTCAGCATTATAATAAACTTGGTGGGTTTAATTTTCCCTATTTTTCACAGAAAATCCTCTACACCATTTCTTTGTTTTAGTGAAGCCTTAACTAGTCTGTTCTAGCTCTGGTGACCTGGGAACAAGCTTCAGCAGTATTTAATGCACCCAATATTAACATGAAAGTCTGTAATCACATCTTCCCAGCTGTTAGAGCCCACAGTGTCACTGGGAGTTTGCATGGCTAAAACAGAATTTGCTGTATAATCCATGTGCTGTGCTGTTCGTGCATGGTAATTATGTTTAACAAAATCCATAAGAAAGGAAGCAGCTACATATAGTCTGCTTTTAAAATATGAAGAGGAGGACTTAGTTTTACTATCCAAAGAAACCAGCTAAAAAGAAAATTATTTCATACTTTTTTCATGACCAGCAACCACTAAACCATCAGTGGCCTCCAGTTTCACAATTCACTTTCTGGGTATCCCTGCTGTTTCAGATGGTCAACTAGTAATCTCTTCTAGCCAGCAGATAAAAAGTTCTGAGCTACAGCTATTTTCTTCAAAGAGCAAATCTTTGACTATATTCATAACACAACTAACAGGCCCACATGGTGGGAAGAAAATGGTGTAGCGATGGCAGACTAGAGAATGACCTCAATTTCTGACTATCAGCATCCACTATTTCACATCCACTCCTGTGTAATCTGTAGACCACAGAAGATCTTGTTCCCATGCAGAGAGAGACATATGACCAGCTTTCCATTTTGACATGTTATTAAATACTTCTTCATGGAAAGTTTAGACAAAACAAAACCGTCACTGTTATATTTCCTACCCCCTTACCTCCGCCTTTTCAGTATTTCATGGGAGTTGTAATTTGGGTATCTAATTTAGTTCTGTGGTCAGCAGCTCTTGTGATGTATTACTTCTGAGACACTGAAAGCTGTGAAAAAACCATCCTGCCATAGTAGAGGCAACCTGAGCACAACACCCAAAATGCAGCAGATATTATTACGTATATAAGAAATAAGTGAAGCAGAGTTTTCACTAAGATCTGAGAGTAGTAAAAAGTAAAAATAGAATTGAGAAGAAAAGCGAGGCTCTGCGGCAAAATTTGGTGTCCCTAGCCTCAAAAAAACCAACAACCCCCAAACAAAAAACCCCACAAAATCACCCTGAGAAACTCACCCAAAAGCAAAATCAGATTTCAGAAGAAAAGTGTCACAAGTATTTTTTTAATATTGTTCCCAATCTGTTTGAACGTCTGGAAGAATAATTTAAGCAGATCACCTATGCAAATACCTATGACTAAATGTAGGCCTGATACATGGAAAATCAGATGTGAGTAGGAACTGCTTTACTTTTAGGCCCTATAAGAACTAACTCACCTTGATACCTCAGTTGCATTTCCTGCCCTGTTTCCAAGCCCTGCCTTGCTCTCCCTAAAGCTTTAATTGCCCACCTAAATTCTCCTGCCTTTGGAGATGGTACAGTAAGGGGCAAGCAAAAGACAGAGCCTTCAGCAGGGAAGTGGAGCATTCAGCAGGCGACAGCTTCTGAGGCTGCTCTTGGGACTCCGGCATTGCCCAACAGGAATATTTCTGCTTTGTTTAACACAGTGAAAAAACATCAGTCGACACTGTAATGTTAAGAGTGGTGGATGCAAGTACAACCGATAAACAAACACGTCTTTGTTTTAATATGGGGAGTGACTTATCACAGTTAATTATAGGAATTTACAGCTATTTATGTGAACTCAAGAAAGCAGAAAACACTCATTTGCTGGTAGTGTAACTGCTGGGTGGAGGCAGCCCAGATGCATGGAGATGAATGCTAGACTGTATCTTGTTTGTCTTGTTATGCACAACTTTACTATGTAAATTTGAACTTCAGTGAGTAGCTACTTGGCACATTAGAATGTATAATTACAGACACACAAAAAACCCATGGAAAGTGACATTTAAACATTGTTTCTTTGTCACATATCAGTTAAATATAGAAAAAAAAACATATTTACTTTAATCTGCAGTAGACACTTGGTCTCGCACCTGCTGCTCACACGCAAAATATGTCATTATCACTCAGTGTCCATCCTCTTACACAGAGAAAACAAAGTCACTTTGGTTCAGTTTTGTCTCACTTCAAGCCTCAGAGGAGCTGCACTTACAGTGGAATGTTAAGCAGAAAACAAAACCAAAATAGCACAACATCAACCACAGTTCATTTGCAGGGAAAAAAAAAAAAAGGCTTTTCTTGTGCACATTCAATAATTATCCCAAAACAATGTGATATGATGGAATGAACTCCAAAATTAACTTTCCCCCCACTTTTCAAAGACAGCGCAGTGCTACTGATACACCACTGTCATCATCAGCAGTCACAGCACTACTGCAGAAAGTGCTTGGCCAACAGTAGGGAGCTGGCAGGGACAAGGACAGTATGATACCACTGCACTCTGCTGCCAGAGAGCTCTGCTTATGTCTTGCATATTTCTTCTGGACAGGAATCATTGTGAACAATTATTTAAAACACGTAAACCACCGGTTTCTAATGAGCACCAGATCTTCTTCTAGAAAGGACCTAAAAGCATTCCTGACTCTGTAAGGACAAGTTTCAGCTAGCAATCACCTACATCTAAAATCTTTAGATATATAAATAATGCTCCAGTACTGCAGTGACTGCCTGCATCATACTTGTCAATGCATTTGTCTTCGGAAGACCTCCTGGAAGAAGGGAATTTTATTTTTTTACAGAGGGAGGACCAAAGCAGAGAGACATTAAGGAAGGAGTGGATTGTCTGAGGCAGTGCTAGGACAGACCTCCCCAAGCTGGCACTGACCTAACCTCATGCTCTGTGGCAACGTGCAGCTGTGACAGCTCATGTTCACAGACATGAGCCTTACTGTGCTCAGGCTGGGCTATTTTTGAAATCAGACTCTCAGCAGCACTTGACTGGATGCTGAGGAGCAGTGCAGGGGGCAGCTCCATCCCCACCATGTACACAGGCACATCCCCCATAAATTGCCCAGGATTACACCCAAAGAAGCTGTGCAAGAAAAAGAAGTGAATAAGAATTTTCAGGGAAACATTGGATCACCATTCTTCACTTAAAAATGGCATTCACATTTGACAAGATCTTGAAAATTTCCCTTTCTCCTAAGTAATGTAGAGAATTAAATGGGTGCAAGGATCCAGGATATTGCAATGTGAATGCTGCATTCTAACATAATTTTGATTTAAACTTTCAAATAACTCTTCTCCCAAACTCAGGTTTCGCTCAATGTATAGCTAACTCATCTCAATATCTCAGCTGCATTTACTCCTCTGCTTCCAAGCCCCGCCTTGCTCACCAATGTCCCGAATGAAACAATTGATTAAGACAAATTTTACACGTTACTCCCACAGAATATGCCTATAAATTCCTCAAATTCCTACTTATGTAGGATGCAGCCATCTCTGGGGTGGAACAGGCTGTTGCAAAGCAACAGCATCGAGAAGTAAAAGCCTGTGTTTAGTCACAACTACAGCAGGGGATTTAGAGAGTACTGCATTAGTGCTGAAGACTCCCCCAAGCCAGCCAATATCCCATGGCTACCTGTATGTTTTTTTCCTTTTCTTTTTTTAAAGAACCAAAGGTGTGAAGCTATTTTTTTCCCAAACTGTCCTTGCCTAATGATATCCTGACTTGTTTTCCTGCTAAAAACCTTTCAACCATTCATGTATTATACCTCCAACCTGCACATCATGCATTTCAGAAGGAAAAGTGAGCGGCATCTTCTGTGCCGCGCTCTCACAGTTTTGATCCAGTATTTGTTTTGCAGCTATAATGATTATTTGTAGTTAAGAGATCAATGGAAGTTCTAAACATATTCCTGTGACATCCAGCATAAAGCTTGCATTCAGTCACAAATGAAAATAACCACACTGTGCGTGGGTGTCTGAACAGGCAATGCAAACACCCAAAGCATAACAGGCCTGAGGAGATACCGCAAAGAATATCAATTCAGACTTAAAATGTCATATGGCATCATTAGACTATGCATAACAAAAATAAGAAAGCAGAATGGAAAGGTTGCAAAACTGCTTGTAAACAACACTGCCAGGTAGGATGTTGATGCAGCCTCCTGAAATGGCAAGTGAAGCAAACTGTGTAACCCTCAATTAATGTGTCTAAATCCAGGCCCTTCCCCCAAAGAAAGTATCCCTCAGTTGTAGGGAAAGAGAACAGGGAAGTGAAGGGGGGACAAATGGAGAAATTATAAATTTTCTTAGAGATTTTGTAGTTAGACATAATATAAACCACCAAAGACACCTGCAAAGTCTGCTTCATTTTGCAGTAGCAGTATGCATTACACAGGGTGCTTAAACCTTTGTGCTGTTTTTGATCTCTCCAAATGCTTAATTTTCCATCCATTAATTAATTTCAAGCTATTCTGGTGCACACATCCTACTTTAACGAACCTTTACAAAACTGTACTCTTTCTCAGGTCACACTTCAATTTGTAAAGAAAAGCATACCCCCGTCTGATATTTTTAGAGCTTTCCTTTATAAAATAATACTTATTCCAGAAAGCTTTCTAGTGGTCTGGTTAGCTTTTTGTTTTGTCTGTTTCTTTCCCAGGGCAAAAATTATAATTCGTCCTGTTACTACTGAGCTCCTCTTTAGCAAGTGCTAAACAACTAGAAATACAGTGGCTACTGGCTAAACTTCAAAAGGCTGAGTGTAGTCCCAGCATGGAGGCTGCACATACACGTTAGAGAGAGCTGGATGCATTAAACATTTGTCTGACTTGAGCATTCACAGCTGAGGAAATCAGGTTGATTGGTTCTGGGTCTTCTGTGAGCTCTGACAGATCCTGACCCACATTTGTCATCCCAGTATTTTTATTCCATCCATAAAGGTGACTTTATTTCCACCCCTTACCTGCTCACTGGGAGGCAGGAGACTGGTTTATTAGGAAAAGAAGTAGGCATTAATCAAGTTATTCACATGACAGGGACAGGGTAGCGTCTCTCTCTTATTTCATATGTTGGCCTATGTTTCAGCTCAAATATATCCAGTGCCCAAATGCAAGTGCAGCCTGACCCCCACATCTAAAGGAAAAACACAAGAAAGCATCACCTTTCTCTGCCTCTCAGAACTGGCCAAAACAGATGCCTGCATGCAGTATTAATGGGTACGGCTGGTCAAGGACCCCTGGACAGATGCTATCATCTCTCTTAGTTGCCTACTAGCTCCAGGCTGCCTTCAGCATGTCCACTGGTGAACACACAAAGACGAAAAACCCCCATTTTCCCACCTGTCTAGTTTCTGCGGAAGCAGCGACATGGGGAAAGCTCTGCAGGCCCAGATGACTGGACTCCCCTGGCATTCACACAACTTCCCACTCAACCTTCCTGCACTGAACAACTCGCCAGAATCACAGGTCATCTCTCACATCTTCTTGATGGGCCTGCCCAAAACTCTTTTGTGGATAAGCTGTTTGAGTTCCTTGTTTTACAGTGTTATCCTGCCTGTGTCAGTGTATGATGCTTCGAAAGGTGAGAACATCCATTCACCCCCAGACCTCACCGCAACGCTTTTTTTCTTAGTGTAATTTTTTTCTCAGTGTTGTCTCAGTGAGACAACATGCCCTGCTCATTTTCTGATTGAGGCCAGATTGTTTCTCTCCCAGGAATGGGGCGCTTCATGATTTCTGACGCTGAGTCAGAAGCAACTAAAGCACTCGACAGTTTTTCTTTGCACAACAGGGACGGGAATTGATTATGGCTAAGCGAAGCTGTCAGACTACAGTTCACTAAGACAAAGCCATCTACATCACCTAGCTCCTTATAGTGTTCTGAAATTTTCAGACACGTTACTAGTGAGCAGGTATCGATTACCCTTCCTTGAACATGGCAGAGAGCATTTCCCTACTGAGTGGCTAAATGATGTGTATGTTGAAACATTTAATTGAATGTAAGTATGTTATTGGTAATTTTACTTAGAATTCCCACATGAGACAATTCACACCCATTACTGACAAGTCCAGGTCTTGGAAGGGGGCCCAAACCTATATCTGAAGTTAAAGGCATCAGAAAAATACAGGGTGAGAGGGTGGAAGGAAAACTTAATTGCTCAAGTATTGCAGGGACGTAAGAAATGGTTTCTTCTTATATTACTTAAGCCACTTAAAATTGTGTGTCTAGACTCCTTTCCCATATACAGATTAAAACCTGTTTTACTTAACTATTTGAAGATGGAACAAGCTGCCTGGTGAAGGCAAAGACAGAGGAAAAATCAGAATAAATCTCTTAAAGTAAGGCATGATGACTGCTCTGTAGCCTGAGTTCTAGCCTGAGATATTCCTTATTTTCCTTTCCTCTTGTAAAATATTTCAGAAAAAAGTACAAAAATGTATGAAAAATACTATACTGAGCTTGTGTGAAGACACTAAAATCGAGAAGACAAGTAATACAATCTAGTCTTCACTCAGCATGCAAATAATGTCATCCCTGATATTAACAAAAATTGCATGCACACATTTATAAGTGAGTGTAGTTTGGAGTGCCTGTAAATCAATATTAGGGCTAAAAACATTATTCCAAAGAAGTACACAAGCTATTAATTGGAATCCTGATTCAGCTGACAACGACTGAATTTTCAGTTGTTGAAATGCCATGTTCAACAGGCAAGAAAGAGGAGAGAAGCACGTTGAGAAACTGCATTTATGACCAAAGCAAATCCTCTGACTGCTTACCAGCGGTGTAAAGCAGCGTGCAGGGCTGCTGCAACTTCTCTCTGTGTAGAGTAATATCACATGACAGAACCTCTACTGCACGAAATGGCAAGCTGGGAAAAATAGATAAGGAAAGCATTGGTATTGAAATACACAAAGAACAGCAGATACTCTTTATTGTGTAATGCATTAAATTATAGTGGATGGTGTAAGTAATTCGTAAGCATCACTCAAGTGAAAAAAAAAGCACTTAAAGGAAAAAGTTTGCAAAATTCATGAAACCTTTCTTCCCCAGTTTCTGAATCCCCCCTTTTGAGATATCCTCAGGGTACAATGGGAACATGCAGATTTTTAGGTTGGAGTATGTACATTTCACAAGCCCAGTAAAATCACACAGCACGCTACAAAATCCGACATCAAAATGACAGGAAACAAAGACAGGATTCAAACTGACACTGAAGATGTAGCTCATCTTTTTTTTTTTTTTTATTCCAGTCCACCAAAGGAGAAGTCCCTTTTCCACACAGAGAGAGGAATGGCACCTGGATTCATATTTCTGCACCTATTCTCTTGTGCTGTGTGCAAGCTTGCTCATGCCAGCCCAGCACCAACTTGGTGCATCACCCAGCTTCTCAGAGGCCTCAGAAAACACCCTGCAAGAATTCCCATGCCTGAATACCGATGGCTGAGAACTATTAACACCAGTTATGGGTAGGTATTGTTTCTTGTTCCTTTACTAGATAGCATTTGTCCATACCTGATTTTGTCAGAAAACTAAGAAATGACGTAACAATATCACACAAACTGAATTTCTAAATTGTCCAAGGTCCGTACAAACAAACAAAACCCCCACTTCTTATTTCCCTTGAACTATATGTGTTATGGTTTCCAAATTACTGTCTAGTCCAATAGATTATTCAGCTTCTTATTCACCTTCAAAGCTGGAGATATATATATCACAGGAGGATTGTTTTCTACTTAGATGCAGACTTGTCCATTCAGTGAGGGCATATCAACAGATATTTTCAACTTGCAGATAGTAATTTCTAAAATTTGTCTAAAACCTTTACCACACTTTGTGATATGATAACACAACCTCAGCTTTCCTGTACTTGCCGAAGTCTTAGCGATCAACACCATTGAAATCCCACCTCTTGTACCTTTCCCCCTTTACAAGGAAAGCAATTTTATGAGCAACCTTTCCTTAGCATCTACTCTTCAATAAGCTACTGAAGCCTAAGCACTTCCATGGGACAAGCTGGCATACAGGTCTTAAATAAAGAATCAGACACTTGGTAACAGGACCTGCTAAGCCTCCACAAATGTTTGCCTTTAGTCCTTACATAGATGCTTAGCAGAGGTTTTCATGCTTTGCACTCTGGCCTTCAGCAGAGGTGGTTAATACCTGCTGGCAGTCACAACCTGCTCAGGATGAAGGGTCATTAGCTGTGACACAGGCATATGAAACAGCAGGAACTGGTTTCAAAAGTGTTCAGCTCCTGTAAACAGCTTCATGTTAGTGGCCCTGGGTAACCACCCAGAACGAGCTGCCATGTCACACAACACACACTGGTTGTGTTCAGACACCTCAGCAGACTTCTGACAAAATCCCTGGCTTGGCATGGTTGTGGCACAGCTGAGAGCTGGCAGGTTCCCCACATCTCACTACCTAACATCTCAACAGTTTTGAAAACTTGGATGTTTAAATATTAATTTTGTATTGAAAGAGGAGCCAAATATATTTAGTACATCATCCACCAGCTGAGGGACCTGCACACCATCATTTGTTTTCTGCTGTGGTGGGAAGAGGTCTGGGGTGGGTGGGAGACCAGCCTCTAGCACAGAGCAGGCAGCTGGGAAGGAAGGAGCCTGAACAGAGCAAGATTCCATAGTCACATCAGCAATCCTGAAGTATGTGCTGTGAGCTCCTGATGACATTGGGGGTTTTAGTCCAACTTAAAACAACAGTAGAACTGACTCCAGAAAGCTTGTGATTCCCGATCCTGCTCCCCACAGACTTCACTATGTCAAGCTCAGAGTCACCAGGTGTGTAAGCGAAGGGAGCCCACAGGTAGTTTTTGCTTGCTTGGCCAGTGTCAGACTTCAGCTTTCATTGACCCGGACAGCAGTACACAGAAACTACTTCCACATGAATGAACTATTCTTGAATAATTTCACCAAATATTTTAAGATCCAAGATGCTTGCTTTGAAATACTAACCTCTACCTATCCTCCTTTTATCTTCACAAGCCAGGAGGAGAAATGCTGCCAAGGCAAGAATCTGTTTGGCTCACGATGAGCTCTGCAATAGGGTCCTTATAACATTTCAGTGCACTGCAGGCCTCTTGCTAATCATTGAGGTGAATGAGCTTGAGTGGCTGCCTGGAGTGAGCTTTAGGAGGACTCAAACCCTCCAGAGAACACAGGCACCTATGGTCAAATCACTTCAGTATGAGGGAGAAGCATTTTATTTTGTTTCAGTGGGTTTCTTTTGAAGTTGTAACCTCTCAAAAGCGGAAACTAAAAGCCATATCTTTCATCTTTTTTGCATCTCTCCCCATTTCATTCTGTCTAATAACTACCTTGATGTTTTCTTTAACTGTCCTGGACACATTTGATTTCCATGCATTGATTTTTTTCCTGACCTTAATTAGTATCAGAGTTTTTTTCCCCTTGTCCAACTCAAGAAATACTTTTTTCTTGCTCCCAGCTGCTACTGAATTTCTTTCCTTTTCAGATTTTATGTCTGGTCTGGCTACTCTGCCGAATGAACACAACAATAAACCTCTAACCGTTGGATCCCATTTGGAATTTGGATTCCTAATGCTCACTGCTCACTCTTCACTGCTCACTGCTACACTCTTCACCTATATTTCATGGCACAATTATTACCAAAACTCTGCCAAAATTAATATCAATCTCCAAAACAAAGGTTTACTTCTGTATTGCCATCCATCTGCATGGGTTTGTGCATTCTTCTCGTGAATAGCCCAGTCAGCAAGACTGCTGGCAAGGAACAGGCTACATGACCATATCTGTAGAGAACAGATGTCACTCAGGACATTATTGTTGCTGGTTTTGATGCTAGTAGGATCATTCACAGCTTTTCAGCATCCTTCTCATTACAAAGGATAAAGGGGGCCTCAAATGCAACTCCTTTGAAACAAAGAGAAAGCGGAAATTGTAAATATTCCTCTGGTGGTCCTCAACCACCCATGAAGACTAAGACTATCCAGAACTACACAACAAAGCAACATGAAATCTGGTCAAACTTGCAGCTATATCACTCGTGACTGTCTCAGTCCCAGGACTGGTCCAGAACCAGTGAGCTGGGCCCAACAGATGATACCTTAAGCATCCAGAGGCAGCATTCATTCCTTTTGCTACTTTGCACTATTATGACCTGTATTTATTCTCTGAATCAGGATAAACTTCTTCAGGTTTACATGCTTGGTTGGTTGCATTTTCCCCCCCTGAAAATAAAACCTAACGATAAATAGGAAAACAAAGACCTTTGGTCTTATTTTCCTTTGTTCTCCAGCCACTTCATTTCTGCCTGCATTTGGTATGCATGCAACACGGACAGGTTCCCAAAGGAACAAAAATTTTTGTTGTTTCTTAGGCGGTTAGTGTAGACGGAGCTGAAATCAGGCTCCAAGTAGCTTGTTTAGATTTTTTCCCTCTGCTTTATTGTGCCCAATCTACAAGCAAGTTTGGCATGAGCATCTATAGTCCCTACTACAAACACGGCAGAGAAGAGGGATGTGGTGGTTGCACCACTGTGCTTCACACACGTGTAAATGAGTGTTACACTGGATTACAGGAAACAGAATTAATAAATATGCTGTAGCCCAGTGGTTGGGAGGTACAATTAGATGTCTACTTTGAATGTAAAATTTCATCCATTTTGTTTGCAGCGTTTGCCATACGGTTCCCTTGAGAAAACAAGACACTAGAGGAAAGTCTTAAAGCTTTTCACACTTTCACAGATGCCCAGATCCATGTTAATTTATTCATCCTGAGCTGCTGATCACAGGCTTTCCTGGTAGGTGTTCTCAGCCACTGGGCCCTCTCAACAGTTAGTCACCTAAGAAAGCCCAATCCCACAGCAAACAACAGACAGTGCAAACAGCCAGGCCTATTAGCAGGAATTTCACCAGAAATTGCTGTTGTTTTGGTTACACAGACTGAGTCACTTTACAAACTCTTCAATCAGATTTCAAATTAATCAGAATTCATGGCAGCCTGAGTCAAGAGCTTTCATCTTTCTATTCAAAAGACAGGGCTGATTTACCAGACTGCAGTCCCTACACATGCAAGCACTTGTTCAATAGTCTCCCATTAGGAGTTGGGTCCCATTAAGATTAATCACACAAACCTTTACTGTATGAAGCTGAGTTCAACTCTTGACCCAAAGTCTGTATCTGCACATAGCTGGTGTCAAATATCTTAGAACTTCCACTTTGGATCTAGAATTTTTTTAAAAAAGTGTTGCTCAATTGATAGGAAAAGCTAAACTCCAGTATACAAATGCTTCCAAATAAAAAGCCAATCTTCCAAGGGTGAGATTTGACAAAAGTTGGAACTGAATCTTGGAAACTGTGTGGAAATCCCCCTTGGTATAAATGCATATGTGATAGTTTCACCTTTTTTGCCTTCAAAAGCAATGTGCAAACTCATAAACAATAACTTCCCAGGGCATAAGAAAATGAAGGATCAAAATTGTGTCAGACCCACACAGGTATCTGGAATCCTACGTTTCTTTTATGCAAATTTTCCAGAAAACTTCAAACACTTACGAGGCCCATCTCGCTTTTAGAAACACTTCTGATTTCCTTTTTGCAATAAGTATTTAATTTAATGAATGTTAAGAGAGATTTAAACATTATTTTTGGCTATGGACATTGTATGGCATTAAAAAATCAGTAGTAGTAAGAATAAACTTTAAAAAAAGAATATAATTAAGACAGTGACTGAGGTCCTCTTGTTGCAGTAGGTTCTACCTGGTCAAATCTTAATTGGCATCTGTCCACTTAACATCCTTTTGAACAAAGGATATTCTCATTCCAGGGCACAGTTATTCAGAGATAACTACACAGTTTTAATTTCATACCTTGCCTTAATAACAAATTAACTTGAAAGCATAGATAACCCTTTGTTAAATGCAGGCTGCTCTGGGCCTGCAATCTTTACTTACAATAGAATATTATAGAGCCAGGTTTGGACTGTATCTATAAGCAAACACTAAAACATAGGAACAAACTCAGGGGAACTTTTATTCTGGTGAACACCAACGTGATCAGCCTTCCTCATACTGACTGAAACAAAGCCCAGCAAAAAGGGCCCCGGATCAGGCTCACAAGTATTTGCAGTAAGACAATTTAAACTCTCCGAATGGATAGGAAACTTGCCAAGGTATATTACTGAAATTATCCTCTCTGCAATGTGAAGAGTGGCCCCTTTCCCTGAGGCCCAAACCGTCTCTGACGCTCCACCTTGGGACCTACACATGTTCCTGTGCACAGCAGATCCCCCATAGCTCCACAGCTGCACTTAGCTCTCCTCTCAGGTGTAGGAATATCAATCAAAGGCAGAGAAAATGTTATGACACGTGACTTGGGACACCTCCAGTTCCTGACTTGAACATTCCCATACAACCCTTGAGGTGACCACATGAGGAAGACTCTGCTCACTCTACCGCCAAGTCCCCGTGGAAGGAGAGAGGAACAAAGTCACCATCAGAGCCTGTTTCAGTCTCCACATAAATGTGAAAATAAGCAACAACAGTAAGTTCTAGAGATACCGATCACTTGCTGTTTGCTGCAGATTTGATGGGCTGCGGTCAGGCTATGGCCAAGGACTCCTGAAAATGCCCTTCTCACAGCCCAGCTGTGCCTATTCATCATCATCTGCTTCATGGGTATTTTAATCTGACGGGCGGGGGGGACCTAGACTTTCGTGAGTACTAGGAATGTTATGTAAAGAGAAATCTCACTGTTTCCACTGTGAAATTTTGCCTCAGGCAACTTATGAATGTTCCAGGGAAGATATTCACCATTTTCAGCAAAACAGCTGACAGATCCATCTGCTGCTCTTGGTGGTATTGGGTGCAATTTTCAAGTGTCTCAGTAACATACACTCCTACAGTCCCAGTGAAAAGCCAAGTTCCTCCAGCGTGATAGTTGCAAAGGAGGGGAGGCAATAAAGTTTTACTCTAATTTTTTAAATTTTAAAGGTAAATTGCTTTTGAAATATCTCAACACTGACGATGGTGAAGTTTGGAGGAACTGGTTTTATACAGTTACAATAAGTTTCCCAAGAAATGTAGTAGCTCAAGAGGGAATTTCAGGAGCACTTATTCTAATCCTTTTACTTTAGAAAACTTAGACTTTATTTTATCCAGAAAAAAAATCCATGGAATTTTAGTTGCCCTACAGTAAAAGTACAGAACCCTTTTTATCTTATAGTTTTTCAACAATAAGAATGTAGATTTATATTCTATTGCCATTTTCTTTGACAGCCATGTGGACAAAATTTTCACATAGTTGTTTTTAATGCAAAAGCAAAAATGCTTCTTTTGATATGAAAAATTGGAACATTTCATTTTGAAATTTATATTTATTGTACTAAAACCAGGTTTGAAGATCAAGTGCTTAATTTGGGTTTAAGTTACACGGCTTAGCTGAATCCACATAAATTTCTTCCTTAAGATTTTGATCAGCCTAACAACTAAAGTTTTCTTGTTTTGAAACCTTTCCCCTCTAATTTTTCAGAATGATTCTGAATTAAAAGCGAGTCACCACAAATTCATGGGTCAGGGAATTTTGAGCTTGCTCTGCCATGGATGTGTGAAACAGAAGGACTTGAATTCTGCTCTGTGGAAAAGCTCACTGTAAATTTGTCTGCACTGTACCTGCATGGGCACCTACAGCACAGCCATAGGCACAGTCATGCCCATAGGGTCAGCTGCCAGCAACCTCAGCTGTCAAACATCCTGCAGATAGGCTATCAGGGACACAGCTTCCATTAAACCACAGGGGAACACATCACCATGTCTGCAAGGGAGCCCCAAAGCTGGCAGCCTTTCTCTGTGCTTTGCATCAGGTTAACAAAACAAATAAAGACATAATTTGTTTCCTCTTTGTCACTACTACTTTGGTCTCTTGACCCATGTCAGCAAGCAGCCACTAGGAATCTGCTGCATCTGATGGGTCTCTTCACCTTGTGGATAGAGGAGAGCAGTATAAAAAAGTAGCCTACTGAAACTCATGTATGGCAGCTGCCAACCTCTTTTGAACTGCCAAGGGGGCTTTCATCTTCCTGTGAATGCTGCAGGACTGCTGCGGGAAGACATGGTGACAGAGCAACAACAGAAAAATTACAGAGACACAACTGTGTTCGGCGGTGCCAAATCTCACTCTCCCAGTGCTGGTTAAAAAGGCAAAGTTTCTCAGGCTTCCCTGTAAGATCACAGCTGGTACTTCTATGAATCTTCTTATTACATGGGAACGAGGCAGAGGTTCATAGAGAGAGACAGATGGCGAGGAGCAATGTTACTTATCCTAATGTGCATGTGAGACAAAGAGCTTTTTGGCATACCTCTGGATCCCAGTCCTCGCTGCGCCATGGCGGGCAGCCGATCCCCGCCAAGTGTTTGTTCGCCTCCACTTTTTATTCCTCCCCTCAGCGAGTCCGATCCTACTTGTCTTCGGTGTTTACATGAATCACACTAGATGTTTTCCAGAGATTTAGTGTCTAATGAGCAGGGCCAGCAGAAACAGCAGCAACAAACAAACAAGCCGACCCAAGCCAAGCTTGCCCGCTGCCGTGCATTTGCATTCACACAGGCCACCCCCTCCGCCTGCCCCTGTCTGCCAAACCATGAGGCTGGTAGCAAGAGTGGGAATGGGCAGCCCCAGGATGGAGCTTCAGGATTTGGGTTGTAGACGTACATATTAATCACACAGAAAACACAAACTGTGCCTGGGATTTTCATGTGGGAAGAGCAGGAGGGAAGCAATCTTCATGTTGGAGGGAAGGGAGTTATTAATTGTGGCTCAAGCTGGGACTTCAACTGTTGGAATTAGGAGCAGGCAAGGAGAAGGTAAAAATGCAGTTTGCATATTTGGTGAAGTATAGCTTAAAATATGAGTGAAGAAGGGAGGATTTTGATCTCTGAGGTGTAAGTCTATCGCTGGAAGAACCTCACTCATTCCAGCTTAATCATTCTTGTTTTTCAGCAGCAATGCAGAGGAGAATCTGCTCTCCTGAGCCCAACCTCCTTATTCAGCTGCAAATGGAAAAATTCACATAGCACTTCCACTGCCATCACAGTGGAAGTGCATCTGGAATTAATGCTGAAATCATATGAGCAGGATCTTCCGGGAAAGACCTTGCAGAACCAGACGCAGTACTCGAAAGAGAAGATAAGGCAAGATATGGCTCCATCACATGGCAATCGCTCTTTCAGACCACCTGCCAAGGATGCAATTCTTCATTCAGGCAACTAACTATTTATAATCAAGCTGAGGAAACCCATCCTACCTCCTGAAAACATGATAGCCAAAAATGTAAAGATTGCTCCTCAAACTAGCACTCAGAGGAAGGGGGAGGAGCTGGACTGGGAACTGGCAAGTTGAAGCAAGAAAATGAAGGGAATTGTTCATCCAGGGTATTTTTATCTTGTGGTTCTGTAGGCAGGAAGGGAAATGGAAAGGCAGAATATGATTTGCAGCTTATGCAGGACTTTGAGTAACTCCTAACTGGCACTCCATGGCAAAGGGAGATAAAGTAAGATGAAAGCATAGCCTTTTTTTTCTAGACCTATTACTAAAACAGTCCTGCTTTAATTCTTCACCAGAGCAAATGGTGTCATACTCACTTTAATACCAATTAAATTTAACCAGGTTTTACTTAGAAGTAACTAGAGAACTTTCTTTCAAATAAACCAAACAAGATTTAATGTTGGAAATGTGACAGATTGACAGCACAGGAACTTAAAAGTCTGCAGAAAAATTGTTCATGATCAACCCTGTACAAGCTCTACTAATTCACACACATTTATTTATACCTTAAGAACCCTGTATTCCAGCGTAGCCCACAACCTGTGTAAATTTTTGTAGTTTCAGCAAAGGGCTCTTTTCAGGCTTTATGGCATGTCAGCCGCTGACATCATTCTGTCTGCAGTCCACATAACACAGGCCTGGAAATCCCACTATTTCTTCCTCTCCCTGAGAAGATCTAGTGGGATCATCATGCTCAGCTGTAGTGGTGATGACTTGGTGGCAAGGGAAACCAAGGAATAGGGTCCTTCCCGGAGCAAGGCTTACGCAAACTTATTGTCATTGATGAACTAGTACAAACCTAGAGACAGTGGGCTAGTAATAACTTGAGATTAATAAGTATCATTTTGCTCAGGACTAGGTCCATGGCGATTCCCAGGCATCAATGTTCCTGTGACTTGCAATTAAAAGGAGATGAGGTAGCACATGTGCATGCACCCAGATAAGCTTAAAATAAATACTGAAAATGTTTGACAAACCTTTTTTTGTTTACTATTTACTTGTGATTTTTGTAACAACCACTAAGGAGGAGGAAAATAAAATTTCATTTGGCAACATTTTGGTTTCCTTCATGTTTGTAAGCAACTCCCACTGTCTCCACTACAAAAGGTAACAACTGCTTCTTCTGGATGTCCCACAACACTCCATGGCCAGTTTCCAGCTCCCACTGCAACACGTGGGAGTTTCCCTATTGGCTTCAGTGGGAAATAAGAGTAATCAGCACCTCAGAAAATTAATTAACTTCTATGAGTCATCTCTGCTTTGGCCTAAGCTGACTTGTCAACATCAGGGGCAGAAGTCTACTGGCACTGACTTTAAAATTCAAAGTACCCCTTCCACCTCTGATATAATTTCAACTAAGACCTGCTGTAGCCAAGTGCTTCAGGACTGGAGCATCTCTGAAGTTTGTGGGGCTGCTACCAGGTTTACAGGTCACTGTTTCTGGCTAGAATGTGTACAAGGTTCTGCTGCAGTAAACCAGGTTTCATGGTAACACACCATCCCTGCCAACTTACCAAAACCAACTGTGAGACAGGCCTTTGGCAAACAAGGATAGATGCAGCAATCTGAGCTACCATATACACGAGGCCTCTGGACATAACTACACTGTGGGGTAGGATTCAAAGATGCAGACTTTCCATGTGCAGAATGGTCTGGCTGCAGCCCTAGATCCTGTCAAGCGCATTGCTCCTTATTTGTATCTCCCATAACTGTCATATTTGTATATGTAATTCAGAGAAAAATATTCAGCACATAATTTTAAGAAAGGTTTCATTTAGAAGCTGAGTATTCATAATACTCCAGTATGTCCCATGCTTCTGCCGAGCACCACTTCTCTAAGTTGCACTGAACATAGAGTATTTCTAGTACAGATATTCAAACCTGCACCTTGATTTCTGCACTTCTTTTGCCACTACAAGTAGTTGTAATAACAACACCACTAGCAACAAAACTCTATTAATATACTCCAAACTAAATAAGAAAAAACCCTGCAGTGAGCTGAATTGGCATTCATTATTCCAGTTGTTTCATATCTTTAAATGATTCTGGTAAATCGATAAAGCTCTGCAAAGTGGCTGTTGTCTGCTGATTTCTAACTCTAGTCAGTGGCATCCACTCTTTAGTGCACCACACACTTGCTGTGTAGCCATTAGATGAAAGCACTATCACCTGTCAAACAAACTGCTAGAACTGTGATAAATTAATGATCAAATAGTACAGTCTGATGTACAGTAGCAGTGCCGAGGCTAGTTACAACCAGGCCTCATGCTTTAAAAATGTAGCTGACATTAAAAAAAAATCAGCCATTAAAGAAAAATGTCACACAGCTTTTCAAAAAAATATCTATTTAAAAAATGACCACATACTGATACTCCAGGATTTGCGGTTTTACTTAAAAAAAAAAAAAAAAAAGTTGTGAATGTTACAGTAAAACCTTTCTGTATACTATGAATTTTCAAGGCAAGCAACAACATGCAGCTAAGCAGAGAGGATGTTTGTATTTTTTTGGTAAGTAGTACTGTGTACAAATCTGTACCTTGGAGGAATCCTCTCGTGTGTCATGGACAAAACTCTTGTTTGCAAGGAAAATGTCCCAGGTTCTTCTTTTTCCCCTAATGCTTTTGATTTTTGACATCATGGGTAAAATATTTCAAGGGAGCTCCATATCACTTCTAAATATAAACAATACAAAATAAGCCTTTGCTTTTGAAGCACTTGACATCCTTTGAGCTTTGAATTTCAACTCCTAATAACTCTTGATGCTCACTGCATTAATGTATAAAGTCCTTTTTGTGAGCTAGAAATGGTTCCTCATGTCCCTCCTGCCATTGGCTTTATGAGCTTAATTTATTCTTTTTAATATAAAATCTCATTACCTGAACATGACACCACCACTTCCATTTTATCTTTGATATAAGAACAGAGAGAAACCAAAATCAAACCCTTAAATAAAGTCTGTAATCATCCCTCACTTTCTCTTGCTTTTCAAATTTCTAAACAAAATTAAGTAAAAATACCTTCCAGGGCACACTAAGAAATGTAAAGAGTGGAGGAAAAAAGAAGAAAATTACTTTATAGCGAACTAACAAGGGACATAATTACTTACACAAGCAGCATATCTTTTTCTTGATGATATTCCTTCATGTTTATTTTGCTATATTTGTGAAAGATAGGGAGTGCCTAGGAAGAATTGATACGCTGGAAAGCTTGATCTATTGAAATAAGTTCTGAACAAAGAGTTACTTAACCTTAGGCAAGATACACTTTTTCTAAACTTTACTTTAGCATAAAACACTTAAAAGACCATAAAATATGTATTAATGGATTTTTTAAAAAAATCTTTAAGAAACTGAAATAACCAAGGAAAAGCCACCTTTGAGAGAAATCACTGAGACTGAGGATTTAGTAAGGACTTTCTGAGTCCTGATTTTAACTGAAAATTGGAGTGATCAGGGTATTAGCACATGAAAGCATCACTTCCATGCACTAATGGCAGTTCCTTTATGTTGTTGTTGTTGTTAGAGATGTGACTTAAGCGTTGACTTAAATTACGAATTTGGCAGGGATCAAACTCTGTGATCT
Source organism: Pseudotriccus pelzelni (assembly GCA_035584735.1). Lineage (NCBI taxonomy): Eukaryota > Metazoa > Chordata > Aves > Passeriformes > Tyrannidae > Pseudotriccus > Pseudotriccus pelzelni. Next base: position 10,852,294 of record JAWMRA010000020.1, read on the forward strand.
AATTATGTCTTAGGGCTTTCACTGAGTCTTTTGAGGTAGCTGGTTGCAAAGATAAGGACTTTTTCACAAGGAACATGTTTTTCATCAGAATTCACATCCCAGATCCTGCAGGATCTTTATTCTCTGTCCACTTATTATGAAAACCTTCAACAAATAAAAGCTTACATCCCTGGAAAACTATATTTTAACTGTGAAATGACAACTAGTCCTTCAGAGACCCAAAGATCTGTAAATTTTTTTTAACTCCTGTGCTTTTTCCTCTGATACCAACAATAAGTGGGACTGTGTTCATCTGAGGTTACCATGCTGCATCTATTGCTGTGAGCATCAATTAGAATGAGTGAGAAAACAAAACCAGGCATTTTGCGTTGCTGAAGCTTGATTTCAGGTGGCCTATGACATTCCCGTTTCCCACTCAAGCATCACTCAATGCTTTGGGATTAGAGTGTGTTTTAAAACTATGACAACTTCAAAAATTTCATATATATCAGCAATAGGAAGCTGGATTTTGCCTTCACACCAAGGTAGGAATAGATGAGTCCCCCTGAAAATCTGTGCAAATGGATACGTGAGAATTAGGCTCCGTGAACTCACTATCCAGTTGCACTGGGAAAAGAAGAAAGCTTCCTAATCGGGATGAGAAATTGATATGTTGTTGAATATAGATTGGATACATTGATTCTGATGTACAAACGCACACTGCGATAATTATACCAAAGGGTACAACCCTAGTAAATTAAACCATCTTAGCTGACTTGAGCTCATTTTGTCATTTATCCTTTGTTTACTTTTCCAGTATTACTAAGGACCCTTCATTTAATTAAACATACTCATAACATTCCTTCAATTAGATAAATAATGCAGCTGCTTCCTCCATCACATAAGGATGGAGAAATCAAGATAATGCAATATTTATTTTTATTCTAGCTCTCTCTCTGTCAGACACTTTACAATCAAACCCAAGGTGCTGCAAGGTCTATCAGTGGTATTTCCATTCCATATAGATATTAAAAGAAGTAAATATCTCATTATCTACTTAACTACGATAATCTGTTTGTGTTAAAAATTTTGGCAGACCAGGTAAGGGAAAATTGAAAGTGGTTTTAGAAAAATAACTTATTAACAGACTCTACAATGATAAAATGCTTAGAGATAAATACGACAGATAGTAAAAGCTAGCTTCAACCACTGATTTCAAACTCTTACAGACGGTTGATGGTTTTTTAAATAAGTAGCAATTAGTCTGAAGTAATCCATTTATCTTCGCTGCAAGTGACTGAAATAAAGAGAAATTAGATAATACTACATGCAGAGAAACAACTAAGTGATAACAGAAATGCAATCAGATAGTACTGAACAAAAATTATAAAGGCAGGGCAATAATATATAGTTCATTTGCTTATTGGAGGCTTTGATTCATTCCCTGTGGTAATTGTAAAATTTAATAATATCTGTATACTTACAGTGTTCTGAAAAAAGCACCACCATTACACATTGTTATCCCTGTAGGTTGGATGACAAACGCCTGGGGCAATACTCCCATCAAAGCATGTGACATACCCAACATGGATCTTCTAATCTTCATAGGGACGACAACTGTCATTTTTAAAGTGCATGGCAAATGAAGAGGGTATAAGAAAGGAAACTTATTTTTGGGGGGGATGCTGTTGGTAGGGACTGTTAAAGTCTACAGTGCACTTTAAAATTGCAGTAGCAAAATCCAGGTAATTCACTTGAACAGTTGTATAGATTTCTTAATGTTTAAAAACTGCTGTCCAGGCTGGGAATAACCATCTGTTCCTTCGAGAACTCATACTCTCCTAGCTAATATATACAGCTAATACACTGTATAGCCTGTATGTGAAAAATAGATCAATGACTGCCAAAGGAAGATCTACACTATTCCAGCAAACAGCTCTGATTTAAAATTTTGTGCCTTTTTTTTTTTTTCTGATGGTAAGTAAGCTCTGTAAATGAAATAAAGATTCAGCAGACTGTTGATTTCTATTTACATTTTTTTGCTCATGTAATTTTTAGCACTAGCCCTTGTCTGGTTCTCTTCGTTTTTCTGTGCTACAGAACGTGGCACAGATGGTAAAATAACCCACCCCAACAGTTTGAATAGGATTGTCACTTTAATGTTCAATGTGTTTTCTTCTTAACATTTTTTTCACATTATAACAAGACTGTAGTGTGAGACACCTTTTGTTATGTATATAAGAACAAAAGCAGTCAGAACAAATTCAGTACACTGGGCAAGAGAACTAGGAGTTGACAACAGTTAATAGAGAAGATACTCTATATTAGATTTAACCTTCTCTTAAATTTTGCCTTCCTGAGACTGCATAATATATTGGTCAGACAGAAGAGTGTAGTACTCTTTCAGATGGAAAAAGCTAATGCAGGATCTAGATTAAAAACAAAAAACACCCCCATTATCCCCCCAAACCATGAATTGAAGATATGTTTTATTCCAAGTGCTGCCAAAGTAACCACTGTCCTGTGGCAGCTATAGTAGTGTAAATACACATTTCACCCAGAGCCTATAAGCCATTTTTTTGTGTGACCAGTGAAGTGAAAGTGTAGTCTGGGAAAAAGGATCATGGACTAATGAAATCAGAGCAGTTAATGACACCTGAAAACACTGACCATTTTAGTTCCATTAAGTGGCACTAGAATCAAATCCATTCATCCAGCAGCCTTTCCCTACATCTTGCACTCAAAATAGCAGCTTGTTATACCTACTTAAATTCCTTCCATAGGTTGCAGTAAGATGATGACTGGACCAACTGACAATGGGTGGCTGCAAGCACTAGATGGAGTTAAACATGAAATACCTCTGTTCAATCAGTACAAAATAAAAGTGATAAAATAAAACCTGTTTCACAGGAAGTTCTTTCTGTACAAGATTTCGTCTCTTTAAGAAAAAAATCCGGAATGACACAGACGATGAAGCCATTCTCTTTTTGAATCAGGCCTGAAATTCTCAAGGAGTGTGGGCTGATAATTTCTTTCAGTGGAGTACAGTACTGAGAGATGGGACAGAGACTTAGATCTGCACTCAGGTGCGGGGATAGACGAATTTCAGAGACTCACTAGGGCAAGGACAGCCTTTTCTGTGTCTGTTCATCACTACTTGCAAAATGGGCTCCCATTCCCAAGAAGGGCCTCCAAGATCTGCAGCAATAAAAAAAATACTAACTAGTAACAAAAAATAAGTATACTTATATTGAACTTTTAAAATATAGGCATGGAATTTAATGCAGTCTGCATTTCATTAGTTTCCCAGACTGGATTCACTTGAATGAAATAAGTAGACCATTTTAGAATAAAATGCCTGAAAACAAGAATGCTAGATAAAAAATTCCCCCAAACTGTCTATTATCAAAGAAAGCTTATGCTTTTAATCCAGTCTATCATTTCAGAAAAGAGCTTCATGGGAACGTGCTGGTTGTGCTTGGAGGTTTGAGATGTTTCAGGAACAAGATAATGCAGCAATGATATACCTAACCCAGAAACTCTGAATGAGGCTGGACTTGATAGGCAGCCAGACCAGCACCAGCCAGCACTCACCAACCCCTGGCAAGATTCATATTCCCAGTGCAGAGGGAATGAATACACTTTTCCAATCAGCTGAGAGCAGCTGAAGCAATATTCCTGGAGAAAGCTGCAGTACAGGGACTGTGAGTTGCCAGGCAGAGGATCAGCAGCCAGTGCTTCTCAGCGCCCGAGGGTCAGCATATTCACACACTGAATACTCCCAGGAGGGCAGCACAGGTACCAGGGCAGTGATGACTGACAAGGAGGACAAACAGAATAGAAATAATAGAAAGAAGTTTTCTTCCTCGTGTCAGTATGCTGACATAATGTTGCTCATTGCCTGACTCACAATTTAGGCATGGGAGAATGTATACACAGATCTAACACATATGTATGTTCACTAATGATACCTCAGCATATATTTTACAGAAACAATGCTAATATGTTTTATGTTTAATTGACCAAACTGTGCAGACCACTCTGCCAGGAAATGTATCACCCCCAGACAGGAGCTCCAAGTACAGCTGCATTTCAGTCTGTTTGGCTGTATGGATTCAGCTAAGTCCATGTTAACAAGACATGGTCCTGGTCTGCCAGTGATGGTCCATATCATTCACTGTAATTAAGATGCAATTTTTGTATTAGACCTACAGTGTTTCCAATGGTCAAAATTTTGTTTCAACTCTTCAAATACTGAATGTCCGAAAATATCTTTGCAGGCATCAGCAATGGGATTTTGTAGTACAGTCAACTAATTTTTTTCAAAATAAACCTTCCAGAGTTTACAAAACGAAATTTGCCTTCCTATTCTTGAATCAGCCAGTCCACCTTCAATTCTAGAAATATTTTGTCAAATCACAGAAGATGATTTTCCATGCTGAAGAAAGAGACTTGTTTTATAAGCACATTTAGTCCATCCTCCCTGTGCTGAGTGTCCTAAGTTTTGATTTTTAAATGTTTTGGCTATCTTAAGACTCATGGAAACCATGTTGACAAAAAATAAACTTAAGTATCAACTTTTTTTGTCTTCAAACAAGTCTGGGATTTTAAATCACTATCCATAAGTTTCCTGCAAGGCCTTTTCTTCCTTTCTACAGCTCTGTGATAATCACTGTGGTCATGAGGTTTTATGCTCTTTTTATGTTATAGAAAAAATGTCTTAAAAACCTGCTTTGGCAAAGTCCTTCCGGATATGTCACACTTCCTTCAAGATGATCATTGCATTGATAGAAATTTCTAAGATGCCTGATCTGAGACTGAAATAAAGGAAATATTCACATTTTTAACTTACACAAAGAGTCAAATCAGTCTTTCTGGTTTTAATTTGATTTCTCACAGACCAAGCAGCCAGGATACAGATTTGCTACTATTTCATCTGGGTGTTTCTTTTAGTAATCGCAAAATGAACTCAGCATCCTTACAATTGAGTTGATAATTCTGTAGACACCTGTATACTCCTCAATCACTCACTGAAGTATTTGATAGCGCCACCTGAAGATTTAGCCTTAAACTCTGAACCAGCATAAAACAAAGCCCACTGAAAACTATGATACGGTATTTGATTTAGTGTGTGTAGAACTCGTAGATGAACAGTAGCCTTTGACAACCCCACGTTGCAAAGATCTCAATGATTTATGCTTGCACTTTTGCAAACATGATTTATGCAGTGTGGAGCTCTCTGGGCCATGAACATCCCCTATTACTATGAACTTCTTGTCCGTGTCCCAGTTTACTGGTTACTGAGAACTCAGTGCACAGAGACAATGGCAACCTATTGTTCACTCCCTAAATCTCCAGTACCGTGTTCTGCCCAGATGTAAAAAGGTAACTTGATCCCAATTAATGAAAGTGACTGGGTCAGCCTGTCACCTCCCATGCTCTTTATGTGCTGCTCAGACATCTATACGCTTATTAAAACCTCAGGCACTCTACATAAGCTCTGCCTTGAAACCAGTTGCCAGAGGCATCACTGCTCAGAACCTGTCTACAGGTTTCTTGGTTTCAGATCTGACATCACATAAACCTCTCTTATCCGCCTTGGCAGCACAGATCAGATGAAAAGCGGCCCCATCCTCACAGAATAATACTCAAAAAAAGGATGGAGGCACACAATAATAAACATTTCACCGCTGCTGTTCCTCACAAATGTACCTTACTGCTAACATGCTCCAAGGTTAGAAAATGCCCGCAACACTTGGCAAACCTCCCTTATTACTTTTATCAGATTCAGAGTGCGGAACTTTTTACTGGAAGCCTTTTTGCAACTAATTGTCTTTGTACTGTTTAAGGCAAAGCTGGAGCACAAGCAGTTCAGCAAATAATTTCTGGAAACATTTTCACTTCTGAATAATTTTTGCCCTTAGACTGATTTTTACTGTCTGAGTTTCCCTGCTTGAGTTGGAGTGGCCACCAGTCACACAGCATCATTTTTGCTCACAACTGGATGGGTAACTTCCATCTTTACACAGTACTGTCAGTTAAAACCTAAACCTGGAATGCCCATAAGGGTGAGGTGACTTTGATAGAAAGAAGAAAGTAGTCTGAGGTATCTGCCTTACATTTGGACTCAGAGCTGCCCAGTGTCCAAATAAACACAGATGACAGCACAAGATTCCTTGTTTCTTCAAGCAGACTGGAGCCACTGCTGTCCTGCAAGAAGCTGTTCCAGTGCCCTGTGGCTGCTCAGTGGTCCTCACCTCTTTTGCAACAATGCAACACAATCCTTCAACTTCAATAAGCAGCTTCCTGAAAACGCAGTTGTAACCTGTGTCTGCTTCTCCCAACCCCACAACCTAGAACAACAGGCCAGTCCATCTTCAAGAGATTAAGCTCTTTTCTTTTTATTTATATGGCACACAGTGTAACATTCAGGTTAGGCACATAAGAAGAACAAATGGTCTCTTAAAAAAGCTTTGAACTTTATTTCTTCTTCAAAGGAGTTTGGCTCTTGGAGGAAGTGGTTTAATAACTGAACTTGCCAGCACAGGCAGGAAATAGTATTTCCTATGTACATGCTGGCACCAAAACTAGATTGCAGTAGGAAAGGTTTCTGATTTCCCTTAAAAAATCCCGTGGGATTGGAAGAGCAAAGCTTTGTCTTGGAAAGGACTTTACTCATTTGAATTTTCAGCTGCTGGTTCATAGAAAGAGTTTGGACCTGGTTTGTGGTACAAATCAAGGGGACAAGAGCCTTTACCAGCACTGAGTGATAGGGATGGCTGGAGCCCTCCAGCTTTAACAAGAACCCGTGTTTATTATTGTCAGAATTTCCTCTTCTTTTGCAGGCTCTTTCACAGACTGGCTAATGGGTTTCCAAAAATACTAACAAGTGCTGCCTTAAGGCTTTGTTGTGCTGCACAACATTAAGCAACAACAATAGGGAACAGCTGCTCCCGAATAGCTGTGCAGTTAATTCCACTATATACCTACAGTATGTCTCCGTGCTCTGCATTAACAGAGCTATTGCACATGCACCGTCCAAACAACAGTGGAAGATATTCCATAAGGGTCCTACACATTCCAAGCAAAGTCAATGAGAACCAGACTCAGATGCTCACACTGCCCTTGCTGCAGGACACATGAAAAGCAGAGTAAATTAATGTTACAGCAATAATATGATCATCGCAACAGAAGAAGTTTGCGTGTGTTTTTTCATTTGTATGTGTATCTTTAAAATAACTATTAGATAGTCTAACATCTGGTTTGTCAAAGAAGTTTGTCAGGTATTTCACAGATGTGTAATACTTTTATTTTTACAATCTGGAATAATCACAGTCTGGCATACAAAGAAATAGGTTTTATAATTGCCTTCCTCACCCAAATACATCCCCATCTCCAAGATATGCACATGAAACGCTTAAATTAAGAAATAACTCCAGGATGATAAAACCTATACTTATAAGAGGTTTATATTACAATTTATAACAGGCACATTTGCTCAGATCTTGGCTTTCTTTAATAACTTTTCAATTCTTAGGCCCAGCTGGAAGCCTAAATACAGGCAACAGAAAATTGGCATGTTTTGTTCAAGGTAATTGAAAGGATACCATGTTAGTCTTACCATGGCCAGGTTAAAGCAGTTCTGCAAGTCTCCAGAACAAAAAGTATATTTATGACATACATACTGGCAACAAATGCAGCCGTTTAATGTGAGATTTGAAATGGAGATTCATCTCAAACCTCTTCTATTCTCACTTGATCAAGATTACTCTCACATGTGCTCCCATCTCAGGGTGTTCTCTGACTCTGCCCTGGTTTTGCTACTGTCCCTCCAATAGCACATCTTATAAAACACTTGAACCAGAGGCATTTGAAAGCAGAGATGCTAGCAACAGTTGGCTGGGGAAGGAATAACGGCAGCCCCTGGCACAAGGCTGGTCTATCCAGAATTTTTGTCTAGCCCACGTTTTCAGCTGTGCACTGTTCAAAGTTAGGAAAGTCATTTCACCTCCATGGGCCTCACTTTCTACACACCTACTATGATGCTGGTAATACTGGTCTTCAAAAAAGCCTTCATAAAGAGATGCTCTTTAACCTCTGCAGAAGAGCTAGTTGGCAGAGTACTTCTCTTTCTTTAACTTATAATGTTACTATATTTCAGGACAATAAAGAAAAATAAAATTAAAAGGCCACCGCCTCTTTAAATTCATGAGATAAAAGCAATCTCAGAATTATTTACATTAAAGGAAAAGCACAGTTAGATGATGACATTAGGTGAAAAAAAAAATCTTCTAGTTGGTGAGCAGTAATCTGAGCAAAACTTTAAGAGATATTTAGGTATTTACAGCTCCCTTATCCCATGAAAACATTATCTTAGCATCCTACCGGCTGGGCCAAGCCATCTGCCTCCAGCTATGCTCCAGCAATGGCATCAAATGCAGCTGCATCACACACTGCTCAGGAAGGAATTGTTGCTAATGAGCCACAATTTAAAATACTTTAAATTACAAAGTACTCTTCTGAGTAAAACATGACATCTCTGCCAGGGTTAGGGTGCCTGGACAGAGACACTACATGCCAAGGGTATGTGTGAGATGAAGCTCCATTAGCAGAAGCCTGTCATTATGGTTATGCTGAAGGTCCTGCTGAGCCATGCTGACAGAACTCAGGAGAGGTGAATCAGCTGCTGCTTGTGTTTGCTGCACCAGCTGGGGTTCATGAACTTTTCCCTGACCTCTCTTCTAATTCAAGACTTTGTGGTTTTTCAGTGATTTAAAATTTTAGCTTGAATGTGTATATATATATATATGTGTGTGTGTCTGTATATATATGTGTGTGTGTGTATATATACACACAATCTCTACTGTGCTAAAATTAGGTTCTCCACAGCTAAAAAGATCCAGGGACAAAAGTAGCTCACATTTGAGTCTCTGCTAGGGGCCAGGAAGAGGAAAAGCAGCTTCATATCAACATGACAGATGCAGAGGTACTACTGTCTCAGTGCATCTGCACTGCTCAGCTTTTAATGTGAACCTGTTACTTCTGGTCACTGCAATACCAAATTCAGAGCCTGCACTGGCACCTCCACAAGGCTTTGTACCTGCTGTGTAAGGCTTGCAACCACTGTGTACTGTGCAGCCCACTCCCCTGCCACACCCTGGGCTGTAGATACAGGCATGGAAAGAGAGAGGATAAATCCCTCATGGGCAGGACTGAGATCTCTCTGTCTCAGCTGGATTTGTCTTTGCTTGAAAAACCCACATTACCTCTGTCTACAGGATCTGCACTGCACCTATACTGGCACAGAGGAGAGCCTGTGCTCAGTACCTGTGCTGAAATCCTAATTCAGAGTTTTTCTTTGAGATAGCTGCGATATGTTCCCACTGCTCTGGGACGAATAGGTGCTCAGATGCAGGAGTTATAAGCTCTGTACAGGTACATAGAGAGGAATGAGAGACACTGAATGAAAAATGTATATACAGAACTCTGAACCTTCCCTATAATCAAATTGGGAACGAGATTCCCCAAGTAACACAGCTGGGTCCCCCCAGCCTTTTTCTTTTCACATTGCTATGAAGTAGCAATCGTAACTACAAAAAAATGTCCCTCACCCTCTGCACCTCGGCTGATGGTCAAACAGAGGATCAAGAAACAGAAATATCCATAATCTTAGTCAGACACAGAATGAAACAAGGCATCTTTTTCCTGCTTCCCTGGGATAATCTGAGGAACTGACAAGTGATACATGAAACAGTAAATTTGAAAAGAAGGTTGGAACAGTTAAAAATGGCTGTGTGTTGCTCATCATCTCTCTGCAAGGACAGCCACGCACCTTTACTCTGTCTGATGCCAATATATGTTGGCAAACACAGAAGCACAAAATACACAGAGAAGTTTCCTCACCTGCTTTGTACAGCTTCCTCCTGTGAAGACCAACACTAATCAAAAAAGTTTTCACACTGAGTTTGGTGATTGAACTTTCTTGATGCATAAAAAGTCCTTGTTACAGTGTGTGTGTCCTCTGAACCTCCATATATTTTCATGCAAGTCAGAATTTCTTAGTGTCATACCTTACCATTTGCTCAGTGTTGGAATTCAAAATTTTTTTTATTAGCTCGGGTCCTCCAGTTACAGAGATGAATCAGGCCATCATTCTTTCAAAGACAGGCTGGGCCTACTTCACATACCTCTTCACAGTTCAAACACTGCACTATATACAATTAGCATGCAAGACTTGTTGCCTGAGGATATTGTAGAGGCCAAGAGTATTAAGAGGTTCAAAGTAGGATTAGACAAATCCATGCAGGATAAAGGTCCATCAGTGGATGATCACTAACCACTATTATCTGAAACCCACAGAACATGTTGGGAGAAGCACTGCTGTGTATGCATCCTACATCTCAGCCTCTTCCTGCGGATTGACTACCATGCAGGGCTGAAAACAAGATGCAGCTCCAGACACAGTCTGCAGTTCTTACAGTAAGGAGAAACAAGAACATGACCATAAAACTGTGAACCAGAAAGTCAACACTGACAGCAATGAAGGCAAAGAAGCAACAAAAAGTTGTGGTTTTTTTTTTAAATAAACCTTAATTACTGTAGACAAAACACAGACTATAAAAGCATTCCATCACTCTCCCTTCCCTTTATTCCTTTTGGTCCTTGACCCAGGGATATGGGCTAGATCCAATCTTCCTACCACAGTTAGTGACACTTGCCTCTCTGCTCAGGAGTCAGCTACAGGAGAGCCTCAATGGCTCTGAGATTTAGGAAAGCCACCCTGAACCCTTGCTCTTTCAAAGCACCTGCAGCTGATCCCTCTGAATCACTTATCATCCTGTCCCACAGCCACTTCCATTTTCAAACGTTCAAAAATCAGCATCCTTTCACTGCAAAGGATTAGTCTAACAGAACCAGACTGTTCCAGGGTTATTTTCTCACTAGTTCTTTTAATGTGGTTGTTTTCTTTACCTGCTATCATACGCATTTAGAAGTCCTTCATTTTGAGAACATTTTCTTTAGCGGATGAAAAATGTGCTTTTGAAGTATTTCTGCTTGGAAAGAGTTTCATAAGATAAAAAAATATTTCAAGAGTGATTCTATACCAATGCAATGTTTTCATTTAAAGTAGACAAACAACAAAGTGGCTTAGTGTTTGTTGGTGCCTTAGTTACAGGCAACATTTTCGTGGGAAAAAAATTCCTGCCCAGGTAGTTAAACAAATACGAAAAAATAAGGTTTACTTCTGGCTAAATTTAGAGCAAGACATTTAAAGGTACATGTGCTTCCTCCTGGTGCCTAGAAAGTCTGAAATATAACTATGCTATGGTGCTATTAATGCAATTTGAAGGCTACTAAATTTGGGGAAATCAAATTGTCATACTCATGGTCGGGGTTAAAGCTGTATCAGTTATGCCAGTTCTCAGGCAGAGAAGAATCAAAAAGCTTTCTACTTTTATTTGAATAAAAATAAAGCGTTTGAAGCATTACATACAAACATTTGTGATACAACAAAATATTACATCTGCTGCCTTAATTATACATGAAATAGATTAACCCATTTGCAAGACACGTGTCATTAAAATATTGTAGGTAATGATAATCTTGAGGAAAAAATGCCACTGAATTATGCAATTCTGAGGAAGTCACAATATTTCATTTGGAAGGGTGGGAGTGGTGCTCACTTTTTCTTTCCTCTAAAAATGTTTACTAAAATCAACATAATCCAAGCAAAGTTTCAGTGACCTCAACAGGAGTACTCCAAGAAGGGGGAAAGGAAGTACTAATCAAAATACTGAGTCCAGTTCTGTATGCTTTTAAGATAAGACTTTCATTACGAAAATTTTAAATTATATGTCATATTTTTTATTGCTCTTTAAATCTTGCAAGCTCAATGCCTGGCTTGTATTCTTCTCCAGCTACTCATGATGCAAAATTAGACATATTCTTTTGAATATATCCCTTGAGGGGTTGTGGGTGGATCTTGGCACTGGATGCTACAAAATATTCTCAAATCAAGAGCTTTCTGTGTTAAACAATTCAAATCCCAGGAGACCATCCAGCCAATTTACCAAGTATAAATATAGTCCCTCTGCCATTCACACTGAGCACAGTGAATTCCATGCAAAATCCCAGGGGAACTAGAAGAAATATTTTAATGTTCAGCAGTAGTCTTTAATTTTGCATTCAAATTATGTCACTGACCACTTTTCTCATTCCTCTTGAGGCAAATGCCTCCCTCAGAAGGCAGGTTTTAGGAGAGATAACTCATGGTCCTTTTCCTAACCATGCTGGCTGATCCTGGGGCTGCCTCATTTGTCGGTTTAGCACCAGCTAGTGGATTGTCTCCTAACATATAACCAGTTCTATGAACTGCAGAATACCTCTGGATAGGGTGTGTCCCTAAGGGAAGCAGGGCTTTATGCCTACAGTTAAGGTTACTCAGCATTTCCCAGTATAAGGTCTTATTTCCAGATCCTTACAGCTTTGCTAAATAAACTGGCCTGAAGTCTTCCATAATGAGGCTCTGCCTCAGGCCGTGTGTTTTGGAGAACTGCTCGTGTTACTAATAAGGCAATAATCCATATTGCAGCTCGATTAGTAGTCAAAATGGTTGACAAAGTCTGTAATTATAAAAAGAAAAGTTCCTTGTGCTGACATATCAAAACAGACCTCTCAGGCCGCAACAGGGAACAACCACAATAAAGGATTCTCTGCTCCATTAACTGTAAGGAAAGTGAGTAGGAGTTTGGCCTGAATAAAACATACTGTGAAAGGAAGAAATATTAGAATCAAATGCTCATATAAAAGCTTTGCTGCAACATCAATAATCTTCAAAGTACTTAACTAGGGAGGTAGGCACTGCGATGCCTCTCTGACAGATGGGAAGATGGAGGCAAAAAGGAGCAGCTCGGCTTCTTGCAGGCCTGGGAAAGGCAGCAGTGTAAGCCTCAGAGAGCATCCTGGGGTGCATAAAAAGAAAAAAAAAAAGGTGCCCAGAAAGAGATGCTAAAAATCCTCCTTTACTTCTGAGAAGATTTATTTTACTACCTCTGCAGTCAGAAACAAGTTGTACAATGTCTTGCTAGAACTGAAATTGCTTTCTTTCGAGGAGAACGGAAAATTTCACACCAGGAATAGCAACAATTGTTATCTCTGGGATGTACGATTTTCATAAAGTGAGCAAATAAATTGAACTATGAGAATCAAAAGGTATTAGACTGAGCAAATTTTTTTTTGCAGGGAAGAAATACTAAAAACTAACACAGCAATTTTATCAACAGTGTAATTGAGAGCACATTAGCATAAAAACAGCACCTCTTGCTGGAAAGGATTTAAGTAGGGGCTCTACAGGCCTTTGGCATTGCTAACACCCATCCCTGGACCAAGCCCTGCCTGAGGGAGAGACGATTGCTCTGAAGGGCTGGGATGTGTGTGTGAAGACTGCAATGGGTCCTGGAGGGCTGGCTGGACTGGGATGGGATTCCTGCTGGTGACAAGGGTGGCCTCTTCAGCAGCCCAGCACAAAGCTGAGATGAATCCAGCTGTAAATTAATTTAGAAAAGCAAGCAGACACACGGGCGGGGTCTGTGTGGGGTTGGCACATGCAGCTATTTCCGAGCAGACGGTCACTTCCTCCTCCTGCCTGAAATGAGCCTCATCCCACGCAAAGTTTCCAAGCCTTTCATTAGTGGTTGTGTTAGTGTATAATAGCTATAATGAGAAGGCCATAAAAATCCAAAGTTAGCTGAGGGTCCTTAACCATTACGTGGCTCCCTTTCCAGATTTTTATTTAAACTTTAATGACTGCCACATAAGATCAAGCAACAACAAACAACATTTGTATTACAGCTGTATTATTTAATTCCCATTAGCTGAAAATGCCAGGCTACTGGCCAGTAGCTCAGGAAAATAAGTGGTGACAGGTGAAAGAAAAATACCCTTCCTGTACCTCTTCAAGCCACTTTAAAGCCTGAGGCTCTGCAATGTCATTTACACCTAATGAAATCTAATGTCAGACCACACTATTTAGCCAAATGTTATCCTTTCAGGAAAAAAACGGACCTTCCTACTTTTAAGGACATGGTGCTCTTTCGGGCCATAATTTCTACTGTCTAATTAAACCATGATAGAGCTGATCCCTTCAGATTTGCTATTAACTTATTTATTTCTGCTTTTGAAGGTGCACTTAATGCCACCTTATATATTGGGGGATCTAGTTGCTTGAAGGATGTAATTTACCCTCTGGTTTAATTAGATCAGTGACTTTATTGGACAGCCTAAAACATCTGAAGTAATAATCACAGTCCAAACTTTTAATTCTGAATCAAGCACAAAAGAAGGAGTGCATACTTCTGTTAAGAGTGAAGTATTTTAAAGGGCTGCTTTCACCTCTAATGGTTGCAGTATCATTTTACAGTTAGTTCTGAAGTGTTTTGGGTAACCCACTAACATAGCAAATGTAGAGTAACAACAGACTCGACGTTTTCCATCACACTCTTAGACTTTTCAAGACAAGTCCAGGAAGCAAAATTAGCAGAGTGCAAATTCATATTGATCTGCCTGGCTTCTGGAAAAATAAATTTTCTTTCAATGTCAATTAAAGTTAACAAAGTGAGATTTCAATCCGGTTACTTAAGTAAAAGGTCATAAGAATGGGTTAAGGGAAGATAAATCGCGTACACACACACCTATCACTTTTTTAGAGAAACATACTGTGTGTTCAAAGAAAAGCAAGCAGTAAAAGAATTTTAAAAGATGAGATATAACCAAGCTTCATCAAGCTCCTTCACCTTTACCAATTTTCTTATTTGCTCATTCATAAGCATGTCTAGTGTTTTACAAAAAAGATAAAAAAAAAAAAAAAAGGAAAAGAAAAAGAATTCAAACCCCTTTAGGATTTCCAATACAGATATCTGTGGATTTTGCAATCCAGAACTTTGTGCCAAAAATAGTCCTATTGATTACAAGGGATTAAAATTACTTCTTAACACAGAAGCAGTAGAATCTGGCCTTGAGCAAAATCACACTAGAACTCAGAATATAAATTAGAAAAAACAGTCAATGAGTTGAATATTCATGTTCTGTAACAGAATCAAAGAAATGTTGGTTGGAAGAGACCTCTGAGGGTCTCAAGTCCAACTTCCCACTGGACTAAATTGGCCATGGCTTTTTCCCCTGCTGTACTACCTTCCTAGAGAAATCTGTGTCCTAGTAGCCAACCAGAACATCTCATTTTCTGCTGTTTTCAACTATTTCCCCTTGTATGTTTTCTATCAGTATTGAGAAGACACTGTCTCTCATATCCTTGTAACTACCCTTTAAGTAGCTGCAAGCTGCTCTTAGGTACCCTTTAGCCTCTTATCTACAACAAAACAAGACCAGCTTCCTCAGTTCCTTCTTGCAGGTCAGGTATTCCAGGCCCTGGACCATCATGATAGGTCCCTACGGTTCCTCCACATCACTCCTGAACAGGAATGGGATGAGGGGCCAGAACAGGGACATGATGGGACTCACTATTCCAGGTGCAGCCTCATCAACACAAATTAGAGGAAGTTAACAACTCAGCTTCAACTGGAACATGGTCAGAACACTGCTCTTTTTGGAATAAAATAAAAAACTTTGATACCACATGAATTGGCATCTGGGAAGAACAGATTTATCCCATTTATGCAGGCAAAATCAGATCCAGATTCCAGACTTTTTAATGTCATACTATAGTTTGATAGTAACGCTTGATAAATGCAAGAAAAAGGGATTTTTAATTACTCTTGACTTAAAACACTGTATTGCATGGAGAGAATAATCTGCTTTTACAGACCCTTTTCTCACTGATTTCACTTGGAAGAAACTGAAGTATGTTACAAAATTAGTAGCTTTCCTTGTAGGGTCAGGGAAAGGAGTGGAGATGATTTTGTATGCACTTTTGGAGTGCAGTCATGCACGCCTAACTAGTGCAGTCAGCTACCAGGATCAGACACACAAATCTAAAAGGCTCCACGCAGTCATGTATTTGTAAGACTTCTGATGTGCAAAAAAAAGAAAATTAAGAATACATGATTAGGACATTGAATTTACAGAACTGAGTCTCCCTTATGCCAGAAATTCCTAAGAAGCATTTAAGATTCCTAAATATTTGCCAAGGACAATGAGGTCTCTCAATGATGGATGCTTTGGAATTTAAAATAAACATCTATCACTCTGTATTTAGAGTCTATCTGTAGAATGACAGGATTCTTGTGGCTAAAGCAGCAACTGGGGACTCAGGACTTGTGTTCAGTTCTTGGACTTGCCACAAATTTCCTCCGAGATGCCGGATGTTTGTCTTCCCGCAGCTCTGCTCCCCAACTGCACATACCGAGAATCATGTTCCCTTTCACCCCCTGGTGCTTTTGTAATCAAAAGCAATTAACAGACAACTTTACACATTATGATTAAAAAAGGCATGTCAGCCACAGCTAGGACTGTCAGGAAATCGAAGGGCGCTCCTCACAGAATTATTTATCTTGGAAAAAACCTCTAAGATCATCCAGTCCAATCATTAACCCAGCATTGCCAAGTCCACCACTAACCCATGTCCCCGAGTGCCACACCTACATGTCTTTTCAACAACTGCTGTTATGGTGACTCCACCACTTCCCTGGGCAGTGTGTTCCATTGCTTGACAACCCTTCTGTCCTAATGTCCAATCTAAACCTCTTCTGGCACAACTTGAGCCCAGTTTCCTCTTGTGCTACTGCTTGTTACCTGGGAGGAGAGACTGACCCCCACCTTATTACAACCTCCTTTCAGGTGATTGTAGAGCATAAGAAAGTTGCCTCGAGCCTCCATTTCTCCAGGCTAAACAACCCCTTCACCAGCTCCACTGCTCTTTTTTAGGCTCTACCTTGTGCTGCCCCCACCAGCCTTCTCCCTTCCCTACATTTCCCCATGTGGGATGAAGAGTAGTTCCCCAGGATAATGTTAAAGGAGCTGGTACAATAATACGAAAGAGATTCACAATTATGAGCTAACGGGACCGGACAAAAAGCTGTTTTAAATGTAGGATGGTTACCCAACTATGCAGCCTGACCACATGCAGTGGGAACATGTGCCACAATGAGCAATCTCAAACAGAGATGGGATAGGAAAAAGGGCTAAAGCCTTGCTTGTCTTCCAATAACTCTGTGCCAGAGTAAGTCTGGTCCTTCAGCAGGACCTACTCAGCCACACCACTTCCCTGCTTTAAATGAAGCAAACAAATGCTGCTTCGGGACTGGATTCCACAACTTGTAGACAACAGCGTCACAGATACAATCACTCCTCATCTTGACTATCTCAGGTCTGCTTTGCTTTTTCTCCTTCTTCCCTTCCAGATCAGTTCCTTTCTACTTCTTTCCCTTTATTTCTTCTTACCTCCTAACTCAAACTTTCCACCTCTCTGAGAAACAGGAGCTTCTCATGACAGCTCTATCACATTGCTCGCTTTGCCTGCCAATTTTTCTTCTCTTCATTAACTTGCTTCTATCTTCTCCCTCAGAACGCAACCTTAATGGCTCACAGCCTTCTCATAAAGCCTCACAAATAGGGTACATCACAACAAAAAACCAAAACCCAAACTGTTTTACCTGGCTGAGACTTTGAGAGAAACTTCATATGACAGAGTGGACCTTAGACAATTATCCGGATGGCTGTCCACTCACACTGCTGATTAAACCATGAACTTGTTTTGGAGGCAGACTTCTTAGTAGAAATCAAATAATAAAGCAAACCTTAATTTTCAGTGGTTTTGTTTATTCCCCTTGCCCATGGAGAGGTGCACAGCAGTAGTGCAAAAATTCTGAATTCCTCCTGTAAGGAAATATAAATAATCCTTCCCCAAATATGTAATTTGCATTATTAAAACCAGTGTGTTTTCTTGGATTATAACAGTGTTTGCCATAATTTTCGCATGGTTTCAAAAATATAATAATAATAAAAATAACAATGCCTCTACCCCCCAAATGTATTTAGCGTTTGTATTCTCCGCTAAAAACTACCAATTTCAACTTGAAATAACGCCATATTAAAAGGAAACAACTGGGAAGTCTATCCAAGTAAGGAAAAAAAAATACATTCACTGCTGGTACTATAGGAAATCCTACTTTGGTTTGAAGTAAACACACAAGGCACTTGTAAATGTCACTGAAGACTGACAAAGTAAATCTCAAGTTCACAATAATATACAGGAATATTAAAAGCCTTCAAATTCTATCATGAGGCCTTTATCTTACTTCTCTTTTTTAAAAAAGGAGAACTTGATTCATCAGCATTCATCAATAGCCAGAATTTCAGGTAACTAACCTGTAAATCTCAAAGTGGCTTTCAGATATAATAATATTCATAGTTACAAAGTGAAATACTGCAGGTCTTCCTTTCA
The DNA here is from genome assembly GCA_035584735.1 of Pseudotriccus pelzelni. NCBI lineage: Eukaryota > Metazoa > Chordata > Aves > Passeriformes > Tyrannidae > Pseudotriccus > Pseudotriccus pelzelni. The sequence goes on from JAWMRA010000020.1 coordinate 10,870,670, forward strand.
TGGACAGTTGGATCTGGTTCAAATCCAACAAGAGGAATTAAGGATTAAAAAAAGTGCACTTGAAATAATGCACCTACGTGTAATACTGATAGGAATTATTAGGAAAAGCCGTCCAGTTCTGTTTTCCAAATTTCAAGAAGAACATGGAAAACCTCCAAAATGTACATGAACATGATATAAAGTTAATACTACTATGAACAGATAACAACTTCTGGATTTCAAAGACAGGGAGAACTGTCCAAATAATCCCCAGCTTTGGGAAGCTGCTGAACAAGGGAACAATCAGCTGCTTAGTCTTCACTGAGCCCCGGTGTTCCTTCTAGCAGGGCTGCAATTCAGGTCATTTCACTAGATTCAAATTCTTTTAACTGACAGGGCCTTTGTGTCTTGTTACAATCTTGTCTTTCAGATTCCTCCATAAACCCGCTTTTCCCAAATACTCAAATTTAGTCCAGGGTTTCTCAGTCCTGCCAGCCCCTCAGAATATTTCAGCACGCTTTAGCTAGCTTGTACAGGAAAAGCAGTGCCCTAAATGAAATCAATTCCCAGGGAATTGCATAAGTCCTTTTGGACAAGAACTTGTTTCTCAATGAAGCGGATGAGATTTTTGCACTAGGTTTAGTAGAGGAGGGTAACACGGAATGTCACCATTTATACGTATATTCCAGTGTTTGTTTATGCAAGCATTTTCATCAAATCCATCATGGTATTAGGTAGGTGGTTAAAATTAAGCAGTGCAGTATGTAAGTGTTTATAGGATTAGACTCAGAGATTTGAAGCACATAAAAGGCAAGTTCTGTCTAGAGCCACTATGAGAGAAGTGATGAGCTGAGTACAGGAATAATATCAGCAGTCTGACCTTATATTTTTGGCAAGCACAAGGACTACAGCTGCAAGATCCAAATTTGAGGGGCAAAAATTGTGGGTCAAAGTTTAAGAATTCAGGAGCCGCAGGAAGACGAATAAGAAATTTTTGCAATGGCTGCAAATCCTTGGACGTTTCAGATCCGTGGTGCGCATTTCTGAAAACAAAAACTCAATAGTTCCCCACTGCTCTTAACACAGGCAGTGCCTGATGTTTGCTTCACCGTTCACTGAGTCTGCGAATGACAGGAAGAGTGTTGACATTTTGTGCCACACATACGGGAAGAAACAGATCATCTCCCTCTGAAAGGTGCTTTATTTTATGTGAGAAAAGACAAAACTCTGAGCTCCACATCAAATAAATCATACAATAAGAACATTATTTTTAAAGGGAATGAGTATTTTGCATATTAATATTAAATGACGTCTGAGCAGCAAATATAGAAATTATAAAATTCGGTATCTCACAGAGAGCTGACACAGAGCAGAGGAGTTCTGGTAACCAAGCTGTCTTAAATCTACAGCCTCAAAAAAAAAGCGCTTCATCAAAATTTAATATTCATGCAATAGGGACTCTTTCATTGTTATGAAAACTGATTAGGGCCAATCGTAAAATCTTAAGTGCTTCCTTTGCTCACTTCCCCTCCTAGAAAAAGGGGTGGAAAAAATCAACTCAATGTAAAAAAAATAACCCAAACCTGGCAAACATTTTCCTGGCAACATTTCAGGGAGCTGCTATTTTGCATTTGGTAAAGATGCAGCCCTTACCCACGGACACGCAGATCCTTAGAAGGAGATGGAAGGGACATTAGTAATTCCAATAAGGGGCAAAAGAGCCACACTAAAATGTGCAGAATTATTTTTTAGCAAACCAGCAACAGCATATAATCTAGTAGGAAAGGGGGAAGAGAGGGCTGAATTTTTTTTTTGTAAAGATGTGGGCAAAGCTCATCTTTTTGAAGAAGTCACAGAGCTAAAATAACCATATTGTTAGGCAGTGACTCATGGGAACAAAGACAACAATGCTATCTAGGATCGTTATATTGGTGCCTTTTAATCATAATGTTGGTACAGTTTTCCCTCACTCTGACCTAGTTTAACTAGTTTAGAAAGCTTAATAGGCAATGCTGCTTACAGCACTGTTAGGAGGACCTGAATATATACAACAAGTTCTTTTGTGAATGAAAATTACTGATTCATGGCCCGTTACACTCCATGAATTCAGAGAAACAACAGTGAAGTTAACTCACGGAAGTTTCACACAACTGAATCTGAATTTGTCCTCCTGCACTTTCAAAACATTCGTGTTGGCAATCTGAGACCACATCGTCAACATGGCATGTCCTAGAACAGCCACCTGTCACAGCCCTCTCAGTAGCAGCAGGGCACAACCTACCCAGAAGCAAAATACAGGTAAAAATTCTAAATTTAAAAGCCACTAAGTTGAGCGGGAAATATTTTTAGTTCCCATAAAAGAGATTTACGAGAACAATGATTTCACGAAAGCTTTTCTATAGAAGTTTTTGTGTTTTAACTGACAGGCTGAAAATCAAGAATTTTCAATCTTGGAGTTTTCAATGAAAACATAAAAGTTGCCAGTAACCACCATTTCCAGTAGAAATATCCTTTTGGCAAGAAATGATATCTTTGTTCATTTTCTTATTGAAAAACATTGATCCATTCCAGTGATTGATGTCAACCATAGGACACAACTCTATTTTCCATGGGATAACTGATGAAGTTGCTTTTAGTGTTAACTAGATTAATGCCTGCTATCATCTGCAAGTTTATAGTCTACCAAAATATAGAACCCACTTTTCTGAACCTCTGTCTCTGCAGTCACATATGTTACCTACAGATACTGCTCGAACTCATGCTGAACATAATTAAGTTGCTCAGTGCGTTCCTGTGAGCTGCACTGGCCATCGCTCTTTATTTGCAGGGTGAATTTTTCTCCCACTGTAAGCCCAGGCAAATCTATCGGAACCATTAAGGGGCTTTGCTCGGCTGCAGCCGTAACAGCCCCACAAGGGACATCCTGCCCTTCCTCTGCTGCTTAGTCTGGGTCGGCTCCAGGATCCCACAGAGACCAGCATAAAGGACAGTGATGAAAATGAACCATAAAAGGAACTCATGAGGTCAAGCCAGTGCGTATATTTACCCGAGATCCAGTGCTGTGGCAGGGAGCTGTAAGACCTGCTCCAGTGACTGGGTTGGGAAAGGCAACTCTTAACATTTATATTCTGACTTGACGTAGAAAGTAAAGCCATCTTTCCAGATTTATTGACTGACAAACTTATTTCACTAAACTTCACACAACCGGGATTTGTTCTTTTTCTCCCATCTGTCTCCCTGGCTCCTGAGAGGTATATTCTCAATTATGTAGAGGAAACAGGGACCTTGGTTTCTCCATGTGGCTCAGTCCCAGGCTGTTACACGGAAAATTGTCCCAGTTGGGATTTTCAGAAGCACTGGCTTAATCCTACTCCCACTAAAACCACTGGTAAAAACATCCGTGAATCTGCAGTTGGAAGGAAAGAGGACAGTGCTAAAGACTGTCAAAAACCTTACTATTGCCACGTGTAGGCATAAATAATCTTGTTAGAGAAAAGTGCTCTTCTGAGAATCAGATAGATTCTATTTTCTCCAAATGAATAAAGATAAATTCACAGTAAAAATTCTTAGTAAAAAAGGCTTTCTCAACGCAAATTAAAGGAAAAAATTTTTAGGTAGCGTATTGGAAAAAAACACAAACGAGAGCAGACCACCAGGCAGCTTGGAAGAGCAAAAGTTTACTTTGTAAAACCAAACTTTGCAACCTTTAGTTTGTTAACATGAGAGTATCCTCTAATTTTATCTACAGCTACCACCTCCTGCAAGTCGCAATTGCCAAAAAAGGTCAAAATATCTTAACGTTACATTCCACCGAGTCACTAAATGGAACAGAAGTCATATTACTGTAATTCATAATTCAGAACTCAAATTTCATAAGACAACATAAGAAATGTCATTTTAACCACACTAATTCCTTCACAGTTAACATGAGTGGGTGTTGGAGCAATCCAAGCTGAAAAAAGCCATCTAATTTCAGCAAGTATACCGCAAGCCAACTTGGCAACCCTCCACGTGGATCAGACAAATGTCTGCTCTGTTGAAGCTGAAGGCACAGTGATAATTATCATAGCTGATACTGCATCAGTGGTAATGACAGTGTGGTTTGTAAATATGAAACAAACTAGGATTCTCTGGTACACAAACAGGGATTTGGTACTACTGTGGGAACCTGCCATAAACTTTACGGATCTGAATGCGGCCCTTGATCCAAACTAGGGCACGTTCCTCTGTAACTGGGAAGTCATTCAATAGCTGCAGTGCACATTTAATTATCACACTTTCTTTTTGGGTGGGTGTTGGTAGAAGCCAGACAATCACATTATATGACAATTATATGACAATCACATCCCCCGGAAGGGAGAGGCGGCCGGTACCAGCACTCCTGCTGAAAAGGGAGATGCTGTGACCATTTTACACTTGGCTAAGCACCTTGCTACTGGGGTCAGGTACCTCACCAGGAAGGAGTCAGGTCTTTCCAGAATAATTAAGCATGCTCAGTTAAAGTTTCCTCAGGCATTTGGCAGGTAAGAAAAGCCTCTCAAACTAAGAAATCAAGGAAAGAGAGAAAGGATACCTTCTCATTTAATTAGACAGCAGAAGAAATTAAAATAGCTGAAATAGGCAGGTATTTCCCAGCTCAAAACTGCAGCATGGCAAGCTACACTAGAAGCCCGCTTTGGTTCCTGCCCTGTCCCTCTAGTGACAGCCAAGGCCAGCAGGGAACAGTGGTTTTGCAGAGGTTTTAGGCTCACAGAACCCTTCTGACACGCCGCAAAGCAACACTTGCGTGCAGAAAGCGAGCTGGCTCCGAAGGGCTCGCAGGTGACCGAGCAGCCCTCCAAACCAACGGGAGGCTGGCCATGCCCTCACCAAAAAGCCAATGGATAAAAAATAGCTTAAAATCCCTCATCTGTGGGACCTTAGCATGTAACAGAGGGTTCTCCCCAGAGCCAGTTAAGATTTACTTACACACTGTGCCTTGCACTTTAACTCCACTATGAGAATGCTACTCTACTATTATATTAATGAATATTTATAAAGCACTTAGAGATCCTGTATGAGAGGTGAGCCTAGCATTTGAGGCAACAAATATTACAAAATTTCCCTTTCAGTTACTAAGTCATTAGGAAAGATTCCCAATATATAAATATATATATAATATTTTTGAAAACCAAGTTCTCTGCTAAAAAAAAACCAAAAATCAATGGAACATTTTCAATTACTTCAAAATAATGTAATGTGGAAATGCAACAGCTATTTCCTATGTTTAATTTTCCCCCTCCCTATTTCATGCTATCTCTCTAAAATGCTAACAATCACTTAAAACCATGTGTTTTCACTTTCCCTCAGACCGTCTTTTTCCATTACAGAAGTACTGAGCTCTATCGCTCACCTAAAGGCTTACACAGGGTCAGAGGAAAGCCAACTAAACTTGACATTTCCTCCACTGTTGTGTTTTTTCATGTGCTGGCCTCACCAGACAGGAATCACCTCATCCCACACTTCTCTCCACTCAGTGCAGATGCAGGATTACCTGGAGAGTAGCTGACTTCCTCTAGAGGCTGTATTCGGGTTTCCCTGCTCCATTCTCCCTCCGCTGCTTTTTTTGTTGAGAACACAATGAACTCCTAACCATGAGTACTTTATTAAGCTACAAAGCTGTAACTGAACTATCAGACGGCTGTCAGCATTCACAGGAAGAAAAAAAAAATAATTGAAATCTCTATTGCTAGTCCTTAGAAGCAACAAATTAAACAGAACTGATTTGTGTATCTGGAGTGGTGGTGGATATCTGAATAGGAAAACCAACTGGATTTTAAAACAGGAGATGAATTTTACATTGATGTCAGACTGTATGAAGCTAATAATATTTATTATTTTATTATAATTATGGGTCCAGGTATATCAGAAGTATTGTATTCTGAACTTAGTAAAACTTAGTTTTACTACTTATTTCATCAGCTGTCTGGCAAGTCAGTTTTGTAAAGGAGAAGCGAAAGTGAGCAGAATTTGCTGGAAGACAAACTCCAAACTGGACTGTGTGGTATGCACAGTTCTGTCACTGCTAATGGAGTTCAGCTCTACTACTTATGACAAAACCCTCTGGTATTTAAAATGCTCGCTTTACTGCCACATCATTTTCAGTAATAAAACCAAAGGGAGACCTGCTGTGCACCCCACCTTATACAGGCAGTCAACAGCCACAGGGTCGGTGCAGGCTCCAGAATCAGCCAACAACTGCTAAACAAAGCTGTTCTCGCCCCCTCCCCAGTTCATCTCTGAAGTGGTCTATGCTCAGGCTTGTACCATGTAAAAATAGGTTTAAATTCAAGGTAAATTAGTCCATAGAGTTCAGTGCTAGCATAGCTGAACTGCTCTGGGTAAGACAGGTTACCTTACTGGCACACTGGTAAGACCTAAAGCTGTGTCTCCTTTACTGTGTCAAGAACAGGTAAGACAGCAGATGCATTTTTAAGGCCAACACATGCTTTTTCCCCCCGCAGCCATTACTCCACATTGAAATGAAACCTTGCTTTCACTAGAAAAGAGAGAGCTTCTAACTGAAGTTGCTATATCTGGAATAGACACGTATGTATCATATGGCAGCCTCATTTTATTTCATTCACATCACACTGCAGGGCCTACTTTTCCTCCTCCTCCTCCGTCAAGTGTAAGAGAGAGCTGTTGTTTGTGTATAGCATGCACATTAGCACAGATAAACTGCTCACCGAGTGTAATGATTAATGATTGAATAGTGCAGTTGTTGCAAAAATAAGTCATGCAGTGAAGAGAGATCTGAAGATTATATCTAACACCAGGGGATGGCTTATTAATCTTACTTCTTGAAGAATTCGTGAGTAAATCATTCTCCTTTATTAATGATATTTCACTTTGCTCCATGAGACATCTTTTATACATCCAGAAGGGCAATTATCTGTTTAGGCCAGGAAACAATATTAGTTACAGACAGTGCTTGAATGTTTGATCTAAGTCACTTAAATAAAACAGGGAAAAAAAGAGTGAATCACACTCCAAAGACCTACCCCAAACAGGACTGCATTTACAGGCAGGTTGTTTTGGTTCCCCTCTATTTGGAAATGACAAATTAGATGCATTTTCAAGTCTCAATTAATGTGGAGCTCGCGTACTCTAACGATGATATAACAACTCAAGGAAAACTACATTATTTTATATCTTCTGTGTCTGAAGGAATTCTATTATATGTGAGGTGGTTAAACATGTCTGAAATGGTTTATTAATATAAAAGTCTTTCAAAGGGAGATCTTAAATTCTTGATCACAATGAGATACTGAAGACAGAAAGTAGAGTTTATAGTTTAAAAATTAAAAAGCCCTTTTCTTGTTTCAAAACTCTCTTTTTTCTTTCTATCTGTCCATCACCTGCTATCCACAAAAATATGGGAGGATTTAAGGAGGGAACACAGACACCTGTTTAATAGTATTATTCCAAGAACCATAACATAAAACATACACAAGGTTAATATAAATCTATAAATCATCTCCAAAAGGACATTCATTAACTAGATTTAAAGACCCTGAGTATGGAAATCTTAAACTTAAATTATTATAGAAATTGCATTAGATAGTATGGATTAATCACAGAAGTGCTTTGCAGATTCACAAAACTTTGACAAATGTCTTACCATGGATTTTAAAATATTACTAAGCTGAGTCATAGTTTTCCTTTAGATTAATAGATTACTTAAATGCAGCAGTTTATTGGACAAATAATTAATTAATTAATGAAAGGCAGCATGATCTAGCGAACAGAAACATGAGGAGACCCAGAAAGGAAAGGAATGTTCTACTCTATTTTCCAAGTATGGATTAAGGCTAAGGATAATCTGTACACAGAGGACTCTGCAGAGATGCACTTGCATCTGTGGGCATTTCCCAAAGACTCATTTCAGTCAGTCTCTGAGTGCTGATATTTGATACGGACACCTGGACTAACAAGCGCTTGTGTGGAGATTTACACCTTCACCAAATGCCTCTGTGTGTAATTGGTGCATGTGGATGGATTGAATTAGAGCTGCTCGGCTGGGTGTCATAGGTGTTCTGCTGCTTTTCTTCTTTTCAGCTCAAAGTTTTAAATTGGTATTTAGAGCAGAGGAACCAGATTTCTGCCTTGGAAAGAAATCACAAGGGAACCTGTACTGAAGGATGTGTTTGGGTTTTGGAAAATGGACATCCTTCTAGACAGTGTTCAATATCTGTTAATTAAACTTCCTTAATTAAAAAAATTATCATAGTTGTAAATTCTGGCACAAAAAGTACTAGTTTAATAAGGTACCTATATTGAGAGGGGGAAAAAAGCTCTCAGCAGTACAACAGTCCCATTTTCAGAATGAACCAGCTCTGGTAATGTGGCAATTTTCTGACAGTAACAGTCTGCCTGACAGTGAGACCATTTTTATCATTAGTAAATGTTTTTGCCTGGAATCTGAATTTGCTTTCTGTTTTTAGTTTTAAGTTGCTTATTGAAAAAGAAAAGTAATGAAAGAAACAGAACTGACCTCATAAAGCTGCTCCAGGATTTTTACTTGAGTACATTCTAGAGATTTCTAATTTTTATTTGGTTAGTAATTTTCTTTTGACTCAAGAAAATAGTGAGCATCCCAGACATATTTCAAAACCAAAAATATGCAGGTCAAAATATGAGTACACTTTGTATCAGAGCCTGGGTCTGGCTGGAAAGTATTTTTAGCACCCAGCTTTGGGTCCTATACTTTGTATTTGCATTTTAGAGCACGTTTGATCAAAATGACACAGGAACCTCTTTCCCCTTAATATCCAAGGCATATTAAGATTCTATTTCACCGAGTTCATTTCAAATCTGAATTTTATCACTAGACTCCCGACACAAGCCATACCTGTTTGTCCACATACCATTCAAAATCGGGGAAATGGGGTTTATTAGAAGCAATCCTTTCACATTCCTGGGTGTAAAAATGTATGTTGAAGCTTTTGGGCTTAGAAGACCATCCCATTGAAGTTTATAAAATAAAGGTTTTGCCTACAATGCAGTTACCTATTACAAAGAAACCACAGTCTATCACCTTAATTTGATCTCTGCCACCACTCAGCCCCACATCACAGCACCAGGTTTAGCATCTGCCCGTTATGCAGAAAAGCCTCAACAGAGAAGTCATGATCCAAACCCATATTTCTGAAACACAAGGATCTGTGCAGGAGTATAAGATCGCCCTGGATTTGCTGACAGTAGTTTTAAAGAACAAAGCTAAAAAATGAAGCAGTGTATTCAAAAACAGCATCACGTATTTTCATCAGAACTACCTCCAGCCTTATGCAGGCCTCAGTGACTAGAAAACTGGGTCTCAAAGTGATTTGAAAAGGAGAATAAACGTTAATAATATCGATTCTTCTCTGAGAATTCCCTACTGTCCTGCTCAGGGAACCAAGGTAGTGAACAGCAGTAAAAATCCAGCTTTTCCAGCAGGTGTCTGGGTAATATTCAGAGAAGCAAGCAAATACATGATCTCTTTAGGGACAAGCATATGCCCCATCTGCTCTGTGAACCCATGTCTCATCTGGAATATTAGCCGATCTGTTCAGATTCTCAAGTCTGACCTGCTTCCGAGAAGAGAATTATTCAAATAGGTTACACCAAAATAATCAGCAGTTAAAAACTAACATCAGTAGATAGTGACTCTATCAGCATTTTTCTCTTGCTGCAATTTTTTTCTTTAAGTAATTAAAAAGTGTCTCTGGAAGAGCAGTATGTACAGTATGTCATAAAGTCTCTCTGAACTACCTATATTTACCCCTGAAAGTGAATTCTTTATAAGACCCAGGATATCAAAGAAACGAGGGATCAAAGTAGTTTTAATAAGCAACCCAGTGTTTGTAGAACCTGCACTTTCATGTATCATGTTTTGTTCAAGTTCTTAATTTCGGTTCCTCACCACAGAAGGCACTTAAGATAACTATCTATAACCATATTGTCATGTTGAATCCTTTGATTATTTAACATGTACACCTTAGTGAAACAAAAATGCCTTTTTTTCCCCATAATATTTGGACTTCATTGTATTTTATCACATGAAACATAGATTTGATTTGTTTGATACTTGGATCATATAGTAGCATCGTTTTCATTAGTATTTCTACTTATACATAAAGTTTAATGTAGTACAGTTTAATCTACTCCCATATGTTGATGTGATCTATTTCACCTTGATCTTTTATAAATTTCAAAATAAACACATAACAAAAGATGGTAAGAGCTACAGAAAATAAAGATAACTGGGCCTTAAAAGAGAAACCAGAGGTTCCCCAGTGAACACCAGTCTGCTCTTTAACATAGTAAAATCAGTTTCTCACCCTCCTGCTTGAAATCAGAGCTCTCCTATGTTTACAAATTGTTTTGTGGTGAAAACAAACAACTTAATACCCCCCAAAACTCACATATATGTTTGATCTATAGTCATAATAAAATTGTTAGTAAAGACTGATAATTATTATACTCTGGGTTAGAAGCATAAATTGAAAGATGAAGGAATCATAAGACCAAACTGTATGCAAAAAACAATAATGATAAATGGATCTGATAGCTATTCCAACAACACATCTGGGGATAAAACTCTTTATGTTGCTCTGAAAATTACTGTACTGTCAGTTTGGAATCTGAATGTTCAATGAGTTAAAAATCTTAACAGAAGCAAACAGAAATCTGAACAGGCAGGTCTATTATTCTTTTTCTCACTTTTTTCTTTTTTTTTTTTTTTTCTGTGGTAGAAGGTAAAAGCTTACTGTCCTACTTCACTGAGTGTCAAGACTTGGTAGCCAGAAATATCTGAAAGGCACATGGTACTGCCTTTGAAAATTCAAGAATACACAGCCCTACACATGAAAAATCAAGATTTTATAACACCTTGAAGGACAGTGTCACATTCTAAATGAAACAGAAAAAACAGGATGTAAACCACAGCATTTGTATTTTGTATCTACTTCTGTTTATAATAAGTGCATTTTGAAATATTCCCCTTTATGCAAGTTAAAAGCAAAATATTCTTAGATGATAAAATCATATATTTAACCAAGAAACCTCCAGGTCCATGTACATTCATGAGGGGAACCTTTTTTACGTTACACCTCTGTCAGTAAATTTCACAGAGCAAACCACATTTTTAGAGATCATGTATAGAAACTTTGTCTCTCACTTGGGACTTGCAGCCCTGCCATGAGGCAAATGTGGCAATAACTTACTCCTAAAAGCGATGTCAGGTCACTTGATGCAGTTTCAGATGTCTATCTCTAATGTGCAGACCAAAACAAAGAAACACACTATTGTATGTTTAGTCAAATTTATGCCATATCTATATGAAGAATTCTGCCAAGTCTTTGTAAGACTTACAGCAGGATCCACAGACCTAAAAAGAGGAGACTGTTCCATAGAAGGAGATACTCAAGATTAATTTAAATCCTGATGGAAAGTAAAACCTTGTGTATGAATACCAAGGTGACAGTTTAAAGGATCTCTCACAAAAACGGAGGGTGTTTCCTCAGCTTTCACCAGTGTGACTCCAGCAACTTAGTTCTCATTCAGCAAACGGCATTGGACTGGCTTTCTAGACATTCCAGTTACAAATGCCTTCCTTAAGACTTCTTGAATACCACGAAGCTCAGCCCCAGCACCACCATAAGCACAGTAGCATTAGCATCAAGATATCTCAAGAAAACATTGCTAGCAAAACCAAAAATGTGATATTCGGGGCCATAGAAAAATAAGATAACATCTCACACTTAGTCTGTAACTGCAGTTGTCTTTGTAGTTGTGCAAGCTTCTGTTTTATCACATCTAGTGCTCATCTGACTCAGATCCCAAACCACGGATCTTTCTAAGTACAACAGCGTTCAGGTCTAGTGGAGCCTTCAGAATGAAACAAAACCTCACACTGGAACAACAATCGGTGCTAACAGCCCCTGACTACCTTTGCCTGATTCAGATGACATAAGCATGGTGGACCCAAGTCTGGCTCCCTGCAATTCCACAGGGCTACAGAGGAGTGAGGGTGGTGTATGAGAGAGGAGAACTGGTCAAAATAGCTCACTTGGCTTCTGTGCATACCAAATAATTCCAGGGGAAAGTTCCAAAAGAGGAATTTAATTCCCTGACAATCCAGGCAAGAGACTTCCCTGTGTTTCTTATCTTCTAGACCAGACCTAAATCAGGCTGTCATGTAATCAATGGACTATGATAGGCTGATTATCATGTAGGATAAGTGATATCTATTAGAAAAAATTGATCCTGACATAACTCAGAAAAGGCAGCAGCTTAAAGCTAGAGGCCACAGGCCCTGGACTGGCCTTTGTACATATTTAATGGCTGTCATTTTCCTGGAGGTGTCTGAAAACAGCAAAACTCTCAAGGTAAATCTATATTGATTGAATAATCCTTGTCATCTGTTAGGACTAACAAAGCTGTCACAGTACAGCCACAAGCAAACAGATTTTATTTGATAACTTTCTTTCCATTTCACCATAGAAGCACAAGTGCTAGAGTTTCAAGGGAGCCTCTTCATGTTTGGTCTGTTTTCACTCAGGTAATTCCCCAGCGGAGGTCCCTGTTTTCAGTGGCTGATTAACTGCCACGTACTTAATTAAACCTGCAGCATCAGAATTACAGTTTATGAAAGAATCACAAGCTGGCTGCCAGTGAACCCCCAGTTCTGCAGGGCTTGTGCTATATTAGGAGCTGAGCCTGAATGATTATGGCTCCGAGCTCGATAAAGATTGTAGGGGTGGGTGTGCTTGAGGCTGTCCCTTGTGACAGCATCTCCCTTTATGAATACAGAAAAATTCATCAAACAGAAATCATTAAATGGAGCAGATGGGGTTTTCTGTGTGGCTGAGGCATAAGGCGCCTGGAGATGATGAGCACTGCACAAGGCGGCCGGGCAGATCAAAACGACAGTCCCGGCAAAGGTGGACAGTGCAGGACCCTTTGCTGTTGTTGTCCTCTCCATGCACAACTCGCTTTTGCAGGGGTCAGAGGCAGAGCTCCCCCCAGTCACGCTCCCCTGCAATCTCCCCTGAAGCTCGCCTGCTTCCCGTCTGCATTTGCCTCCCGAAACCCTCATAAAATGACTGGAAAAAATCAACGTTGGGTAGAAGAAAACCTCCCCAGCCCCTTAATTCCCTTATTCCATTCTCGAATGGTATTCAATACAACATGACATTTGTTTGTATTTTCGGTGAATCCTTTTTAAATAGGTCAAACCTTTATTCTGTTTCTATTTTTAAAAGCTGGAAATTAGTTAGTTTCCCATGAGATTCAGGTACCAGCACCTTGGCGCAGAACTGTATCTGGACAAATTTGAGCTGTATTTTATTCGGTGAGCCCTATTCAACCATTCTTGAAATGGAGGCACAGATCCAGGCACCCAAGCAACCCCAGACAGGGTCATGAGAGATTCACATCACACATGGACCTTGCCCTGCCTCAGGGGATGAATTTCAGCCACAGATTTCAGGAACCTTTTCTCCTACTTCAACAGAAAATTCTGCCTCCTAAGTCTGCAGAGAGTACCTCAATGTAAAAGCACATATTCACTTTCAGTGCAATTATCTCAACTGATTTTTTACCTTTCATTAAAGGGTGTGTCTTCTGTCCTCGAAGTGCATGGAAAGAAAATGATTTAACAGGGAAACATAAAGTGGCAGATCTGGAGTCCCAGAATGAAAACCAAAGATAATTTTTTGCTTCACTGGTAGGGTGAAATGTTGATATTTTAACCTTACCTGCAAGTAGCAGATGTTTCGATTTTGCTTCATCTTTACCTACCAGAGCTCTTTTTAAATTCAAAAGGCTAGTAATTTTGTTTTATATTTCATCTTTATAGTCAGCCATAAAATCTATCAGTCTTAATGATCCTATTAATTGTCTTTGATTTTTAGCACCATTTTCACCAATTTCTTTTCAGATGTATACATATGCTCTTTCAATGCAATCGTCTTACAAATATTATCTATATAAAAAGCTGACCCATTACTGAAATGCTGCCAGTAAGAAATCTGGGAAGTTAGCTTGACACTTATCAACATTTCCAGAAAGAAAAGAAAAACCGGTAAAAAAATCAAACTTAAAAGGTTAAGTAATACAAAGCAAAGACCCCAGAAACAGGGTCTGTAAATCCTCCGTGTTCTTAAAAACACAATTTGATTTGGATTTTTTTAATGACAGAAAACCATCAAGAATGACCCTGATTTTTCTTTTTTCTTTTATAATTCTCTCACCTGAGAAGGCATTAACTTGGAATACAGCATTCCTGCTGCTGAAACCTAGGACAGTATCTCAACCAAACTTATCCACATAGGGATGAGTACAAAACAACAAAACAAGGTTTCAGATGAGGCATAAAAGTGCTCACTGTGCCTTTGCTTCCTCCTTTACCATGTAAAATATCTCTCTCCTTAAGCATGCATGGATTAACTGATCTCAGGTTAGTGCAAATTGGGAGTAACTCCTTTGATCTCAATTAATGTAAATGATGTGGGAAACCTGCTGCCACTGTACCCATGTTCCTGTACGTCAGCATCCCATATTAACCAACCTCCTCCTTGGGTCCCTTCTTTGACAGCCCTCCAGACACCCCACACTGCACAGCCTTCAACTGCAGTTTATTAGGCTTCTAAATATTAATTAAATATTAATTATTAATAAGAAAAGAAAGAAAAATACTAAAAAAATTTAAATCACACGTTCTGGGACCTTGCTCTTCACAGGTACTAGGGATAGCAGACGGCACCTCTACGTGTTTTAACACAGCCCATTTACTCAAGAAGCCTTTCATAGGGAGATTTTCAGACAACTGAAGTAGCAGAGCTTGGTTCTCTCCTAAGGAAAAAAAGAAGTTTGACATGCTTGGGCATTAACTCTGTGTGGATCTCATTTGAACCACCTTTAGATCAAAGCACAGGTTTTTCCTGGTTATGCTTAAAAAAAACCCACTTACTTTCTGGTTTCAAAAGGAAAAGATCTGCTGACTTAGACATCAATAGCTAGCTTAAAACTCAGTGAATAGCGCTATTAACTTTTTTATTTTTTATTTTTTATTGGGCCACTTGTTCCACTACCACATCCAAATGCGCAGAGCACTTTATAAGCAGCCAGAGCAAAGGAAATGCAGCAAAACCGTGCCCATCTCAAAAATGCCATCTCATTAAGACAGCGCTGCTGTACAAACCGACTTCATGTGCCCTTGCTCATTCGGTTGGATCACGGTGCCAAATTTTTTATATTCTCAACTGGAAAGAGGGAATGGTCCTACCACAATAAATGCTGCCTCTCTCCACCCACCCCCCTCTTAGTTTTTCTGGTTTACTGATGGAGTGTTAATGCAACATACCTGCCAGGAGGATTAAGCCTAGATTGTGTACAATCTGTTTTATGATACTAACGTGAGATACAGTGAGATAGGCAAAAGAAAACAATAATTACCTGACACATCAGTTTTTCTAACACAGAGAATTGTTTACATTCTCCTAAATTAAAAAAAAAAAAGAAGGAAAATATTCTTCCTTTTTTTTAACTAATGCAGCCCCAATCTCTTTCTGAGCTTTCAAAGTATGTACTTTTTTTTTGTAAATATGCCAAAGTCAAGGCCTGTACAGCATGTGATCTATAATAAACTTCAAAAGAACACCTTTGACATTTTAGATAACTTGCAAATGATGATGCAGAAAGATCTTTTGCCACTACAAAGAAAGAACAAAAGAACCAACATGAAAGAGAAATCAATAAACATATGGCAATTAATAAAACATTTTCTATGAATACCCTACAAAGAGTTTTACAACAGTATAAAAATCCAACAGTTGTTTCAATGTGGATTTAAAAAGTATCAGCTGTTATATTAAGATATTCTTTTTAAGCAACAAAATGTACGTAAAATAACGGATATGGATTTTGTTGTAAATCCATCAGTTGCAACGTTATGGATCAACTGGGATTTTTTTTTTAAGGTGACCCAACAAATTCTGTAATGAAACCATCCATTTTTCAGAGAATAAAAACAATAGCTGGAATCAGAAGCATTTGTTTGTTGACGTATGGTTCAACTCAGCAAGTCTGGCCAGTTTTAGTGACTTAAAAGAAAATAACCACGCCCTGATTTTTAAAAAACACATCTATTGATTTTTTTTATAAGTAACATTACACTAACCATTAGGATGGACATTACAATATCCTCATTGTAACCTATGAGCAATAATTTATCATCATTGTAATGACAGATCTACTTGCACGTTGTTAACCTGCCTTCTTCCTTTTCAGCAGGGAACAGTTCCAGTTCTATAAATATTGTCAATAAACCTTTTAAAATCTGAGCAACCCTTGAGATAGCTTATACTGGGACGTGCTCCCCATGCTTAATTAAACACCCTGATGCTCTGCTCAGTCTGTCCACTCTGGTCTCCACAAACATTTGTGCATCTATTCTGATGCTTTGTATTCACGGATTCTAATTCTACGTTATGGCAACAATGTCTAAAGACATGTTTTGAACTTCAGCATCAAACCAAGATATTTTACCTTTTCACATGTTGGAAGGCCCAGTTTGTCCACGTTAGAAAAGTCAAAGATTGAGGAGAACTGTTTATGTGTTTGGCCTGCCTTGCTTCCAGACAGGAGAAGTTAACTTTTGAGCCAGGCAGACAATTAATTTCACTGTCACCTATAGAAAGCTTGCGGCTGGAAAAGCCCAGAGAAATTTTATTTCATGACATGGTTTTTAATGGAGCCTTCTAGTAACACTAGGAAATAAATCCACAAAATGGCAAAAGAACATTCAGGCAGAAAATTCTCAGTGCCATAAAGGAAAGGCTTTGTATTTCCTTTATATAATCTCTATATTCTGCGTGTGCAGGTGTGGGGGAGAGTTAGCATTTTTATGCTTTGTGGTTTAATTGTTTTCCCTCATTGTCTGCTGCTATGCAAAGGTTGCACAGGAGATGGGTGGCCTACTTTAACGTTTATATCAAGGCCGTTGAGGATTATGTTTATATTTTCAGAACAGCAGAAAACACCTATTTTGAGGACACAAGCAGAAGTAAAAAGCCAGAAGGACCTTGGTTAGGGTAGCCCAGGTAAACCTGCACAAAGTTTTTTCCAGACTCTGCATGAGGCTGAAGAGAAGCTATTTTTCACAATTTGTTCTTTGGGACCTTCTCCTGAGAGAGAAGTTACAGGTGTTCAGTTTAACCTTCCATGAAATAATGCATTTACCACCTCTCGGATTTGTCAAGTGAGGCTTAGAGCACATTTGACTTTCCATGACTCCGTTATCTTTGCTCTCCGAGCACTGACAACTGTGGGGAGCCCAACACAACAAGCAACACTCACTATCAGCCTGAAACTTAGTGTTAAATCCTCATTACAACGAGCCAGGCAGGACGAACAGTGGCCCAAAGAACTTCTGGAAAACTGACAAACTAATCATGCATATAATTGCTTCTTGACTTTTGCTCCTGCTGTGACAGGACTTAATAATAACCTCAAAGGTTAGTGTTGGAACACACACATCATTTAAATGACTCCAGGATGACACACTGCAATAACATTATTAATTCTTGCAGGCCCGCTCTCCAGCATTTCCAAAAAATTCAAAAGAAAATGGCTTAAAAGCCAGTAAGAGGAAGCGTGTGTCAGGTTAGTTTTGCTAATTAGAACTTGAGGCTCATTGTAACACAGCTACAAACTTGTTTGATAGCTCCTTGAAGGCAGATGATTCAAATAAACATGTGAGCCAGTTTCTATAACTGCTTTCATGTCAAATTACTTAGTAGTGCTCTCAAATAGGAGTCATGAATGGAAAGCATCTATATTTTGGTTCATTTTGATAATTAAAGACAAATTGAGAATTAAAGACAATGAATTCAAAAAGACTATCCCTCTGCATACTGTTTGAAAAGGAACTAGCACTTAGCATCAAATTAAGAGTCTAGTCCAAAGCACTGAAGTCAATGGGAAGTGTCTTTCAACAAGCCAGTGTTTTGGATAAAGTCAAGTAAGAAAATTATTTGTAAGGAAAATGCTTCAGATCTCTAGAATGATTCAGTGCTCAGAAAACCAACCACATTTATTAACTATAGACCACAAGATAAATTGTTTCATTAGTCTCAGCTGGAAGAGATTATCTGGCAACCCCCCAGCTGACGAGATTCTTTCAGGTTCATTATCATAAAATACTTCCTATTTTAAAAAAGCTCAACACTATATACTTCGGTATGGCTAGACACTTTTTGTATCTGAAATTCAGTTTGAACAGCTTACATACAAAAGTAGACAACTTGAAAAATTAATAAATACTTTCCTCCTCCTCCTCCTCCCCCCCAAAATCATCAAGTTTCGGAGAAGACAAAATTCCCAATGAAGTTGTGTAAAATGCAGTGAATGTGTGTGATCCCCCAGACAAATAAAGAAAAAAAAGCATATTTAACAAATGTTAAACCAGATGACACTTTGAAATAAAATTCTGACAGTTTCAAGGTAACTTGTTCTCATTTCAGCATAGATCTAAATTAAAAGTAAAGATTAAACAAGAGCTATGTAACTCCTCAAAAGAAGTAATATGCTTTGCTTTGAATCAACCAAAATGCCTGGCTTGACCTTAAAACACATCTTTAAATCTGAAAAGAATCCATCAGTGATCACTGTGAGCCATGGGAGCCCATGGTTGTGTCCAGGCTCAGGCTGTCTGTGCAGCCTTCCCACCACAAAGGCCAGGGTGTCTGTGCTTTGAGGAAAGCTCCATTAGAGGTGTTAGCAGAGTACCAG
Organism: Pseudotriccus pelzelni; assembly: GCA_035584735.1. Lineage (NCBI taxonomy): Eukaryota > Metazoa > Chordata > Aves > Passeriformes > Tyrannidae > Pseudotriccus > Pseudotriccus pelzelni. Next base: position 10,889,468 of record JAWMRA010000020.1, read on the forward strand.
CGCTTCCCAAGAAGGATACAAATACCTGACAAAATAAAATAATATTCTTTCCAAAACAGTAAAAAAATGGGACATCCTTTGCTGGCAGAGAATTGTTTTATTTTCCTCTTTTATTTTATTTATTCTTCATTCCCTATATCTTAGTTCAGATCTTTCAACTTTACTTAGAGCTAGAGATTAAGCTGGAGAACCTATCATAATTATCCAACTCCCTGCTCTCTGCAGAGAATCAGGTAGGCAGGAAAGCTTTACATGAAAAAAAAAATTTAAAAAATCATCAAAGAGTACTTGACTTGATTTAGCAACAGAATCCAATCACAGATATTGGCTAAGTTAGCACTCTAAAAACCTTTCATTCATTAAATTGCATATATTTGGAGAGCTCACAGTGGCAAACACTGGACTTTGGGGAATTCAAGAGATACTGTGTTTTGTGCTGTATGAGGGTTGTGGGACCATTCAATACCAGGGCCGTGGACACAGCTTGACTGGCCTTTGCCCTTCTTAGGATGATCAGAAGCAAATCACATTTCCAAAAACGAAGGGGGGGGGGAAATATTGTGTTCTCCTCAAAAGTTTCTAACTGTACTCACAGAAACATGGAATCATGTGGAAGGGATCCTCAAGGATCATCAAGTCCAACCCTTAGCCCTACATAGGACATCTATCCAACCAGTTCTTAGATTTCAAACATACTGCAGAGCACTAGTATTCAAAAGAAGAAGCCAACACTATAACTATTTTCCCTGCTTGAAAGTCAGCTAGTACTCAAGAACAAATTAATTTTCTATATGAAATTCAGTTTAAGCAAATTATTAAGCATAAAGCAGTCCTTCTTTGCTTTTCAAGGCATGCATTAACTTCTTTTCTGAATTAAACATCAATAAAAAGGCATGTCATTAGTGTTTATTCTGAATGGTATTTTTTTAATATAATTTCATCAACTCTCAAGTACGTCCAAATTCTAATATGATTTCCATCCCTCTGTCATGTTAATTTCTCCAGTGCAGTCCATCTAAGCCATTATATAACAGTATTATAAATAATCTTCTAATATCCACTTCACAACTGTTTAATTGACAGTACTCAGCAGACCACATTATGGAGGCACTCACATTTTTTTCTGAAGGATAAAATGAAACATTTTAAAACAAGTTTCACCTTTTCTTTATCAGACAGTTCCTACTCAGCATAACCAAGGCTTACGTTGCTGATACCTTCTCTGCATAATTGCCAAAGACAGAACATATCTGCTAGCAACACTCAAACCAGGAGACAAAGGAAGCAACAACAGAAAATACTCTAAAACAAGGGGGCATATATGTAGCAAAGAGACCAGATGCAAACCTTTTAAAAAAATACTTAAGTATAAAATAACCTTTGGTCAAGTTCTTTGGGCTTATTATTTAATCAAAAAAGTGCAACAATTAAAACAAACTCCTGTTCTGTTGCCAAAATCTTAATAGTGCATACAGTATATTCTAGAAGATTAAATATGTAAGGCAAAACACACACCTAAATTACTCCTGTGTCATTTGTGCAAGCCCCACCTATATACATCAGTATCACTGGCACATCTAAATGGAAGGTCCTGTTAGGAACTACTTTTTTGTCAGACTTCTGCAAAACAAAACGAGCACCTGTCTCTCTTAAGTACTGTAGAGGAATAAAACCTTCACTGCTGTTGCCAGTTTCTATGTAAATTTTCCAAGTCTCAATTCTGACTCTTGGCAAACACGGCTGGGTAGTTTAAAGCAATGTTGAAACCTCCTGCTGCCATGGCCGGCCCTGAATCAAAAGCTGGTAAGTACAGGTTGTGTTTATGTGCCCCATGTACAGAATTTCGATTAACTGTAGTTGCTACTAAAGTTGTCAGTTGTCCACCTGAAACATCTAGACACTATCAGCGCTGTATATCCTCTGGTTAACCCTATGCTTTCCATCGACCACTGTTCAGAAATCTATAACTCATAGGAACTGAAGTTTCAATACAATACCTACAAGCTCATTTTATTACATACATTAAATGCTTAATGAGGCAGCTACAAGATTCAAAACTTGTTGGCTACTGGCAGGCAACTACAAAGAAATTATCTGCTTAGCTCTGGTATACCAGAGTGAATTTTCTGTTGCTCCACAGATGTATCAGCAGCCTTCAGCTGGATGTGGTGTGTCCTGCAAAGATTAAAGTACCTGAGAGAAGTTTCCAGCTCTGTAGCTATAACTACCTCTGGTGTCCCTTCATCTTGGTCACTAAGGATTCTCATTTCAACTCACCCCTCTTCTATAGGCTACACAAAGCACTGGAGTAGCACCTTCTCACAGCTGGCTATACTGGACATGCACCTTTTAGGTTGCTTTTATGTCCTGATTTAGATTTGATTTTATCAAGTTGAAGCCTCTTGTCTGCACCTTCAAAATTCTGCTGCATATCACTGATCATTGCTCCCCACACTTCTGAATTACAACATTTCATACTTCGTTCCCAAGTCTTATTGAACCCCTGTGATGTTTACCTCTTAAAATCAACTCACAGCTGCCTTGGTAACTTTGTGGCTCAAGGGAAAACACATTCCTCTTGGGACAAGAGGACACTTGGTTCACGAGTGAGGTGTTGAGGCTTGGAGCTGGCTGCAGGGAAAAGCTGGGTGAGCTTTGGTCTGGAGGGCAAGGAGTGAGGCTTGGACACGGCCTTTGCTGGGGCAGGGGCAGGTCTATGTTGATTTGCCTGGAGTGGAGGAAATCAGGAAACTGGGAAAACTGACCTGAACAATTCCATATATAAGAGAATAAAAAGACCAGCTGAGGGTTAGGAACAATAAGCATGAGGGGACTGACTCTGAAGGAGGTGTGGGGAGGAGGGAGGCCCTACGTTCATATCTCAAAGCAGATTTCCCGTTCTCCGGCACTGGCATGTGCTGCTTCTCATCTGCACTTGCAGTTTGTAGCAGCTACACTACTAAAGTAACTCTGTTCCTTATCAGGCCACACATTTATGGGAAATTCTCATAAGCAGAGACACTGGAAGAGCTGGTACTCGGAAAACTGAGAACACTTGCTTCCAGTTACTGGAATTTGCAAGCTTCCGACCAGTTGCTGGGAGTCCAGCATGCTCATAGAGGGATCTTCAGCAGGATTAGTTATGTCTTCCCCTGAGTTTGGTCCTTTTTCCTCTTCATTTCACTCTCTTATTACAAAAATAAAGCTGTCAGTGTATCTGAATAGATTGAAAGATGAGGCACACCAACTTCACCACTGCTCCTAAATGTGGTAATGCAAAATCAGTCATGGGAGGGGTTCCTACAAATAGGTTTGTTCACCAACTTGGTCTTCAAGAAGCAGACAAGGAAGGAGAGGTGGTTTTCTACAGCTTCAGACAGCATTACTCATTAGTATTACTCAGCAGCAGTATGTTTCCATCCCTCATTAAGCCATATCACTAATCACAAAAAACATGTCACCACCATCTGAAAGACTTGTAGAGGTGGCACTTGGGACAAGGTTTAGTGACAGATTTGGCAGTGCTGGGTTAATGGTTGAACTCAATGATCTTAGAGGTCTTTTCCAATCTAAATGATTCTATGTCATCAATACAGCCCAGGCCAGACTGCTCTGGCTTCAGACAGTGTCAGCAGGATCTGACCATACATATTTTCTGCTGTATAGGTGTATCAGCGCAGTAAGTTTGAAATTCTGCTAGGGGAAAAAATTTAAAAAAAAACTTCAAAGGGAAATAGTGATTTGATTGATTTTGTTTCCTCTGAAAGTCATGGACATTAGTTATGTTCAAATAACCTAAATGTTATAAACCAGTAATAAAAACCCACAGTCCCAAATGGAGAATTCTGCTTTTCTTTCTTGCCTTTATATTGAAGATCAGCTTTAACTCTTTTCCTCCCACTTCAGCTAAATCACATGCTTAAAATTATCAAAATGTAAGATGATTCCCACTATTTTCATAAGCAGATCTTCAGCTTCCAGCTTGCTGTTATGATTAAAATAAGCTCTTACAAAGTCTTAGCTCACTAAATTAAATAGAATACTTGAGATCTTTACACTTTATGACAATTATTTTCTGAGATCTATTTTCTCCCTCTTAATTGCTAACACACTAATGTTGCAAAATGATATTTCACAGGAACATTACTTCTGAAGTTACTTATTAATGCCAGGATTTTCCCATAGCACTAAACCTAGGCTGCAGTTGTCTCCTTCTTCTTAGTTCTGGCATGACTTTGACCGGTTGAATCCCCAAATATGTATCAGTAATCAAAAGGTATATTTCAGTACAGGAGAACCTGTTTGGAAGAATTCTTCTCATTTCTTCTCTGCTTGTTTTATCTTTGCTTGAGATGTGAATAATTCATAGGCCTCTGTCTGCTTTACAGTCAAACGCATTCTGTCCACCCAAGACTGTTCGACTTTGTGATTTATTATTTAATAATTTGCAGGGCTGCGCTGTTGTAAGGTGAGCATTGTGACTGCTTGCAGAACTGTTACAATCTGGTCTAGTTAGTTGTCCTTTCTTTCCCTCTCTCCAAACAGCAGCAGTTATTGATTTTTTTTACAAACCTCTGCCATGTAATCCCACAGCTGCTGATCTCAAAGCTGTTACTATAAAGTAAAAGTTGGCCCTTCTTCTTGAAAACAAGAAGTCATGTTTTGATTCACTTTTTCTTTCTTTTTTTTTTTTTCCTTTTTTTTTATCAATTGTTTCTTTTTTCTCCTTCTTCTGTGCCTTAGTCAATGACAATACTCAGGAAGCGCCACTGGCTTCTCTTAAGGATAAAAATGAAAAATGAAAGCCCTTATGGGAAATACATGCTGATCCTTTCATTACACCTGCAAAAAATGCCTGTCTGAAACTTTTCAACCTTTGAAACTTTTCCAAAGGAAGTTGAGCTATTTCATCTATTATCTTGGCAACAATTACACAGTGTTGTCTCTCAATAATACAATATTTGTGTTTAAATCCCACTGCAAGTTATCAGTCACACATAATGGCGAAAAGAACTACTCCAAAAAACACAGTGGCTCCTAATTCTTAAAGATTTACTATGCTGCCAAGCTCAGCGATACTAATCAGTGTGCAATTAGGGCCTGATCGATTGGCTTCAACTGACTTTGGATCAGGACTGTAACAAGCACTGAGGGCACAGGCACAGCAATTGGAGCCCCCAGTGAATTAACTTCTGTACAGCCTATTTTCTACCTGTCAATTAATTAGAGGATCTGCAGCCTTTGAAGGCCAAAGCATTGTGGGACAAAACTCAAATTGTTTCTGTTTTGCTACCATGAACCCTCAATAAAACATCCATGGAAATATTCTCACACTGTCCTTTTCCCCCCTAGTCCATGCCTTAATTAAAGTGGCATTAAAGCATTTAATTTTATGCCTAAACCTGAAGATAAATCTTTCTGGGCCAATGTGTTGCACTTCAGTAGCATATTTACTTCAGCTCACCACAAGACTTAGTGTAAACAAGCTGGTGGGCTCATTCCGCCTTGGGACGGAGACCTCGTCCCCTGGGCAAGACTGGAGGTGGCCATTCCCTGGCTACATACCCCGAGATTTGTATGGAGGACTTGCGACCAGAATTCTTGCGCTTATGGAAGTAAGCTTAACTGCAACCCAAGCTTCCTACAGATCTACCCCAAATGGAACCCATTTCATATCCCTAACTACAGAGTTTTACTACTCTACCACCTGGCACACTTAGGTTTTTATTTTGGTTCCAACAGCTTATCTTTAGCAATGATACATCTTCTTCTTGGTAGAAAGGCTTTTGTACAAACATTAAGTCTTGCAAAATTTTCTGTGGATGGATTTGACTCAGCCATATACCTTAAACAGATAATTCAAGATAGATTCATAAATGCAAAATCCCTTACTCTTGGTATACTTTAGTTTTAGATACTATAAGACATGCCACAGTTGTACATATATTTTGCTTGGCCATGAAAAAGGCCTGAAAATAAACTCCAACCTACAGAGAGCTGTTGTAACAACCAGGGATCCTTCCCAGAGTAGAGCTGGGTTGCTGCCTTGTGTGCTAGCTGAAGTTTCTGAATTCCTTTTACTATCAGCTCTGGAGGCATACCAGAGGAAGAAAATATATGTCTCTGCAAAGGGAACCTCTGCTGAGAGGAAGAATTTATTTCCCTTTTCTACTTATTCCTGTCTTCCATTATTTATTCAAGCCAGTGAGTAAAAACAGTAGGATTTTGGCAATGTCTAATGTTTTACATTAATAGTATTGGAAAATCTTTATGACAGCAGATACTCACATTGCACTCCATGTATTGCTTGTCTATTAGATTTTTTTTTTTTAAGAAAAATAAGCACTTGGAAAAAAAATGGCAATAATACAGCAAAACTCTAGCTGAGGAAGAGGTGGGTAATTTGACTGTATCCCAAAGTAAAGCCCTAAAAGGTGCACCTTCTTCCCTTGAACACGAAAACTGCACACACTTAGCAGTTTTTTGTCCCATGTTTGGGAAATCTGACAGATTTACCTGCTTAAACTATAGGTTGTCTTCCACTCTCACTCATCACCCCTCAGCCCCAGCCCACTGGCTTGATTTTACACCAGGGAAAACCACTACTCAGGAGCTCTTCCTTTAGACCTCCTAGTCTGAAAGGTCTAATAGCCCAGATAAAGACGAGTACTTAAACTTGCATAATATCTTTAATGACTCCCTGGGGGAAGATGCTGCACAATTTATTTAACTCTTTGTACATATACTTTCATCCTGGGTGCTTATACGTTAAGGACCTCTAATGTGCAAGCCATTAGCACCTTTCACCATAATCTCCTCCCAATGTCCATTTAGATTACAGTAATGGCCACGAGTAATGTAGAGTAATGGCCACCAGCAATGATATCATCATAATGACTTCACTGAACTTGCTCCTCAAGTCTCCTTATGTATGGTAATCACAGATCCTTGTACGTAGTGCCTTAATGCAATGAAGGCACACACTTTGCCCAGATACTCCAATTCCCATCTTTTACAGATATGGACCTTCACATGGATACCTCCATTTTTTGGACTATCTTACAGTCCAAAAAAAGGAATAGTTTAGCCTATATTTCAAGGCCTAAAGCAGAGGTAAGCAAATTAAAAATTTAAACACCTGGTGGTTTGTTTGTTTGTTTGTTTGTAGTTAGGAAGTACAACACTGTGAAGGTTAGGGATAGTTCTGATGGTAAAATAACATCACTGAACAGGAAGAATTTCTGGGGAAGAATCAGGCCCTTAGACCTGAGCATCAGGACAATGACATTAACCATCATCTTGCTTTTCTATACAACAAATATAATGCAGACAATATGCTTCACCCTTGCACAAACAATCTCATTGATTAAGACAGGTAAGAATTGTCAACTACGTCCTCTTTCAAATATTTTGGCCTATAAATCTATATTGTACCTTAATAATTTCCCTGCTAATAAGCCATTTTTCAGCTGAAGAGCTAATTCACCAATTTTCAATATTACACATTTCCCCCCCTTTTTTTTTTTCCACACAAAGCTTAATTTTGGAAAATTCCAAGCCCTATTTGATCTTTGCAGGGCTTTTTTCCCTCCAGAATGTAGGTGGGTAATAGTCAACTCTAACACTACCACTTGTGATCACCTTTTGCAGAAACGGGGACAGAGCCAATTGTACAAAATATTCAAGCATATCCCTTCATGTAAGAATATTGATTGTTGTATTTACTGCAGAGGAGCAGGTGTGTACTTTAAATACAGACCCTCATGAGATGCTGAGTGCTCTGAAGGCTGAATGTGTTTTCTCCACTCTGCATGTCACGAGACAAGACCTCAGAAAAAAGGTCAGCTCTGACAGTTTCACTCCCAGCGTAATTTCACTTTATTGCATGAAAACAGACTGTGGGCTGCCATCTGAATATATAGGAAAGAGGCATCTTAGGTTATTAGGTAACTCTGGAACCTAATTAATCTACACAGAAACAAACCATTTAAAATAACCTGAGCTACTGATAGGGGGGCTTTCCCCCCTTTCTCTTCTATTTGTAAGGTCTCAACGTGTTCACATTTTAGAAACTTCTCCTCGTCGTTAGGTTTGGCAGGTAAATCCCAGCCCTTGGTACAGTAGCAGTTGGTATGCTAGTGATCTCTGAGAGATAGATGAATAATTAATAATAGAAATAAAGCACTGATTATTAAACAAGTAAATGTTTTCTTCTGTAACTGATAATGCAAACCATTTCTAGGTTATATTTTGCTTGCCAGTGAAGGCTTCCAAACATTACCTTCAATACAGACAAAAGCACCTCAGCTAGTTCTTTCATACAGAATGGTAAATTATGTTATTGCTTTTGTACACTATTCCCAATGCTTATTGCATATTCACTTGTATACATCTAGTGCAACATTATTATCTTGTTTTGATTTTCTTTCTTCCTCCACCCATACCCCCCTAACCTCCTGTCAACAGTTGGGGAAGCTGCTAATACTGTATTGTATATTCATTATCCTAGCTTTTTCTTTACAAATATCATTATAACATCCTGCATTTGTAAAGTAAATAATTAAACATTCTAGAAAGTCTTATAGGACACAGTAATCTAACAGATGAAAGACATCAGAAATGTGAAAATCAAATGGAAGCACATGTAATATGTATCTTTTAAAAGAGTTTTCATAAAATAGGGTTAATGTGTTAATCAACCATATTTAAAATGCTAATTAATCACTGACTTGGAGTCTATTCATAAATAATTGAATGTCCTATTTATGCAGAATTTCTTATACTTGGAAATGTGTGGCATTCATTCTGGTCTTGCAGGATGCAGCACAGCATTAACACTCATTGAACTCTCTCAGCTCTGTATTTGGATAGTGCAACCACAACTGCTTGCTCTTCAGTTACAATTCCCAACTATATTCTGGCAATTAACCTAATCTGTCCCATCACTAAATATATCATTTTAATGGCAAACTATGAAGAGCTGCATTAACCATGTCACTTTGCCAGCACTCGAAACATGGAAGGGAGAGGCACAGAAGATGAATTTGGAGGGGTGAATCAAGCCAGTTGTGGTTATTCTATTTTTCTTTCCCCTCCCTGTTCTCAAGGCATCTCCTCCTTTCTCTTTTGAAGGCCTGTCATGCCCCTAGATGGTTTCTAACACTACAATGCACATTTCTTCCTTCTCTAAGGACTTTGTCTTAGAGAATGTATTTATCGATCTTCATGTTTACACCCCCAAGCAGTGATCCTGGCTGCAACGTGAGATCTACACGTATGTGGAGCAGTGAAAACAGTGCTGCTAAACACAGCATTTTCAGCTGCCAGCAAAACCCAAACTGCTTTGGAGAGGATTAAAGCGAGGACTCTCACAGAACTAGTTGAAAATTTCTCTATGAAAATACTCATCAAGACATTAACTCTTCATGCTTTTGATTCAACTCACCAATGTGGATTGCTTTAAAGCTCCAAAATTACCTAAAATGGGTGTACATACACTTTCAAAAGAAAAGAAAGAAGCAGTCAGGGGCTAATATACATTTTCATGCTAGTAAAATGCTAACTTGTAAAACAGAATTGCAGTAGCACAGGAATTCCCTGAATTCTCAACACATGTCCTAAGTGAGAGATTGTTTTTCTCTCGTTTCTCTCTACTTTGGTATGAAGAAGTAAATTAGACCTTGCCTAATGTGATTTAGTGGACAGGCTGGCAATGTAACTTGTCATTAAAGAATGAGAATAAGAAGAAGAATAGCTCCCTCCTTCTAATCCTTCTTGACAGCCTAACAGAATACCAATTTACCATTTGATGAAGGCTTCAGGATGTTATGAAACCTCTGTGGGGACTTCTGAGGTCTGTACAGAAAGGAATGAGGATGAGAAGCAGCCAAAGTTGTTGGGGAAAAAATGGCTCTGGAATGGGAGCTGCTCTATAAATGGCTGGTTGCAAGCCAGTTGGCATCCTTTAATATTTGGACACTCCAGTTAATCCAGTAGAGAGGAAAGGAGCTGGTGGACCTTGTGGAGATCATTCAGCCTTAGAAAAGAAGATGACTGCTTCAAGCAGTTCCAAGCAAATACAGGGTTGATGATTGCCTGGAATCAGGCTTAGGAATACTTGATATAGTTGGCCATGGTTCCATGGTAGAGCAGTGTGATTATCTCTACTAAATGGTACATCTTTGCCTTTAAGGCCTCTTAAAAAAAAAAAAAAAAAAAGAAAAAAAAAGACTCATAATCCAAACATATGACTCCAAAACAGGCAAACATTTTTCTTCTTTTCCCTACTGCATAGGTAGTACCTGCACAGCTAAAGCTGACAAGGAGCAATTCTAAATTCAGTAACTGTCTTTCTCCCTAGGGAACAGCCACTGGGCTACTGTATGCAAGTAAATAGGGGTCTAGAAAAAAGCTAGTTCTGAAATATTTTGCTTTTATCATGTTACCCAAGAAATATTGATCGACACTAAAGTGGAAATCCAGCATCCAAATGCTTTGGAGTTCTCACTTTGGAGGAGTTCTGTGGCAGTACCCAATTTACTATTCCATTCCAATTTCCAAGGAAAAAGGCACCTATTTTTGAAATGCAACTTATCGCCAGCTCTCTCTTAAAGGTATTTTTCAACAGTCTTCTTCCCTCAAGAACATAATTTGAAAAATTAAACTTAATGAGTGCTGCTCATAACACAGCAATGTGTTATTTTCATCAACAAGGTAAATTGGCTTGTGATCCAGATTACCCTTTTCTAGCAGCTCTGTAATTCAAAGAACAGTGACAGTGCAAGATGTAGCAATCCTAGTGGAAATGATCCTTAGTCAATACAGAGGTTCTGGCTGTGGTGAGAAACTCAAGGTTCTGCAATCGTTACGCCTTTTGCCAATCATGCATGATGCGGTTATATGTTGATGATATCTCTCTCTAACATATTGAGTTAGTGTTTGTGTCTATCCACTTCCCTCTACTGGACAAAATCAGAGCTGTTCAAGTGTTTATGATATCTTGTTGTTATAAGTGGTTGGCTCAAGAGAGGGATATGTGCCCTGTGACAGTGAGCAACTACTAATGGAGATTCTCCTTTAGCTCAAGTGATAGAAGCTTGTGCTGTTGGAGCAGAAGGTCACGAGTGTAATTCTTCCTCTCAAGTTATGCTATTAAGCTGATAACCGTGATGGCTGCGTGCCAGCAGTGAGCAGATACACCTCCACCCTTTGTGTTCTGGGTTAGCACTGTTCAACCTTCTGCTGCCTTTTCTCTTGTCTCCAAGCTCCTTTTTCAATCAGGGATGAAAGGAAGAGAAAGGAAGAGAGAGAAGGCTGAGAGAAGCGCACTCAAAAAATCCAGAAGAAACCCTCCTGTGCTGGTGGGACAGCATAGCTTCCTACTCTACAGAAAATGGCCCACAGTTACGCCAGAAATGCCAAGCGTTTGTCTAGATGTTATTTGGGAGTTTGTGAAAAAACACAGAGCCTTCTCTGTATCAGTGCATAGCTCAAAGGGGCCTATGATAGTGTTAGATGCAGCTTCAAAAGAGACTTTCCTGTCTTTTTACCAAAGAATGACTTCTGTGACATCCCTCTCTCTGCAAATCAGTGTTAAGGACTGCGAATTCACATTGCTCATCATGCCCTTGTTCTCTTCCTCTCACTTTTTTATCTTCCAAGCTCATTTTTCTCTCTGTTCCCCCCAGTATGTTACAAGATGGAAGTGAAAATTCACTTCCTTTGTGAGCTTTAGTACTAAGAACCCAACACACTGCTTTCCAAGTACTAGAGTGGCTGCATTTCAGTCCCAACCCATCTCTATTTCAAAGTCATACTTTAATCTGGAATGTCAGGTAGAACATGAAACAATATTAATCTATGCTACATAAATAATTTTCTTCAATTATCAGGAAAGAGCAGCAAGACATGAATTTTCAGGTTGATTGAGTTTTAATCTCTAAGTTAAAAATTAATAATTTAGGTAGGTGAGGGTTTTTTTAAATAGAAAATTAAGGAGTTTATATTTCTTCCCTTTAGGGAAAAAAAAAAAAAAAGAAAGATAATTTAGATCCAAAGGTCAGGGAACATTCATACGTTGGAAATGTGACAATTATGAAATTATTCACAGAAGAAAATACTTAGAATTCAATGCAAGACACCCAGATTCATCACAAGGCACAAGAGATTGACAATCTATTATGAATGCCTCACATCACAGATAAATATTTCAATGCAAATAAATAAAGGATGCTGAGTGTTTCTCTTCTGAATGACTTTTCACAGCTCACTGAACACAATAGTTCTGGGACTCCTCTATGTCCCAGACTCGTGTCCAAACTTTGGCATCCCCAAAGGCTTCCTGTGCTGAGCACAACCAGGTTACACTGTGATTTCAATTTGGAGTTACAAAGAACCGATTAATCCTTTTCCCTCTAACAGAATGTAAAAACACTCTTTGGTGCATTAGGACAATCATGGACATTGTGAAACTGGCCTGGTTTTGTTTTGTGCTCCCTTGTAATTACTACGAAATGTACCATTCTTGTCAAACCTAATGACTTTTCTTTTTTTGGTGCAGGGGAAGAGAAAAAAAAAAGAGAAAAGACAATGATGTCTCTAAGCATATGGCTGGTTTACTCTGCAGATGCAGACAAGAATAAACTAAGATGTATGTCTGGTGAATTGTGCTCAAATAAAGCTTTTCTGTTACCAGTTTCTTACCTGTCACTATGATTATTCTTGATCTGCATTGTATACCAAAACCCCAAAAAGAGTAAAAATATTCTATGCCAAGATTGTTTTTTACTTGTTTTCACGCAAATGTTTTAAAGGGATACTTTCAGAAGAAAGGCTTTTTCCTTTTTTAAATAGAGACCTGCTTAACTGTTTTCATCTGTTAAAAGTAATTGTATTATTTTAACCACTGGCAGGAAATTCCACGCTGTGTATTGCTTCATATGAAGCCGTTTGTAACTTTACAGCTTTTAAATTTTGCAACAGCTGTATAGAAAAGGAAAATGACCATGTAGAATTACATCACTCATGGCTGCTTCTCCATTAAAACAATATAACTAGAAAATGTTTGCCTGTTCAAAATAAATGCTGAAAAGTACATTTAAGCGAACAGAGAGAAACATTTTCAAGATTTGCAAAGATACCAAGCTGATCTAGAAGGCTTTCCATTTAAGACTCTAGCAAATGAGAGCTTATCAGTTACTCATTTGAACTTCAATAAAACTTAATCCTCTTAAAGGAGGGGACAGCTAAACTCAGGAAATTTGATGCTCCCCTTATTATAACTGTACAGAAAGATTTGTATGAAACATTTGATTTCAAGTATTAATTCATATCAACATATGAGAGTAAAACAGCCCCAGTAGATGCTGGATTATGAATAAAATTACTATTTCATAATCAGATTACAGACATAACCTAGAACTTTTAAAAGCAACTAATCAGTCACATTTATTCTGCATCCCATAGACCTATCCTTGATACAAGGATCTTAGTAAAACAAAAATTAAGCCATACGGAATATTTAATAGGTTTGGTGATCAGCTTTTCAAACAAACAGTGGCAAGTATTAATTGCAGAAAATGACAGTGGTGAGAACCATGATACGTCACAATGATGTGACAACACAGGTCAGCTGCCTGGGAAAGCCAGTCAGCACGTGCAACATATCAGGAGTTTTCAGTACGAGTAGTCAGTGAGTGAGAAGTTCCTTCCATGTTCTGGGCTGTACTTGGATCAGGTAACTAAGAATTATTATCCATAAGTACAAACTATGGGAATATACGCAGGGAAACTTCTGATATGCCTTTATGTGTATCACAAATACCGACTGTTATTGATTCACCACTTTCCCACCCAGCTCTCCTTATAAGGGCAAAATTAATCTATAGACATGGCAATTTCAAGTCACAGACAACATCCTACAGGATTCTGCTCCACTCGTATGGCAGGTCAAATTCAATCATCAGACATAAGAGTTTGGTTCCTATTTGATCCCCTCACCTTAATCCAAAAATATACGTTTGAAATCAATTGTCTCTGTTCAACATCACAGGAAATTACATATATCCCAGAACCAATTCAGGTATCAGTAGACTCAAATTACATTTGCTAATGCACTGAAATACTTGTTTTGGTGATGACATTGAGGAATAAGGGAAAACAAGATAACAACAAGACTTATACTTATCCCCGATATGCAAGCAAGATGTTTTTTTCAATTTACAGTGCAGTTTTACATTGATTTTTGATATGAGAAAGCTCAGTTAAGTTCTCATTCTAAAATTTTTAACCATGTGTACTAAACTTCCAAAAGACAAAACAATCCTTTATATTTTCAATTTAGCATAATTTCTCTTGTGCCCTCACATAATTGTCCACGTTGATTAAAAGTGTTCATTGCTTTCCTAAGTGTAAAATTACACATATGTAAAGAATTTTCAGAGAAAAGCTCCTGAACTCTAACACAGCATAGAAAAAATGTGGTCACTATTTTATACATGTGCTCTTTTTTTCCATATTCTACAATTTCTCATGTGACTGGCATTACTTTCAGAACAAACATACATACAAAATCAGTGTAAAAAGTTACATTCCTTACTTCCAAGATGAACCTTTTTAACCTCTGCCAAAGCATGGAAGCCTCTAAACAGGGTCCTTAATTCAGACAAAGCATTTCCGCACATTCCTAAGCCCATCCATATGTGGGATGCTCAGCTTCATGTAACACTTGTGCTCCATCAGCAGCACAGAACCACATGTTCGAGTGATGTCCTAAACTGGGACAGCTTTCCAAGCTGGGCCAGACACACAATTGTTAAATACCTTTGAAAATCCCATCTGACATTTCTCAAGAATGCTTTTCTTTGTCACTTCTCTCATTCATAAGCTTTCCAGGTTTCTAGGATGTATCACATATCTAGGCTAATATCATAGGAGGTCCACCTTCCACAGTACTTTTAGACTGCTGCTTCCAGTTTTCTGTGTCACAGAAACCCTTTTTTTTTACCCCAAAAGCATTCAACACATTGTTTCTTCCCATAAATGGTTACGTTCCTGATTTTACTACATTTTGAACAATCTTTCAAAGCTGAAACAGGAAGAATCAACATTCAGTCTCTCTCTAAATGAAAAAACCCAAGACCAAAACAAAACCCCCACCAACAATGTCTATTTCTAGTACAAATATTTTCATCCTGCAATAATTCCAACACCTTAACATCATGTTTATTATGCGTGTCACAAACATCAGTGGTTTTAATTGTGGGGTTTTTTCATTAAAACAATTTAAAGTATTTTGTTAGGAGCACCCAATAGTTCCCTATTTTTTTGAAAGTGTACTTGTGATAGTGACAGTGTTATTCTTCCACCTGTTCACGCTAATTGAACAACAAGCACTCACTGTCAAAGACTCTGGAAAGTCACTGCTTATCTCAGATCAGTTTGTACAGATCTTCTCTACATTACCGTTTTCAGTAAATCATTACTAGGATATGAATCATAAAAGAACATTAAAGGTTTGGTTCTATAGACAAGTTACTACAACATAAGTGAAGGTGTGGATTTATAAGCATAACAGCTACTCTACAGCACCTTCTCTTACACATGTCCTTACTGCACAGTGAACATGAAGTTGTTTTTCTGCCCACTGAAGGCCACCTCACTGTTACTGGGAAGGACAAGAATGGGGCACTTGTTCCAAAGTGGTCACTGGGGCAAACCTCCCAGGTTGCCTGAGGATGACTTGTGCTTATAGTGTTTCCAACAGTAAACTGTCTCCCTTATCAATTCCAGTTGGGCAGAAGGTTATTTGAAAGCAGGAGAACAAATATGCAAAGCAGACGAAAACAATTTCCAGAGTGGGTACATTTTAGTAGGAAGTTGCTCACACTATTTCCAAGCAAATGCATGAACTTTGCCATCCTGCTTGATGATGCAGGTTTTCAAGGAAGCCATAAATATTTTTAGTTCAATTAAGACAGCATTGTAAGAGGTAGGATTTAATTTTCAAGTTAGCTGCTTACACTGAACTGCAAATGGCTGTGTAGCAGTCATGTCGACTAATGAGGAACTCCAAGAAGAAGCTGGTTACTCACTCTTCAAGCATGTACATACAATCAAGCTTTCAGAATGACTCAGTCAACACCCAAAGATGAGTCCTGAAAGCTTGTTTATGTTGTAGCAGGGTACTGTATGTACTATAGCTGGATATACTTACTAATCCCAGTAGTTAATGCACAAATCTATACAAGTGCAAGTAATAAATTTCTGTCCTCCCAGAAGCTGGAAATCTAGATGCAATGTTAAATCAGGAATTACCATCAGACCACACTGGAAAGTTCCTAAGACCTACTCTTTAGACTCTCAGTGTGCTTCTGATGCAGACCCCTAACTCCCCTGACATTAAGTGTTTCATAATAGATCTTCCTGGATGCATGTGTTAGTTCTGATGGCGTTCAGGCCTCCACTGCTACACACACTCCATGTGTTTTAAAACAAAGGTCATTTGGTGAAGATGTTATTAGTTACTGCATATGATTTTGCCATGTTGACTACTGTATACTGTGCTGTAAGTGGGAAAAATGATGGCAGCGAATAGATGTAATTATATGTAGAACCAGTGACACGCCACATACAATTCGGAAAGTACAACACAATCAGAGTGTCAATTATTTAAACCATAATTAACATAGCTCTGCATGTCTTTCCAGGGCTCTCACAGAACATAGAGCATTGTTATAGTGGAAGAAAAGAGAAAATAAAATATTAATGGAGGATTGCTTTGTTCTCAGCACAGTGAGATGGAGGTGGTTGTAAAAACCGGATTCCTGCAGTTGCTACCGCTTTAATTAGGAAGGTCGCTATCTTCCTAGACTTCCTTGGATTCCTTTAATTTCCACAGAGGAAAACGGCTTCTGAATTTTATTGAACACAGTTGAATTTTTATTTTCAAAAATCAAAACAGAAACATTTCTTGGCATCTGTTATGAGCACTGGGTGTTATTTGCTCTTTAGAGATAAAGCTGTTTTTATACAGGGATATAGCTTGTGGGGAAAAAAAAGAAGGGCCAAATATATTCGTACTGGGAAAGCTGCTCAACAGGGATATCACAGTCAGCAGAAAATATCTAGCCAACCTAATTCATCCCATGCTAGAATCCACTTAAGGCCAAGGAAATACAATAGATAATATATAGTTTCACAACACTGATCCAAATGCTGACATTAACTCATTCGTACCTGGAATCTGGCAAACTCTTTTCTGGAAAAACAACTCAAATAGACACAAGAGCTTCAGCATCTCCTCGCACTGGAGTGGAGATGGCAATGGTGGGAAATCTGTGTTTTTTGGCTAAATGAAAGCTTTGCTATTCTTTATTCGAGTTATAGTCCAGATGGAATCAATGACAAAACACACCAAACTAACACAAAGCAGTGGCAGAAAAAATTACTACATAGAACTTCTTATCAATGTTATATTAAAGGTATTTGGAGCTTCAATTATATACATACTATTTAGCATAAAATTAGAAAACTACCACCCATGCATTAACAGGTAGAGTGATCCATATATTCTGGTTTATATTTGGTTGTAAGTCTCCATTGTATCTATAATTGTTTACAGAGCTGATAATGAAAACAAACTATAAACTATGAAAATAAGATATATCTTCCTTTTGCATTTTTATGGATTTTATATCCTTTCATTTAAGCATGGTATAGATTCATCGGTACTATGAGCTATTCTTGTGCAGAATGAATTCATGAACCACCATCCACACAGCACTTAGAACTAATGTACTTTTAACCCAGCACATTCTCCCACTATGATCTGTCCAGTAAAGATACACACAGGCTTCCAAGCCACAGCCAAAGCCACTACAGGAAGGACATTGCCATGGTTTAACCCCAAACAACTTCCATGCAGCCACTCACTCACTCCCTGCCCTCTCCAGTGGGATGGGCAGCAGAATCATAAAAAGCTAAAACCCACTGGTTGAGATAAGAACAGTTTAATAATCAAAATTAAGTAAAGAGAGAGGGGAATAAGGCAAGTTGATGCACCATCCAAGTGCTCAGCACCTGCTGACCAAGATGCAGTCCTGCCCCGAGCAGTAATTGGTGCCCCTCAGTCAACATCCCCCAGTTTATACACTGATCTTGATGTTCTATGATATGCAGTATCCCTTTGGCCAGTTTGGGTCAGCTGAGCCAGCTGTGCTGCCTCCCAGCTTTTTGCGCCCCTGCCCACTGGCAGATCATGAGAAATGAAAAGTCCTTGATTTAGAGGAAGCACTGTTTACCAACAACTAAAACATCAGTATGTTATCAACATTATTCTCTTATCAAATCCAAAACACAGCCCTGTACCGGCTACTAAGAGGAAAACTAACTCTATCCCAGACAAAACCAGGACAGATATGTAGGCTAAAATTTATAGAGGGAGTTTCAAAAAAGAAAAAAAAAAGAAAAAAAAAAAGTTCTGCATAAAATCCACATGTCAACTTTGAATGCCAGTTTTTTTCCTTGTAATTCATTCTTAGACATGACTTTAGTTAAAGTTGTTTGTATGTAGGAAAAACAAGATGGGAAATGTGAGAAGAGGTTACCCATGTGCTGCCCAGGGTAGCTCCAACTCTAGTGTCTCTGCCTTTGAATTAAGAAAGGGTTTCCTAAATCTAAGCCTGCAAATAGTCAGCACTGCTCTTCTTCTGAGAGCAAAGATTGTTAGATGTTTGAATTAATTCAATGCAAATATGATTAAGTTGCATTTACTCATATAACTGAATACAAAATTACCTTTCATGAACCCAAGATGTCTGCACAGGATTAGAATTGCAGACGCTTTAGAAGATGGCAACCAGTGCCACTTTTCACATATCATTTATTCGAGTACAGTTTCCATAATGTGGCTTGTAATTGCATGAAACTTCATATTTTCCATAAAGATGTATGCAAATGGAGCTCAAGACCTATTTAGAAGACTTAAAAGATTCATTGCTCTTGTGATGGCTTCACATTTGAATGAATTTCATTCAGTATCAGTGACCTTATTAATAGACCCAAACACTTCTGCTTTACCATTTTTACTAAACATGCCTTGTTAACAGGTATGCTTTAAAGGTAAATCAGCAGAGAGAGTTCATCCTTTGAACTATCACCATGAAACAGTTCCCACAAGAAGGAATGGCACTTGCAGAGAGCATTTACAAAGCATATCTGTACCTTTGCACAGCTATCTACAGAGGGGCATCCTGCCACACAGGCAGGTAAGGCAGGGGTAGATGAAGACCAGGGGAGCCTTAAGCATTGGTTTAGTTTGTGTTTCACAGGTAGTGAAAAATATTTTTGAAGCTCTATAAAAAGTTTATTATTTAATTCTTGCCTTTTTTTCTTTTTAATCAAGAGAAAAAGAATTTCGAAAGCGTAATGCACATTTTTTCTTTTGCTTACTAAGAACGAAAACAACAAATTAAAAAAAAATCAAAACAAACAAATAAAAACCCCACAATGACCAACAAGAAGAATTGTTCCAAGGATTAGGTGGAAGACCTGGCACTCATTCACAGTTTCAGCACAAGAAAGTGCCTTGTTGTATGTCCCATTCTGAGGACAAAGAAAGCGAATACACCTGTGTAATTAAACCAGATATTATTCATTACTGATTCAGTTCAACCACAACTTGCAAGCAAGAAAATACTAGACCAGACTCTGTAACTGGAGTTAAAGTTTAAGTGAAATAAATATAAAATCACACTGTTCCTCTCAAACTCAAGAATATAGCTCTAACCAGGTTTGAACAAGAGAGGCCAGTCTGAAGGCAGGTATGCTGCTGAGCAGAGAGGAGGGAGAAATCTAAGGCTGCTGCTTTTCCATGGAAATTTAGATTACATTTTACTCCAGAGCTCTGTGCTGAGAAAGCATCCTTATGATCTGGTTTTTGAGATTTTCAGCTGTCAGAACTGGTACCTCCTTGAAATCCACAGTGCAGCCCTTTTGGTTCACCTGCCTCCACGGGCAGTTGTAGGCACGTGAGCTCCCATCGCCTCCCTGCGCAGCCTGGTCCAGGGCAGGGCAGGTGGCTGCGGGGTTTGCAGACAACTTTTAAAGAGAATCATAGACACTTTATAGTAAAAGGCTATAAAACCATGTTGCACGTGGTTTGGACATATTTAGATATGTATCTTCAGAGAATAGGTACTGATAAGAAAGCTTAATTTAGACTGATGCATGTGGTGATTTCACAACAAGAGCACACGATAAATTCACAGAAACGGAGCACTCTGTCACGTTCAGTGCAAACATACATGGACTTTCATTTAAAAATTCTGCAAAGCTGGAGAGAGCCTAATCACAACCAGAATTCAAAAGTAAGAAAAGCATTAGATGTGAAGAAAAACCTAAAATTTAAAAAGTAAAACTTTTGATAACTCAAGGTGAAAGTTTTAAAACTTACAAAACAAGTTCAGGGGAAAACCAAAGTCTTATGCTGCCATAAGTCACAGTGATTTGATTAAGGAGCTTCCCAAGGATGTGTCAGCAGGACAGCATTCAGAGAGCAAGGCATTCTCTAGTAAGGGTAAATGAGAATATTAAACACAATAGTCATTGCCTTATAAAAAAGCTAAAGACAGACAAAAAATTATAAAAAATAGATACTGCTCAGGCAAAGCTAAGCCAGCCACATCATTCTGCAGATACACGGTGTGTGTCACTAATGAGGAATATTAGTCAGCCTTGCTTATACGTAACAAAAGAAGAGCTAGAAATAACTAGAAACTTTGAAATGTTGCAATTCAGAAATTTCCAAAACATAAATCTTGCAAGTTAAATATTGTACCAACATTCACTTCTTTGTTATCTAAAGATACAGAAGAAAGCAATGACAGGCATCTAGTTTTGTTTTCAGTGTTATCAGAAGAGAGCACCGTATCTGCAGGAATAAAAAGGGCCAGGATAAAAATCTGGAAAAATTATGCTTCCCTGAAATAGATGGGGCAAATAACACCGCTCTTCTGACAGAGCAAAGGAAGAACAGCTTGCCCACCAAATTGTTTGTAGTGATACTGGAGAGAGAATGATCTTGGACTATCTATAACACAGAATTTTTGTTACTTGCTTGGTTGTGGTTAGTGCCAAAACCATATTAAAAAACCTGAAAAGGACTCTAGGAAGTTTAAACTCTTGAGAGGTACCATCAGTGCCATTGTTGTCCAATCCAATATTTATTTATGCTGTTTTTCTGTCTACCAGGCAATGAATACTACCATGTTGATGAGACGGTTTTTTAGTTCTTTTAGGTAGTTTGTTTAATTTTATATTTACTTTTATCTCAGATGGTTGGGTTTTTTTCTGCTTGGTAAGCTGTCTATAATAAGAAAGTTTAGAAAAAAGCAAAGTAAACAGCCATTTACTAACAAAGCTTTCCCTAGGTACCTTTTTATTCCAGGGACAGGGAAAAGTGTGCTAAATTCAGATGTCACCGTGTGGTTAGGGCTGACAAATGTTGACTATTTCTTAGAATAATAGTCATGTTGTAGCTGTCCTATGTGGTCCTGTGGGGTTTTGTTTGCTGGTATGTTAGCAAAACAGAGATCCAAACATGAAACCTTTCTTTCCTCAGTGTGGGTGTTCAGGAAGTTATACGCCTGTGAAATCCATAGGATATAATTGAAACAGTTTTGCAATCTAATGAGAGAGAACTCAAAATAGGGCCTTTGTGGTATTTGCACATTGAAAACAATTGGGAATTTTCCCTGAAAAATAGCCAAGGACTGAATCCCCAGAGCAATATTTTCCACTGCACCAAGTCTACACCAGGGCACCATCAGTCTCACTTAGGCCTCAAAAATAATGCTTAAAAGGACACAAATGATATATAGGCCTTGGGCTGCATCTCAACCCAAGAATAAATTTCTCCTGAAAGCAATTTTATGTTGCTTTCATCACCACTGGCAAAGATACTGCTTACTAACACTATAAAGTGTTTTCCTGCTCGAAGCCTGATGGCAAGCAGTCCCTCTCCTAACTTTACCCAAACAAGACTAACAATAAAATACGGTTTGTACCCATTTGGGCAATTATCACTAGATGCTGGAAAGTAATAATAGTGTGACTGCACAGTAGATGGTCATATTTCCAGAATGAAATTACACTAGGTCCAGAACAGGAACTGGTTCTAACCACACAATAAAATTTAGCTAGAAGTTGAAAAATGCAGTTCAGTCAGAGAACAGTCTCCTTGTCTTAACTCTTGCTGTTTCATCTCTCCTGCCACTCTGCCCCTGAGCCCTGAAGATCCTTTGGTGCTCTGCAGGGAGTTAAACAGGGTCCTTGCTCAGAGGCCTCCTAAAGCTCCTTATCTACAGATCTGAGCACCTTCTTTTGTTACACTGGGCTCTGTTTGTTTCTCTGTTAATCTCAGCAGAGTCTTGTATTCTTTTAGCTTTTTGCCCTTTCACGTGAGGGATTAACACAGTCGCTTGCAGGCTTTAGTTGAGAGCTGCGTGTACCTCGGAAAGGGCTGCTGCCCCCGCCACCGTGGCACCCAGCTTTCGCAAAGCCTCCTGAAATGATGAAACACTCCAAGCCCAAGAAATTTTAATCTGAGCTGACGTTTCAATGGCAATATTGAGGTGAATGATAGATGCAGATGACAGAGGACAGACAGGAACCTCTGCCGGATGGTGGGACAGGGGTGAATACCGGGGCGCATTAGGTGGGGGGAAAGGTGTGGCAAAGGAGCAGTGCAGGAGACTGGGGCAGTCATGCTGTGAGCACGAAGCAGCAAAGGAGTCGTGCTGTACATGACAGGAGGGAGCAGGTGGCATTGTAGGTGACGGTGGGACTCTTGTGTGGGAAAGGAGAGCTGCCTGACGGGGTGCAGTCACATACAGAGTGAGAGAGGGATGTTGTCGGTGCAGAATGCTGTAGGAGATGAAGGTGGCTGGGTAACAGCTCTGCCAGAACATTACAGGTTTCAGGCGATGGTATCACACAACCTGCTGTGCAACACGGGCTGGAACAGGCAGTCACAGAGTGTGGCACAAATGCTGAGCTTCTACGAAAAAGTACAAATCTTGTGAGAAACTGAAAGGAGGCAAAGGGAAAGGAAGGGGGTTGCAGTTATAAGGCATTTACAAAGCCCTGCACAATTTCAAATGCTGTGAGTACAATCAAAAATGATTGCGTGATCCGGATCCAAAGCAGAATAATGAGAGCAAGTTACTGTAGTTTTACCATGGTAGCATACATGCCATAGCTACACCAAGAGAAACAGCACACCAAGAGAAGTGTTTGATGCAGCATTTTTAGCTTCTGTTTCACACTTGTTTTCTATTTAAAAGAACAGAAAGTCTGCTGTCAAATAAGCTTAGTCTTTATCATGGAAGTTTATTTAATCTCCAAGCTTTACCACAAGCCATTCCCCTCCATCTCAAAATATATTCTTTCAGTAAAGCAAAAATACTAATTTCTATTGCAAGGCATGCAGTTACCTCAAATAAGCATGTTAGAAAGGCAGCGTTTATTTGGCAGGGGGCAGGGAGGGTTGACAGCTTTTAAACCTTTACATTTTCATATCATTCTGATTATTAGGAAATTAGAAACAAAATGATCAGTTGAAATTTAAACCTAAATGCTTTTGAGGCAGTTCCCTTGTCCACTTTTTCTTTAGTATTTTTACAACAGAATCTGAATCTATTCGTGATTTCAAGTGTTGGCCTATTTTCAGCAGTGATTATGATGGTACCACAATGTGCAACTTGACATCTCCTCCTCTCCTCTCATTCAAAGTCTCCCAGGGCCCAGCCATTTCACACAGGCTTGCTTTAGGCATTTATTAAATATGCACCTTCCAGTAGGGTTTAAAAACACCAACTAATCTCATCAGAGGCCAGAGACCTCCAGATATGTAAATCTACATCTGTTCCTCTTCAAAGGAAAGATTCTCCTGGATTACTCCAGGAGAAATGCATCCCACCCGGATATAGCCACTGAACCAGAGAAAAAGAACTCCCATGGCAAACGTGCCACCTCAAACTCACCAAGATCCAACGACAATGAAATTACACTTAATGTAATTCACTGTTAGCTTTAAGAAGCAATTAAGCAAAAGGCAGTACAGCACTTGCCGTAGGCTGTTGGTTCCAACAGGGGCCAGTGGAAAGAGGCACATAATGTTAAAATTGGTAACGTTAGTATTAACATAAGGATGAACTGTAGGTGGCTACTCCACTACAGTGCTGTAAAAGAGCAGAGTCCATTAACACACAGCAATCACTTTCTTTTTTTCTTTTTTTTCTTTTTTAAAGTGTGCTATAGCTGTTTGCCGATGAAAGCATGCAGCAATAATTAACTGTCCATTAGCCTTTCATAAAAAGCAGCATTCCCTCCCTTCCTCCCAAATGTCCCACCAGTATCCTCAGCTTCCCATACTACGAGAGGAGATCAAATAGTTTTATGAAAAATATTTCAAAGCTATTAGGGAGGGACTACACACCTTACTGCAGTAGAGCAGTCTCACACATAGCACATACATGTCCCAAGAAGGAATGAGCCCTTACTCAGCTTTTTACTTCTCATTTACTTATCATTTTAAAGGTGAGCATAGAGGATTTTTCTCAGCACCAAGTGATGTGCTGTACATGTATGATGAGTTCCACATTAGGATCAGACATGCTTACACATATCTAAAATATATAACCCTAAAAGAAATAAATTTGTTAGCCAGAAATTATGGTGAAATCTAATCTATTTTTCAGTCACTCATATCCCCATGGTTTCATTGACTACATTCAGATTCAGAATTCGACCATCACAAAAAAATAATCTTGGTGTTCTATTGCCTGCCGTTTCCACATTTCTCACTGAGGGATTTTTGGTAATCTGCAGACTTTTTGTCTGAATCAGGCAAGTAAATACCAGTCTATCTCGTTTGGGAAAAAAAGTATGGGATGGTACATTGTTTAAAAACAGTTCTGAAATACAGAAGGTAATTTTGTCATTAAATCATTTACTCTACTTTCAGCTACTTAAAATAGATATATATATATTTCTGAGGTTCCTAAAAATTTCTTTGCTGATACCACGGTCTGTACATTCTGAATTTCATGTAACTAGAAGAGGCTGGTGCAGTGATTTTAATATGCTTAGGGGTTATAAAAGCACAACTTTTTGATCAAAGGGTTTGAAGATTTGAATTTTATTTATTTATTGATCTGACAAAATGTAGCAGCTAGAAAGATGTAGGGGACATATGCCTTGAAAAAGACAGAAAAGAGGTGCAAACATTTTGAAAAGAGCGAGAGACATTTTAAATTACTAAAAATAAAAGTTCATGGCAAATGAAGCCATCATGTAAAAAGTGAACCTCGTATGCTCAGTTACAGCTTATATTTTTCTCACAGATAAGATCTGAGCGAACTCTTTAAAAGTCAACATTATGTGTCATAACAACAGTTCTACCTCTCACATGGCAAACAAACTACACAAAAAGGAGGGAAAGATGAAACAAGGGATATGGGCAGTGTGAATGGACCTAAATCTTTTAATTAACACCCTCTGAAAAGCATACTCTTTTTCCACCAAACTAATAAAAAGTGTGAGTGTGGGGTCTTTGTTGTTGTTCAAGCCTTGCCTGTGCTCTAAGGAACTGAGAAAAGGCTAATCAGGGTTATTTAAAGCCACTTTCTACTTGCCAGGCTCCAATATCTCATTAATTCACTCTTAGTTGGCATCATTGTCCGATAGTGTTTGAAAATCACCAAAGAAACAAGGATTTCCCCTAATCCTGTCCATCAGAGGTAACTCTCTGGAAGATGATACCAGCCCATCATATGTAAGACATGGAACAGAAGTGTGTGCACAGGGAAATATCCTGCTCTCACTGCAAACCTCCATTCTCTGTGGCTCAGCACACACCTGACAAATCTAATGAGAGGATGCCTGTTTAGGTCTGAACTTAACAAAAAAAGAACAGATGTTGTGATGGTAGTTTAAAGGAATTATCCTGACTAACAAATCTCTGCTTGAAGCTATTGCCTGGATTCTTTAATCACATTGGCAAGAGCTTGACACAAACAAAATTAATAGTCGGTCATGTGAAAAAAGAAAGAAAATTTTGATCATGGTCATAGGCCAGAAAAGCAATTGCATCAGTGACATTGCTGTCGTCATAAATTACAGCATTCAGTTAAAGATGAGGACTGCCACTCTGGGATGTTTGTCATGGAACAACACTAACTCTGGTGACTGAAGGAAAACCTTGATTATACCAGCATGCATATCTTCAACTGAGCCATCATCTTTGTCATGCCCAGGGACAGTTGAACTGAGTGCGAGTTCTTTTTCCAAGAAGTTTCTCCTCTGTACAAACAGCCTTTATTTCCCACCCATACTAAAAACAACACTAATATTCAAATAACATTTTAAAGCAACAGCATGTAACTGAGTGCTCTCTTGCCAGTGGTTTCTCTCCTGACTATGACCAGGCCAGGCCACTTTTGGGGACCGGCTGGCCTTCAGACCTAACTCTCTTTACGTAACTGCTCATCACCCCAGTTTTTTTCAGTTCCCTGTAAAGGGAACAAAATAATATTTCCTTACAAGCTGAGTGCAGTGACACAGCCAAGAAGAATCACAGCTCTCAGTCTAGTATAAAAAATACTTCCAAAATATTATGCTTTTAGCATTAGAACGTTTTTGTCTTCTGATACTTTACTTATTTTGTAATACACATCTTTGCCATTTATTTTTCTACTAAGTACAAAGCTAAGTTAAGTTTTAAAGGATGATGTAAAATTTCCATTATGAAGTTGTATCCCCGAATATCCCTTTGTCAGGCCATACTTATCTCTTTGTGAACATTTACTATTTGTGCTCAGCAGGAAAGATTCAGATGTTTCATCATATAAAGCATCTTCAAACTCTTCTAAGGAAATGCATGTCCTCAGTTCCCAAATTACCTTTATAGTTTTCCAAAACCAGGATCTCTCTTACTTGTTTTATTTTAGGTAAGTCAAAAACTGAGCAAGAGCACCTACATGACCTGTACTGTAAGTACAGGTGAACTATGATAGAGGTAATATGAACTACCATAACTCCCAACACTCCAGTTCAGATGCAGTTAGCATTGAATTTACTGTTAATCTCAGAGCTCTCAAAATCATTGTGGTAGGTATGGTCATTGGTTATGGTTCATGAAAAACACACATGAAGCAGGGGAGTGTGCATCCTGCAGTTCTTAGTTCCCACCTCAGGGCCCTTGCCACTGCCTCTTGTTTATAAGTAAATTTTATACTGCACCACTCACAATAAAAGTCTTCTGGAGTTACCAGCAGATAAAATAAACAATTACTTCAGCAGCAATCGATTGCAGACAAGCAGGGCAATGGCAGTGGTTAGTGTTGCTATCACCATGCTCTGATACTTTCTGACAGTCAGGTATTTCCTCCGTATCACAGGCAACTGTCCCAGACTCAAAACTCTTCATTCAATTTTTCACATTTCTAAGTGCAGTTTCAATTTTAATCTATATCTTTAGAAAAAGCTTACTTTGTCTCATGCATTTTATAAGCCTTTTACTATTATAGGGAAGGAAGATGTAAGTATTGATTCTGGTCTAGGTAGGTTTACTGAATCACAAAGACATATGCTGAAACTGCAGCATAAAATGTATTCCATAAAACAAAGAGAAATAAGTGGAAAATGATTGCAGCACAAATTGTTTATGAATCCCTATAAACACAGTGTTACACAGAGGAAAAAGGGAGAGAAGTCCTTATATCAAGAAGTATGCAACCCAAATGACACAAATTTTCCTGCACCTGATAAAAATCAATGCACAAATAGGAAGAATATGCCACAAAATTTGTCATTACGTTAATAGGCAAGCTATTTAAACTCTCAGTGTATGGGCTTGAATTTTTTTTTTTTTTTTTTAAAGGTAGGGGCTATTGAGAATAGTTTTATAAATCTTCTTAAGGCTTGTGGCTTCATTAAAAGATCAGTTAGTATTTGCATCATATCAAGGAATGCAGACTGCAGAAAGAGATTTCATACTTAGTTTTAAATCTGTGCCATTTCAAATCTCCAAGTTAGCTAACTGACATTTCAGAAGCTAAAAATATTAACTTTTTGTGTACTTGCAACATAATAAAAATAGATACATCATTTCCCCATATAAAATGAGAATCCAGTGGGTAGACTAATGTAGATAAATGGGAGCTTTCAATTCTGCTGGACACCTCACCTTATATTATGTTACAATGCTACTTTATTGCCACTGCTGTGGTTGCGAAGTGTCACCGACTCTTTGGCTAATTAAAAGATGGGCAGCAGATTGCCATTAATGAGATTTGGCTTCCACAAAATAAGGCTCTCTTGGTGTGTGGCTGTGTAAGTCAGCTAAGAGAATCAGACCTCCCCTTAGATGAAGGGAATCTGTACAGATCACATCGAACTAAATCTAAAAGTAATCCGCCGTATAAAGGAATGAGCTTTTTGCAATTGTATTTCTGAGTGTATGCAGGGGTCCCCCTTAGGGTTTTGCAGCCACAAAGATATCACACTCACTTGAGCTGGCACCTCAGAAGAAATACATAGCCAACAGAAAACAAAGATTTAGCTTTCAGGTCTGCTCCCAAGTATATGGCCACATAAAAAAGCCCAAACCTAAGTAAAGCTATTCTTCTCCATGCTTCATTGGAGATGGAGGATAAAAAAAAAAAAAAAAAAACTTACATAAAAATTGCCACTAAAGAACTTCTCTTAAGACTTTCATCCCCAGTAAGACCTTTATTCTTCTGACCTTTTCCAAGATCAAAAAAGATCAAGAGGTGAAAGAGCTTGATCTCTTGTGTGGTAATGACCCTATTTTAGCAAGCTACTGAGCCCATTAAAAAAAATAAACAATACCATCTCTTTGAACCACTCATACCTAGAAAGACAAAAATGTACAAGTTCAGACCAAAGTCTGATGACTTCAGGGAACTTTACCTAGCGAACTGCAGCTTGAACAAAGGGGATGTAACATCTCCTCCTTCTGGAAACACACTAATGGTGAAGCCTTCGGGAGGGGAAGCCCCAACACACTGCACCCAAAGATCAGCCAGGATGATGTGATTCACTGGCCTCCCCTTCTCTTGCCAGGACAGGAATTTTACCGTATGCTTTCCTCACCCTCAGGCTGTTACCCAAATCCTTCACTTGTAGAGTATTCTACCCAAGAAAGGGCACAAGGGGGTGCTCCATAAGATGTGAAGGGTTCCATATCAAAGCTGGAAAAACTCCAGTGGAAATTGCACAGGGGGCTGTTGGAAGGCATTGGGCTGTACAAGTCACCTCTAGGATGTATAAAAGCAGTAATAATCTCTGGAAAAGATTTCCCTGGTCGAGTTGCACCTGGGATGAATTCAGCTCAAGATCCTTGGAGTTATTTTCCATTCTCAAAGCCTTAAGTAACTCTCAACAAGACAAACTTACATGTAGGATGTTGACCCACATGCATCAGAACATAGGCCAGCGACTGTCTCCATGGGCTGAAAAAAGCTTTCTGCATGATTTTGTAATTGCTTTATTTTTCCATTAAGTGGGATAAACCCTTGCTGGATCATCAAGCAGCAGTCACTGTTTGAAACAGGGGTTCTGCCTACACAAGCCATTGGGCTGACCACAGACAATAGTTATTATTTTCTTAATCTCAGCAATATATACTTTTATATATAAATAATTCCTTATATATAAACCATATTTATCTATATATGGTATAAAATATACATGATCTGCACATATAAAATTCAAATACAGACCTTAGAACTGATAAATACAGACTGCCGTTCCAAGACTTCCCAACACCTTTCCAAGCTGCTTTGTGTAGTTGTGTTTGACAACAGTCTGAGATGCAATTTGAGGGACTTGAAAGTTCAAAGTCATGTCAGAGTTTCAGTTTCCTCTTTCTTTCTCCCACTTATTTGAATTGTTTCTGCTTTTGTGTTTGGTTTTTTTTTTTTTCTTAGAAAGTGTGTGTTTTCAGCAGCTAACTCAGGGGAATGAGTTATGTTCTCTTCCCAAATCTGTAGAGAACTTCGTCTTGCTTTCCTCATACATAAAATGAAATCAGAATTTAAGTCACCAGGTTTAGAAACAACGGATCTTTTGAAGTACTTTGATGGACATCAGTTCCATATCTGCCATACTTTAATAGTTTAAAAATAAACAGTAAATTACAGAAACAAAATACATTCAGAGAAGTATTTTAATTAAAGGCACTTTGCTGTCCACATTCAGGATACTGAGATTCCTAGGAGACTGCTGATCTGATATACAGCATATGTCTATGACAGACAGAAGGATCAATAAATACATGCTTTTTTCCTACCATATAAACCTTTTGTTTCCTCTCCCCTGGTGCACTTGGAGAACTTCCCTCCATTAGATTAGCTAATCTCCAAGTGATACCAACATAAAAGGTGAAGCTTTTTCTTGCCTGTATTGTGACTCGTCCATCACTGGTTAATATTTTCAAGTTTTAAATTAAAAGTGCAAAAGGAAATACTGGCCACAAAGGACCTGCTTTTAATTTAAGATACCTTCCAATTAATAGGAAAGCTTAATCAAAGCATTCGTTTAAAGTCCATAATATTAACTCAGTGGTGAGAATCTACAGAGCTGCTCGATTAGATTTTTTTTTTCATGTATAAAAATAACATTACTGACTTCTAACAAATGTCTTAAGCAGTCATTGTTATTCAGAGAATGGTTGCAAAAATTAAAGCCAGGCAGAATTGTGACACTTTTAAAAGTGGTGGACAGCTCAGCCCTGGTGGAAACACACCAAATACTATTCAAAATAAATTCATGTGTTCGCAACAATCTTTGATATGTATAAAAAAAATCCTGTATTTCCCCACAAATGTCTAACCTTTGGCCACTCTTTAGTGAAGCTGCATTTTCTACAGTGTACTCTTGGAGAACAAAGTACAA
Source organism: Pseudotriccus pelzelni (assembly GCA_035584735.1). NCBI lineage: Eukaryota > Metazoa > Chordata > Aves > Passeriformes > Tyrannidae > Pseudotriccus > Pseudotriccus pelzelni. The sequence continues at coordinate 10,920,446 of JAWMRA010000020.1, forward strand.
CAGCAACTGGCAAAGTTTTTGAACATACTACTGGAGGGAGGCTCAAGGAGCCAAAATCATTATTTTTGTATGGAGTGTTTCATACCAAACACAAACACTGGGGGGTCTTGACTGAACTCCTTTGCCCTCCTGCCGTTTATGCCTGTGATATTGGGCAATTACACAGCTTTGGCTGAAATAGCATGTTGGATAGGAAATTTCTCACTTATTGGGGGGTTTGGACTGTACTTGTCAACAGAAATGAGACCATATAGTAATCCTAATGAATTTATGGGGCAAATCATCTCGCTTTTCTCCTAAGATCTATCCACCTTCTGCTTTTTCCATCCTTTAAATTGGACACACTTTGCTCTATGCAGTTTGAAATTTAAAGGAAAGCCACGTCCCAAATTAATGTAAAACTACACCACAAATAAGAGTTCTATGGCTGAATAAGTCTGCGGGAGTTGCAATTAATGAGACTTGGCAGTGGCTTTTGCCAGCATGCTTATGCTACTGCTGAAACACACACACACACAGAGGCACAACACAGCCTTACACACTGCAACAGAACTATAAAGGACAGGTTCCATTAATCAAACTACTTTTCTTTCACCCAGTACTTATTCCAAATACATTTGCATATTAGAAGGATTCCCAGTGAAGAAAGAGCTTTGTCTAATCTTCTTTAAAACATCTTTTAGGAAAAGTTTGGGGTTAACCCTTTTTTCTCTTTTGTTTTCACTTTAACAGAAGAGCTCTTTATGTGACATTTCCTGATTTCCCAACAGATTTTGGTCTCATTTCTGCTCTGTGCTGAAGTCTTTGTTCTAATACATACATATACCTTCAGATGTATCACACAATAGTAATATACACATACATACACATATATAACTTTATATACTTAGCTCATTTCTTGTATTCCAACCACTGTTAAGCACAGATTTTTAACCCACCTTGCCTTTAGCACAAAGATTTACCTATTTCAGCTCCCGAATGAGAAGTCCGATTAAGAACTATTGAAATCCTCATATTCAACAACTGGACATTGCATTTAGTGCTTTGGTTTAATTGACTTGATGGTGTTCAGTCACAGGTTGGACAAGATGATCTTGGAGGTCTTTTCCAACCTTAATGATTCTGTGATTCAGTTGCTCCACTCCACCTCTTTATTAGTACGTGCCCAGCAAAAAACCCACTGGGAGTTCCTCAGGTGGCTTCTGTTGTAGATTTAAATCAAATCCCGCCCTTCTCGAGGCATATGCTATCAGTTTCACTAGGAACAGCACTGAATCCCAGCATTTCCATTGTCCTCCCTGACTGACCTCAGATATTAGCAAAAAAGTTCCTCAAGGTCTGTGATAGATCCTCATTTAATACCATTTATTTGGCCTAGTGGGATGGCAAAGGATCTTGAATTCTAAGTGGTGTTGAGGAAGACTTTCATACAACATGTTGTGTCACCTGAGACAGGCAGAGTTTGTACCCTCCGCCAGCTGATCTCCAGGAAGCTGCAGGGCTATCCCCAGGAGGCTGGAGGGGATTACAGACGGACTTGTTCATAGCAAGTTGCAGGCCCCGATTTCCCTCTGCTGTTGTGCATCTGCCAGAGGCAGCAAGCTCTGCCCGTCGGGGCAGGCGGTGCCCCCGTGGCCGGAGAGCGGGGGAACAGTCACCATGGCGGCTGACACCACCTTTGCCTCCTGTGGAGCTGATTAATCAGCACAGCCGCAGTGCCAGGCACTCTGTGCCAAGGCACAGTCGGGCAACACACTGACAAATGTCCCGGAACCAAACGTGTACTTTTCAAAAACACAAATTAAAATGCAGATTAGCTTAGCATATCAGCAGTGGTATAATTGCTGTTTTAGGAGAAAGGCCAGCAAGACTGCAGATAACTGCCCTATTTTCTCATTGTTCTCTTTTCGTAAGAGTCAACTTTGCAATTAAACAACTCCCTAAAAACATACATTGAAATGAATCTCACTTTGTTAGTAGGTCTGACTGTTGGCTTTGTGCCCCAGGGAAGGAAGTTCCTCGTCTGCAAGCAAGGTGTTTTAACACCTACTGATACCTACTTCAAAGGCAGTCATTACTATAATTTTCAAGTATCTCTTCAGAAAAAAAATACAGGGTCTATTGGAGCTACAGTATTTATTCATAGTTTTCCTCCAAATGTGAGTAACAATACTTTTTTTTTTTTCATTATGCAGTGAGAAGGCAAATGAAGAGCAATATCAGATGATATAATTGCAACATTACTCTAAATGGGTAAGTCATTCTGCCCATACAATGGCATGTCTTTATTAAGTACCTCAGCAGTGTTCAGCTATCAACATCCACAGGCTCTGTTGGCTTAAAGTATCATACTAGAATAGCAAACCATCTCTTCCATGACTGTAAACCAGACTAATATTACTTCAGCTTTATAAAGTTAATATGAAGATAGACTGGAGATAAGTAACTTGTTTGTTTGTGGCAGGTCTGATTGTTTGAAGTACACCTCCTTTTTTTTTTGTTGATTAAACGTACGGTAGAGGTTCAAAACTATTTTAGAGATGACTCAAAAGAACTTTAAAACACTAAATAAAAGAACTTTAATCCCTTTCCCATCAAAAATTCTTAAACTATCTATAACGAAATCTGTATGGAGCAACTAGAAACTACAACAAATAGAAATGCCATAGAGCACACTTCTATCAGAAACTCAGCAGTGGAGTATGCAGAGGCCAATTCAGTCTATATATTGTCCACTAGACTCCTGAATTTGGTGCTGAATAAGTTGTAATAAGAAGAAGGGCCACTTACTGCTTCATCCTTTTGCTATCCAAAATAAGGTTCACGTATTTATAAATGCAACAAAATACATAAAACTATTGCATTATCCCATGTTTTTTCTGTTCCACGTGATTTTCTGCAGAGTATTGAAGTAGCCAATTTGCAAGTAGAGCAAATATTTGCGGTATTCAAGTCACTGTTTCCAAATGGTTTGTAAATATTTTACCTTTTTAAAATCCATGGACTTTGTTGACACTTTTCTATTGCTCTGCCAAAATATTATTTTTTTTTTCTAAATCAATGGGGAGATGCAGAATAAGACTCCCACACAGTTCCAAGCAAGTCTGAAAGGCAGTGAAAGGTCTGCAGCTGATGAATATCAAAACCCCACCAGAATTACTGCAGCCTGGCATCCTGGTCTTCCAGGACACTTCATGGAGCTTTCAGTATATTTACCTTTTGCAAGAAGGCAAAGAAAAGCATCCACATAGGTATGTAACACTCTCCAATCCAAGCATGGGGAAACTTATGGAGTCTTATCTATTGAACACCACTAGATCATACAACAGATGGACCTGAGAGCTGAACCTGATCTGGAGTCCTTGTGCTGTGTTGAGATATAGAGGAAATAGGGTAAAAGTGGGGACTGGCCTTTAAATTACTTTATTCACCAACCAATGTGCTATGCTGGAACAAAACTGAAACTGGATTCAAAAGGGAAAAAAGAAATCTTAGTCCATGAAACTGGGTAGGGACAGATAGAATATTTTACCCAAAACCAAACTATAGTCTGACCCTTCTAGCTGTGAGGAATCTGTGCTAGTCAATGGCTGATAAGCAAGTGTTAGAATAAATTTTCTGTTGCTGCACTACTTGAACTCGTGACATCCAGTTAAACCTTCTAAATATTGCCAGCAAACGCATCTGGCATTTATCATGATCTGCTGAAAGTCCAGAACCCCATAAAATGTCCAGAATATTAATAATCTTGCTTTTAAGGGCTAAATTACTTTGTTTTCATGTGTTGTCCCAGCAACAGTGTCCCCCCTGTTTGCAAAGGTGGAGTGCCTTACTGCTGGAGAGGAAAGAACAAGACTGAGGAGCTCATGCTGGGGGCCTCCCCCTTCCCTTCGCTCACAGAGCTGCTGCTCAAACACACACAGCCCCTACGGGACAAAACACAGATGCTAAACACTTTATAAAGTAGTGAGCCCTGCCTCAGCTTAGCATGGACCCCAACTAATGCTTTGCATAACTTCACTGGTTTCAGTGGAATTAAACCTTGGTGGCTTTTGGCATGACCGGTCCAGCAGCGCAGAGGGAGCTTTTATTCAGACGTCCTGACTTTGCTGGCACAACGGGGCAATTCATGGAGCACAAGCAACAGCAGCTGCACTGAGGGAGGGCTGTCCACAAGGACAGGACCAGGATGAAGGATCAAACAGGAGCTAAAGAATGCCTTGTTTTTACTGGCACATTAAAGAAATAAATAAATCAGGCAGCATATAGCTTACGACCATGTAGCACTGCTGCCTGCCTCAAAGTCTTGGTGTGCTTTAAGAGTATTCATGTTATCACCTGATCTTCCCTACTTACCATAATAATTAATGTAGGAGCAGTACTCAGAGGGACCTGCTCCAAGGCCACAGAGGGGAAGAAGAAAGAGCACATTTCAAGAGGATTCCTTTTTTCAAATAAATAAAGAGGTACTTGAAAACCCTATCAAATATCTAAAGCTGAATTTAATAACCACTTTTTACAGAGCTTTTTTGTTTTCCATTGAATTATGCAATATTATCTGAAAAAGTAGCATCTATAATTAACTGACAACAGGACTTGAATTAAGTAGGAGGAAATAGTGATAAAAAGCATGTTCTTATCCCCCAAATTTAGTGATTTTGTGCTTAAATAGAGGCTGGGGGGTGGTACAGCAGAACAAAATCCTCAATCCAACTTCTAAATATGTACAATACTTGCATTTTTTCTTCCCTGCTAGTCTAAAGTACTGCGTACACATGAGACTTCACTCATATCCACAAACCCCAGCATTTAGGGACAGAAACAGCAGAAATAACTTAGCATAACAGTGCTAATTTTTTTTGACTTTTATTTTGCTATGCCCCGCTGCCTGCAGCAGCGCTGTCCTGACCGGGTTCCAGCGCTGTGACTCTGGGTGGGCAGCACACAGCTCTGCGAGCGCCCAGCTCGGCCCTGCCCTGCTTCCTCCTGACAGCTGCTTCTCCCAGGCATCAGCCTGGCCTTCCTGCCCAGCGAGCCCCAGTGGGTACGTCCCAGCTCTGGCAGACCGCGGTGACCTGCCTTTTCACTGACACAGGAACGGCGATGGGCAAGTAACCCATGTCCCCAGCACGGGAGAGCAATCCCTCGTGTAGCGGTTTGGAGTTTAGGCCTTCCTTGGTAACCAGGTTGTAACCAAGGAACCAAGGCCATACTCCCGGTATTCCATACGATTTTTACGTAAGCAAGTGTATAAATAAGAAGGGAGAGGAAGCTCTCTCTCTCTCTTTCTTCCAGCTGACTGGAGGCGAAGGTTCCTGCTGTCGTTCTGCCCGGGTGAAGGAGCGAGGCCTGGTGGGCCTGGCTGGCCTTGAGGAGCGGAGAGTGTCGGCGGTCGATAACACGGGGCTCTGCTATCTCCAGGAACATCGTAAAGCTATTACTGTGATACTGCTATTACTTACAACTGTGTGTTGATGGGTTTTTGGGGCTGATTGTGTGAAGCCGCATTTGAGCTGTTTTTTTGGTCCTTTTTCCCTTTCGCCTTTCCCTTTCCCTTCCCTTTTCCTTTTGGGGGTCCCCTGTGGGTGGCATCCTGACTGTATATAATTCCAATATATATACATATTGCGTGGAATTCAGTTGGGTTTTGTCTGGGTTTTTTTTTCTGGTCTGTCCGAGGAGATTAGGGTGGAAGGAGAGGGTTTGTAACCGTGCTCCAGGCACTTGGCTGGAAGCCAAGTTCAACCTGAGACACCTTGCTAGAGCATATCGTCCCTGAAAAAATGCCCCAAAGAACATCTCTTTCATAATGAATAATCTGGCCCTGCTGAGCTCTTTCCTTCCTGAAGTTCTGCTTTTATAAGAAATCATCCCCTTTGAAGTTCAGAGAATCAGAATAAATTACCTTGTTTAAGAGAATCAACACTTACTGAGTCATGCAAAATTCTTTAATGTAGACTAAATTCAAGAGACTAAGGACAGGCATGCACATTTTAATCCAGAGGAAACTGTATGAAGTGGCTAGGACTCTACTAAATATTTTTGTGAAGCTGTAGCAAAGGTTTCAGTCCTTCTGCTCTTACAGCTTTGTCAGTCTCTTCTTTCTCACTCCTTACCTCTGCAGAAGGGGCCACCATACAGCTGCCCCTTCAAATTACTTGGTGCTACTCTACGAGTGTAAAGGCTACAGATCACTTCCAAAATTTTTCTAGTGATTAGCAGTACAGGTTGCCATAAAAAGCAGACAGCTTCTGGTACTGGGAGCTAATTATATGGTTACTATAAAATAATGGAAACAGAAAGTAATTACACTGTTGTAGGCATTACTGCTAACATGCTATCTCTTATCTTGGTAACATTGCAGATAATTAGCTCATGTCACTACACTGGTATTTTCCTCTGTGCAGTTTTACACCTCAAAAAAAAAAAGGTAGAAAAGTTCCATGATTAATAACTACTCCAGAAAGTTTATAAAAGACCCAACTGCTCATGAGACAAAGGAACACAGAAGCTTCAACTGGCCAAGAGATCAAGTACCAGCAACAAATGCACTCTCTGATGGAAAACCTGATTAAAATTTCTCAAAGAAATCATTATGGGTGAGAAACTAATTGAAAGACCTCCCTCCTGCCAGAGCTTTGCTAGAAAGAGAAGACTTCAAAGGCACAGAGGCAGAGCTAATGTTTTCACACTTAAAACCGAAAAAAGGCAATCCTCATGTTTGTGTTTGTTCAGTACACACTTCTCAAATGTTGCCCCCTCACGCTCTAAATCTGCTGGGTGGAAGATCTAAACCTTGAATATACAATGCACTTTAGCTCGGGTGTATGGTGCTATTCTTCCATGCTGTGTGCCTGCCTATTCATGCGCTTTTATTCTTTATTCTTCAGACTGATATATAGTAAACAATATGGTTAGCCACTTAAAATTCTCTAGGTTATTAAAATGTGAGCAGCATTTTTTTTCCTCTCTCCTGGATTTCATCTGGAACCACTACCTAATTAATATCCAGAACCCAGCAGGAATCTGAATAATAATAATAAAAAAAAAAACAAACTTTTGTTGTTCCTTGAATAAATCTGTGTAATTTAAACCATAATCATGGGGATTTCATCAAAAGTAACTCAGTTCTTCCAAATCCCACACCATCGTTACAAACAACTTTGTAGTGCAATTTCCAAGGCAAGATATCTCTTCACTTTCATATTTTAAAGGAAACATTTCTAATGATAGCAAGGATGCATTTTATATGTAAAAAGCTAGGATCTGGATGGTAAGAACACAATGTACTTCCCCGTATCTTCTACCCCTGCATACACCGTACGGTAAAGGATCAGTTCATACAAATCCTTCCTTCTCTCAAAGACACATTGTCTTATCAGTCGAGAGCTAAGGTGCAGTTGGAGTATAATGCAAGTCCATTTCTCACAAGCTTAGAGCTTAAGCACTTTGTTATTGGTTATTAGGGCTGGACTCCTAGAGATAAACCTACAACTACTGTACACCAGCGAAGGGCAAATAAGCAAAATCCCTGACAGAAGTCTGTTGTAAAATGATGAATAAGCCTCCTAAATTGCCATAAGGCGCTAGTCACAATGGAATTGTATTTGTCAGACATGCATTGTAACCCTAAGGTTATCATAGTGGGCCAGCAGATACAGGAGGAGTGCTTAACACTATCACCCCCTAATCATATCTCCTACAGGCTAAAAACTCTGCAGGGAGCATTACCACTTAAAGAGGTGGTAGTGTTTCTATGGACTGAATGCAGACAGCATTTGGTAGAAAGAAAAAACCTATAGAAAAGACTGACAGATATATTCACCCAGGCTGCTCACAAGTATACCCTGAATTGAGATATAAAAAAAAAAAATCCTTGCAAATCATATCCTCAAGGCTAGGTTCTAAGTAATAAAATACTGTAGATTACTACTTTATTAGTTTTTAAAAAGCTTATGAAAAATTATCTTTTGCCTGTGGAAAGACATTTTATCTGAAATTATGGCAACTCCAACAGTTTTAAGATATCAAATTTAGAAACGGGGCAGCTGTAGGAAATAGATGATATCATACCCTATTCTTACAAGTTAATTCTCAAGTTCTAGTCTCCCTATAAGTTATTTCATTGTATATAACTTAAGCTTAGACTAACACTGACGTACATTAGAAGCCATGACTAGCTAATATTATAAATTCTGTTTATTACTAGACATGGCCAAAAACATGACAAAACTCTTTTTTTCCCCCACTGAAAAAGACTAACTCTTGCAGAAACATTTGCCGTCATAACCCTCTGACTGGAAACGATGCCCAATTATCAGACGCACACAAGTGAATGACAGCAGTTCCAAAACAGTTCTCAGCAAGAAACACAGACATATTCTCATGATTCAGAGGAAGGGACTGAGCCTGGGTTTCCCTGCAGCCCAGATGACGGTTCTGGTCATTGGGCCTTGCTGTCACTCTTGCTCACTTGCTCTATTCCCCCCTGCCCATGGCCACTAGGACATTCAATTATTTATACCAAGTGGAACAAGTCAAAGAGAAGATATTGAGGCACGCTGCATGCACCTGCTCTTTCATTCATATTTTTCACCATAATAAAAATTTCAAAGGCTGGACTCTTTTAGGACAAAAGATCATTTCCTGTCCAGTCCTATGCGTTACGTGACAAAAGAGAAAAGAAAATGGTCACAGCATTTGTAATAGTGCATTTCAACTTTTTCACTGTTGTTTGTAACTGTGTGCACTTGCATGAGAAATAGGATACATCTTCAGAAAGGAGAAAAATCAAAATTAGGTACCTCTGATCATTCTAATGCATGTAAAAAAAAATTAAATCCCCATTTCTCATGACTGAGCACTAGGTAGTTGGATTTCCTGCCTATCAAATAAAAGCAAAATCAAACTCCTTCATCCAAATTATGGAACAAGTAACCAATTACCTCCAACTTTTTTTCAAAGAGGAGAAACTAGCTTTCAGTATTGGTGAGATTCAAATCATCAATAGAAAAACACACGTGGCCTTACTAACACAATATTGGACAACAGATATGGCTACAGGTATAAATAAGTTTCTTGTACTCAGCAAGGAGAATATTCTCTTATTAGGCCACAAAGGTTAAGAAAGGCAGAGCTCCCTTTTTTCTGACAGACATCTCTTCTCCTATGCCATGCCCCACTGGCTCCACTGCAATTTAATATGATGAAGATTTACACCTCTGGGGACTGTAGCAAAGCTTTTCAGGAAAACGAGACCACCTTTAGGCTCTTCAAGCCAAGAACTCAATTTCACTGATTGCTTGATTTATGATGCAAAACCACTTATTGCAATTTACACAGTCACTGCTCTAACTCTTTCTTGGTCTAGGAAAATCATTGTTTAAATAAGGGTGACAATGGGGTTTTGCCATTGAAATTAGTATGTTGTTGTTCCCCACTTAAAAGCAAAGACTGAAGGTATCAAGAGGAGTAAAAGGATAAGATAAAGAATTCAAAAGTGTACATCCAGGAAAAAATCCTACCAGTGCATACTTTTGAGTGTCCTACCAAAGTTTTTCTACATTTAATTTCCAGGCTTACATAAACTGAGATAAAGCGCCTTCTCTCAAACATGTAGCAATTCCATATTTAAGCAGACCAATACTTAATCTGATGTGCAGTAGGAACACCAGCCACAGCAGTACTTCTGTATTACTGTATGAAATATTCTTTTTCCCTTCAGTGAAAAAAACAATAAAATCTCTCCCACAAGCTCATCATCCCAGCCTTTTTTTTTTTTTCCTTTTCTTTTTCCTTTTTCTTTTTTTTCTTTTTTAATCTGCATTTGACAGGCAGCCAGTTTAAGCAGCTAAAGTCATTGCTCAAGTGGCAGGCAAGTAGATAAAAGTTCCCTGTTTGGAAAAGCTGGGAAAGTCTTTACAAGGTGCTGCAAACTGCGGGCATTGCAGCTCCATTCTAGAGGGACTGAGATTGCAAAAGGGTCGGTATAGATCTGTGAGGAAAGGATTAGGAAAAGACTAAACTTTCCTGTGTAATAAAAAAATACAGGAATCCTTGATACATCTCTTTACATATGAGGAATAGGCAGTCTGGGGTGTACAATTTATATCAGAGTAGCCCGTTCTGCATCACAGATATATTAATAGCAACCATTAAAGTAATTTTTGAGGTTCTAACCTCTGGGATCACAATGGTGGATCATATTTACTTTTCTGTTCAACCCTGAATCTACAAAAATCTTCCTTCCAAGTTCTTGTGGTTGTTCTATCAGCATTTAGCTCCAAGTCACACACTACCAAGCTACTCCACCTCTCTGAATACACACAGCAGGTCAACTTCTACAGGTTGAAGAACTACCACTGACATCACTGGCAGCTGCCTGTAATGTGTTGTAACGGATGATGATTAAGCCTTTTTTATGCAGTGCATCAGCTGTCCCACACCTACAGATCACTGCTGGGGAGTTACTGGTTGGAGCATTCCTTGCCACGGGACACACATCCTTCACCTTCAGTGGTGATGCAAAACCTTCACACGCAGCGCAGAGATACACGACTGGCAAACACTCAGTCCCCACAAGAGCCCCCGAACTCCAGCACTGGCGACAGCGACACCGAAGCGTTTCCAACACAATGGAGAAGGTTTATTTTCCAGGCGCGGAGCAGCAGATGGCACTGTCCGCTGTGCCTTGGCGCCGAGCGGGCGCCGCAGGGGGCACTGCATCAGAGGGAACCTCTGGTGCAAGCTCAGCCCCAACGCCAGCCAGGGACAGCCAGAAACCAGCCTGCCATGTTCGCCCACAAAGAAAAATACTTATCCCAACACTGTACTCATGTACAGCATCATAGCTGTAATTTCCAATGATTGCTCGTGTGCTGGGTTCAAATCGTTCTGCACAGAGTCACTCCCCAGAGGAGGCTGTACTTTGAGAGACGGGTGACCAGCTCTGCTGGTCTGTGTATGGCAAGATGTGGGTGGCCACCTATGAAGAAGGATCATTTTTCCCTATCACAACTGGATGTTAACTGGAAGAAGATCAAAAGCAGAAGGAAGTGCAAGAAAAAAAAAAAAAAGGAAATTGGTTGGCTAGGAAGGCTGGAACAAGCATTACCTCAGAAAAACTAAACAGAGAGGCAGACTGTCCAATTTGTGGTATCTCTGTTTATTTTGTCTTGTGACATGAAAGCAGACTAGGCAAAAGTGATGCATGCTTCCTCATCAGCTCTGTTTCCTAGGGTTCATCCTTCATGTCCAATCTCTATTGAAGCTGAAGGAAATTCTTAGCATTCAGTCCTTTTTCTATAGAAAAATAATTTTCACTACAAGGTACTATACCACACTAAAAGGATTTTATGTGTCTTTATGAATAGTGTGTGTATATATACACTCAAAGCCTTCTCAAACATCTGCCCTGATTCACACTACAAAATAATAAGCCACCTGACTTGCAGAGTAGTAGTTGAAAACTACAATTCCTTGGCCTGTTCTCCCACATTCTGCTTGATCTTAACCCAGAAAACCACTATGGTTGAAATCCCACACTTCTCAGCCTGCATGCTAGCTTCCACCAGCATTCATTCCAATGCAAAGTGTACCCAGAAAGGATGTCAGCACTCTGGGACAGGAAACAGCAGTGCTGCGGAGAGATGGAGTAACAGGCTGAGCAGGTCAGGTGTTTCCACTGGTCTCAGTTGTGGCACAGACTCATAGGTGGTCTTCTGGGTAGCCTGGTTTGAGGGCTTTATAAATCTCTCTGATAGTTGCTCAGAAATTTTCCTGGTGAAACATGTTTCTGGGAGAAAATGTCAATTTATCACTACAAAAGCATTCTGAGAGTACGTACACTAATTTTCAAAAAAATGGGGAAGGACCCTCACCTAACCAACAGATTTCCAATGGAAATCTCCGTTGCTCAGTAGCTTGCCAGCTTGCAACCCACATTTACACATGACTGATCCGTGGCAGTCCTGTTCATGAGCTGTCAGGGCTTGGACTTACGCACTGCCAGCACCCATGAGGTGTTCCTCCTTAGCTGCACCAGCAGGGTCCCATATAGCTCACAGGGCCTTACAAAACCTCCGAGGACAAAGGCAAAACAATATCTCAAACACTGGAAAAAAATTTAATCTGTGGAAAATATGGGGTCTCTGTTCTCACACATCTGAGGGGTAGGGAAATACCACATATTGATGAACAAGAGGAGGTGTGCCAAATCTCACAGGTAGTGCTTTTAGGGAAATAACTTCATCAAATTGTCACAAGAAAAAAATATGTAGCACAAAGTTCAGTTTTTCCAGTGTTCACCAGAAAAGTGGCTTGGACAACTTTCCAAGTTTTGGTTGCAATTTTTGTCTCTCTTTTCTTCAAACAGAAATAATAAAAAAATAAAAATAATAGACTAGCAGTTTAAATGTCTGGTTGAAGAATTCTTACTTTGAATTTTAGCATACAGAGAAATAACACTTCAGAAAACATCAAAATACCACAATCAAATATTTTGCTGCAGAGTTAGAAGAGAAAAAAAGACCAAACCCAGCCCAACATTAGCTCTTTCAAATGCCAAATACAGTGCAGAAGTCAAGATCAGGAGTGACTGCCTCTGACAAGCCCACTCAGAGACAAAAGGTTTCAGATACGACTCTTTTGCCACACGCTGCCAAGTAATTGTTCTGAGAATGAAATCTGCTAATGCAATGATGGTGAAGGGAACTGCTGAACTACTCAGTGTCCCTCACAGCATTGGAGGACTCCTTAGATGAAAAGAAAAAGCAGCAAGTGCAAAATTGTTGAATAAAATGTTCTAAAGAGACAAAGAAAATGGTATGAGGACATTACTTAAAATAAAGGGAGATGTCTTTATAGAAAGTTTGATTGCTAAATGAGAGCACTGGAGAAACCCAGTCTTCTTCCTCCCTTATTGGCTTTCCTTTGCCAAAGCAGTGTCAGAGCTATTGTTATGCTGTCAAGCTAGATCTATTTATATATTGGGCAAAAGTGCTTCTCTGTCCTGCTGTCCTTTCACCCACCCAAAATAAATCTACCTCCTCACAAGGAGGTAGATTAGTTACTATTATGATAGTCTAAAAGTGAAAACCGTATATTACGAGCTAAACTCTGTTCCTGCATAGACACCAAAACAAATCCAGTGATTTACTGAAGTCGCTTTGGAATTGGAAGAGGGTAAATTTGGCTCCATGTGACTTACAGTAATGTTTTCAACGCTGAAAAAATATAGAAAGTTGGAAGCCTAAATTAGCATGAAATCAGACTGAGAAGTCTGAATTATGAGTGAGAAGTGTAAGAGTAGAGAAATCTGCATTATGTAATGCACATATGATCTGGGACTTCATTTTTCCAGCTTGCAAAGGAAATAATCATGAAAATATAATAATGCAAGATTATGCTTGATTTTCTTTACAATGACATTTTCTAAAGTCTCCAGTCTGAGTCAGTACAAAAAATTACTGCCACTTATACACATTTATAAGAAAGTTCAAATCCTAAACGATTACAGCAAATCCCATGATATCGGAAGTACAAAAAGTTACGAAGTTTGTATTGATATCCAGCCGGTATGTTTGGAGTTTTTTTAAGTTTTGGGGGATTTTTTTGGGGAAGGTAAGTGAGCTAGTCCTATTCTGCACTCATTTGGGGTGTGATACATATTGGAGCCATTGGGCATCTTTTAATACAAAAATCTGTGGAAATTGATCAAACTCTTAATAATGTCTATTACTGGTTGTCCTTGTGACTCACACAGGGAAAAAAAGAGCCATGAGTTTAACTACTAAATCAATGAGTCTAACTACTGAATCCTCTCATATCAATGATTATTACCTACTTCCATTTTGCTTACTTTCATTTTTGGAGCTGCACTGAAGAAAGAAGAGCTGAGGAATAAGAAGGGTGCCCTACTATTGTGTAAGCTTTAGAGAAAATAATAAAATATAATAATAAAACCAAAGAGCAAATGAGAATTTGTGAGGGAGCCCTAGAAGTAATGGAGAGATCTGAAAAACAAACATGCTTGATGTATTCCTGTGTTCCCTTTTGTATATTTGAAGATAGGGCTAGAAGGAACTACTGTAACAAACTACCCTGACCTCCCTGTGCAACAGAGACTGCAAGTCCTGCCTGAAATAATTCCTGTTTGAGATAGAACTTTTTTCCCCTAAGGGGAGAAGCAGGAGGAGGACTCCACAACAAAATCCTTGGACTATTTCAGCTTCCCTGCGAGGCACTGGATCCCACAGAGTGCTCTTCACCCACTCTTGTTACGTCTCTACAGTAAGTTTTAATACAAACAGGTGACAATCTAATCCTTTAAAGAGCATTAGAGGGATCAGCCTTTGCCTTTTACCGCTGCCCAGAGTGGTGTGCCATTAACAAACTCTAATGTGTTACTTTATTTTTTTTAAGCAAGCTGAGCAGGGCTCAGCCCACAGTTTCCACTCTCATTGCAAACAGACCGTTGCTTTAGGACCACTGTGGTCTGAACTACTTTCAAAGCCTTTAACCCAGTTCTAATTTTGCTGTGAGTGTATCTTTAAAAAGAAAAATTGTTATGGTGACAGCTAAAGAAAGCTGAAGTCTCTGGGGCCAGTGTCATGTGTTCACATCAGGAAACTGACCACTGTTGTTAAAAATTAAATGTTTGACATGAACTAAAGTCACAGAAAAATATGATTCAGTCTTTGGCAAGCACTGTTTATGAAAGCTTGAAAGAGCTGAAAGTCTAATATGATTTACATCCTGGGAGCTGGTATGCAACTTTAAACATGTTCTTTTTTCAAGTTCATCTTGTCATCCATAGATAAATATAGATTAGGACAAACCAAAATAAATGGGTGGGTACCAAAATCCACAAAACAACTAACCATAATGGAAGTGCCTGTCCTCCTATTCAATAGCAAAACCAGCATATACTTGGTTTAAATAGCTGGTTGGGGTAAAATGAGTATTACTGGACAGGAACACTTAGCCAGTATGATCCAAACAAGTCAAAAAATAGCCAGAGTACAACCACATAAAATAGAACACTGACCAGATTTAAGTACAATTGGTCACCCTCCCATGTTTTCGGATTCCTACTATTATAGCTTAGGAGGCTCTGTAATGTACCTTTGGAAAAAAGTCAAATGGTTTTGCTGGGCTTCTAACCTTTGCACTTCAGTAAGACGATCCACTGAGAATGTTACTGTATGAGACTACAAAAATAAAAAAATCAGAGCCCACTTTGTACACAGAGGTGCAGCAGACACTTCCATGACTGTTCATCACCACCAGCGCCTCCAACCCTGTTTGCTTAACATATCCACATTACGAAGGCAACATGAGAGCAGTGCTAACTTTACATGTTCCACCATAACAAGGTACCCTATTTTCAGCCTAAAAGTGGCATTTAAATAAATATTTGTGCTCTGTCACTGGGAAATAAAGGTAAGAAAGCATCCCACTGTTTCCAGGATGAGAAAATCCAGTGATTGGACCACAAGTCCCCAAGAACACTTGCTCAGATCACCGAGGAGGATTATTTAGCCGTGTTACAAAACACAGCAGGCTAATTGGGTGCTTTATATATGGGAAGAAATTCAGCAGTATTTCCTCTACTTTATTTTTATTTTAGTCATCCTTTTGTAACCCCTCCAGCCTGCGCTGTTCTGAGTGTCTCCAATGATACACCTGAATTCCACCCACAGAATTTATTCTTACGGATGTACCAAACCCCAGCAGCTCTACTCCTGCCAGGAAGGCCTGGCTGTCCTGCAGCCCTAGGAACATGAGGAGAATATCTTATCCAGCCACACAGTGCCCACTTGCCCACCTGGTGGCTGGATAAGATGTTACATTACATCTCACAAGCATTCTTCATGATTTAACAAACAGGGCATGTGGGTCACTACTGACATTTGCTATCACAATATTTACAAAATGGTTATATGCGTATACAGAGAGAAAAGCCTTACAAAACCTTGCAAAGACCAGAACCTTTCAGAACTACGAAGCACAAGACATGGCAGGAAGCAGTTGAAGTTATCATGTAACTGTATTAATGTGTGCACAGTCAGTAGTTTCTTCATGAGCCCACTGCTGTTTTGAAGGGGGGGAAAAAAAATAATTTTTGACCCTTTCCATTGTTTTTCCCCTGGTCCTTAACCTCTGCCTCCCTTCTTTTTCTTTTCACAGATTGTAAGCTCCTCTAGGAAGGATTCTCTCTTCTTCAGTGTTTAGAAAGGGCCTAAACAAATCACAGCCACTAAATAAGAATGTATTAAATGGCATCCCAATTTCGAATCACAAGGGACTGGAAAGTGCAATTCAAACAGCTGCTTTTTTCATTTATGCATCTCCAAAGGTCAACCATGAGCTTGAATGTATAATACATAATCTGCCTGTGCTCATCAAAGGAGAGTTCCAATCTTCAGCTATTTTAGGGAGCAGAGAAACCAGTCTGCCTAACACCTAAGTAAGATGCCCTGTGGGAAGTAAAACTGGTGTCAGAAGCAATGTGGGTGATGGTCAGTTCTTAAATTCTCAAGCAACAAACAATATATAATCTTTGACTTCAGGAAAGCAGACTTCAAAGGAACATAGTTTCCTTAGACAAGTGACTGAAATTTTGTAATGCACAGAACCTCACCATTAATCATAAAAGCCATGATAATTCTAAGTCAATATATAACTCCTCTTTGTTTTGCATTTTCTTTTAAATAATGAGCTTGTAATTCATTAATAATAAGGTGAAGACATTTAAAACATTTGCATGAAATATTCATACTTATAACAAATTTAAAATACATTATCACCCGAGGTGGTAGGAACTGTTTACTAGTAGAGCATAAACATATTGCTACTGAATTTATGAACCCAAATTTAACATAGTATATTTGATTCTGGTTGTGAAATTCTAGTTCCCACTGAATCAGATGAGAATTTCAAATTAAAAGAATTCATGCTGCATCTGAAAGAGGAATGTAGTATATTCACTACAAAGAATTAATTTTATGTAATTCACAGCTATTTTAATGCAGCATGAACAATTTACAGAAAAATGTAGTCCTGGGAAATGTACAATTAAGAATACAAATGGGCAGATCAGTAGTGTGGCAAAATGTATTTTGTGTAATTCTGTACTGGTACATAAGGATATTTAAATTAAAACTATGTAACCCTTTAAAAAAATACCCTGACTGATACAAGTTGTTCACCCAGAATCTATCTGCAAAGAGATTTGAGTGGGTGAAGGCAGGTTGATAATATGAAAGATTATATATCCTATTAGCAAACCAACAAATCTCTGAAATCCAGTTGCAGGCAGACATTCTCATTACGACAGTCCAGATATTCTTCTGTCATCAAGTGAAGGCTTGGGTACCACAGACACTGCTACCCTTCCTAAACAACGTTTTTATTCTATCCACATTGTCAAGCTCAGAAAGGACAAGAAGAGTATTTAACGCAGAAATTCCATTCTCTCTAATAAGCAAAGCAAGGTAGAATAGTTAAGTTCAAGAAGATGATCAGAGACCTACCTACTACCATGACCATATCATCTGCTGAGGGATAAAGGAAGGCATCTGATTTATTGGCACAGGCTGACAAATTTCTGAGCCAGTAACATCTGACAGTGCCATTGTTTCTCCATAGTTTGATACCTTGTTTACCTGGTGCAGTTTCAGCTGCTTGACAACTAGTTTAATATCCAAAAAGATTTTTTTTTTTTATATCTCTTGATCAGCTTAGTGAACAAACTGTGGCAACTAAAAAGACCAGCTTTCATCATTGCTCTAGACATTGTACTAGTCCTAGTGACCCTAACTGGAGTGAGTTTATCTTGAAGGTCACAGCCTGTTGAAACATTTGCAGAGCTGCCAGATCTACTGGTCAGACCCAAACCAAAGTTTAAGAACAGAGATTGACGTCACTGTATTTTTATCAAGAGACAGGTTTGATTGGTAAAACAATGCATTAGTGTGCTTTCTTGTGACTAATAATTGGGAAAATTATAGCAAGCATTTTGGGAAAGCAATGCCACATGAGTCTGACTGTCAAGGGCTAAAGACATGTAACACAAGTTAAAAATAAAGTTATTAAAGGGTATATATTGTCAGATAACTTAAGAATTGTCAAAGAAAGATTTAGAGGAAAAAACAAATTAGGGCAATTTATCCATTGAAGAAATCTCAAACATACTGGGTACTGATTCCATTTTCAGCCAAAGCTTCCCTAATATCATAGTGCCCATAAAAACACCAGTAAATTCCATTTGAGCTCTGCCCATGTAATGTATATTTTCTTTTCTTCAGTAAAGAGCACATTTTGCCTGCTAAGGGAAGACCCTGGTATTTTGCAAAGTCAAGGGACCTCAGACACATACAGACTGATAGTACCTACTCTTGTTTAGCTAGACTATCCTGTCAGACAGTTGGCCATGAACAAATGACATGTAAGCAGTTTGCACTGCATGTGAAAGTACTGTCATACCCCAAATCAGAAACCTGCAAGTACAGAAGAATATGGAGCAGTCTAATAGATTGCTTTAAGATGCCAGAGGACATTTTGGATATATGAACTCAGCTCTTGAAAAACACTGTATTGGACCCCTGAAGGAGAAATTATCTCTCTGAATGCATCAGGCTGAAAAAGGAAACTCTTTATAAATGTGGTCAGTCTGGGGAGGAAATGGTATGAATTTGACTGAGGGTTGTACCTTCAGTGCTGACTCGAGAGTCCAAGCAGAGAGTTTGTTGAGCATTCCACACAGAGAAGAATCTGACTTCCAGCACATAAACTGACATGCTAACAAATCCATAATAAAAAAATAACATGAAAGCTGCTACATAAATAATTCAGTCATATTGCCTGAGTTTAAACAAAGTCCTACTATTCCATAAACATGAGAGTTTGACTCTTAAAAGAAAATTGTTTTCCTAATCTTTTTCGTTAGAACAAACATGGCAACAACATTTACTCTATTTAAAAACTATTTCTTATCAAAGACTTCCAGTTAGCCTCATACAGAGCTTCTTTTCTAATTGTAATATACTTCAGTGTGGACTTTCACCATGGACCTAGAAGCAGTGTGATTGTTACCTGATCCTGTTCAGGGTAAGGTCTTACCCAAAGCTCCTACCACTAAACTCAAGAACAAACCTATGATCAACAACAAAAAATTGGAGCCAGGTCTTTGGGCTTTGCTTGCTTGTTTGATCTTCAGTCACCATTTTTTCATATTAATATGATCTTGACTACTAATCACAGGACATTAATTTCTTAACTCAGTCAGATGCTATTTTCACATCCTGTATAAGTATTAAAAGAACATATTTAAAACCTACTTTTGAAAAAAGCAAAAATTCCAGAGCTCGAGGATCTTCCATTAATGCAAACCTGCTTTTTATAAATAATACACATTTAAAAGGGCTTATTTTAATTCTCTCCATCATGCATACGACTAACTCTGCCATCAGTGAAGCTGGTATGTCCAGGACTAACAACGGAAAGACTGGATAGTACCACTGAGAGGTGAGACTCACAAAGTGGGGTCAGAAATATCTCCTGGCAGTGGGGTGTTCTAAGGTTATTGTCAGGAAATAGGTATTCACAACTGCTAAATTATTTTTAAATTTAATGTGCTATACAGAGTGGGCTATTGGCCAAATTCTTCTCTCAGCAACATAAATGTGATTCTGAAGTGACCCCACTGACCTGAGCACTGAAGTAGAAATGTGAATCTATTTCTATCTTAAATGTATTGCAGCCTCTCACATTAGTTCTGTGATCCTACAAGTAAACAGGGTCAAGACATATCAATACACAGATGTGAGATTGTCAAACAACCTTAAACTGGGTGAAGGAAGAGGTGTTGGTACCTGCACAGCCCTCACTTTCCAGCCATATCTTTTTAGGGGCATTCAGTGTGATGCCCACCTGGGCTCAAACACTGTCCTTGCCTTAGCTATAGGGCAAGAAACCTCAAGAGACGTTTCTAGTCACGGAAGGCTAAAGCATCTGAATTCTTTCACTCATCCCTTTTGACGTCCCTTAAGTCTTCCTCAGGTTATACCTCTGACAACTGGTCTCCTCCCCCCTCATGGTCAGCTGGGTAAACCGCTCCCATAAACAGGCCCTACTCCTTTTCCATCAGGATGTGGCTTCTCACCAAAGATCTGTTTTCTGAGTTAAACCAGCAAATGTCCTTCGGATTGAAATGTTGTAAGAAATGAACGCATTAGGTTTAAGGCCAAGTGACCACAGGAAGGCAGGAACTGCTGCATCCCAGATGGAATGCCTGCCCTTGCCGGGCACTTCTGTCTTTGTGGGAAGGAAAGGAAGCAGCTCATTGCAGTGAGATCACTAAGACTCATTTTCAGAAAATTTAATCGACTTCAGAGTTTGTTTGCTTGCAGAAGGATTGCTTCTATCCAAACGGTTTGCTTGGTTTCTAGCCCTCATAAAAGCAACTCCGACCAGTGACCCCCACAAAACACATTTAAATAGTTTGGATGGACAGTCTAAACTATGGGGAAAATTCCTGACTGGATCTGTGTTGAAGATGAACTGAATTTATGCTTTATGTGATGTTAGGTGGCAGTGTGCTGCTATGCTAAAAATCTGATATGCTTTCCAGTGCTCTAGGAACATTTGCAATATTAACCCTGGAGCTTCAGTCAGATTGCAAATTTCAGTTCTACTGACCTACATTATCATTGCAGTCTTAATGCCTGCAGTAGCCTTTGTTTCTTGTCCCAGGCTTCCATTTTTCTGAGTAGACAACCTGAGAGGCTTCAGTACAGGACAGTAATTTGAAAGTACATCATTAACTATACAAAGCACTTCACAATTCTTTTAATTAAATGACAATATATGTCAGATGCTATTAGTCAATAAAAATACTTGGAAGATACAAAAAAAGAAAAAGTTGGAAAATTCTCTTAAATCATTAATATGATTTGTTCAAGTTAATAGCACAATTTACAAAAACACCTAAAACCAAACAAAAACTCCAATAACTACAACAAAAAAAACCTCAAAGCCACCTATTTTGGTCCTTATCTATTAAGTAAACCACTGCAAAATACTAAAACACACTATTAAAGCACACAATCCATCAATAGTGAGATCTAGACTTTTTAGAAATGAGGAATGTTTCACTCCTTCACATTGAGTTAAAAACACTCATATGAAGTGACTTAAATTTTGCCCAGTGTCTGCCTCATAAGAGTGGTTCAGCATTTAATTATCTGTGGCTCTGTGCATATACGTGACAATAGGATCAAGCCTTATAAGATGAGTTCTCCTTTATTTCCACTTTCCAAAAGTCACTAAACTCTGAATGAACTAAGACACCGGGATCAATTCTGCTGTGCTCTAGTTTTAACACCTGAAAATAGCAATAATCAATACCGCTGAACAATCCCTGATTTTAAATTAAAAATCAAATAAAAGCCACATGAATCTTCTATCATCAAAAAGTCCCTTAGAGGAGAGAAAGACACACAAATGGATTTTTTTAAGCTTGGCAGATTATAAGTAGATGTAGGTATAGAAGAGAAGCGTTTTGATGCTATTTTCGACACAAACTTTCCAATAATTACCAACCATATGCAGTATAGAGCAACACAGTCTTCAGGACCTCAGATAATCTGGCCCTCAGGTTTTTCGATTTTATACTTGCATGAAGAGTAATGAACCTTCTACTTAGGGTAACAAATAATATCAAAATATTAGATTTGCATATTTGTTTTACTCATAGAATATCTGTAAGTAGTTGCAAGTTCTTTTCATTAGACACTCTATAGAATTTATATACTTTAAACAGTGAATTTCATTGGAAACACTAATTTTTTTCCCCACAGAATACTGATCTTTTTTTTTTTGGGGTTCTTATGGAGAAACAAATGCTATTTCCTTCTGTTTTGAGCAACTTTGAACTTGTATGAAAAATAGATATAAATCAAGGAAAACACTGTTTGCATGAAAAAAACCCACCACAGATAAAAGCAACTCATTTCTGTAATAAATATTAGGTTCCCAACAAGCATTTTCAACTGGAATGTTTTAAAATGGAGAAACAGTTTCTTAAACTTTGACTAATCAATACAGCAAAGCAGCCTCTAAGTCTCCCAGTATCAGCTAAAAATTACTGCAGCCACATGACACAAAGTGTTGCTCTGGTGTAACCTCACTCTGCCAGTTCCCATTTGATTAAAAATTTTTTGATGGGATAATTTGGTACTAGCAAAGCACATACTGGATCAGGTATCATCTGTCTGTACCACTCAGAGTTTACGCCAGACACAGCACAGCGTGTCCTTCTTCAGTCGCCGTAAGTGCACAAAGCCAGGACAAGGCCTGAGTAACGTGCTTTGACTAATTCAACAGAAATGTGATCCTGCCAACCTCAACTCAAATCAGACCTGCTGGGTGATGCAACAGCACCCAGGTCTAGTGTCAATGATTGTGAAAATGGCACAGTCACAAAGCCACCAAAAACAATTTCTCTGCTCTCGCTCACAGAACACTTCTTGACGTAACGTGAACATATCTGAAATTATGACTTTGGTTCTAAAAAACATTTTTGGGTACAACTGAGATTGTCTTTCTGTAAACAAGTGCACGGCAAAACCTGACTATGAGTATGTTCTGGATCAACCAAGAGGAAAGAATTTTTTTAAGTGCAAAAAAAGGAATATATCCAAATCAAGCAAACCATTTGTCCAGTCT
Source organism: Pseudotriccus pelzelni (assembly GCA_035584735.1). Classification (NCBI taxonomy): domain Eukaryota; kingdom Metazoa; phylum Chordata; class Aves; order Passeriformes; family Tyrannidae; genus Pseudotriccus; species Pseudotriccus pelzelni. The sequence goes on from JAWMRA010000020.1 coordinate 10,943,174, forward strand.
AGTTATTTAGGGTGGGTTTTTTCATAAGAATAATTCTGTAGTAATAAATCAACCAGTAGCAGTAACGATAACCTAACGATCAACATCTCAGGCCTCGTTCAGGGATGTAACAAGGTGACAGAGTGCCAGCCCCACCGAGGGTGGTGACTGGGTGTCTGCACTCCCTTTGCAGCTCCACAGCTCGCTGCCTGCAGAGCCAGCTGCATCAGTCCGCCACCAAACCTCAGGCCTGGTTTTGATAAACCGTGTTCCAAATGTCACGTGGCCAGCAAGCAAAAATTCGAATATGTGATAAAAGATATCTTTGACCCCTCTGAAACACTTCCCATTGATGCTGTGCTTACATTTAAGCTGATGCCTTTGCCAGCCTCTGTGGCACAGGCAGAGCGGAGTGGGGTTTACCACGTGCATTGCTCTCTGGTGAGAAGGGGCAAACTCTAACCAAAAACTATGTCTTCATTTTTGTGTCTTTTAGCCACGAGATGCCCGCTATGTGGGAATGCTGAGGCTGTGAAACTGCAGTATGCAGAAAATTACACGTTAGCTATCTCCATTATAGCAGGCTGTCATCGTTCAGCACAGACCAGCCATTAATCATCCAGCAATCATTCATCCATCCTTTCGGTGAAGCATTAAACTGTGGCCCTTTCTGTCTGTCCCTGGTGATCATCCAGGTGGAAATTAGAAATCCCAGAGTGCTTTTCAAAAAGAACAGGGGCTAACCTGGCTGACCCTCAATAATAAAAGAGAAAACCTGTTTCCATTGTCCACAGCTGTGTGTAAGCTATCGCCAAGTACATAATAGGCACCACATTTACCTACACAGTCACTGCTTCTCCAGCATTTAACTCATTCATCTGTAGAGTGGTTTGGGACACCTTGAGTATGAAATATGCTTTGTGAAATCAAATTCCATTATCCCTTACAGCACGCTGACAAGCATTTTCAACCAAAAATTTCACACTGCCCCTGTGATTCAATCTTAAAAGAGTCTCCTCCTGGTGTAGCAATTTGCAGTAGCGCTTCACCTTCATGCAGGGAAGTAAGTGCTCAGTACACCATAAAACATATGCTAATAATGGTGGGCAAAAGTCACTTAACATGGACAAATGCTTATTGTTGGTTTTCCTCTCTTTTTTCCAAACCTGATTTTCTTTGTGGTTAAAATTACGATGCTTGTGTTCTCTACACTGGATGAAGTCTCGTTCTTTCTTTCAGAGCTTCTGCATGAAAGACCTTTAGGGACTCAGATAATCACCTTCTTAACTAGATTTGATCTGATTTTGAGGTCATTTTCATGCATTAGCTTAAAAGAATTACAACACAATTTAATAATAAATTCTGTTAATATAACTTAGCCTTGAAAAATTGCACTTACATTGAGAAAGTAATATTTTTAATGTTTTATTCACTAAAGCCCAATTCTAAAGACATTTTGATCCATAATCACAATGTCCTTAAGCACATCCAATTTTTCAGTGCAATGATGAAATCTAAAACCAGAAAAAACAACAGCAACATAAGACAGTTAAGTGTCTAAGTCTCATTAGACGAGGGTAGAAATCAAGGGCCTGACGCACTTAATATTTTTACAGTTTCTAGTCAAGGGCATTTAAAGTATATGTTAAGTGTTAGCCAAGTCCAGAGGAAGGGGCTGTGACCTCCAGAGGTCCAGTCTCATCCTACTCTCTTCTCCACTTCTGCCTGCTCTCCTGCCTGTTCATTTGGGGGAATTTGCAGTACACCAACTCATTCACAGGATTACAACAGATTTTGGGCCATTCTCACTCCTGCATTATCCAAGTGACAAATAAGCAAACAGGGAAGCAATCTGCTGGATTTTTACTTAGCCTGCAAAATTAATTTTTACTGAAATTGCATTGTATAGAAAAAAGGAGGCACAAGCACAGCCACGTGGAGTAACAATAAATATTGGCAGAGGGGACATACCATTATACATGATTTGGACCACAGCTCTGAAAAATTTCATAACTCCACTTAGATTAAGGGTGAGAAAAATGTGTTATTCTCTCACAGCTTTGTTTCATATGAAGAGATGACATGGACTGAATTAATTTCTAATTGTTCCCTGATGTGCACTCGAAGGCAAGACGCTCATACCAGAGGGTTCCACTACAAAAGGTCGTGTGAATTTGTGTACATGCATGTGCTTAACTTCATGGACCACTGACAGGATATTAGAAATCAAATATCATTAAGCTCTATCCAAACTGTGTGCAAAGTTGGTAAAGTTAAACACGTGCATTTATTGAGGTGGTAAGTGTAGCAAAACAACAACTGAAGAATAAGAAGAATATGAATGTGGAGCAGAGATATTTAATTAATTTGTTAATACAGCTTCCTTGAGCACTAAACTTCCAAGTATGTTCTACAATGAGGGATTATTTACAACGCGTGTTGTGCAATTGCACATTCCTTTTTGTCACACCCTCAGCAAAAAAAAAAAAAAAAAGGACAAATGGTCCCCAAATGCAAACAGAACACAACATTTAAAATAGCACATAGGAAACTGGAATGAACAACAAAATGCATAAAGCCATAGAGAAGGCCAAGGTGAATTCAACACACATACAGATGTGCATGACACCTCACTGAACCAACATTCTCTCGGTGCCAAAACTGCAAGTATCCTGCCTGCAAGGAGCAGAAGAAAAAGGTCTGCAACTAGCCCACTTGATACATTGCTGGTTACTTGACCAATGATTTATATCAGGTGCCTAACGTATCCAGTCTCAATTTTTCTGCAATTAAGGAGGGCAGGGCAGGGCAGTGACAAACGGTTTTCCTACAGCACTTTTGGCTTTAGCTATTATCCTTTAGATATCTTTAAACTAATTCATCCCTCTCTAGAATCCCAGGTTTGGGTTGATAAATCAAGCAAGACCTGTGTGTGCTGGGAGCTGATTACAGGGTCATTCCTCAGCAGAAGTGTTTGACCATAGTTTCCCAACTTCATATTTTATCTAGCAGCTGGTGATGTATCATCACTAATCCAAATGCAAAGTATCAGGAAATAAAAGGAGGCGGCACTGTTTATAATAAATCACTGACAGGGAAAGCTTGACCTTTTCATTTCCTACAAGGTATTTCATTGTTAGACCACAGACAAACAGAATTTTTCATCTGGTGCTTAATATGCATCAGAAGAGAACAAAGGTTCATAAGGGAAGAAGAGGAGGTTACTACCTGCACTAGAGGACTCTTATCTTTCCATAGATCAAAAAGACAATGCTGTTGATAATCTTTTTTATTAAGAATCTTTTATTCTTCTTATTAGACCATAATTTAATGATAAAATGCACTCCCTTACTTTTCACCCTGAAGGGACATACAGAGACTCTGTTAACTTTAAAATCCTTCTTTAAAATGTGTTCTTTTAAAGAAAAATGTTTACCTCTAAAAGCAAATATAATTGACTGATCCCATAATGATGTATAAACACAAAATGATAACATCACTATTATTAATGCTCAAGTTTGAAATGTGTCCCTCATATGTTACTACTGGTATAGTAACTCTGGCTGCAGCTGGAAAAGCTGTTCAGACTGGACACACCACAAACACTTAATAAAAGGTTTCCTCTGCAAGGAGCTTCTGTTTCAGCTTTCACACAAAAAGGGTGGGACACCAAGGTACAAAACAGACATGATTTATACAATGCTTTTCTTGGGGGCAAAACAAACAACCAACCAAAACCAAACCAAAAACAAACAACCAAAACCAAACCAAACAAAAACCCACACGCACCAAAAAATCTGTTCAACTGAGGCACCACATAACCTGATAGAGGGTTAGGGGAAATGGCCCATTTCCCCTAACCTTGTACCAGGTTATGTGGTACCCAACAGCAAGATTCAGCAACTTGCCAAATACAGCAGCCACTGCATTTTGTTAAAAACATGACCAAAAGCACCTTAAATACTTCCACAAAGCCAGATGTGCAACTATAACCGTGCAGAACAAACTCAGGACCACAGCAGCAAGTCCACTCTACCATCTCTTTTCCTGTAGAAAATCACGCAGTTTCGTGTATAAGTCAGAAGTTGGCTTCAGGTCCCTTGAAAGTTGGTGAATTTCTGATATTCTTTCAGAAAAAGCTCAGTTAAAAGCTTGGAAAACCTGAAGCCAACCATATTCCCTCTGTTACCAGGCAGAACATGTGCATTCAGCTTCAATATGCCTACTACTGGAGGATCTAAACATGTGCACAATTTCTGTCAGTAGTTCAGGGATTCTTTGGTTGGTTGGTTGGTTGTTTTTTTCCCATTCTCCCCTCTCCCCAAGAATCATACCAGAAAAAAGTTTTATTTGGGCCTCTAACAGACCTTTCCTTCTTGGATCTTCAGTTCACGTTCACCTGAGTCAATACTTCAAAAAGCATTAGGAGATGTTTCACTGTGGCCCACTTAGAGTTTTTATCCCAGCCTGGACACTAAGATTGCTGACAGCTGGTGTCCACAGTGGTACCAGCAACCTCACAAGTGACAAGAGGAGAGCGGAGCAGTGGCCTTACTCCTAACTAGCAAGTTGGAGGTTATTGTAATCCTGAGGAAGCATCAGCTCAGCTTGCTCAACAACAAAAATGATATTGCGGCAATTCCTGTGGGTGTTTCTGTTGTATTGGTAGTCCCCAGCCTCACGCTTATGGGGAGCTGTCGTATCACTACCACTAAGCTGGAAGTGGCTTTTTTAATTTGCCAGCATCTTAATGTATTTTGCTATCATTAGCTGCTACTTCTCCTCTCACACAAAACAGGTTTAGAAAATCTATTTTACTAAGAGCTAGTATATCTAATTTGTATGAATTTACTAAAGCTTGTCAGTCACACTAAAGCATTTAATCATCTGTGACATTAAAATAAAACACTTAAAAACCTTTGGCACAGAGTGTTCCTGTTAAGAAAGTACTGTAATAGTATTCACTCTACTGGCATCACTGAAAAGAGCAGCAGAAATTAACTTGAACAAAATACATTCCACACTGGTCAAAGTTGGAAAATCTTCAATGTTCCTTCAAAGAACAGCTTATTCCCATTGTAATGGTTTGAGATGTTTCAGCCTTCTATGCACAGAAGCCATGTAGGCAGGGGGAAAGCTATTATAAAGTCAGTACTAGGGGGTTTTAGTGTAATTAGAACCCCTTATTGCCCAGAGGGAAGAAAAAAAGTAGGAAACTTTCTCTCTGCTTTTATATTACTACTGGAAAAAAAAATTTGAACACTTAAATTAGAGGAGTTATCTTATGGGGAATATCTTTTTGCTCTCCTATGCTGAATCTTCACTGGAGTTAGGATAGTTAGCAACTGTCATTTAATTTCACTGCTCTCCTCCTGCCTTCCTTTTAAAAAGAGAAAAATAAATTACCATTGTCACATTCACTTCCCTCCAAGATCCAGTCTCAAGGAACATCACCAAACGTAATGAGATGTGGTGTCACACAGTGCTAGGAGTGCATCTCACTGGGGAGCAGCAAACAGGCAGCTCTCAGCCTCCCAGAGGGGGGGAGCCCTGGCATGGCCACGGATCCACGAGGGTGACAAGCTGATGCCAGTGCACCAGCCTTGGGGCTCCCTGCAAGATTAACACCTCTGCTCAGTGAGGTCAGTGAGATTACAAGACTGATAGTAGTGTGGTATGTCTTTGTAAAATTTAAAAAAAAATAAAACAAACACCAAAAAAAAACCCCACAAGTTGAACAGGAAGAGTAAATTGCTTGTAATTTCGTATGCATAAAAACGCACCCTGCTAAACATACTCTGAGGTTTGCACAGCTGCCTGTGGAATACCATGAATCCTATGCAAATACATTGAAGACAATATTGCTATAGCCTGGTTTACCACTCTAATTTTCTTTCTTCATGGGCACAGTTTCCACTGTTGTTGACGGGAATTCTGTTCATGTATTAGCAAGGGAACAAATACTTTAATTTTCAAATTTCAGTCCTACCTTTTGCAAACTAGAGTCTCCCCTCCTGCTAATTCAATTTGCCTCTCTGAGACTGTCCCCAGTAGAAGGTGAATCAATCACTTCAGGAAAGGCACCTCTGCATGACAGCTACAAGAAAGTCTTCTTACTCCTTAAGCATTAAACATGTGCAGGGTAAAAGGAAACACATTCAAGAAACATTGTGAGGAAAAAGGAAGTGCCTGGGAATCTGCCAAATTCTAAATTACCTTAATTTGGGTATTACTAGCCACAGGCCAAGACTGTAGACATGCATAGTTCATTGAAAAAAAATTAGCAGTTGTTTGCATGTCCACTGAAATCCTGCATCGTGCAGCAATAACAGCTGCAGCGGGTCCTGTGCTGAGCTTTACACTCTCTGGAGAAGACTATACGCAGTCCTTTTGAGGGACCTGGGTTTTCCCCTCTGATTTCCAAAGCACTTACGACAAATGAACTCATAGGTAGCTGGAAAAGAGTCAATTTGAAACAAGGAGAATCACCCTGTCCTCAGACCTCCCTGTTCTCCATGGTAAAACATCCACTTTCTCCCCAGTGAGGTTTTTGACTTTTAGCTCTATAAAAGGCAACTACCATCTTTCTTCTGGGAAGGGTGCTTGTCAGGGTGACAAAACACAGAGGCAAAGGCCAGACACAGCAGAAACTGAGCACCTGAGTTTCCTCCCAGCCCACGAGCCAGGGACACCAAACACGGTCAGCACGAACCAGGTGAGCAATGGAGACACCCTTCATGCAACAGCCTGTTCAGTCACACCTGCAGTGTAGCGTACAGTACAGATGATACTGGTATGCATTGCTTCAAAATGCAGAAAGAATGAATTCTTAGGAAAAAAAAGGTGCATCCAGGGCTATTAAATTGAAAATTGCTTAAGAAATTAACGAAACAAACTCATCTATGAGAGTGAGCATCCTGAGTGAGTACTGCTGTAGAATCGGTCTGTTCTTATCCTCCCCCCCACGATACTCATGACAGACCATTCTCAGAGACAGACGCTGGGGAGACAAATCTCTTGTCTGAGCAGGTATGGCAATTCTTACAACAGGGCTGCATGACCTGATTGCTTCATTTGGACATCGGAAACATGAGGGTCTGATACTAACTTCATCCATTTACCCCATTCTCATTTCCAGTCTGGTGAAGATGAAAATCTACTGTCCATTTCAGGTGTAGAACTGGGAGAGGCTGAACAGCTCTGTGGAGGAACCAGCCCTGCATCTCCCTGTCAGCTGCCCTGGGAAAACCTTCTCATTTTCCTTACCTCCAGCCCTGAAGCAAAATCAACTAATATCATGGCTGCCCACACAGCACTCCCAAAACCTTGCTGGCAAATCTTTATAGTGCTTCTGGTGAAAAGATTTATGATTTGTTTTTCTTATTTCCCACTCCCCCACCCCTCAAAGACTCTGGTTTAATATCACGTATTTTTTATGCCTCTTTCTCCCCACTAAAAGAAGAGGTTTTCCTTTTTCCTGCCAGGGACAACCAGAAGCGGTCCAATACCCAGCAGTTTCTCCCCAACCTGTTGAGATTCCCTTCCTGTTACCACAACACCCACGATAGCTGTGGTACTCCCCTCTCCCCAGTATCCCTGCAAGGGGAATTCCTCCACTCTGAAATGCTTTCCTGAAATTATGAATAATGAATACTTGGAGTTTTTCGTGCTACCTCATCTGCAGTAGTTCAAGGCCAAGCAAAGCAAAGCATGAGGACAAATGTGAAATATTATATTGGACTAATATAGTTGGAAAAATAGACAAGCCCTTCAGTACATAAATCCCTCTTTAGGCGACCTTGTGCATCTGAAGTTTGTGCTTCTTTCTGACAGTTGTTCTAGTAGACTTCTCCTTTGGGAGTTTCTTTGTTTTAATTCAACAAACAATTCAGCAAGCTTGTCAAGAATTAATTAGGTGGCTCAGGCAAAAACACCCCACAACAATCTCTTACCTCTGTTTACAGCAGGCCTGTTCCAGGCTGGCTGCACCTATATTTCTGCTGCAATTCATAAAACCTGTATTAATCTGCAGATTGCCTTCCCTCACAAAGCCCTAACAGCTCTCTGTGTCCTCTGCTTCTCTGTTTGGCAAAACAAAATTCAGGGAAGAAAGAAAATGATATGGTAATTAAATTCTCTCTCTGTTTTAAAGGGACAAGCAGTCTTTCTGTACTAATCTGCTCCTTGCAAATTCAAGACAAATACAAGGGAATTAATATTGTACAGTTCTTGCTAATGTACTAATTATAAATTGCTGACTACCAAATGAAAAGTAGGAACAATAATACACAAGATGTTATTAAAACCCATTTACAGTAGCAGAAAGTTAACAATTTTTATCCAGAGGATTCTGCTATAGCAGATGGGATTACACGACAAAAATAAAATCTCCAATATAATTCTCCAATTTGGTCTTCATCAATCCTTTCAAGAACAAGGTTTTAAGTCACAGTAATTTGGAAGAGGAGGGATCCAAACCTGTGGGTACTCTCAGTACAGAGTAAACCTCAGAATTTTCCATAGGTAAACAGTGAAACTTAATTAACAGGTCAAGTGAGTGATTTGAGGGATTTTTGTAACACCTGTTTCCATATGCTCAGAGGGACTATTTTTAGCAACATTTGAGAGAGCATCCATTTTGACTATGGGCCAAATGCAGTAGATTAGGTAAACTGGTTTTCTGATTTCACTCTAAACACAGTTTCCCCTTCTCCATATGTTCAGATTTCTGTGGATTTTTTTTTTTGTTCCTCTGCAAATACATAATAACTATGCAGAAAGGATGGAGGATTTTTATTTTTTCAACTTTGATAAAATGGAATATTGTCCTTCAGGGTGTATTATTGCTTAGAATAAAAAGGGACTCACAGCTGATAGAGGATGACACTGAAGTGTCATACCAGAAATGTCTTTAACCTGGCATACACAGCATGGAATTAATTTCAAGGGAAGATTATTGGTTTTGTAGCGTGTAAAATTGTTTGGGGTGGATTCATCTCATCCTATCTCTAGGATTCAGCTCTAGGACCTTCAGACCCTTCAATCCCTCAAGGCTGCAAAGATTTAAAGTTTCTTGGGCTGGAAGTTTTGAGGGACTGGCTCTACTGAACACAGAACTGACAACACAGCAGACTAAGCTGAGATGTCTCGAATCTGCTGACCTGGATCTACCTCTCTGATGCTGCAAAGACTAGAAAACCCCTTTAAAAAGTCTTCATCTGCTCTAGCATATAGAGAAAAATTTTCACCTTATCATTAAAAAAGGGTGATGAGTCCAGTTCTCAGCATCTTGTGGTCAAAGATCCTATATGAACATTGAAGTGAAGCAAATATAGAGCAGGAGAAACAGGCATGTAATGCAAGAGCCATGTGAGATCAGCAAAGCTACACCTCTGTAAGAATATATTTTAAAAAAAAACCACAAGTGTGCACTGTGAATTTTACCTAATCAGCCCCTAATAGTCGGTAAAAGGATTCTCAGCCGTTATCCAATTTTTTGCTTATCTTAGTAAGAGTATTTCCACTAGTGTTGTACACATGCTAAAGGTAAGATCAGACTCCAAGGAAAGTGCTCCAGAAGGTATTAAGACTGTCCCCAGTGCTGTGAGACTGATACATTTCCTGGAAAATGTTGTGTTGGATTATTTGTACTCTGTACACTCTTACGTTGTAAATAGAGCTTTCCACCTGGGCTACATCTCCCATGCTGCAATAGGGCCTCATCATTCACAGAATAAAAACAATAAAGCATCATGCAAAACATCTGACCAGGAGATCTAATCACTAAAGGAAAGCATGAAACCACGAAATATCCACTGCTGTAGGATATTACTGCAGCTTTTCTAACTAAAGGCTTCTGGGTTCAGCTGCTCAGCCCTTCCCCTGTCACCAACAAATCCCCCAAAATTCTACTTTTTTTGTTTATTTATTGCTGGTTTGGAAAATTTCTTGCCTGATCAGCGCTTACATAGATCTTTATAAGTGTAAATGATGCTGCTGAAATCAGGAAAGCGTGCACGTTTCTGTGTCTATTAATGTGACTGCCAAATCAAGTTCTCAACCAGTCAGCACACAAAATAAAGACAAAAAGAATTAAATTCATTGTGTTCAATCAGTAAAAAGTGAACTCAAATTAATTATGCAGACTTTAAAAAACACATTTAGGGATATGATTTGTTCAGAGAGGTACGTTTTGCACACTACCTGAATCTAGCTGAGAACACATAAAACATTCATTTCATTTTCTGGTATATGCTAGTTTAGTACAATACACTCAGCCATAATGATGTACCTAACAATTTTATGGTCTTGTATGATTCATGCTGCAAAGGATATGATGCCACACTGAAACCTTTTTATTATCAATCACTCGGAAACACAACCTTGAAGACTGGCATTAATTAAGAGCAAAAGGATTTACAAATGCTTCTCCTTCATTCTCTGAATATAAATATTCATGGTAGAACCTATGGATCACTTCTTGAAGTAAAAACTGATCTTGGAAAATAAGAAATTGTAAAGGAAATAGAAGCATAATTATGAAAGGCTGTCTTCAAACCTTACACCTGGAACGCTTTATAACAATAATTCTACCCTTTTTGTAGCAACAAAAACAATGGAATAATTATGGAAATATAACAAAGGTGACCATGAATTTAGATTCCTTGTTAAAATCAGTTTTAAGAATAAAGAGGATTATATTTCTATTTACTTTCCTCTTTTTCTTTACCAATTATTTTTTCTCTGGCTCTTTCTCAGTCCAGCAGGCCTGTCAGATATCCACCTCTCATATGCACATTTTTCATGAAACATCACCTGGTTTTCATGCCAATATTGCTGCCACTTCTATCTGTACATCTTCCTGGACAAATCTTACAGGTTTTTGCTACATATATTCCAAGCTAGGTATTAGCCATAACTAAAGTATTTGGTTTTTGTTTTTATTTATGTTCCTAACTCTCTTTGTGTAACTAATGATGGGAATTGCATGCATCTTTAACACACATTAAAATGAACATATGTAAATGAATGTGTTACTTGCTTGAAAAACCTATTACTTGTTTTAATTTTTATTATTCCAAAGCACAATAAGTAATATATATGTGAAAAAATTGCATATGGAGTAATAATAAATGCAGAAGGATTGGTTCCACCTCACCTCAGGTATGGAAAAATAATTCATTTAATAAAAACAGATTAAATACAGCAAATAAAAAGACTGGCAGCAACTAGTGATGCCTGTGGTGAGGAACTTCTTCCTGCAAAGAGGCTATAACTCGTTAGACTGAGGAAAGACAAACACTTTGCTAGCTACAGATCAGAAGAAAGCCCAGAAATTCAAGGTTCTTCCTAGTTTAAATAATAAAAGAAAACTACGTTTCAACTATGATATTTTCTAGGTCATCAGGAAACATGTTTTTCATTTAACAATTCCCTAAGTAAATAAAACTGCTCCTGCTAATAAACATTGGGTCAAAATGACTGAAAACATTGTCTCCACGACTGTCCTGAAGGTAAGTGAACAATTTGAACTTGTCCACACTTGATTTCTCCAAGTTTAAAATCTGCCAGCTAACAACTGGCAAAGAACATACTGATAAAAATCAAACAAAATTGACTTCTTAGTTACTTTGATTTTTTTTCTCCTCTTTTAATGTTGTTGACAAGATTAGTAGATGATGCAAAAATATCTTTCTGTCTCTTCAACGCCCTTGTTGATTCTTTCTTTATTATTTTGTTCTAACACATATGCCCTAGCTTCTGGAGTTCATCAGCCTAAAACACCATTTAGTATCTTCTGTTTTCAGAGGAGCTCTTACTAACCTAACCCATCCAGTGAATAATGCCTATGCATGTACAGTGTGTGATTAAATACAGCTATATTCAGTGCTTTCATGTATGAATTCTGCTTGGGAGAAAAACTGCCATGCTGCTGGGCAGCATATTTGAATTTTCTTCCCTATCACAATTATTTATTATTTCTATTAGCTAATGTTGTTTTACTCCTAATTATGGGTAATTAGATGATGAGTTGTCAGCACAATCCATTCACTTAGAAGCTTCTACATTTAATTAACTCAAGATGGTTTTGAACATTTAAATGTCAAAACAACATTTAGAAAACAGAACATTAACATGTTGTTCATTGAACTGTACATTATAGAATGTGACTTAAAGAACCAAAGGTTTCAGTGTGATGACAGCTCTCAAATTCTGCTTGTATGGAGTCCAAATTTGCTGTACATTTTGACAGCTTTACTACAGTGGCTTTGGGCTTAGCAGGTCACCTGTTACAGACTTTCAGTGCTGATCTGAGAATACAGGGGGAGTTGGTGGATAACAGAAAAACACCCTTCACAGAACCAGCCTCTAGGAAACCTGCAACTTCAATCTCCACCTGTTTTAACGGGTTCAGCACAGGGATTGCTCCTCTCAACAAAAAGTGGGAAAGGAAGGTAGAACCAAACCCACTGTCCTCTGAAGAATGGCTCTAGACAGAGAAGGTTTAAGGTGGCAACGTCTGCACAACCACGTTTATTCTGGACTACGTCATAAGAGACAATAAATGTGCCCATTTCTGTCAGTTTTTATTCAGTTCTGCAAGAGGATAGTCAGACCTAGTCAGGAGAAGGCTGATGGGAAGTTTCAGAGAAAGAAAGACTCTGCCCCACCTACAGTTTTGTGTTTAATATTACTACTGCTAAAAAAGCACCCCTGAAAGCCTGAAAAACTGTTGCAACAGCTGAAACTGTTGGATATTTACAATGAAGTTCATCATTCTGTTTTAACTCATCTTTTGAAAATAATCATTAATCAACCTACCTGACCATCTTAACATAAGGTTTCTTCTAATAACATAGGAAACCACAACAGAGTCTTACAAAGCCTAGCAGCTAATAAACATGTCAGTGCAGTTTTTTGTTCCTGGCAACAGTCTCAATCTCTCTCCTCAAGGGTGCACAACCTTCCAGTGAAAGAACGGGGTGAAGGATGCCCGACCAGCCACACAAGGACACCAGGCACTTTATTGTTCATGAAGAAGAGATACAAACAGGGATTTGGCCTTATGAGCTTTCCTGGAAAGAGAGAGAGCAAGGGTGGGAGAAGAGCTCATGTCCCATCATGAGTTTCAAAATACAGCGGGGAACATCTTCCTTCCCTAAGATACTGAACCCAGGCCGGCAAATTCTGAGTTAATCGTGATTCCCAAAGTGACCACATGTAAGGATTTTCATATCACAAAAACCTGTCAGAGGGCAACTGAGATGTTTGAGATAATATCTGACGAGGAGTTATGTTTTCCTCTTATAATCAGGACTTTTGGAAGGCGGCTTGGAAAGGCTTGAGAGCTTCATACCTCTCTCAAATCCATCTAGATCACTGGATGTAGGCAAATTCTTGCACTGTGAGCTTCAAGGGTACACATTAGAAAATATGGCTTTAAAGCTGCCTTTTTCCAGCCTAAAAACTATAATTGTAAGAGATTTCTTTGCTAAAGATTTAGAGTTAATGGGATCCATCCTGCTCTATCAAAATTTCAAACTGTTCTCCAGGGTCAGAATCTCTGGCACTGGGAAAGGGCTTTGTGCCTGAATCTAATCTATGGTCATCCTTCAGTGGATACATGCATTTGCTTAAATTTCTCACAAAATCCCCATGGCCATCCAGATGCAGCTTTGCACTGCTGAACAAAGCAGCAAAACAAAAATACAAGTCACCAGGTGTATTTCCAGCAGTAAGTCAAGTCATACATATTTCAATTCACATGGCGTTTGCTCTTTCACATCTCTGAAAGTTATCCTGCTTTTCACTCTGACAAGCTGTCATTGTTTCTAGTAATGCATTTTTGTTTCAGTGTTGGGAGACTTTTCATTACCTTCTGTATCAGAAGAACTGTTTTCCCCACTACATATCCCAAAGGCCCGAGTGAAAGAATGCTGCCTGCTTGCTTTAGTACCAAAGCTAGAACTTGAGAGTCAGCACAAATGACAATAAAAGGAAATTACTGAGAATTTGGGGTATCTCATACCAAGTAGACAGAATAACTTTAGGGCCTATAAAATAAACACAATTTCCTTCTGTCGTACAGTAAGCATTATTCATTACCAGTATGGTTTTGTTGTGGCTGTGCTGTGTTCTGGTACTGAGCATCAACAACATGACAGAAATGTTTCAGCTTTTCTATTCTCTTTCTACAGATGTGAATGTAACAGTAAAGCCAAATGACAGGTACTCCCACACTTACTGGTATTCACTCAGTCAGGCACAGTTTGAACAGCATGGTGCCCAGATGAAGCTGCGTAAGCCAGCACCTATTAGCTGCTTCCTTTGATTCTCCTGCTACTGCTCAGACACAGTGCAGGGTGTTGCAAAGGATAAGCAGCACTAAAAACAGACAAAAAAATTATCATCCCAAACAAAGGTCAATAAGGTTCTCTGAAGACTTTTTCTGTTTCACTTTCTGGATTTTAGAACAAACCATCTTGTCAAGATCTCAGTGGCTTCCCTGAGCCTGAAAGATAATTCAGGGTCTCTGTATAGTTTGAGAAAGTTTTTCAAAAAATGCAGCATGCAGTGTGGCATTTTGAAGCCTCTTTTACAAGACTGAAAGTTAAAGAAGCAAAGTAATCACGATGAATGCCTTTTCCTGTTCTTCTTCTTTGCCTCGCTGTTCCTAGGTCCCTTTCTATTACCAACTGAATTTTCAAAGCTTTGAAAAGTTCTCTTCACGTTAACTTCAAGTTAACGTGAAGATATGGCAGGACTGGGGATGCTACTTCTGCCTTTCCTCAAACTAACAATTCTTTGCATATTGTTTTCAGTTCCTGAGAGTGTCCAGAATAAGCTGGGGCAGCGAGATCAGTTTGCGGCTGTGCTGTTCATGACTGTGCATTTCATTTCCCCATGATACTTACGCTCCACATTCTTACATGCAAACCCACTATTTTTCAAATTAATGAATTCAGAAAGTTAAAATATGTGTCCTACAGGCTGTGAGTGAATCTGTACACATATACATGATCACATGTAGAGGAAATCTTGGGAAACTCATGTAGTTTCTGGCTGTGTGCTCTATGAAGTTCTGTGCTGTATAATTGGACATGCCAGAAGTTGAACCTTTGGTAAGACTGAAATAAATTAAAAATAAATGCAGAAATTCTCAGAGGTTGATGTGTGACTTGGAGAGCCTTAAATGGCCAATGAATTTCAGCTTGCAGAGTTACTATGCCATAATTGCATGGTTATGAACTTTTACTAGTTGACTGCTCCCTTCCAACCTACCCATTTTTTAAATCATCACAGGCCTTTCTCTGCTCACAGTGAAGCCAAAGGCTTTGTTCCAACTGTTGCTCCTGGCAAGTGGGGCAGGACTACAACCAACAGTGCACACTGCAAGCAGAGGAAAGGTCTGTGAAGAAAAGAGTCCTGCTGCTTCCACTGAAAAGTCCGCACCTAAAATAATCTTTCTTTTCATCCATAGTGTCCTGGATGCTAATGCAACAACAACAACAACAACAACAAACCATAGCAACCTATGGTGCAGGTTTGACAAGAGTCAGGGTAACATAGAACCCTCTTCTTCAATTTTGAGGCATGTCTGGACAGCATTCACTGTATTTCTCTAACACTAATATATTTGACTGAAATAATCCTTCGGGCAGGCACCAATTTCTCATCCATAAGAGAGACATGGAGTTCTGCTCTTGAGTGAAATATTTTCAATCTTTCCGAACATAACCACATGCATAAGTAATAACTGTGAATATGTTTTAGCAGTCCCCTCATCTCAGTGAAGTATATATAAGTGGCATCAAAGTACTGGATATTTCTACTCTGCAATACTTATGTAAATCATTACTATTTTGGACACAGTTCTCTGTTAGCACCAACATTTGTGGCTTGCAAAAAGCTTTATTCTACGCTTATGCTTGGCATTCCTACCAGAATTATAATACTGAGAAATCATCATAGACATCTAAAGGGGCTTGTGCATGAAGTTCCTGCTCCCTTAAATGCTGCTTAAGCCAGAATGACTAATGGTCTTTTTTAAGGATGACTAGATTTATACATCTTCACTGTGAACTCAATGCTCCCATGAAGCCAAGAAACCTTTTATTAAAATACCAGCAATATATCTACATTTCACCCTCAATACCAGCAGAACTAGGATTTCTATGGGGCAGAACACTTCCCAGCAGATCAAACTGCAAAAACAGCAAACCAGGAATGACATTGAGAATCACACTACAGAAAACTGGCGCTGCACTTCCAAAAATAAATTCCAGTTCCAACCCTCCCCTTTCATTCCCACAATCAAATACAGGTGCAACTGTACAACAGTAATCAATGGCGGATACAGACAGATGTGCAGCTCTCCAATTTGCAAACAAAGAGCGCACATGTCAGTAGCATGGACAGCCACGTCTTCACTTCAAAGAGTTTAGGACTGTATTTTGGCAGGCAAAAACATACATGTGTTTGGGAGGCTCAACAGTGCAAGAAACGATCGTACGCTCACTAATCAAAATCCAACTGGGGCCTTCTTTGACAATTTGGCCCTAAATATTAAGCAGTGCCTGGGGGCTGATTAAAATTGACCTCTTCGGGGCATAGATCATGCAACACTAAGAAAACAAGCTGAAGAAACAGAAGCAAAGACTGCTGTTCCCTGCATCTTTATTGGTATGAAAACTCTTAAGACGCCAAACAAGGGGGGTGTTCAGGGGGAGACGTTAATATCTGAGGAGAGAGATCAAAAGCAGTTAATGTTCCTGGCACTGCACTGTGGCATGTGTATCTTTATACTTTTAAACTTACAGTAAAAAAAATATAAGGAAAAGGAAAAAGAAAAAGAAACATTTCTTTGTTAAATCAAATATTGCCACATGTTACTCATTTTAAGTTTGCTGTCCTAAGATCCAACTTAATTTAGCCTGCATTGAACATTTCTGATCTGAACATTTAATGTGGCAATGTTTTGCTTTGCCAGGAATATTATCTGAATGTTAAACATGAACTCAATTTATTCATCAGGATATGGCAAGCATGATACCAAAGGTCATTTTGTTTATATTGTCCTCCGACTCCATAACTTACAGCCTGTTTCTTTCATCTTCCAACCTCAGAACACTCAACATTATTGGATGTTACAGTGTGGGGAAGAGAACTGGATTCCTTTTTTTTTTTTCCCCCTGCATTTTTATTTGGAACTGGAGGGAAGGAAAGAGCCTTGTTCAGCAGCAAGGGAAAGCACAGAAACACGTAACACATCTGCTCCACTGTGGACTGGTAACAGATACGCAAGATAAGGTTGCCCTGGCATGAAGGATGCATAAGAAGCAGTTTGCATTACACCTTAATATTCGCAAGGCAGTTATAGCTTTTTGATTCTTTAAGTAGTTGCTGATCTCAGTCACATCAGAATAAAACCACAACCACATTTCCCATGCAAAACACGTCCACAGAGTCCTCACAGAACCCGTGAGCCAAATTCTGATACTAATTACACTGGAAGAATTTTGTAGTAGTATCACATGCATATGCAGCTCTGCTGTTCAAAACTGTACCAACAGCAGCAAGATTAGCTTAGAAACTGGTACCTGTTCTTCAGAAAGCATCATACATTGCTCATATTATAAGTTAATATGATTCCAACACTGAAAATGCTTGTTCCTCCTCCCCTCAACATCTTGAACCAAAAAGAATAAAACCATACAAACTCATACGGAAGGTAGATGAAAGAAATGTGAACAGAAATATCTTTACTGTTTCTCATTACTTCTATAGAGTTATTAGGAGTTCACCTCACTTACCGATGACTCACTGTTAATCACTTATTGTGTTCAGATGTGAAATTTTCTTTTGCTTTATTGAAGAGTCATTCCCCTGCTATTATATTGAATTTCTAGCACTTTCACACACTCACATATCAGATATCACAAAAGAAATATCCATCTGCTAATGCACTATGAATAAAATCTGAAGAAACAAAACTGATTATTGGTGCTTAGGCTTTTCAAATCCAGGCCATAGAATCATTCAATATGTTATTGATACTTCCCATCAAAAAATTCCTCTGTGCACAATAAATGTGAGACTGAAGAAAAAGAAATGTCTCAAACTTTACCAGAAGGGGCACCTTTACAGAAAACCCTGAGGAAAGCACCCTAATGCCCCAAGGGGCTACACCCAGAAATGCTGCACTGAAAGATGAACAGGTAACATAGTGTAGACATTCAGAAGTTCAAAAGGATCAAATCTACTGCAAGGCATCCCCCAAAAGTCTGAGCACCCCATATAAATGTCAGGCTGATCCAGAAAGGCATTGTCATAACAGTGGACTTCTCCAAAACTTGCAGCTCTAAAACTTAGGTTTTTTCAGGGGTTGATGGCAAGGCTGCCAAAAACATCAGGCATTGGAATATCTTTGCTTTCATAATCTTAGCCCTGATTTCAGTGATGGCAGAACCAAGCCTTAATCCTCCTCACAGAATATACCTATGATGACAATTTAGAACATTAAGGTTGTATTTGAAGTGTGTGTATTAGTAGATCCCATAGTTATATTTCTCTTCAATCATATATACTTTATGCAAGTAGTTAGTGACCTCAGCAGTTAATTCTATTCATTCAGAGCCTTCTATTTTTGAAATTTTACAGATACAGCCACTTTTGAGTCTAATAATTACAAAGATTTTCTTTTTTTAGTGACAGACAGATATACACACAAGTGTGTTAATTGACAGAGCACCTTACCTCCATAATGCATTCTTATGTTTTATATACAGGTAGGCTTCAAGAGTGCATTTCTTAATCTAATGAAATATTTATCAGATCTGAGATCTAAAGTGTACATATTCAATTTTTTATGCACACCTTTACATGATTCATGAAATTCACCCATAATGTGAGTTCTTTTCATTAAATTTTGTTTTTATGTATCATTGTTACCCTTTTTTTTTTACAACCAGATTTATATTAGACTGACAAATATCATTCAGGTATCTTTGAACAAAGTAGCTCTTACCTTTTGATAGAAATCATGAAGCTCTGGGTCCTGAGGTAGATTTCTCTGTAAATAAACCAGAAGAAAAGAATTAAATTCAGAATAATGCTAATTTTGCAGTGAAGAACAGTGTGCTACATTACATGGGTTAGTTTCTTTATTAAAGTTTATGAATATGTTCAGACACAGCCAGTGCTATGTGGAATAACGCAGATTAAAATGAATATTCTGAACGTATATAAAAATGCACTGTCTCACTTAACACAAAATGCATTTTGGACTGAAGATTGTTTGTTTTTTCAATCAAATTGTGCTCTCATACATCCTAAAGGGCAGCTGGATTCTCAAGCGAAAGCACGTTCCGTAAACCAAAATTTAGTACTGCATTAGAGGTACAAGGGAGTGCTGGTGAGAAATAGTTTGGCTGTTTATATACATATATATATACATATATACATGTATTGGGTTTTGTGTGTTTGCTTTTATTTGCAGCTCTGCTCGGTGCCTTCCAGCAGCACTCGCTGAGTTTGCTGTGAAGTGCCCTCCATCCCTCAACAAATATTCCTTCATCTGCCTCAAGAAACGACTGCCCAATTTATCCATCTTCCTTTATTAAAACGGGCTTGATTTGAAAATCACAACCACCGGGAACACATTTTATTCCTCTAGAAAATGGGTAGATGTCATAACACATTGATAGCCTGCAAGCCAGATACAAAGACATTTCACGGTGTTCAGCCAGCATTCTCAGGAGGGCAATGCATTTAGTTATAGAAACTATATAATAGATAGCTGGCGTCCCACCTTAACCTCTCTGTGTTGCCTTTTTTTGTTTGTTTCTTTTTTGGCTACACAACCTTTGGTTCTGCACACTAACACATCTCTGAGGTACTCTCAACTCATACCTACTCAGCAGAAGACAAGGGCTTGACACTTTGTATAACCTCAGCCTCAAAAATGGAAGTAACCAAGCAAAGTTTACAGTGTCATTTTTCAAACTCTGCTAAATAGCACAGAACTGCAGATATTGCATTACAGAGTCTCAAAATCGTAGGGAAAATGCTTTAAGTTTCTAAACCATTTGAGGCACCAAATTGCACTACTTAATGCTAACTGCACATTGTATTTATTTTTGTTAAGAGAAGAAATACTTTTAAGTACTAACCCCAGCTACTGACCCTGTACGTGAACTAATTCCTCAGCTAACATCTGAATCACTTTTTCTTTCCCTTAATTTCAGTGGGAGGAAAAGAAAATCCAAACACCATCCCTCTTTCCTTCATCGTTAAGATCAACATTTTCTCATATGCAAGTTATAGGCAGAAGACAGAATGTCTCTACTGTGAAAATGGTGTAGAAAATATTTCTTAGGCTGGAAAGTTAATTGAAGTTCAAAACCAGCAAAAGAATTCTGGCTTTTAATACCAGCTCCTATATACAAAAATGCACATTGTACACACGTGTATATACACAGTGTATATGGCTTTATATGTTTTATATGTATGTTCCACTTTATACAGTAGTCAACTGGATGAGATCAGGACTTTATTTTTCCTTGCAAAAGTTACTGTCACAAATACTATAAAATATTATTGCAATAATTCCAGTGACAGGACTATCTGTGCATTCAGCAGTTTCAGTTCTGTTTATGGTCCAGAACATATATAGTGTTTTTGCAATTAAAACATAACCAAAAAATAAAAGAGATCTGCTCAACAGCTGAAACCACTGTAAACACTAAGGCCAACTACTTGAAAGAACAGAAAGTGACTGCAAGATTAGTTTCCCTTGAAGTTTTCCTCTAGAGCCTTGTAATCTGGCATGCCAAGCAATACTTCTGAGGAAGGGCTCCAAATCACTAGATTTTTCAGCATCACTAAACCTTCATAAAACACAGTCCCATACTACTTTTAGTTACACTGTTAAGTTAACCACAGCTCCTAGACATGTTTTAAAAAAATAAAAAATTAAAATAACCTAATTGTTCAGTGGTTTCATTTGTCCACTTGGTCAGGATTTCCCAAACTTTCACAAAAGCTTCTTGTTATCTCTAGCAAATGAGCTTGCTGGCTTTCAACAGCTCATGGAGTTTCAGAAGAAAGATTGTCCTGAACCTCTACTGAGAGACTAGAAAGCTACACTGGTCTGGAAAAAAAGCATAAAGCATTCCTCCAGCTAAGCATGCATGCTGGTGGCTGGACGAAACTGTTTCCCCAGTTAAATATCAGTGTTGATAGCTCAGTCTCCAGGCAACTCTGCCATTGTGCCATCAGAGAAAACTGACACTGATTCCCTTCTGCAGCTCTCATTAGTGAGGCCCAAAGGCAGAAAGAGAACCTGACTTACTCTCACTCTCCAAAGGAAAGGATCACCACAGAGGTGTCCTTCGTGTGGGAGCACAGGGCCACCAGCCTGGTGTGCAAGTCATGTTTTAGATTCGTTTAGAAAAAGGAACAAATCCAACAAGAGATGCTGCCACTCTCCCGCTAGTTCAAAGCAAAAAAACCACTTAAACAATTCATGGTTTATAACAACGCAGATCACAAAGAATAAAAGAAAATAAATGTTACATAAATCATTTAATCTCTTTCCCAATTCAGTTCATTAACAGCTTCAAAAATAAATCAAAATAACTTTGCCAAAAAAATAGAAAGCTGAGATAATTAGATTTGTACAGCCAACTTACTGTGCTAGCATTCCAAGACATCTTGAAAAGCACACCAACAAATTTTTGGCTAAAGGCATTACTAGAAAGAATCCTTTTCCTTTGAAAAAATGGCTTAGTGTACAAGTAGCCCAGCCAGAGCTGCTCCAGATATGGCTCCATGCTGGATTTTCTCTTTCCCAATTCTAAAACCAAACACATGGTGCAGTCAAGGTGAGTACCCAGGGTAACAAATCAGAGGAGCTGAGCATCTGAAGTGACCAGGGCACAGAACCTGGGGGCAGGCCATGCTGCTTTTACAGCAGCCAGGAAGGCAAGAGAGCACAGATTTTATGCTTTCACTTGTCCTAGAGAAGGGGACCATGCAGCAAGTGAAATTTGCTGGGCTCAACACTTACTCACGGCCCTGGAGACTATGGATCTGCTTTGGGGGTTTTGTACTGTAAAGCCAGAGCAGATTCTTACAAGTTCAGTAGAGCTGTGAGGAAGAAAAGCTTAGGTATGCCCCCATGAGCAGCTACACACTTTAGCAAGTTGCTACATCCTGTACACTATATAATATTTATACATCTTAGCATTTTTTAACTTCTCAGAAATTTCTACCAATAAAATTTTTACCAATTTTTCTGCATCCACCCAAAGCTTCTTTGTTATTTGGTTGCTAAGAGATTATTTCTTTTCTGAATAGGTATAGACCAGTATAGTCTATGAAAACTTATGTTTTTTTACTAAACTTGAAAAATCATGAGCACGTCCTAATGCCAAAGTTGCTTTTCTAGTTTACTGACAGGAGACTATAGAGGAAATATGAGTGGAGCTGGGAGGTGTGTCAAAGCCTCACAAAATTTATGGTGTGACTTTTTTACAGAATGTAACAGTTTTTATTGAAGTTAAATTCCTGAAGTCACTGGATTAAATACTAGCTTCAAGTTAAGACTTTTTGTATGCTTAAAATCTTACTTAAAGGGTGGAGAAAGAACTGCAAAAGTTCACCTTGAAATTTAATTTCCCCTAGACGTAATTTCCAGGAACAAAATTCAGAACAGTGGAGATGCCAGTGGCCATGAGAATCTGAATATAAAAAACTCTTCATCCCTAAATAGACATTCAATATGCACACCTGTATTTCCAGGCTGATAGCTTTGTCATTTGCTAGTGTAGTACCATTGGCTCAAGGTTCAACTCCATCATCCCCAGGTAGGTTCCTTGCACACATTATCCCATCCCCCAGGATTGCAAACTGTATCCCAAGAGATGAACCAGTTTTAAAAGTTGTCACAACATTGTCAGCTTTGATAGGCTGGAGGCAAAGATAGGAATAATGGTCCAGAATCTGGGCCAACATGTCAAGCCATAGGGTTCAAGAACTTCTCTGAGAACACTTGAAAATCCTACATGCTTTTGTCTACATTGTCTATGAGGTGAGATGATATCGCTGCTATTTCACAAGACTTAATGAACACTGAAATATTAGAAAAATGGGATGTCTGGTAAATATCTAGGAATCACAAGTGATATAAAATGGTAAGAAAATATAACATGCAAAAAATATGCAGAAACAAGCAATAGAACAACTAGAGCCCAACAAGCAGAAACAGACGGAAAATGCTATTCAGAGACTAGAAAAGCCATCAATAAACTCTCCTCGAGAGGGAGCCTATAAGGATAGCCACAAGATTTCCTTTGGGGAAAAAATACTAGATAGGCAAATGAAAATAAAATGAAAGTAAAACCCAAACCAGTAAAAACACTCAAGCAAGTTCAAGATGAAAAGTCTTCAATCTAAACCCATTAATGGTTCTACAGAGTCTCCAAAAACACAACCCAGATACAGCCATTCGTGCAGCATTCTCTGGAACAAGATATTTTATAGTTCAAGGTGATTAAAAAAACCCTACCTTTGTCATGTGCAGTCTCAGAGCATGCAAGACAATATTGCTTCTGATATTTTGCTGGAAACGAAGCACCAGTAGTGACAAAAGAAGCCAAGACCCCGCAGGTATGGCAGGGCCAGCTTGCATGTGTCCTGCTTTCAACTATTTGGCCTTATGCTTTGTTGGTTGCCTCTGTACATTGTGAAATTCTGAGTAAGTGGAGTTGCCCTTTACTGTTACAAAATAAGTTAAGTTTGGACTTTTCAGGCATCAAGGACTACAGAATAAATCTGACATGCAAGAGGGACGAATAAAACAAGAATCAATCACTTTTAAGCACCAGACTTCCAAGAGTTGCCACTGAAGGATCGTGTCATGCATTGCTCAAAAGTATTCAGCCGCCTGCATACATTTCTGAAGGGATTCACTAACTGAAAATCACTGTTTAGGTAGTAATTATTAGTCTCTCAGGTTTGAACCTAACCAAAGAGCAGAAAAAACACCATGTGATTTAGATGACCAACCATTTATGGGCAAGAACTACCTATTAAATGACATTCATAGTCATTCATTAATAATCCACAGGCTGAACTCTGTTCTCTAATTATATTGCAAATACTTACACAATCATGAATACAGCTGTAGAAATCAGAATGATGCATGAAAAAGGAAAAATGCTAAATGCATCATATAAATCACATACAATATCTAAATTGACTATCATTACGTACAACCCTATATTTAGCAGTTAAAACAATTGCTCTTACCTTGTTTTGTACTTGTCTCTTATCAGAAATAACAGTCTCTCAACACTTTTGCACATTAGTTTTACAGACTAAAGCTGAGACAGATGATACAGTTTCCTCAAGCAAAACACCACAGTGGAGCCAGGGACGAACCCAGATGTCTTAATTTTCAGTGCAGGAATTATTCCAGGCCTCATTCTTTCATTCTGTGTTGAAGATAGATGTTACAAAAATAATTTATGCTGCTTTAGGTTTATTTTTTGAATTTCAGTGGAATGGTATTTTTTTTATTTGGTAAGTGAAATGAATACAATGTAATCCTTGAAATAAATCCTGCCATTGAAATTATGCTTGGAAAAAGGAACCCTAACCTGGTATTTGCACAGGCAATGAATTCAGATTTCAAAATAGCAAATTTCAGCAAAATAAATTGGAAGAGTTTAACTAGACAATTTTTCTGTTTGAAAGATCAGTTTTGAATCTCTGACTTTCCTCAAAGGAACATGTTTTCAAGAATATTCTTGTCCATTACGGGTGTACAAATACTTAGTTTCTTTTAACAAAAGTTTAGGCAGCAAACTTATTCAAGAAGCTGTTCCCCCTGATCTCAAAAAATGGACAGTGTTTTAAGAGAGATACTTGGTGACTTTCTCACAGTTATTAACTTTGGGGAATATAGGAATAAAGAGCAAGTCTCATTAGCCACTCACAAAAAAAAAAGGAACCTTTAAATGCAAAATTTCTGCACAGTGGACATGTTATAAAGCACAGGAATAAGACACAACAACCTCAAACCAATGCTGCTGTGGCAACAGGAGTGCACCTGAGGAGGAAGGCAGGAGCTGCTGGGAGGTTCAACCTTGTCCTCACCAGGAACAGCTCTATAAAAACAGCCCCTTCTGCTGCTGCCTATCCCTGTGCTTCTCTGACTCTGGGGACAGCAGAGCACTCTGCCACTGCCTGCTAACCCAAACTGAATTCCATGTCTACAATGTGAACTTATTCCCCCATTTTAAAGGGTTTTTCGTGGTTAAAGGAGATATATAACCAGGATGACAATCCACGAGACAGCACGAATTTATGAAGACAGAATTACTGAGTCAGGGCAAGAAAACATCTTTTGGAATTGCCTCAGATTCTAATATTTTTCCTCAATAACTTTGCCAAGCAATAATGGAGAAAAAACAAACCACAGTCTGGTTTCTGGGTGGCTAAAGTGGTTATATCCTGGGCATAAAATACCAAACAAAACTATCTTTTAATAAAAAACTTTCCTTCAAATGTAAAATTGATACCTTTTTCTGGTTTATGGATAATTTAGCTTGATTACTATAATTGTCAGAAAAATGCTGAAATATAACTCTCCTCTTCTTTAAACAAAGATTGTCTTACATGCTTGGGATCAATCCATCAACTCTTTTGCACTGGTGGAATAACTCAGAGGGTAAAGTTTTAAAGAGATGCAGAAATTTGCCTGTCCTGACACACTAAGGAGCATGACATTCCCTATGACTGCTTCGTACAGGCAAGGTAAAATGAGCAAGAAGCCAACAGCTCCCAAAGCATTTTCCAGCTCAGGGAGGGAGGCACACGGTGCTAGGCCTTGGCTGCAGGCGCAAAAGAAGCATGTGAGACTTTTTGGGAGGCATAGGGAGTGCAGGACATGATGTTGTTCCCCCTGGAAGCAGGCTGCCTCCAGCCATGCTCCTAATTCAAAATGCCTCAAACCACTCCACTGCTCCCTTGCTCACCACCCCCAAGCACAGCTTACACACTTTAAGACACAATTTTATCTGTGTGATTGTTTCCTGGTGAAAATGAATTCTTTGTTTGATTCCTTGAAAACATACACAAGACCCTAAGACAGAAAATATTGACACTTTTCATTATCCTGATGTTAACTTCAATACCTAAGCGGTTCCCATTAAAACCCTGACAGCATTAAATGCTGTGCACTGACAAATGCATTCGCCACTGAAATTAGATCATCTAGTAAAGAGACAGACCATGCTCAGCCCTAATTTTCTAGATTTAGAGCCCTTTGGTAACTACAAGGACACTGTCTTTTTCTCTCTGAAGTACTGGAGAAACTGGCTGGGGGAGGCAAATGCCTCTTCTATAAGTAATGAGCTACCGTATCATTTTTAAAATGCCATGGTAAGGCACTTTCTGAAGTGAATTGTCCATCTCTGGTTCTTATTTCATACTCATGATTACTGAAATACTATCTTTGGGGTTTTATTGTCAGTTTAGCCAGTGTAAAGCTGATCTCTTTGAATCAAGCCAGAAAACTGCTACAGGATGGTGATCCTTCATTGGAAATAAACTGCTTGTTCACACATTTCACAGTCTAACACAGTCTTTACCCAATTTCTCAGTGCAAAATGAGAGATATCATCTAACAGCTTGGCAAATGGCACCTTTTGTTAACTGAAGCTTGGAAAAAATTTTACTTCTTCTGTGGCTTTTATCTGTCCAGTTTACTTTATGTGCACATGAGGTCAGAGCCTCAAAGGCAACACTGGAGACTGAAACTGGGGGGAAAATAGAGCTGAAATAAGGTGTACAATATGTATGGGGCAGTGTTATTTAAATTCCAATTAAAATTAAAGATTGCAAAAATGGGCCTGACAATATTCAGCTGAAAAGCTACTGAGAAATAATAATGAAAATCCTGCATAGCCCTGGCCTCTGTTTACTTACAGACTCACACGCCATTCCTTTCTGCACCACAATGTTCTCTACAAGCTTTCCTTTAGTGTTGTACAATAGCCACCTCAGAGAGGGACTATAAAAACTTGCTGCAAGCATTTAAAAACTGAGAAAATTTCTTGGCATTACTGACACAGGCCTTCATAACACCTTAAAGCTCCTTTGTAGGGGTTTCCTGTTGTTCCTCTGCGTGTTTGTTTTCAAAACTCAAGGTCTATTTCAACAGTCAGGTCAAACATGGAATTTCACAACGTATGTTTTGCATACTCTCATTCATCTGTTCACTCTTACAGCTTCTCAGTTTCTGTCACTCAGAGTAAAATATTTCATCTCCCTGAAAGCTTAAATACCAATAGAAATACCATTAACACACTAGCAAATTCTTGCTCAGCAATACAGTATTTAAGTGATACACCACATTTGGCATTTCTACTGTTGCATGTTGTAACAGCTTTGTTCAGAACGCTTTACACAGACTGGAAGTTATTAGGATCTATTCTAGTGAGTAATTTGTTCTAATTTGCTTGAAATATGAAATACCTATTAGTTATAGATCACACTTTTTTTTTCTCTCCAGTGTTTAATGTTCAGTTTTATGAAACCTAAGATTTGAAAAACAGTCCAGAAACAGGTAGAATTTACAATCTATTAAGATTCCACATATAATCTTCTTATCAGCAGTTCATATTAAACACAGAAGAGATGAACTGTAATGTAACTTTCATTAAAAAGAACAACAACAACCACCACAAAACACATAAGTGATCAAAAGCAAAAAAGCTGTAGTATGAATAAACTAGTGAGATTGTTTTATGTGAAATCTGATGGGGAATTTGTTACAAGGTGCTCTTTGGTTTGGAGTGCACGCAACTTAATACTGGTAGGACTATTTTCCACGTACTGCTCCTAAGGATAAAACAAGCTCCCTTCATAGCTTGTCTGCATGTTGGCAGATGTCTGTTGTTAACAAGGGAGTCTTGCATACTCTGTTCTCTCCTGGAGTTTTAATTTTGTTCTCTTATTTCTTTGTCAGTTCCTTTTATCTACAATGAAAGTCGCACATTCTGAAAGCAGAGTTCCTTGTGCATATGGAATGTCTACCTCCAACATTACCATATACATATACACACTTGTTTTCTAATTCTGCTATAAGAAAAAAAGAAATCAAGGAATAATCTCTGGGCACATATTGTTTAACGTATTTGGAATTTGGATTTGAATCTTCACTCACTGCTGCAAAATGGTCCTAAACAACCTCTGATCTACCAATTCCACATACCCTGTTTTACATGTGAGACCTTCTCAGAAAAGACAACACTTAACATTTTGTCAGTTCTCAGATCTCTGGCCCCATCAATAAAGAGCATGCTTCTGCTGTACAAGGGACAACACTCATCTCTGGAATACCACCACAGAGGCTGCCTTTTGTACATTACATAACCATTATTTAGTGGTTAAAATGAATGTGCATGTCAGAGAAGCTTTAAGAGTGAATTTCTATTTTATATGTACATTAGCAAATCTTTAGAGGCTACCTGGCTAATTGAATACCATCATAATTCCCCAGCACTGAGCCTGTGGAGTGAACTGCCATTCAAACATGGAATGGAAACAGAGACTGCAATATGGCAAATTTAATACAAAGACTTTTAACAGCGATTGCCAGAGGAGCTCTCAAAATTAATCACTTTCAGACAGAACAATGTTGCTAATTCCTATTTAAGTTTGAAATATTTAACACACTGATCTTCTCAGAATGTAGTTCAAAGAGTGTACTCCTCCTCTGCAAAGGCAACTAGGGACCAAGCTTCTTTAATAGGATTGCAAGAGCCCCAGAGAGGCTGTGCAGTAGCTTAAAAAGATGGTGGGTTAGCCTAGTTACTGGGATATTTACTCCAGCAGTTCATTTCAACAATAAGAAAAACAAGTCAAAATGAAAGATCAACAGCGGTCCCCTTTTCTGCAGATCAACAGGGATCATCAGGGGCTGATGTCAGAATAGCCAAGACCCAGGTCTCACCACATACAGGGTGCTGGAGGTACCCACACACCCAACCTGTAAGTCTGATCTGTTTAGTTTCCCAGCACGTGCTGATCAGTTTGCATGTCAAACAGCTGCATGTGTAAACTGCTTATTGTCAAGTCTCTCTTTCTTTCCTGCTTTGTTCCCCTTGCCAAACAAACATGCTCAGGTTGTAGGACTGATCACTGCACACCAGCTGCCAAAACCCCCTGCAAGGAAAAAAGACACAGATGCCAAGACTGAGGTGAACCAAGAAGCTGAGTGCCGTCAGCACACCGGGTCCTGCTGTAAGGCCTGGCATGTAGTCGAGACATTCCCCAAGAACAGGGAACAGCCTTATATGTACAAATGAAAGGATTCATCAAGAAAGACCAGAGAGAAAACAGGAAAATAACTAATCCTTTAACCTCAGCAGCTTTTACTAATGTCCTTAAAGCTGAATTTTGAGAAAACAGTAGGTTTGGTTAAGGGTATTATAACTACCAAATCTATTGGTTTTCAAGTGTCGTGGAAATATTCTGCTCCTCCCTTTTACATGAAAAACTCTTACAGATCTTGACATGAGTCTGAAAGATCCCATTTACCTCACCTGCCTTTAGACCAAGCTACATGGAGTTAATTTTTTCTACATAAGATGCATGAAAAATACAATGAAAGTAATCTAATTTAATTAAATATTGGCTTAATTGCAACTGTTGGAGCTGAACTCTCAGATACAGTGTGAGTTTCCACAATATTTTCAGCGTTTAAAACATTATTTCCAAAGTAGAATGCTTATGCATTGACAGAGCTTTGATAATGTTTATCTGTAGCAGATAGAGAACTAAAGAAATAGTTTCATTTACTTTGGTTTCATTCTGAAGATTAAAATGACATCCAGCTCCCAAGTAGACCCCAGCTATGCCACAAATCTCACCCATCTTCCTCTCATGGAAAAGGATTTAGGGACTTTTAGTCTCCTAATAAATGCCTTGAGCGTGTAAAGACAGCATGTACTGTGCACACTGTTGCACACAGGTCGAAGGATACTGAGATGTGTGCTATGGCCACAGTGCAGTGGGGCACACAGTGCACCGTTTGTAGGGCCTTTGGAAGGAAGAAATCTGGGAGACAGCTGTCTGCCATTGTAGGGAACTAAATCAGGAACATATGCTTCCCAGTTATCATATTTTCTTTTTAAATAACACTCTCAAATATTTACACACAAACACACGAGCACACGCGCACACAGAGCCTCCAAACACACTGGCAAATGATTTACTCACTACTCAGTACTGTGCGTCTTCTAGCATACAAAATTCCAGCTGCTTAAAACAGTTTAGCAAAAGTATATATTGAAAATCATCTTCAAAGACCACAGAAGTTCGAGTGAGTTCAGGGAACTAAATTACACAGATTCATCTTGTTGCTGTACTGTAGATTAGTTTTCATTATATGAATCCTGCAGGCTATTGAGTCTAAGGCAGTTACAGGTGGCTCTTGCGGGATGAGACATTGTTTCCTCATCTTTTCCACCTATATTTGATGCCCACTTTTCAAGTAGCTGCAGATTGAAACCGTATAATATATAACCACACAACATTTTTTATTTTGCTAAGATGATGATGAAGGTATATAGTAATTTCTTCCCTTCGCTGGCCTATCAGAAGAAAATGCAAATGGAATTAATCCTCGTTCTACACAAAGATCAATTTCTAAAACATTATCTCTTGCTCCAGACATCCACAGGCTGTAGCCATTAAGCAATATGAGAACCACTGCAGTCTTGTCTCCTCTCTGAGCAAGTATGACAGGGAAAACTGCTGGGGACTCTGCTAGTTCTGCTTCCAGTTTATCAACTGACAATGTGCAAGTCACCTTTTCTACACTCCAGTTGCTTCAGTTACAAAAACTGCTTAATGAAATCCACCTCTCTATGGTACTCAGTTAGAAACCCAAAGCTGAACTCCTGTTTTCACACTACATACCACTTCTCTTCATGAACAACACTCCCCACTGCCAGCAGAAAATTAATATCAAAGTTATTGCAGCATTCACTTCTCCTGAAAAGTTTCAGTAAAGCATACAGATGTTACATTCTTCAAAATACCTGCTGGCCAGCTTCAGGGTGGACTTTAAACAGGACTAGATTACTTTCTTCCTATTACTTTAAGCTAAGGTTTTTATCATCACATGCTAATCAACAGCAAAATATAGTTCCTCTTCTTGAGGATGTTAATGTAAAAAAGTACTGATTTTATGAAACTATTCTTTTAATTATGTACTTGAAAAACTGCTTAGATACATGAAAATTAAATAGATCTAATGAAGTGGAATGGAGTGCTAAGTTTAATTAAACAAATTAAAAAATTTGCAGAAATTATATTAAGTGATCTTTGAAATGGAAATGGTGTACTGAGTTCTATACTTCATGTTTAAACTGCAGCTGAGTAAAATACTCCCAAAAGCACACTGGTAAATTCTTCAGGGCAAACCAAGTACACCTCTACAAATAAAATTTCCTACAAATATTTGCTCAGATGAAAAAATTGTCTGCACTTTGTCTTTTAACAAAGATCCGAGCAAAGAGGCTGTCTCAACACACTTTTTTCTACAAACAATGAAGTTTTACTGAAACTTAAACGGAATAACTTAAAATAATCAACCTGAGCATCTGTATAATGCTTGAAAACTTGAGTACTAGTTCTGTGCTTGCCCACCTACCCTGCTGCAAAGCACCACACAGGTGACCTGTCACAGCTCTCCAGCACTGACCCAGTGCCTTCGCTCATAAGATATTTCTCCTGAACAATCTGCAAGCAGGAAAGTTTGCAGAAATCGTCTGGAGACTAGTTCTGAATACACACACTCAGGAAATTCAACTGCTACAGCAAAACTGGAATGAGGCTAGAAATGAGCACATTTATGAAGTTATTGGTTTACAGCATTTCTCCTTATTTTTCCAATTCTACCTCAGCAGTCTGGGGGTTTCCACACACTACTCCTCACGCTGGAGGTTACGAGGCAGTGACCTGCTCGGCTCCACGTGGGTACAAACAAGTCTTCTGAAGTGTTGCACAGTAGCCCTGAAAATTTATGGCAACTTCCAGAGTTTAATGGCTTTTCTTCTTAAACTTCCAATTAAACATAAGAACTCCATATCTCATAAAAAAACGTTCTCTACCCACCACCTCTGCTGCCGGTGCAGAAGATGCGCATTACACACGAAGAAACTCTCTCACCACATCACCAGCATTTCGGGAAGATTCATTCCCAACCCTCCTGGCTCTCAGAGAAGGGTCAGTCCTCTCGCTTCCCCAGCCCTCTGGAATGGCAGCGGTGAGCCCCGAGCCAGGGGGCTGCTCTGCCCACCGAGGGTTTTGTTGGAGCTGCACACACCAACCTGGGTGCTCCTCGCTCCCAGCCTTCCCTCAGCCGCCAGCGGGGCACAGGCTGCTGGGAGGACCTCGGTTCTCTCCGCGGCAGCCACGTTTGGGTTCTTTTAAAAAGCCCTAGTTCGAAGATGTGAAGCACGTGCTGGGCTGTCAGCATAGCACTGCACTGCATTCAAACAGACGGGACTCACAATTTCCCCGCCACGGCGTGTGGAGAGCACAGGACGTGTGAGGGGCCGAGGACGGAGCAGCCGCTTTGGCACCTTCCTGCACTCGTGCCTAAAAGCTGCACATTCCTTTCCAAGAGCCTGTGTGAGAACACCCATTGTTCACAAACACCAGCAGACCCTTCTGAGGCGCCCTCAGACCGAAACAGCGACGACAACACTGATGAGTGGCCTAAGGTGAGGTGAGATTTGGCCCAAAACATCGACAGTCCTAATACAATACACCACACACAATAAGGTGCCTTTTGGTCACTGAAAGGAGGCCAGTGATGAGCACAGGATAAAATGGGAGCAGTGGGCAGGATGTGCCACCAATCCTGGAGGTGAGAAAGCCAGGCCTGATTTTAAGGTAAAGTTGCAGTGGGGTGAGCACGTGCTACCCACACTGCTCCAAAGCTCTGAAATCCCAGCACAAAACACCTCATTCCAGAACGTAAAAAACACCTGCCCTCCTCAAAACAAATGAAACTCACCAAAAAAATAGAAACCTGTTTAAGAGGTCTGATTGTGTTTATTAGCTTTGAGAAAAGGAAGGTCATCACTCTCTACAACTACCTGAAAGGAGGTTGCAGCCAGGTGGGGCACCAGTCTCTTCTCCCAGGTAACAAGTGGCAGGATGAAAGGAAACAGCCTCCACTTGCACCAGGGCAGGTTTGGACTGGATATTAGGAAGAATTTATGCACTAGAAGGATTGTCAAGCTGTCCAGGGAAGCGGTGGAGTGAAAAGATGGGTACATGTGGCATTTAGGGACAGTGCTGATCTTATGGTTAGAGTCCATGATCTTAGAGGTCTTTCCTAAAAGATTCTATGATTATTTCTTCTCTCCCACACTCTCAATTGCAAGCAGTTTAGAAAGAGGGAGAAAAAGAAAAAAAAAAAAAAAAGGCAGTTTGCCATTAAACCTAATGCCTGAAAAGCTTTCAAAAAGACTTAAAATACGCATTTGTCTCTCTCCATAATGAGTTGAGCTCAGAAGTCACAGAAAGGTCATATCACAAAGGGAGTGGCTCCTGAGGCACAGGGAAGCCTTTATTACTTTAACTAACCTCCTTGAGGGCAATTTCACATCCATAATACAAACTATTCAAACAATGTGCAATGAAAGTAGGTAAATGATCACCTTGTATGTGCTCAGATTTTGATTAGCCATTTTATTTTGCTCTATTTAAAATCTGGCAGAGCTAATTCTTTAATCCAATATTTTTAATGTGCTCAGTTATATCGAAGAGATTTTTTTTTTTGTCAGCACAGCTGAATGGCACAGTAATTAATAATAATCCTAATGATCAGAGCTTGTGAAATAAATTTTTACTGAATAAGCAGAATTAAAGTTCTATATAGTCCTCTTGTATCTGAAAGAAATGCCTGCATGTCTCTTTAAAGTGATGTATTTAATAGATAAAATTTGACTAGAGTGTGGCTGTCTTTTAAATATATTGTACAGAAATGGGAATGATTTGTAGTGCATGGTATGTATTATAAATTTAAAGAAATTCTAAGAAGGCTTCATATTGTGTACTGCCTTCTTCCTCTTAGCAGGAAACCTTATAAAGTTCTTGATTTTGATAAAATCACCTATGGACTTTCCCCCCCCTCCCCGTTGACCTAGGAGAGGACAAAGCAAACTCTACTTCGTATCATCTTCCTTGTAGAGTGCTATATGCCTTCTACCTTCTCACTTTTTGGTTTACAAGAGTAGTGTCACCTGCTTTGTGTGCAGCCTTACCCTAGTCATGACACAGAATAGTCAAAATTAAGGAATAATCACATTCAGTGGTTTTTGTCCCAAGTGTTGCCAGGTTTAATGCAAGCAGAGATAAAGTATGGGGATACTTCCTGAGTATACAGCCCATCCCCACCTAGGAACTACCAAACACTTTTTAGACTGCTTAGTACTTTTACCTCTACTTTCATGAGAACAAAACAGAGGAGGAACAATTACCACCAATATTTTTAAACACGTAGATTAATATAAATAGCCAATCCAGCTCCCATCCAGGGTTCATAAGAAGAAGAGGCTCTCTGATTTTCAGTGCTAGCAGGGGGCAAGAGTCCCGTCGTCCAGATACCTCTGAGCCTGACCACTCCAGGTGTGTTTTCATGCTAGATAGGACCACTCCAGGTGTACTGCAGATAGTCTTTGTGGGTTGTGTTACAAGAAATGACAGCAATTTTTTTCCTGTTTTGCACTCTGTGAACTCCTAAAACAGTCAGTACCTATTGAAAGAACCTTCCTGTCAAACAAAAGGGAATGGTTCTGAAAATTAATAAATAAATATATCCAAACAAACAAACTACCCACAGACACACCAAAAATAAAACACAAAATCAAAATCAGTAACAAAACTAAACCAAACAAACACTACAGGGAGAGAAGGCGAAGAAATAGTCTCAAGTAACCAGAGATCAGTATCACTAACCATGGGAAAGATGCATAAACAAACATCACTGTTAGGAGAGGATAATAGAAAATGCAGAATGGAAACAATTAACTTTTAGGAATTACTAATGAAGAAGAAAATTCCAGGACAAAATCTGACAGCACTGGCCTTTCTACCATCATAGACCAGTTCAGGAAAAAGCCACAGCCAGTCTGATATCAGACCAGAGGAAGGCTCCACTCAATAAAACAGATGTCAAGGAAACAAGGAAATTCTGAGCCTCCATCCAGAGGATTTTCTCATTAGACTTCATATTTTGACCCTTTCAACCTAGGGTTTCTATTTCTCTTTTTACTTAGAGCAACATCAACTACACATTTACTTTGGCAACACAAAACAAATGTGATTCTCACAGGACTCCAAGAGGCAGGGCTTTAAGCACAAAAACCCTAATACAGGAATATCACTAGGCCTGCAATAAAATTAAAATACTTGACATCGTGGCTGTACCACCTTTATGGATTTGAGTGGCTCTGAAGTGATTTTCTTCTTGGAAAGATCAAATAGAAAATAGGGTCTAAGGAGTTGGTCAGTATTCTTTAGTGCCTGCTAAAGCCTCATTGCAGCTCTACTTTTGAAGTCACTAACCTGAGTACTTACCACACTCAAGTGCAGCACAGATTTATAATATGTTTTTATTTAAAGAGAAGAAATAGCCTACAGTACCAGGCGTGAGATGATATATATCCTGTCTGTTCTGAATGAACTGCTGTAGCAGACATTAAAAAGGAAGGGTGAGTTTTAAGAATATAGCTTTAGAAAAAAGATTCCACCAGCTAAACCTATTTCATCCTCACTTATATCTTATTTTTAAGAAGGGAAGACAGAATGAATTAAATTGAAAGCCATGTATTAAGTCTTTAGAATTTTCACAGAAGTTTATTGAACAAAACTCCTAAGAAGCTGCTTGCTTTTTTATCCACAGAAATGTATTTATAGGAGCTGAATTCTAATAAACACAGATTGCAGTGCAAAGAAAAAAAGGTCAGCAGTGTGTGCTCAAAGCTTTATTGATGTCTTGTCAATCAATCTTTTATTTTGTTGTTTAATTTTTTTTTTAAGAAAAAAATGCATGTAAGCACTTTTTCTCCTAATAGTGGATTTATTGAGCATTTCAACAAATCAGATCAAAGATACAATAAGCAATGATGGCTGATTATCAACTTTGTGTTTTCAGGTCAGGTTGTAAATTGACCCTGTGTTCGCTTCTCTTCTTTCTAGGGAATAGCTAAGGCCCTTTTCAAATACAATAATTTCTAATAATTTTTTTTCCATGTGTTCAACCTTCTAGAAGAGCAAGTTTATGGGGGAAAAAGCAACTCTGCTGGACAAATATATACAGTCACATATATTGTCTCCTTGTAAACTAGTTAAAGTAATAAAGCTGACTCTTAAACCTCAGAGTGGCAAATCCATAAAACTTTAGAGAATGGCCTTTAACACCATAGCTGGTGTGAGCTCTGTAAAGCCCAGTAACAGTCTTCAGCTCTGGTCCTGCACATGAAAGGAAGAGCTGCAGCCCTCCTGACTCTGGTTAAGTGGTCATCCTTTCTTTCCAAGGCAAACCTAACCTTTCCCATCTGGCTGTAGTCCTTCCTCGACGTTTGGTTTCCCAAACATTTCCAACACTCCTTTCAGTTCTGTAATTTCCAGAGCCAGTGACCAGCATCTGCACATATTAGTTCAGACAGGACGGCCCATGGCATTCCTATGTCACCTATTCCTCTTGCAACTTCACCATTCTCTTTAGATTTTTGTTTGCAAGTTCACATATAGGAGAAGTTGACACTGAGGTGTCTGATGTGATAGTGGATTCCTTTACCTCAGTTGACGCAGTTAATTAAATAGAGTGTAAAGTACAGTGGCATACTATTTTCTTCCCTCCAGTGTACATTACTTTGCATTTAATTTCCATCACCTTGTCTGTATACTTCTTTAGTTAGGTCTTTTGTTCCTGTAAATCACTCCTTCCCAATACAAAAGATAAAAACATGCAAACAGAAGAAAGCACAGGCATTGCCAGAGACCCTCAGACGCACAGAGAGGATAGACAGTACATTTTACTCCATGGGAAAAATGCACCCCACAAAATCCTTTACAAATTATGTATCACTTAGACTTACAACTCCATTGATCTTTCCACTCATCTTTTTCATAATTCAGTGTACTTACACAGTCTGAGAAGTAACCTCGATATTCCAGCTGCTAACTTTCTGCTGTATGGCAGCAGCCTGAGTAAGCACATAAAGGGGACTCATGGTACGATATTCTGATGGTTAAAAAACCAGCATCATATTTTAAAGTTTTGTCATTTTTACTATTGCAAGTTTAGAATGCAGTGGAGGTGTCAGCAGGAGAGTGTGCCAGACTGAATGACTATGGCAGTTAAATCACTTCTGAAGCCGTGAATGCAAATGAGCCACAGAAATGCTCTTTGATTATTGTCACAAAAATTAGGAAGTTACCTTCTGAAGAGAGAAATGCCTTCACACGTAGCAATGTGTATTGGAACTACTGTCCAGTTTGGCACCACTTACATCTGAATTTTACATTACAAGCATTTGTCTTTCCTCCTTAGTGCTTGACTAGTCTGTGCCATTTTATAAGGGCTGACAACGGGCCCTAAATAAACCCCATTGCACTTGGCACTACACAGTGACAAGGACAGCACATACGACTTTTTTCCCCCCCTTTTATTTTGTAAGAGGTGTGACTAGCTAACAGAGTCAAATACATAGCACTTTCTGAGGGGATCAAAATCAGACCGACTGCTATCCCTTGCAAACATCTCATAAGCAGCTTTTAATTTCTAAAGGCGTCCAGACTTTACAGTTCTTACCTGACCAATTCAAAGCAGACAAAAAGTATTCCTGAAAAGAATTGTTTTGTATTCCATTTTCACATTTTGCCTTTAACGGCATTTGATTAGTTTCTGAATACTTTCAGCTGTCTGACTAGATAGCACATTACTGTTACATTTTAAACCGAAATAGAGTAGAACAGTAAATAATGTAAATGCACTTCACTTTCAAACTTTTATTAAACTTTCACAACATTTTGATGTATACCAGTGGTCACATGAAAATTCACAACAACAGATAAACAGACCCTGAAATGAGCAATAAGTCAAATTTGAGCCACCCTCCAAGAAAACCCACTTGAGGAATCTGTTTTTTATTATTTGGACAGCTCTGATTCTGTCTCTCTTCAAGGAACAAAAAGTTCAGTCCAAGAAGGGTTCCTCTGGGACAGATCTTGATGTTGCTCTTTTTTAGGTAGTTCAACTGATTAAATAAAAAAAGGTGTCTCTTACCTTAAGAAGATGTACAAGATGTTTAGGAGGTTTTCAAAAGAAAACATCTTTGCAATTATAAACTGGGACTAGAGCTATTCCAGCATGTCTCAGCAAGGCTCATCTCTTAGATGCAGGTGAATATTTCTCTCATGAACCAAGATAAAAGTCTTCCTTTAGGAACCATTGTCCCTCTTTGCTTCTACTATTGTAGGAAGAATTATGTTGCTAGAATATATTTACAATATTACTTTAGAATTTAGACCAGTAAGGCTTTCATTTTGTGAAGCAACTAAATCAGAAAGATACCTGGACTGGGAAAGTGTCTGCAACTTTGAAGTTTCAATTGTCACTTAAAACTCAGACATAAACTGAACCCTCCATTGTTGACAGAGTGCGATTACATTTACTTTATGAAGCTGAATGAAGAAACCATAAGCTGTTTTCTTCTTGCCAGATCCACATTACAGAATGTATCCTTATTTTTGCTTTACAAAGCATAAAAGAAAATGTCATAATATACTTCTTTAGCTATACAGATTTAAGCCACCCCTTTTAATAAGTAAACTGATACTGATCCAGAATGAAAAGAAAACAGCCGCTCCAGGATCAACTTCAGTCCTCCACTTTGAGTAATTTACACTAAAATCCAGACTGCACAAAAGTCAGTGGCAAAAGTCCAAGTGACAGCAGAGTCTGAAACTCACCATTCACACCTTACTGAAGCTGCTATGCCCTCAGGTAGCAGAGAGCTATTGAAAACGATCTCAGGTTTCTGTCCTGCTGCATTTAGTTTGTATGAAATGTACAGATATTGACTCGCTCCAGAAATTTGACAAGAGGAAGTTATTCATTTCTTCAACTCATTTCCAGAAAAAGATCACAGAGAACAGATGAGATGGGACCAGACCCCTGAAGAACATCTGGTCCCAACCCTACTTAGGTAGGGTCAGCTGGAGCAGAGTGCCCAGGACCAGGTCCAGTTAAGCTTTCAATGTCTTCAAGGATGGAGACTGCACTGATTTCCCTAGGCTATCTGTTCCAGTGCTCAAACAGCCTGCAGGTGAAAAGTGTGGGACTTTCTTCACTTAAGTTTAAATAGAATTTCTAATATTTAAATTTGTGCCCACAGCCTCTTGTTCTGTCACAGAGCAGCACTGACAAGAGCCTACCTCCTTCTTCACTACCCTGTTAGATGTTTGTACAGATCAATAAGGTCCCCCAGAGCCTGGGGGCTCCAGGCTGAACAATCTCTGCCACCCTTCCTAAGAAACACATTCCTTAATCATCCCTGTGTTCTTTTGCTGAACTCACACCAGTATGCCCATGTCAGTCTTATACTGGGGAGCCCAGAACAAGCTCTGAATAATTTTACATTCTATATGACAAAAAACTGGGAGATGCAGATATGCAAATATCTGTAAGGGAACTA
Organism: Pseudotriccus pelzelni; assembly: GCA_035584735.1. Taxonomy (NCBI): domain Eukaryota; kingdom Metazoa; phylum Chordata; class Aves; order Passeriformes; family Tyrannidae; genus Pseudotriccus; species Pseudotriccus pelzelni. The sequence goes on from JAWMRA010000020.1 coordinate 10,982,947, forward strand.
ACCAAACATTTCACTACTATTCTTGCGTGCTTTATATCGGCTTTCTGACAGGAACAATACCGCGTAACAGAGAAATTGTATGAATGCGAAGAGATTCCTTGCCTATGATAAAATATTTACTTGCCTCTGCCAACACAACCATTACTATATTTATCCTCCCAGCGTCCCTTTGAGGAAAGGAATACTAATATACAGATTGTACACATGGAAAACAGAAGGACATAGCGACCTACCTAATATCACACAGGAAGTATGTGAAAGACAAGGAATGTCTGAGCATAAGGCTAAATGTTTTACAGCAGATGTGTGACAAACTATTAAAGGAGAAAAGTTAGAATGCCGTAGAATTTTAGGAAAGGATTTCCTAGGGTACATGTTCTGGTTTCCCAGCATTTCACTTAGAAATTCCATGAAAGCACAGAGAACTTTTCTCTCCCCTATATTTTCATTAAGACCCTGGCTGGTCTCAAAGTGGAAAAAAAAATAATCATTTATAATCTGTTCAAGAACTATTGTTTTCCTCTGTGTTGTCAGTTAGTTTAGGTACCTTCCTATCTTTCTCCAGCTGTTATATCCATGTTAGAACATGCAAAATCCTCTTGCTTCTTCTCATAAAACGGGCTTTTCCATTGCCTTAATAATCCTTATGACCCTTCTCTACATCTGTTCCAGTTTTACTGCACATTCTTGTCCATGGGTGACCACCACTACACAGTATTTCTGAAGTTGTACCGCAGCCTCTATAGTAGCCTGAGCATTTCCTCTCGAAACACCACTCCCAGTGCACCTTAAGGTTGCATTGCCTTTTGTACTGCATCATCATGTCTTAGAACAATTCTCTGTATAACTCACGATACACAGCAACAGAAGTATGGAACCACTAGAATTGAAATATGGTTGGGTTTTAAGGAATTTCTTTGAAGGAGGGAGCAGTGGACACATTTCATAGATTATTGCAGAAGTCTTTTTAACTGAGAAGCATATGGAGATGTGAGAGAAAAGAAGAGATGGAAAGGGAGAATTGGTGGGTGTTACATAGAAATAGAGCAGGAAGATGAGAGCATAGGAGTAGTGATTTCTTATGTGTAACAGCAGCAGGATATAGGCTCTCTTTCCTGTTTGGAAGTTCTCTGAACAACTCTACATAGACAGAGGCTTAACTCACTCTCCAAATTTCTAAGTGAAAGGAGCCAGTTGTTGGGAAATGAGTAGAAAAAAATTACACGATTTTGTTACTTCATCATAAAAATTAAGATAGTACCCCCTAATGTATTTACTTAATGTAAAAAGGATTTTCTCATACAGCTGCCACAGTAACAGAACTTATAAAAGCTAGACTCGGAATTCTTTGGGAAACTCAGGAATTTTTTCCCCTTTTCTATTCTCTAAATAAACACAAAGAGTTTCCTGTGTCCAAAAAAAAAAAAAAAATCAACTTCACACAATTAAGCACTTTCCTCTGAACATGAAATCAATGTATCAGCTTTCACAGTACTAAAATGCAAAGTATATTTTACATTGTATAAGATTAAATATACATCAGTAAATACCTAATGATGTATTCAATATTCTTGAAGCAAAATTACAAAGCTGACTATTCATTTTGACTTTTTTATGTGAAGATTTCAGCAACATTGGCATGTTTCTATGAAACACCTTTCAGCTTAACTTTTTAGATTTCAAGTAAAAAATGTTGTATTGAATTTTTTTAAAACCCTAATGAATGTCAACTGACTTTTTCGTAGGGAAAACCTTGAAATCCTTAGTCAGTCAAAACCCTCATTGACTGCATCCTCTGAAGTTAAAAATTATTCATTGCTACTATATTCCCAGAAAGGCAGAGAAGGTTGAAACATGAACAAATACGTCCTGATTAATCACACATCTTTTCATGCAGTATATCCTTTTCTGAATGCTTTCTGAAGAGTCTCCACTGGGTGAAGGGTACAAGTCATCTTGCTACTCTAATCAAGAACTTCCATCATCTTGCTGTACAGAGCTTCCAGGTCAAGGAGAGACAAGGCCATGTAAATCTAAGTGATTCATAATGAGTTCTTTACCCATAGCTTTATTAAGGCACAAATAGCCATAAAATTACTCACTTTATTGATTTTGAATCTGGCATAAAATTTGAGTTATTTCCAAACCCTGAAGAGCAATGGTGGACTGATAGGACACCTTGAGCCAGGGCAGTAATTATTACCAGAGTCAACTGCCTTCAGGAGTCATTGTCTAGTGATCAGTAAACATGAAGGAACAATTGTGTGAGACCCAGGAATGTGCTTTCCACAGCCTGAACCACAACAGGATGGAGCACACCCACACCAGCCCTCCTTCTGCCTGGAAAACCCCCGCTGTATTTCACTTGAACAGTGGGAGGGCAATTCTCCCGGTGCCAGTGGATCATACTCCAGTAAATTTGCACTCAGCAGATTGTTCCTGCGGTCAGGTAGGTGGTTGTAGGCTCAGGTAAGTGGGGCTACCGCTGCCTGTTTCAGAGGTGAAGGAGTCCATGCATTATGCAGCTGTGCAAAGACTTGCATACAAGGAAAATCTTTTTACACATCTCACCAGTTAGAAATCCCCTTTGCTACACAGGCAGAGTCTTACTTGACTTCTAAAACTCTAGGAATTATTTTATAACCTTATGTCTTTTTACATATACTTATTTCTGGCTGGATGCTTATTTCATAATTTTTTGTGACATCTGTCCTCCTTTAAGAAATCCTAAGCCAAAACCACGGACACCTTTTTCACCAAATAATAATCCACAACTGTAATACAGCATCGGTTGGTTTTTGATAGTAACACATTGTCTTTTAAATAAATATACACACCCCCCCCACACACACACACACACTTATTTCCCCAGAACCTCTGTAGGGTTGCTATTTCTCAGCTCTGTTTACTGACTTAATATCTAATTCTGTTTCTATTCTAAGTCTCTTGCTTTATGAAAAATCTTGTGATGAGTTTATAGGCTATGTGCTTTCTGAGCCTTTCCTCAAAACATAAATCAATTTGCTTTTCCTTCACTCCTGATTTCACACTGCATCACCTAAAACTGCTAACATTGTCCTGTCCTTTGATTCTTTCTCCATTTAAAAATTCCTAATTACAGATATTTACAGAAATAATGAAAAAAAACCCCAAAACTATATTGCTAATGGGCCTACTTAGATCTGTGATCTCTTCTTCACCATACATGCATAGTATATATGATAACACAAAACCTTGCTATGCATACTGCTGTTACCACCCCGCCCCCAATGTATACTAATTACTAGAAAAAAATTGAATTTGCCTGTGCATACATTAAGGTTACCCACCCAGTCAGTAAGGAATGAAACACTGAGAATCAGCTGTGTAACCAAGAAGGAAATACACATCTCAAATCATAAGCAGTATTTTAATTATTTTGTCTGAGAAATGCCTTGGTTATTTTCTGCTTTAAGACTGAATAACTCTAAAAGACACCAAGCTGTTTTCCGTGCTTAATTAGGAGCTCACATTCACAAAACTCCTGAAACACCCTAATCAATGACAGTCAAGTATCTACTTAAATTCTTTTCTAGGATGTCACACCATCTTCGAGAGGAAAGTGTTATTACTTGAAAACTTTTGGCATGCAGCAGAAAATTATCATATTCTTGTATTACAATTTTGCTAATAGATAAATTGTCTAAATCACCCAAAAAAACTTGTGAACAACTTATACTGGACCATAAAGATTGACAAATGTAGCAGAAAGGCCATTTAGACAAAAAGAAAAGGCATTAAATGTGAAAGAAGAAATTTTAAATTAAGAAAGTCCTGAAATTGGAAGCAACTGCATCAATTTTGACTAAATTATTCAAATTATTCCAACATCAACATAACTAGTTTTGGGTTTAATTCCATAAAAACCTGTTGTAAAAAGGAAACAGCAGAGAATTTTCTTGTCAATGCATGAACACTCAGTGGTAAAAAGAAAAACCATCAAAAAAACCCAGTTGCAGCTGGCTAAGAGGCAAAATAAATGAAAAGTCAGAGTAAATGTATGGGAGGAACTGGTTGTAAAATTGCTATAGAAACATAGACTAATTTGAGTTGGAAAGGACCTTAAAGACCATCTAGTTCCAACTCCCTCTGCCACGGGCAGGGACACCTTCCGCTATCCCAGGTTGCTCAAAGCCTCATCCAACCTGGCCTTGGACACTTCAAGGGATGGGGCAGCCACAGCTTGCCTGGACAACCTGTGTCAGGGCCTCACCACCCTCACAGCCAAGAACTTCTATCTAATATCTGATCTAGACCAGCTCCCTGCCAGACTGACACCATTTCTGCTTGTGAAAAGTCCCTCTCCAGCTCTCCTGTAGGCTCTTAAAGTACTGGAAGGCTACTCCAGGGTACCCCAGGAGCTTCCCTTTCTACAGGCTGAGCAACCCCAGTTATCTAAGCCTGTCTCTATAGCAGAGGTTCTTCAGCACTCTGATCATCTTTGTGGCCTCCTCTGGACTGGTTCCAGCAAGGCCACATCCTTTCTTGTTCTGGGAGCCCCAGAGCTGGATGTTTTCCCATGCTGGGGTCTCATAAGACCAGAGTAGAGGGGCAGAATCCTCTCCCTCGCCCTGCTGGTCACACTGCTGGGGATGCAGCCCAGGAGACAGATGAGCTTTCTGGGCTGCCAGTGCACGTTGCCAGGTCATGTTGAGCTTCTCGTCAATCAAGAAGCTAAGATTGTTATCAGTATTTCCCTTACAAACCTCCATTTTTAAAGAATTCATATTATTTGACTGTTAAAATATGTTTCTGGGCAGAAACAAGGGCTCACTGTGCACAGGCAAATTTTTAAATTGAAAACGGCCTCCAAAATTGCTCCAGCAATTTTCTGCACACAATTGTTTCCATCTGAAAAGATCCACATTTAGTCATGAAAACAGCACATTGAAAAAAAAATAAAAAAAATTACCAACTCAGCATTCAATCTTAAGCAGTAGCATGGCCTTCAGTTATCACTACTGTGAACACACACATGAACAACCAAACTCCAAATAAGAACAATGCCAGAAATTAAGAGCTGGTACATTTTCGCCTGCCTTTGCATATAAACATATAAGGAGTTTGAAAGTGCAGTTTCTGGACTAAATTTGAATTCAAACAAGGAATTATTTAATAGGACCTCAAGCCAGTAACCATTTTCTTTCCTAACATATAGTTTGTCCCTTGGCAAATATTTCAAAAGAAGCATCAAAACTATGAGGCTTTAGCTTTTTAATGTATTTTTCAAATATTCATTTTTACTCCCAAAGAGAATAATATGATCTAAATGTTATCAGCTGACACTCTAAATTCATTGTTTTGTCCCTACATTTCCAACTATTCTACTTGTTTAACCAGCTAGGATTTTTAGAAGATAAAAGTCAATGTTACAAACCATTTCCTATGTATTAATAAGGACAATATAATTGCGAAAAATGTCAACACTTTTAAGCGAGACAAACACTTCTCTTAATCCAAATTGTCAAACCAATCATCTACATTTTGTTACACCAAAAAGTCTTTCTAAAACACAGCATCACGTTAGGAATCCACGTCAATAAATTACAAAGCAAAGCAGAGTGAAGTTGCTAAACTGTTTCTGTCTTCAATGGAGAACGCACATGTACAAAGCAGTGAGCATTTTTCATTCCCTCAAATCCTTAGTCTCTTTGCACACAGATAAATAGACAAATGGGAAGTGCCACATCAGTTACTGATCTTGCTCAGCAATATGCGTCTAACAGTGACAGAAAAAGACTCTCAGGAATAAAATGCAAGAAACCTCGATACAAGAAATTATTCTTTCCCCCAGAAGGAGTTCCCTATAACTAGAGATAAGTCTGTGTGTACGTATATATATATTGTGTGTGTATACACACACTACTAATTTTAAAAATTATTCATTTATTAGCTATTTGTACTGGTATGCGCATTCTCTTGAAATGCTCATATAAAGGGAGTTTGTGCAGCACCATCCCCCCAAACTTCAGATGAAATAACAGGATTTTTCATTTTTTGGAGTTTGGACACCAGTTAAGCTACTCTGCATGCACATGGCTTGAGTGCAATCTGCAGACACAGAACCTTTGCACTCTTAATAAAGAGCTGGGTTTAGTTTAGAGAGATGGAGGCCTCCTGTATTATTACCCACCATGTGGTACACGAAACAGCTCTGTCAGGCCTCGTAGCACCAAGGGCTGGAGGCACACAGATGAAAAGACAATGCTGGCCAAAGACTGATTACGATGCAAAGCTATTTGCTATTTGGAATTGAAATAGTGTTCATCATGAAAAGCCTGGAAGCAATACTAGTTCACTGATGCCTGAGCCATTTATAAAGTCTGAAATTCACATATTTGGAAGTGTTTTCTTCCATTGCTTTAAACTGTGTTTAACTAGTCCTCATTTCTCCCAACAGCTGATCTGAGTACACTGCTGCAGTCATCACCCATTTCTATATGCACTTATTTTCTTCTTCTCTCACTGACTATTATTATATGATCAGTGTTATTTTTGACAGTTTTTGCCTTTTAATTACATCTAAGTTCACAAACTTGAGGACAAGGCTGCTTCCCAAGGGACTTTTCCCCAAGACCTTGTAGTTCTAGAACTAAATCTTTAAAACACAGGATGAAACACAATATATGCCACAACTTTAGAGTTCTTCTGAACTCCATCACCAGACACTTTTTTTTTTAAAAAATGCAAATGTCTTCCTGCTCTTTGGGAAAAAGGTAGACACCAAAGTGTGAAATTAAAATGCAGTCGCTTTTTCTTTCCAAAATAATTCTCCACATGTCCTGCTAATGGAAAATACTTGATATTCTTCTATTCTAATACTGTATAGAGACAGAAAACAAATGTTGTGAAGAGGAAGCAATGCCTCTTTATCACACTCCAGTTCATTGATCACTCAACTTCAAATCAGAATTTTTCCCTACCTGGAGTACTGTAAACCACTCAAAAATGGGAAACAGGCCTAAATTTGTCTGCAACTGTTTACTGTCCTAGGACAAGACTTATTTTAAAGGAGCAAAACAACTAATTGTTCCTTAACAGTGCTACAAGATTAGCAAGGGGTTGCAGTTGTGGAAGAGGACATCACATCTGCCAGGCATAACCTGAAGCCATAAGCCTAACAGATGTAAGCAACGGCTTTGAAAGGAGTCTAATAGCCAGCTATGTTTGCATACTGGGTCTGATGCCATTCCCACAGGACCCCTTTCCTCCACTCAGCTGATTTAACTACGTACCTACAAAGCAATTTTAGTATTTGACTACCTCCACACATACAGATGAGCAGCAAAATTAGAGAGTATGTAAGGAGAGTCTAAGCATAAAGCTCATTCTGCATATGAAGAACCAGTGGAAATGCAGGTCGCCTCACATGGCCTGCAAGATGGATGTAAATGAAACAGGGTAGGCAAAGGAAAACACTGTTCAGGGGCAAAGTCGAGCTCATTTCATCCCTTGGCCCCAAGCTGGCTGGGCTTCACCACTGCTTCTGCAGCCCTAGTGCTGTGGAGACTTCCATGGGAGAAGATTGGATGCTGCAAACTAAGTTTACATCTCTGATGATCCTAAAGTTACCTGGAGTTGAAACCTGCCAACGCACAGAGCCCTAAGCAGTTCCCATACAATGTCTCCTCTATGGTCTCTTAAACACCCCAGTGCTTACGGTTTCAGACAGATTCAGAGAGATGGGAGGTGAGGGGAAGGCAGGACTTTACTTTTCAAACCTGAGAAGAAAATTAATTCCCTTAAATACAAAACTCAGGGTCCTCCACCAATCTCTGTGTTTTCTCATGAAGCGACTTTTTCTGATTCCCTGCTCCCAAGAAAAAAAGCCAGTACAAGGACAGACCTCCACAGAAGAAAAAAGTAAAATCACTGCAGGGGACTACACAAAAATATAAAAATAAGTCACCTGGACCACAAACTATATTGGCTCTGGTCTCTCATCTCTCCTGTAGACCTTACTGTTAGTATGGCTCATTGCCCAGCCAGACTCCAGAATAACAGAGAACTCCCTTACTAGATAGAACACCCAATCTCAAAGAACTCACACTGACTGTATTCTTTAGTCCATCCTTAAACCAACTTAACTACTTAGATTATTTGCTGAAAGGAGACTGTAATTGTTTATATAAGTCAGTGGCTGAGTAACCACCTATTTTTGTAATACAAACAACATACAGGTCAGTTCATTTTTAAGTAGACAGAAAGCATCTTCCCAAACAACATTCAGATGGAACAGCAAGAGTTTAATTGTTTTAAAAACATATTTCCCTACTGCTTCCCTTTGAAAAATGCGCAGAAAAGATTTTTTTCAAACCTAGCCACCTAGGGCTTGATGCAAATGCTGGAGAAACTGGGCTGCTTTCAGTTCTTTTCACATGGCAAAATGTTTAAGCACTTGGAACCAAAATTTCACAATTGTACTTTCTAAGCTGAGAACTATGGACATATGTACAAGTCATTTAAGACTAATACAAAGAGCAATATAATTTTATAACCATAGACTGACTATCCACTGGAGGCTGGTTTGGCCAGCCCTGTAGCGTATTCCCTACTTTACACATTGGAAGGAAACATTGTGGCTCAGAAGGGTATTTTAGTTCACTGTCTTAAAACTGGTTTCCTTTTCTTGACTTGGAAATGTCAGGTGTAAGTATTTCTGAGGAGTCTTATTATTCAATAATGGCATTGTTTTATTTCTAATGGGCACATTTTGTGTTCTATTATACTCAGCCCACACAACTTTTTATTATTAATAAAATAACTGTGGTTACAAAACCAAATATTGAATCTTTGTCTATACCAAGGTAATTCTTTTCAACACAGAGGCAAGGCTGTGGTTCAGCAAGCAACTGAATTCAGCTCAGGAATGACAGGAGCTACCTTCTGAGACATACTTTTGCCAGTGTTCAATTCACAGAGTGCGTTAATAACACAGTCCTTCTCCCTCAGGGTACGTAGGTACTCCCATTACTCAATTAGACTATTCCTACGTATAAACATTTGCAGAATAAAGAGGACAATTTGTACTGAGATACCAAAGACCCAGCATATCCACAAACAGCTGAGCTCAATACACAAAAAGGACCTGCCAGTCTCTGCAGTAACCCAGAAGAAGAGTGTTTTCACAGATGTATGCAATGCAAGTCCTCTCATCTTTCCAAAATTCTATCTTCTGGATTGAAAGAAGGAAACGTCACCAAATTCTGTATTTTCCATCAAAGCCATAGTTCCCTAAGCCCATCTGTCCCCTGGGCTGGAGCACTAGAAGCAGGGGTACAGGATGCTGTCATCACTGTCCCATCTAGTCCTCATCTCAATGTTACAAAATGCTGAATTGCTGAGGAGATTCTGACTCTCGTAAAATTTTGGGTGGTCATATGGTGACCTGATTTCGGTATTACACATTTCTCCCCTTCCTTAGTATAAATTCAGCCTTTAGTGCTAAGTCTGTAAGTATTTGCAGTTACTAACAAAGCATAAGAATTGGGATGAATTAATGAAAATTTTACTGTTTCAATCATACATAGATATTGCATTATCTAAGCTACTTTCTTTACTAAAAAGTAGTTTTGAAAAATTCTTACCTATGTATAAATTTAAATGTGTCCATGAACACTTAGATTTCCTCAGTAAGAAACAGACTCAATGTTTTAAAGACAATTACTCAGCCTATAGGCCTCTTGCCTTAAATTGTTGTTGGTATTTTTATGTACTGTCTTCATCAACTAATTTTTCTTTCCAGTGATGTCACTGTAATTATTTCTATTCAGCCTGGATGTTTTACACTACTTTGCCAGTCAGATAGCACTCTTAGACTTGAATTGCTTGGCCAGTTTTGGAATGTAAAATTTTGCCTCCCTCCTTTCAGGATGGTTTCCAGCCATCAGTGTATTGTTCTGAGGGTAGGTCACAGTCATTTACCATTTCTATATCCCGGTGTCTTTGCTATATCATAATACTGGAGCAGTGGTTTCTCTGAGCACACGGGCTCACATCACCTTTCCCTTGGTAGGTCAGACAGCAATCACCAGCTCGGCAGAGGCAGCGTGATTGAAATCACTGGCATCATTCTTGCACTGGAGTGTCTCTGCTAAGAGTCATAGACTTGGTCATTGATCAAAGCAAGTTCCCTAACCAAAGTTCCAGGGGGAACTTTTACTTGTGCTCAGTTCTAAGTCTGTGGGAAGATTCATATGTTTGAAACTTCTGTGTTTTCTTGGACTGGAGTCTGTGCCAGCCATTATGAAGTTGAAAAGACTTGCTCTAACACAGTAGTCCCAGAAAGCCTGCCCATTTTCCTGTACATTCAAAGGATCAGTAGCAGCATACCATGAACTAACAAAGGAATAGTTTGTTTGGTGATTCTCCTGCAGCTACTGGCAAATAATTTATTATTAAGTACCAATAATTTGGTGGAAGCCTCTCCTTTGCCACCTCTATTGTTTGCCAAAAGTGCCCCCTTATTCTAGTATATCTGGGTGAACAGGGCAGAACATGTTGATAACATTTTGAAAACAATCTTTTTCATCTAAAGAGACAAAGACCTTTCCTCCAGGGCACCAGCAGAAAACAGCAAAACTTTGTACCTGAGTTAATAAGCAAGAGCAAAACAACTAAAACCTTGGGATTTAGCACTTTTTCCAGTTGTGATTTTCCAGAGTCCCTGTTCATCAGCATTTAATATTTACCTTTTAGCTTCACAGCATTTCCTTTTCATTTGGGATATGGGTTATTGCTTTGCAAATTGTATATTAATATTGCTTACCCACAAATACTTTAAATATTATCCCAGGGGCAGTGCTGTAAGCATTTTGATGAACATTTGAACTTTTAAAATTCAGTAGCATTTACCCTAACCAGAACTAAAAGACAAAGTTGAATTCCGAGTTTGGTGATCAATTTACATAAACTGAAGTAGGGCAGAATTCACTCTTATGAAGACTTGCAATTAAGCAACAAAATCTCCCAACAACAGACCTTATATGCTTGAAAAAGCCAGTCCTGACACATGCCATGAAGAGAAAATACTAGTTTTAGCTTGGGAGGAGCAAAACAAAATGTATTTAGGAGACATATGTCTGCTTAGAAAATTTGGGACTGTAACAACTTTGGAAGAAACCTGGCAAACCAGTCTATAAAACAAACAGTTGTTTTTCCTCTTTGGATATTAGTAAGACATCATGAGAGAATTAAAAGAGCTAAAGTATTCTCAGATGCTTGCAGCGAACACTCCCAGTTGAGTGTTTGGAAAATCCAATGTGTAAAATTTCCCGTAAACAAAAGGTTTTAAAAAAGTCGGTTCTGGGATGTTCTTGGCTGAGATTACTGGAACAAATAGAAATAGGTTTGTGAGCACAAATAGCTGATGTGGACTGTCCTCAGCAATATCTGAGCTAATAAGCCAAAGATAAAAATAAAGACGCATAAAAAAGTGAAAGCAAAAAGTGATAGAGCTGGGAAATCTAGAGTTGGAACTGCCTTCCATTTTTGCTTACCCTATTACAACTCACTACAGTAGAACACGTGGTATAAAACCTGACACCAGACAGTAATCCCAGAACCAAACCACATTCTGAATGTTCTCAACCCAACTGTATAAAATATGCATGAACTCCCATCTTCTTGCATAGTGCTCTTGCTGGGCCCAAGTCTTTGGTGCAGTAATTGGCTACATGGGTGACAGTGTGCCTTTTACACAGGGAACTTTCTTCACTTTCTGCTGAGCACAAAAGCTGGTTGAACCTTTTTTCTTCACACACACACACAAATTATAGTTTTCAGGAATTTGATTATTCATCTATGTCTGTGAGATGACATGCAATATTTTGGAAAAAAAAGTGCAAGCAGCAGGGAGGAGTAGAAGGGACAAAGCTCAAACTCTAGGAAAGAAGAAGAGAGAGTTTCTTACCTTTCTGTCATAATTTGATTCACAGCAACAGGTTCCAGGTTTGATTTCTGACTCTCTTCTCAGAAACCTAGGAAAATTAAACCAAACTGGTTGAGTGTTCAGTGAATTCTTGCATTCACTTGAATTCACATTCATTCTTGCCAGTGAATGAAAACACAAAACTTCATTGGAGGGACAGAGGACAAAGGAGTAAAAAATTAAATTCACTGACAGCTGCTTTTCCCCAAACATAGGAATAATTAGCCAAATCATTACTCATTCACAGACACAATGAAAAAATTGGTCTTTCTTGACCAAACTCTCTATTCCCATTTCCTTTCATGTAGAAGGTTCTGCATTGCCAAGCCTCAAGCATTAGATTTTAGATTAGATTAGTTCAATTGCATCCCAGTGACACAGGTACTGGATTACCAAGATTTTCCTGCTTCATTACAAGCATACCATGTTTTGTGGGGGGTTTTGTTTGTTTTGGTTTTTTGTTTGTTTGTTTTGTGGGAGCTTTTTTGATTTTTGGTTGGTTGGGTTATTTTAAGAAAATATACCCAACTAGGCAAAATAACAAAAAAAGCTAAGGTATTTTAGACCTCTCCTACTACCACTGCCAAGAGCATTCTTTTTGACCATCTGCTTTGTGCAAAGGGTTCCTCACATCTTCTGGGCCTTAGATGTCAGGAAATGTTCCTGGGCTTGAACATGAGACCTTTTAGTTGGAAACTATCACAAAAATTCTGTTTTATAAAAAGTCCTTTTTCCTCACGCTGCCAAAAGAAACCATTTCAAATCAGTTGCAATTACAGCTAAGGCTGCAGAAGGTCAGTGCAAGGCAGCACAGGAAGCTCCTCAGCCAGATTCTACCACAATCTTGGGGATTCTCCTTTACACCTCCGTGGGTTCAGACATCAGAGCACTGATGAACACTACGAAGGTGTCTCTAAATCAGTGTACTCAGGACATGAACAGCTATATATAGAACACACTAACATGGGCCCTTGTCTGTAGCCCAGTTTATTCACTCATTTTTCTCTCTCTGGATGACCCAATGCTGAGGATCACTCCTGCCAGGAACAGCCTGAGTTCACAAACAAGCATGCCACAAGGCAGTGTAGCAAGGCATTATTATGCCTACCTAACATGCCAGCACACGCAGCAAGCTTCTTCAAAGCTCTGCTCATCTGTTTTACTGCGCCAGCTACTCAACCACAGCAGCAATGAGTACCTACTCAGAAGAGCAATCCTCTACATCATGGCAAAACCCCACACCAGATGCAGAAACAGCTATAAAAGGAGGCAAAACGGGAACCAGAAGTTGGCCTCCTCCTGCCAAGAAGCAACTTGGGTGGATCAGCACGCCCCAAGGCCATTGTGCTTTTATGGACAAACCAGCCTGCTTTTATGAGCTCTTGCTAGCTGTACACAAGGAAACCAAACAGAATCTCAGAATCTTAAAATAACTAAGGCCAAAAGAGACCTCTGGAGTCATCTTGTCCAATCCATGCTCAAAACTGGGCTGACTTGGATCAGGTTAGGGCCGTATACAAGTCTCTACCACACCTTACTATCTGCTGTGTTAAACACTTGGACACCAGGCACCGCAGGCAGACGTATCCATGATGATATTTTTGGATCACATAAACTGCAACACACATAACAAGCTTATAAAAAAGGGGCAAAAGAAGAAACTACCAGGAGGAATAGCACATTCATGGCCAAATTCAGATGATGTCCTTCCTTCTAACCTCAGTAGAAATTCATAATGTGGGTTCAATGCATACAATGCTTTTAAAAAACAGACACATTGAAGGAACTCCGTGAGGTCTGCATCACACTTTGTCCTTGCTAATACATTTAGTCCACCAGAGTTTAGCAGATAAGAAAGATGAACTGAAGGCATCTGTAAACACCACACATTTAAAAACAGCCAGCTGGAGTCCACTTACAGTGCCCAAAACCAGAGTATTTATCATGTCACACTCCAGGATGGGACCAAAGCACCATATTTGGCAGAGTTTGGCAGGATTATCAGTTGCTGTTTTCGTTTACTTGGCTTTAGCTGAGAATCAGGAAACATCACTTCAAATGAGGGTTCTCCTTTGGTCAGCTTAATATGTTACTTGGAAAGGTAAGTCAACAACTGCTGACAGCTGAAAATTTGTCTCCTCTCTCTCATCTGCAAATGCCAGTTTCTAGTTTCCAGCCTTCGGGTCCTGAATGTGTTTCATCTGCCAGGACTGTGGAGTCCAGCAGATTACAAAGGGTCTGTCTATCGTCATATTTGTTTCCACATAAATAAACTCAAACACTGTAACTATTTGGCGTCCTACCCTTTCTTGCTCTTCTGTTTAGGTCCAGTTACCACAGTAAACCCACCTTACCCTGATAAGTGTGGCTGAGATACAAGGCAAAGGGTCAATATTCAGATATGCTCACTTCACCCAGGATACCTCAACATACCTCAGTCTCAACAGTTTCACCAAAAAAGAAGAAAAATTAAAAAAAAAATCCTTTTGTCCACAAAGGGACCAGATCTTCTGTTTGCCTGAACTCACACATAATTTTCATTTGGTTTTCTCTGTGTGTTTGTTTTTTTGTACAGAAACATCCAAGACTACATGCTCCAATGAAACAGGATTACAGGAAATTGTACAGCTCTGATTCCTTGGTACCTCTTAAAATTAACTTTGCTTCCCTGACCTTTTTCCTTACATAAGCTAATTAAAATGCTTTTAATAACAATGATAATTTGATCATTTATAGGAATAATATTTCTTTTCCTGAAGGAGATTCTCCTCCTTTGTATCTACATTTAGTGTGTACTCTGTAAATGCTTTTTCCCCATGTAACAGAGAGCCAGAAAATCATCTGTCAGGGGATGATGGATGATGAAATCTGTTCCTTAGGCCTCAGGGCCCAGCCCTGCTGCTATACTTGACTTAGCCTTCAGTAGGCACTAAGTGCTCTGTCAGATTCATGCCAAGGGAACAGCATATGCCTGGAACTCCCAAAAGTGTGGGAACCAGAATAAACAGAGACATTTTTAACGTTACCACACGTTTTAAATCTGCTGTGTCACTTTCCTGTAAGCACTGTCCGTATTTTTGTAATATATACAGTCATTGTGGGTTTGCGGCTCTGCCCATCACTGCTGTTCTTTGTTGTACACTAACCAAGAAAACAAATGAAAAATAAAAGGAATGTACAGCATACATGACCATCTGGCTGACTGCTACACTCTTATAGCAAAGTAGACATGAGTTTTACGGGTTTCTTTCCTCCCTTCCCCTTGACGATGTTTTTGTTGGTTTGTTGTAACAAGGCTTTTCTCACCTCACGCAGCTTTATTAATTCAGGGTTTTTTTAGAGCCCTCTTGGGTGCTGTATCACCACACATAGATATGTACAACAGGACTACAGTTAAAAGACATCTTCCCCTCCTCTTTACACTATAAACATTCCATCAATCATTGAGTTATGCTGCTTGTCTTGGATGGACTGCAGGACTCTCAAAATCTCAAGCATTTCCATTATAAGCCCCAGGTCCCACAGGTCCAAGGTAAAATGATGGTTTAAAAATTATGCCAATCATAAGCATGGTTTTCTAATGCATGTTTTGATTTCATATTACCTAACCACTGATTATAACCAGGCTTTTAAAACAATTTTCTTGAAAGAGAATGGGTCAAAACGAAGCTATGATGGAATTTCCATCCTTCAGAAATTCCTAAGTGATGAATATCACTGTGTCTCCTTCTCTTTCATCAGAGTCTTCTTAAGATACAATATTTGCATTGTGGCAAATAGTAAAAGATTTGATTCCTTGTTTAGGAGAGGCTGAGAAAAAATGCCATAAAAATTAATAGTTCAAATTACACAAAATAATCATGAGAGTCTTTTTTCCCCCTAGTGCATGTATTATTTTTACCCATAGAGATCAGTATAGAAGCTTTGTGAAAAACTTCAAGTAAACGCCCCTTCAGTTCAGAAAAGGATATTTTCCAGCCCTGCGTTACCACTGGATAATTTCTGATGAATAGGCTTGCCAGCATTTTACTCCCTTCCTGTATTTTCTCAGAACTCACAGAACTCATTGAAGCCTAAGAGGCCCTAAAAAACACCTGCATTTATATTCTTCAATCAGTCACATTGAACCTTACAGGCATCTGCAGGGCTGCTGCAGCACCAAAAAGGTACATAGCAAGGCAAGTAGTAGGAAGCACTGAAACAAAAGAATATTTTTAGACTAGATTCACAACTCAAGCAACTTCCAAATTTCTTTGATTTTGGCATGAATATTTAAGTATTAGGTAAGGATGGCCATTTGCAACCCCCACACTGAAAACTGAACTCGTGTTAGGTTATTAGATGAGAATCCATTTCTCTGCGGTATTATTAGGCATTTCTTTTCTACAACATGCATTAATACAAGAAGATATCCAAAGGTCCATTCATCTTGCTTTACAGATGGGTTTAGCTGACAGCTATGAGCCTGACTTGTCTTTTATGTCAATGCATTCATCCCAGCAACACTCCAGGCTTCCCTACAAAATATGTTCATCGTTCAACAGCTGCAGAACAGTTTAAATGCTCTTATCTACTCACTTGAAATCCCGCCCCCTGGGCAAACTGTTCCCTGAGATGATCTTTACCCTTCTCTTGAATCTAATGCACTGAGACCTAAAAAGGCATTATGTCCAGAGACTGGTGTGGCTGCAGTAACATTTACCAGTTCAGCAAATCAGCTTCTCATTGCAAGCGCTGCTAAGGCTATATATAAGCCAAGAAGAACCCAGAGTCATTGTGTCAGCAATTCTCAAAGAGTATTTTAAATGGTATCAAGTTTAATAAAACTTTTACAACACAGTACAGAGTGTACTTCGTGTTCCTCTGAAATTGATGGAACAAGCCAATTTTTCCAGGTTTGTAGGCATAACATTTATTAAATTATAATAAGAAAATAGCTATTTAAAACCATGAAATGAAAGACTATAATATACATTTAAAGGTCAACAACTGCACAAGTTTCCCTATTATATATTTTATCTAAGAAGTGCTAGGAGACAAAGGAGCTCTGACTCCATACACATACAGCTGCACACTGTCGCTATTCCCTGCTCTGACTTGGACAAGGAATTACATACTATTATGGGATGGCCCTGCTTCACCCAAGCCTTTTACAGAACTGCCTTCACCTATTAAAATTGTGACTTACACCCTTTAAATAATTTCCACCATATGTACTACATAGAGATGGAGCTTTTGGGGCTGCAGTAGCAAGGTCAGACTGAAATACAGGGGTTTTATTCTGTCTCTGCCCTATACTTCCTTCAGTGCTTTCCTTAAATCAGTTGTACCACCTACACCCCAATTTCTTTTCTGCAACTACAGAAGGTTAGTATGTCCTTCACAAGGGAAGAGAGGCTGCGTTAAACTAACATTGCCACACGGAAACAGAGATGATCAACAAAGAAAATCCAATAAGAAAACACCCAAATGAAGTGGAAACTTCAGCATTGAGAGTCTGGAAAGAAATGGGATCTAGGTTTTGGCCTTTAAAAGCATTTTAATGTTTCAGCATTAAAACATTTTTATTTCTTCCTAAATATGTTTAGCATCAAACTTGAACTACAAGGAAAACAATAAATATTGCTGGGGTTTTTTTCCAAGTGCTATTTCAGTGGGCCTCATTCCACATTCTACTCTCTTCACTTAAACTGAGAGTATTTGGATGGATTTAAATAGGGTTTTTTTTTTTTTTTTTTTGCAACACTTGGAGTGATACATCTTGCTGGATGCACATGTGACAGAATACATGCACATGGACAAGAGCACATCATCGAGTGTGCTTTATAAACACATTTCATTTTTTAATAATTGCAACTGTTTTTCCGGATTCAAAATGTAAATCTCAGCATTGTGACAAACTGAAACCTAGTCTTTTTGATACAGACATGTCTCAGTTTCATAGACCTCAAGAAATCTTCATTAATGTTTCCTTCTAGTCTGTGGATATATAAATATAGATTGCATACAGAGCCTGATATAAATCCATTGACATCTATAGAACACTTCAATAGAAAGTAATTTGGATCAGTGCAGGCAACCTTATGCCTTTAGGCTACTAATCAGCTTTCGAGCATTAAATTCAGCTGGCTTAAATGATATATAAAACTACAGAGAGGAACTCTTACAGTATTCATCAAATATGTAAAATACAACATAGAAACACTACCACAACACACAAATCCAGGTGTTTAATGATGAATGTTTTAAAATTGGCACAACTTTGAAAAGCACAGCTGTGATTAGGATGTAATTATCTTATGCAAGAAATCCATTTCAGGGCTATAACTCTTTGCTGCTTGCAACAGGAACAGACTTTTGTTATTTTCCACTCACCTTAATTCTGCAAAGTCTGTGCAGCCATAAAAGAGTGATTTGGATTCTAGTCTGGCTCAGTGTTCTAAACAAATTTTTTTGTAACTGGCTAAATAGCAGAGATTTCTTGTGAGGAACAGAACTGGATCTCAGTAATTTTGGATCTCAGATGGATGGAACAGAGTTGGCAGCAAACACACCTATTGCTTATTGCTGGATACATATGACAGGAAAGTAATTGTAAGAAACTGTGACACCACAGATATTTTTAAGTTACACAGTTGGTCTGCACTGAAATTTTATGTCTCCAGCATTTCATCACATCTGAAAGACACCACAGTATCAGAAAATAATTCTACTCGTGTATGGAGGCTACAAAGCTTGGATGCACAAGTTACCTGCTGAATTGACTTGGATATTATATTCTCCATAAGCATCCATAGAAACACACGTATACCATATGTATACTTATATTTTTCAGGTCACAATCTGTTACCATTTGAATACAATTGCAAAATTGCACAAGAGCCATACTGTTAAAATTGGCTCAAGGTAGGCAGAGATGTAGCTATGGATATATAAATCTCCTTCCACCAGAAGGAGAATTTTCTTCTGACACAGAATAAATACAAAAGATGAAAAAAACTTATACTAAAAAACAACCCCACTCTGCATGAAAAATCCCTCCTGAGCAAAACACACTAAATACAACTAAACCACCAAAACTTGAAAATATTTATTTTTACTTTAAATTTATAATGCAAAAGGGAAAATAACTATGTTACAAAGATATTTCAGGATTTAAAAATTGCAATCTATATATAGGCTGTATCATTTGCAAAGCCTAGATACTAATATTAGAATCTAGTTCTGAGAAAATTAATGTATATTTTAAAAGCTTTTTTTAATATTTGGTATGTTTAATTTAAAAGAATGTAAGACTGTAGACAAGATGAGTTTTCCAGTACCTTAGTCATAAAGTTATATCACTGCTATATATTCACAAAATGGTTAAATAGCATTCATAAATTAAAATTAGAGTCTAATAATTCAGATTGTCCTAAAACAATAGTAAAGGAAAGTAAACATAAAATACTTCATCTGGCTGTTTCAATTAAAATCTGCTGCACCATATTAAGAAAATATTTGGAATTAATATAGTCAAAGATACCCGGAAAAAAAAAATCCTATGCTCTGATTGACTAAAACTGATTTAGCTCTGCCAGGGGCTCTGGCCACAAGAGAGAAGCTGGGCTGGATTACACAGTGCTATTGAGACATCTTCTTTAAGTAGGTATTTTAAAAAGTCATGATCCCCTTTTCCATAGCCGTTCTTTGTAAACATTTGGGAAATGAATTGCTCAGCAGCCATAGAATATAAGTAGTAAAAAGCACTCAACTTGGAAAAAAATAGCTGTATTTCTTGAAAGAGACAAGATGGTTTTCTGTAATATGAAAGCTTAAACGATATGTTAGATCCATGGAGATCTATTGGATAAGATTCACCCTGTGTGTAAAGTATCAGCACAAGATTTGCCCAGTGATTAGCCATGATTAAGTGGTATTTCACAGATTTAGATAAAACATAACTGAATAATAGATATTATGCTGGCCCTCTTCTATTAGCATTAATTTACCACATAGAGCTAACTCAAGGTATCAACACACGAGTTACAATTTGAATTAGTCAAAGTGAGAATAGCTGTGCTGCAAAATAATCCTTTCTAGACCTACTTTATCACTTTGCCTTTTCATTAAGGGCATTTAGACTTCCCAAACTGTATTTCACAATTCCTTTAATGAGCTGGAGTCTCTGCAGCTGTTTTTTCAGTCAGTTGTTGGAACCTAGTGCAAAGGAACCTATTGTACAGATAAAATAGATTAAAACACTCCAGGAGTAATGGCAGTGAGCTAGGCTACCTTCTTTCATTCCATAAGTCACTCTTGTTTTAGACAATAAGTCATACACCAACAAAACATGTAACCTAAAAACTGGAACAGGATTTCTAGAGAAGGGGTTGACGTCCCAAGTCTGTCCGTGTTTAAGACGTATTTGGAAAATGCCCTTAACAACATGCCTTAACTTCTGGCCAGACCTGAATTTCTCAAGCAGTTGGACTAGACGATCATTATAGGTCCCTTACACTGAAATATTCTGTTTTATTCTATTCTAAACTTTCCCCTTTGTACTCTTTAATAAACTCTAGCTAAAAATACCAGTGCCCTAGAGTCAGGGATGTGCGTGAACATTTCTGGGGGAATGCTTGGTAAGATACTTGAGTTATAACCCATAGAAACAAGTTGTAAACAAGTAAACAAGTCTAAGATGGATTTGGGGGGGGAAGAACATTTGCAAGTAACCCAGAAATCACTAAAAGTCCTGCATCTTCCAGTGGTGAGGCAGTTCTGTCTCTAGTGGGAAAAATGTAGAAGGCATCATCAATGACCACCACTGTACATGAACCAGAGTATGTCCTGGACCTCTGCTCCTTTTCCTAAGTTCTCATAGCAATGTTCTTCCAAAGAAACATGGAAGCACTACAAAAATTCTCAGTTTCTACAGCTAAAGTGGAGTTCAGCTGAAGAAAAGATATTTCCACGTAGAAGTAAGTTGGACTAGTTAATTAATTTGGGAAACTGTTCTCAAAAAGTGGTGGAAATCTCAAGGCAAATAAATCTCCAGTCAATTTTACTGTTACTCTACTTTACACTAATTCGCTATAGGAGAACCAGAGGAAAATGCAGACTTGAAACTGTTCCATATCTACTCTCCTAATTTCCTTTCCTGCTAGCAACAGAAAAATAATTCAGTATAGACTATTTCCCTAAGATTTTTTTAGGCTTCATTAAAAAAATTCAATTCTCAATTTTATAATCCAGTAATATTTGTTTTGAGGCTTTTATCTCTTCCCCAAAATAGAGAGAATGCCAGTAAACCACATTCAAAATCTGCGTTAATCAAAATAACTTTAAGGTCAGCAATTATTAAACCCCGTTAATAAACATAATACATATACAAAAAAAGTGGTGCAATTTGTTTGACATGCCTGGTGGGCCAGTGCATTAATTAGGGGGCTGACAGGTTTATGGAAAGTATTCAGTAAATTTAGGAAAGCTCAAATCAGGAAACATTTATACAGATAAAATGGTACTCACAGCCTGAAATAGGAACAGGAGTTGTTGGACAAGTGACTTTGAGCATGATTCAGTAGCTATAAACCTATCTGTGAATCTTTAAGTCAAGAACCTTGATTTGTATCTATAGAAAATATGAGGATTGGGGGTAGATTTCTAGATGTGCTCTGTAAATTAGCCTGGAAATAATTTCCTGTGTGCAATTCTGTTTTTGCAAATGCTAATCATGATTTTGGTTCTAGATGAGAAAAAACGCAGGTCCATTTTAGTAGATGCCTCCTCTCTCCCCTTCTCCCCCACTCCTCCTTTGTGCCTGGGGTGAAGTTAGAGGACATTTGAGAATTTGAAACTAAAACTTCAAGCCATCTTCAAAAAAAGAGAAAAAATAAGAGAAAATCATGAATTATGATGAACAATGAAGTGACTGTGGCAAAGTTTTCCCCACAGCAGGAGACTGGTAAATGTTGGGAAAACAAATCTTCATAATTATTGACACTTGTGCTAGAGCAAATCTAAGCCAAACCATTAAGTTGCTCAACCACAAAAAGATGATTAAAATTGTTCTGAAAATCTGGCTGTGTTTTTCTTTTCGAAATAAAAGATGAGGTGGAAAATGGAGTTTATGTCTGCATGTTCCACAAAAAAAGAGAAAAATTAGAAAACTAGCCAACTTTTATTTTTAATTGCTGGGTTTAGGAAGATGAAAAGAAAGATAAAAAGAGGCCACTACAAAATTTCTGTGGTGATGAAAACCTAAATTGAACATACTATTTTTCAATTAAAACATCTGAGGCATTTCTTCAGTTTCCTTATAATGACAATGTTGAGAAAGTGTTCAAGAGTAGGATTGTCAGGAACAGGGATTTCCAATAAAACACTATCCACATAATCAGCATGCCAACTTAGAAAAGGCAATATTGAAGCTGCATCATCTTAAAGACAACTCTTTCTCTAAAAGATGTAAAATAAGGCAAATAACCTCCGGACAAAAAGACAAAAGCTTTCTAGTCCCCAAAAGTGAAATCAATCATCTCTGAGGAAGAAAAAACCAGCCAAACATTTCCCAATATCACCCTTCATAACTGGGATAAAACCAGTTTATTTTAAGTGTTCTGAGCTAATAGCCTTTTATCATGCCACGTTCTGCCTTTATGGCTACATCTTGTTCCAATTTTGGTTTCATCCATTCCCATTTCCAAACGACCATAACTTTCACACAGGCTTGCCATATACCAGATTCCATCCGTCTGTGACCTTGGATAAACAAGGGGCCTTTGATGTTCTTATGCACTTCCAACCACTTTGTCATTTCCAGTGATATATGAGCCACACCACAGTGACACGCAGTTATCATTGGTTTGTGCAAGTGCCTTCCTGCTTCTTCTCTTGATGTAAGTTTACCATAGAACAAATTTACTGTAATCCTTGTGTTAACTTCCTTGTGCTTCCCTACGGAGTGAGAAGGAGGTCAGCAAAACAGCAGCGGGAGGCTGGAAATAGAAATCCTGCACATATCGCCCCCTGACAGCCAAAAACAAGGGGCTGTCTCCAGGAGAAATAAGAAAACCAAATCACACAAACCCCACATAACAAACCAACTGATGATCAGAACAGCAACTTCTTGAAAACAAGTATTACAAGGAATTTGTTAACTGATGGGCATATTTGCACACTCCACACAGCAGCTTTGTTGTGGCATCGTGTGTTCATCCTATTACATTTCAAGGCTGCTGTTCGAGGCTGTTGGGTTTTGGCACTGTCAAAATGAAACAGGGATTATGTGGTACCATATGTCAGGCAGCTGAAGCAAAGTATTGCTGGTCTAACACGTTTGCCTTTCCAGTCAGGAGGGAATATTAAAACCAATGGAGCAGGAAAGGGAGGTGGCCAGGGCAGAGTGGGGCAGGGTAGTTTTGTTTTCACCCCAACATCTCAGCCATCCTCCTTGCACTTCTGCACAGTAACGTCTGGATGTTTCTACCCCAGCCAAATAAAGAGTTCATCTTTTCCTCCAAGGCAAAAAGAAAAACAAAGCAAAACCCTTCAGCAATTATTTTTTAATGTAAATGCATGTTTATTTCATGCCCTCAAGCCTTTTAGTCCTGGTTGTTTGTGACAAACATTCCACAATAGACTCTTTAAAGTCTGGCATATGTGCCAGTGCTAAAAAACATACAGTAGAAGACGTAAGACAATTAAAATGAAAGACGACAACAACATGGCACTAATGGTTTTAAATTATTACATTGTAGGATACTTACTGGTACATCATGGAAGAGCTATCCCCACAGCTCTGCACAAGCCTGAGCTCCATCAATAAACTAATCTTTGTCATGTAATACATTGGTTTTCTGTTACAGTGATGTTTGTGCTGTACAGTCCAGCGTCCTGTAACTATGGATAAAAGAATGACCCAACTACACACCAATTAGCTCAGGTCTCTGCTCCAGTATATGATAGGTGTTCATGGTCCACATCCTCAGTCAATATCCACTGAGGAGACACCATTGATTGACTTCTAAGGTTGAGTTGTACTTGATAAATACAACAAGATGACCTGCAAGCCCTGGGGTGCCCAGACTACAAGTACTTGAGGTAGTTTACAGAATAACCCATTTTTAGGAGAAATCTGCCTGAAACAGCATTCAAATGCATTGTGAATTAGCTCCCAGAGGACCGTGGAGCAGACACTGGCATGCAAGTTGGCTTCCAATGCTGGCTTATTTTTTACCACAATATTTTTTTGTGTAGTCCCAGTTCAACTGAGTGTCCTGATAGATAATATTCTGAAAAGAGGATTTAAGCACCTGAATGATGTAGGGCCTTGTTTGTTCTTTTTTTAAGTCATCTATACACAAATAAATTTGCAAGAACAATCAAAAACATTTTTCTAACTCGGTAAGGAATAACAATGGGTTGTGTTTCCTCAGCATGACATACAGAGATGTCTAAATGTCTCTCTTCTTTTTGAGTTTGTTTGTGAGGTTTAAGGTAAAAAAAAGAAAAGGAAACACAGAAACCATTTCATAACAATCTATTGCCAAGTAACTAAGAGCTCTTCTAGGATGCAAGAAACTAGGGTTCAAGTTTTATACTTCCCCTGCTCTAGACAAATGCCTTTGTCACTCTTGTCCCTAGCTTTTAGTGGGTAGCTTGCTACCTTCATACAAATGGCAAAGGTAATACTTCCAAATAAAGATTTTTAAAAGTCAGATTTCATCAATGAGGAGCTGTAACTGGATTTAATAGATATCACCTCTGAAAAGCTTAATTTTTAAAAGACAAATTGAGAATTACATCCTCTACTTTAAGAACTGACTACCAGGAACTCCTTTTTCTCATTCTTCTCTTATACAATATCTGTGCTCTATAAATATTTCAGACAGAGTTTTCAATGCAATTTTAAAAATAAAGGTATCACATTCAAGAAAGACCAAGCAAAAAAAAAACAAAACAAAACAAAACAAAAAAAAAACAACAAAAAAAAACAGTTGTCCCTTGATGTTACTGTCACAGCTAGCAGCAGTAGCATTTCTTTCCCCATGCAACTTATATTTACGTAATGATAACTAAGCACGTTAACATAAAGACACCCCAAACAGCTAAGAAAAGTTTATACAGGCTAAGAATTTTATAGCCTCTTGGAAAGATTTTCACACAAAGCAGAAGTTTTTATCATAGCTCCCCCTCCCCTCTGACTTAATTATTTTTTAACCAAAATGAAAACACACACATTTAGCTTCAGGTTAACACCATGGAAAGACAAAGTTTGTAATCCCATGAAAGAGACAAGACTCTACAATTGGCTCCTCTAAATTATTGAAGTATTAGAGAGACTTGCAATTCTTAAGCAGTCCTGAAACACATTTGTCAGGAATATTAGCTCAGTTTTAATGGAGAAGAAATATTACTTCCAATGTGCTGTAGGTAGCTGGGATTGTGGCAGAGAGGTTTGCCTAAGAGCACACAGAAAGTCTTCAGAGGAACCATGATGAGTGTCTACACAAAGAAAGTGCCATGGTCACTGGCCCATCCTTTCTCTCTAGAGCTCAGCAAAATAAACCTTAGGCAGGCTGAAACCCAGGTGGAACACAAGCAACTACAAACCTCATGGCTGTGTCCTCCAAAACTAATCACACACAGGAGCATTCACTGCCTGCAGTTTCCTGAATGGTGTCTCCTCTCCCTTTTAAGAGTCATGCTTAGGCCCACAAACCAGATTAGAAAGTGAAGTTGTATCACGTAGTATACCACTTATGGACATGATGAGAAAGTAGGTGAAGTGTCTCAATGACCAGACTTTGGACAAAGGACTCACTAAAAGGAAAAAAAAAATGCTCTCCAGCCCCTAATCCAATTCCATGCAGCAACAAGGTATTCCTATGAAAGATACAGCAGCCTGTGCTTTGCTCTCTACTAGCCAGAGCTAAGGAAAATATGTAGACCTCTCTCTGACAGTTCAGTGTGGAAGTCTGAAAGCAAAGCAGTAGGTCTTTTGGCTGCTTTACATCGGAAACATGAGAAAGGATCTGTTTCTTCCCCCGCCTGGACAGAGGTGGATGTGCAAATATACACCTGAGGCTAGAAGAAAGGCAATAAACAGCATAGCATTTAGTAGTTTGTCAAAACTGAAACATTCTGCTAAGACAATTTTCTTCCTAAAGCACCTTCCACACTTATTTCAGATCTCCACTTGATCTAATTTTGTTATTACATGAGAGGAGAAATTACTTAAGTCCTTTTCTGTCTGAAATAATATCTTTAAGTCCCTGTAACTTCTAATAAAAGTTTGGCATTCCATTGGAAAAAGTGCTTGCTTTATTCTACAGTTGATGAGGACAGGTTTATGCACTTACAAAAAAATTCCAGGAAAGGGACATTGCTACCCTAAAAAAAAACACATTCTAAGCTGCCTGCACCTCCTCTAGTTAGCAACCAAAGACAAGAAGGTAACTATTTTCTTAATGCATATACATATTATCTAGGTCTTAACGAGCACAACACCATCATCTCCTTCCTCTTCCTCCTCTCATTCAGGCCTGCAGTACGTGCTTAAGTTTGGCTGAATTGAATCCTATATTTTGTGACTGCTAAAATGAAAATTTAATGTGGAGCACTCTTTTATTGCTACAGTCTTCCTCCACAGATTAGCAGAGGGAAAAGGAGGGAGTCACCAGAAAATCCAGAACTATGTAAGGTTCTGAGCAGTGACTGAAAAGGGTTTGCTGCTTGTAATATCCTGTTTCTGAAAAAGACCCAGTATCTATGAAAATTAATTTGGATGAAACTTATTAAAAATGCAGATGTGTTAATACTTTTTAAGAGGATATTTACAGTATTGCAGGTGAAATATTTATGCAAAAACCAAATTATTGTATTGTTTCACCAAAGCAGAAATCCAGTGCTCAGAAGAATAAACATTCATAAAGTCTGCAATCTAATTTTATGCAGCAACAAAAATGTACAATAAATTTCACACTCCTATTGATCCTAATACCATTGGCATTGCCCCAGCAATTGATTTAGTCATTTGATCAGCAGGAGAAAGGGAAGAGGAATATAATATTTTAGTGGACTTCATAAATTCTAAGCTTCAGCTTTCAAGTCCAACCAATAATACAATAAACCATAGAGATCATAAATGAAACAACTAAAGTTTTGTAATTACAACATGGTTTATAATGTAATAATTTAGCAAATGGTAGGCATGTTTGATTTATGCAAGATGCAGAACAGTAGGTTGTTTCTCATCAGAGCAATATATTTTCTAATAAATATTCAGAACAATTAAGGTTTGCATCTCAACCTCTCCAAATGGTGACTGCTTGCCCGGCATTGTCCAAATGCGAGGGGTTGTTTTAAAAGTGGAACAGATCTATTTCCCATGTCCTTCCACAAATTTTTTAACCCAGTGTTTATGTCTTCAGCTATACAAAATGAAATGGTTTGGGTTTTTTTCCACAGTAGTAGAACCTTTAAGTACCTATAACAGGCACAATATCTAAACATCGCCCAGTCAGTCTAAGAGGCTTAGGGTTGTTCTGCCAGCCTGTCTACTGGCATGTCTGCAGGAGGTAACAGGAGAAGAACAGTTCCCCATTATGCCCATGTGTCACCTGCCCCTCACAGGAGGTTTCTGGTCTGGGTGTTTGTGTCTCTCTACTCCTCTGAAAGACGGGGCACAAGGCTCTGGCCCTGAGCAGCCACCCAATTCTGTGCTCCCTCAGCCCTGCCCGTGCTCAGGCAAGGCACTGGTGCTGGGCACACCACTGCTGCCTCGGGTCACAGCTCAGCTGCTGCTCTTCTGAAAGGTCAGGGATGTGCTGATCAAAATGACCTGCCTGAAAACACCCCTGGGAGCAGCAACACAGCCCCTCACAGCCACCTGTGGCTTTACAGCACCAAAGCAACCAACATTTCTAAAGACTTGTAATACATGCCCCTGGCATTTTGGGGGTTTTTAAATTTTATTTAAACACAACATTTTGAGATTTGGGTTTTCTTTGCTTTCAGAGATACCAGCAGATTACCCAGAAGATACCTGAGAGCAGATGAGGTACTGAATGCTCATCTCAGTTTTAGACCTACCCTTTCAGCTACACTCCCAGAAACAGCATTTGCTGCAAACAGCCCTGATGAGCACAAGCATGTCTGTCTCAGCCATTGGTACAACATGGTCATAGAACTTTACAGTTAGTAAGAATTTTGCGGGTAAAGAGGCTTCTTAAAGTGGCTTCCAATTTGCAAAAGGTCAGACTTTTAAAACAATACACGGAGAACAAAGAACCCTGCATGCCACTCTAAGGCTGCAGAGTCAGCCGGCTGGCAAACACCGTGGCTTTCAGGAGGCTGCTTCAATCTGTTCAGGCAACACACCACAGACTTGTGAGCCAAGAAAACACATTCAACTTGCTGTGAACTGGGGATAAGAGAAAAGGGGTTATTATGTCTGGCCACTGATGTCTAGTTCACCTCAGAAAACATCTCCGTACTGAGAGAAAAGAAACCTTTATTCTCCTGACAACTGCACATCCATTTTCATAAGTTCATTTCAAACTTAGGAAAAAAACCCAAACCCAACAGCAACAAACCAAGGCATCAGCCCTGCAAAATAAGTTTCACTGTGCTGAAACTCCCATAGCTGTCTCCAGGCACCCTGACAGTCAGTAGAAGCTCAAACTCTCTTGCTGCAGCCCACAATCTAAATCCATCTAAAATCAACCCCCAGCAGTGTTGCAGTGCTCCTGGGAAGCCAGTGTTGCACAGCACAGATCCACCTACTTCAACAGTGAGCAAGGGAATGACTCAAGACACTGCCCTTGTCCATGGGTAGGTTTCCTTTTACAGGAACAAATACTAGTGCAACAATAATAATTCTGTGTGAGCTGCCTCCCTTCTGTTCAATATGTCTATTGGGCTCAAAGCAAACTTCTTCACTGATTATTTTGTGGAGCAGTCTTACATTTTGGACAACAGAGCAAATTTCAGACATGTTTTCAGAGGAGACAGTGGGAGAGGTGTCTAATCCCCTCACACTCCCTCGTTGCAGGCACTGCAGCGAACACGGAAGCTGATAACTCATGAAGAGCTCCCACGCTGTCCTGTGTCTGTACACAGGCAAAGGACTGGCCAGACAGCAGTGAGCTGGGAGAGCATTCAAGAAGAATCGTAGTCCCAAGGCTTCACAGGTCTCATAATATTTATTAGCTCCAAATTTATAGCAGCTCTTAAACAGAAAGTCATATACTGTCCAATTCTCAGTGGAAAAGCCACAGTAAAAATTCTCACATGAGGATATCTGGCCCGCTGTATATTCACAGTTCAGGATAACATCCCATGAAATACCTGCCTGTGACATCAAGGTCTCATCCCTTTGGATACAAGGCACCTGCTGCTGAACAGTTCAGCCCCATGAAGGAAGTTGATGTCACCACGGGCCTGCATGAAATATCAAATATGTGACTTATTTCCACTAGCTGCTACTTCTTAAGAGGTGTTCCCCCTTTTTTAATCTTAATTTCTAAGCATCTCTTAAAAAGAAAAAAAGCTCCTCTTGAGTTTCATCAGAAACGACTTGGATGATCTTCTGTTAAAAGAATGACTTTTATCCTCATTCAAATACATATTGTATTGGCTTAGAAACATCAAAGAGGCAATGTCTTTACATATTCTATTTCTAAGAAAAGAAAAGGAGTTCTTTCTTTATTAACATTGGTAATGTTGAATCTTATAATGAAAAATGCACAAAAGTAATATTTTTGATGAATAGGTAATAGAACAGCACTGAATAAGAGAGCATTAATATATTTTTTTCCAAAGACTCACTCAGATAATGCATCAGGAGGGTTTTGAACTGAGACGAAGCCACAAGCAAAAATGAGGTCGGTGGTCTTCTGCTCCCCCTCTTACAGCCCAATACTTCTATTGACCTTGAAAATCCACCACACAGCTCCAACATCTGATTGTCATAGCCCACAACGAACACAGCAGGAACACTTTCTCTCAGGCCAGAAGTACTTTGCAGGAGACAGATAATGCTGCCTGACCATACCAATATGCAAACATTACCTAAGGCAATTATCTGACTTACGAGTGGAACAAGTGCAGTGGCATATTATAAGTAACATTTTTGTACCCATGGATATTTTTAGAGTTTTTACTACACCAGCAAGTGACCTGCAGAAAAGTACGCAATATTTTCTGGTAGAGGGTGAGCACATACCCTTTCTGCCTCTGCTGTGTGTAGCACAATAGAGCCTTTGTGACGTTCCCCAGAAAACCTATTTATGAACTTGGATTTTGAACATTCCTTTCACTCTTTGTCATCTTTTACCATTGTCTTTGAACCACTCTGATAATACAATTAAAAAGGGCCGTATAAGCAGTTAGATTGGAAAACAAAAAAGAAGAAAGTAAAAAGAAATTTTGAAATAAATCAGCCATGACACTCCCCTACATTTTTCATTACTTAATTACAGCCAGCAAAATCACAAAAATTTAATATTAATTTCAGAAAAAAAATTGTCTCAAATTCTAAAATGTCTGTTGTCTGCAAAAGTGGCATCATAAGAAAATACACTGTACTTGAATAACAGCGATGTGTTTTGGGACTTGTGTCACATCAGAAAAATACATTTGTATGTATGTACAGAAAAGATGGTATTTTATTCTTCAAAACATTTTAATTAGGCTTTAGGATTTCAAAAATCCCAACAAATCACAGCTGGAAAAAAATAGATTTCTATAGCAATCCCTTCACACCATTTTCTTTGCTCATCTGGTTTTACATAAAAGGGAAATTTGTATTTGGGAGTAGAGGTACATTGCAGAAGTAAACATATTCCTTCTTAACTCTCACATAAAATAAGTAAAGGAAAACAGGAAAAAAAGTGTTTCACAGTAACAATACCTTGAAAAATGAAAATGTGCTGGGATCAGAGTTTGTATGAAACAGAAGTATCAATGCAGTGGCAGAGGAAGAGTAAGGATGTATTTAAAAAAAAATAAAAATAAAAGAAAAAGCTGAGAAGCATTACTATATCTTTGTGGGACACTGATGAGAGGTAGTACCCTCACAGTATTCATCCTCGTCAATCTCTTGCTGTCCTGCAAAAATGTATTTTTCGTAGAGGAGGATTTAATCTACATCCCTATTCAAGGCCCAGTTGTCTGCTCCCTTGTCAGGCTCTCCCCCCAACATTTCTGTGCCTGAAATTCCAACTAGCCACCAGAAAATCAGAGCTACAGCCATGGATGTGCCCCACTGAATGCACTGGACAGGCTCTCACTCCATTCATATTTCAAATCCTTTGTCAGAGCAATGCTACCATGCTCACTACACTAACATTCATAAAATTTGCCTATCCTCCTCCCTCTTTCTCCCATATCTCTCTGCTTGTCTATCTTTAATATGTACAACACTCACAGCAAGGACTTTTTCTAGTCAATGCTTGGAGCTTGGCTCATAGAGAGGCCTACCAGAGATAAATAAGACAACAATTTAATCTGCACTCAATCACTGTGATCTATGGAATAGCAGCGTCTTGTTTGAAGTGTGGTATTACATTTGGAAATGGCAAACAATAAGCTAATTACTTTTTGTGTTTGTATCTGTCACTCTTTTTCCTACAGATTGAGCTGCTGTCTCAGCCTGCTGACTTTGAGCTTCAGAGAAAGAAGAGACCAACAGGGTTGAACTGTGATAGAGGGGGGGAAAGTTCAAACAAAGAGACACAATAAATGTAGATGTCTGCAACATCTGAGGTACTGGCTCAGGACACAGATGTAATACTGAGTTACATAGTGAAACACTGGCAATTTGGTGGTTATGGAGTTCAAAAGATGTCCACAGTCAATCAAATTGGAATTAACAAATGGAATACAAACTGCACAGGGAGATGTGAGACGAGAGAAGAAAAGAGTACTGGGATTAGGAGCTAACTAACAGCTGCAGTAGGCTCACAGGGCTTGTAACAGCTACTATAATTTCTGCATAAGAATAAACATTTCAGAGATAGGAAGAGGAAAGCAGAGAAAAGAATTAAAAACAAAGCGAGGCAGCAATCATTCCGTCTGCTTTTAAAATATAAACCATTAGCTGAAAAGAGTTTCTAAAGTTACTTTCAAAACCAAGAGACGTAACAGCTCCCTGTGCTATCATTATCAACAAAAGATTTTGTCTTAAAACAGTCTGGGAGAGAATTTTCTTAACAATTATTCAGAAAAACTCTGCTTTTAACATACAGCAAAAGTTACAAAAACAGAATTCGCACATGAAGTGTTACGGAGTTGTGAAAAATTAAACCATATGGGAAATCGCCAAAAGAAATGTTTCATGTATTTGTGTGCACATTTGTGTGTATATTCCAAAACAGAGCACACTTGATGACAGCCGAGATGCTTGTGTGCTACAGTGAAGGATTTATGAAAGTAAAGCCAGGCCCCTCTTGAGGCTGGAGAAGACTATGTTGTCCCAACGTGCATCCTTTCTGTTTCATCAGCTTTTGGATTCCATGCCAGCAATAATATGTTTACCCCAAATGCACATCAACACCAAAACACGAAGGTCCAAGAAAAATCACCACATCATAGACGCACGTGAAGGACAATGTTTGTCTGACAGAAGAACATGGAGTAAGTGAAGTGTTGCTGTACACAGACTTGAAGCCACATAAAGAAACAGACTGAAATCTGCAATCACCACCCTCCATGCCTTGTTGCTGCCACTCCCAAAGAATGAGCATAGACACCCCCTGTTCACATTCCCACTGCTCCCTGGATATGGACATTTCAACAGTGCCTATGGGATTTGAGTCAACCAAATGCTGTCACTTTCCTAAATCCCTACCTATTTGTCTAGCATTTAAGAATTAAGCTCCTGAAAATATAATTATATCCAGTGTCCTCTCCTCCTGCTTCATTCCTGCTGCAGTCAAGGACTGAGCAATTTTTAAAGCATTTGCCCTCAAAACGTTGCCTTCTTAGGATGTACAAGCACATCTTCCCTTACCATGCACAAAGTAGAGGAGAATCATTTAATGGTATGGGCTGGAAGGCCTTAAAAGATCATCTTGGTGCAACTCCCTCTGCCAGGGGCAGGGACACCTTCCACTAGACCAGGTTGCTCAGAGCTCCACCCACCCTGGCCTTGAACACTTCCATCCACAGCTTTTCTGGGCAACCTCTGCCAGTGCCTCACCACCCTCATAGGGAAGAATGTCAAAGCTGTGCAAGAGATTTGCAGTCAAGCCAGGAAAGGCACCCAGGTTTGTTGGCTGTGCAGGCGAGCCGGGAGCAGCCCGTTTGCTGCTTCTCCAGCTCTGTCCTGAGCCCCAGCACACATACTGCGCTAGGCTAGGACAAGGCAAGGCATTGCATATTTTCATTACAGACATTTTTCCAAAACATGTGTCCAATTAATACATAATTCCGTTTTCTTTTTAAAAACACAGGACAGAAGATGCGCAGTTCATAAATTCTACACAGTTCAAAGATACAGCCTTGGTAAACTAGTATACAAACACAAAGAAAAGATCACCAAAATCCTTCAGCTGAAAGGAACAGTCTCTAGTCACAAGGGCAACAACAAAATATGAGCTCTCAGCTGACAAAACCAACTGTATTGAAATAGAAATAACAAACAACTTATAATAATGAAAAACAAGGTAAATGAAGGATATAACTACACAGAGAAGAGCAAGGAAACAAAGAGGGGTTGATTCACAAAATCCTCCAAGATAGAGGGTAAACCCTGGGACGTCTAAGGAGAAAACAGCATTAACAGAGTTCAGCTGTGATTTCAGGGACTGAATCAGTAGGATACCGATATAACTAGCAAGCAGCAAAGTTCCTGAAGCATGCATTGCTAGGCTTATACCATCACCCTTGTCCACCAGCAATGAAAACTTCAAAGGTAAGCTCTTGGGTCTCTCCAACTTTCTCTGCAGTAACCACCTTCATATTATTATCATGAATATCACTGTTGTTATGAACAGAAAGTTAGAAACTGTGTTTTCCGCTTTGGTTGTACTTGGAGACAGAGCTCTGGGTTTCTGTTATGTATAGACTTAGGTAAGGGATGTTTTCAATTTCTGTCTTCAAACTTCCAACACTTCCTCCTCATCAGAGCTCTTTCTCCCAAGGATGACTTTGCAATGGTAGTGCTACAAATTAGTGCTCAGTTCTGCCAAAAGAGGACAGAAATGTTTAGGCTTCTCACTCTTGCTTATATTTTATAGACAAAACACTTAACATGGAAGTGGAAAGATGATGATTGCACTGAGTGTAAGTTACAGTAAGTTCTACTGCTTTATCCAGACAGCTGCATATTGCACAGCTTGAATTCAGGACCTCAGCCACGATTTCTGCCACTCAGCCACTGCTGGTGGAAGTGCTGTGCTATAATTTTCCTATATTTCAGCAGCATCTAGAAACACCAGATGTGGTTAAAGTCCTAGGAGATTACACAGAACACAGCCCTTTTGTAAAAGACCAGTTGCCTTCACTCAGCTGGCCAGGGTTGGGTGACATGTAGTGAAAAAGTTGCTCTCGCCCTCAGAGACTCACTGCTCTCAAAAATGTTCCTTGGTTTTGTTCCCCCCCCCCCTTTTTTTTTTTTAATAGAAGGAAAACCAAGCCATTGTACATGCTTTTCTAAGATTCAGCAGAAACTGACCTCTGATTTTCTGAGGCTGAGGCCACTGCTCAACCACATTGTAGATCAAGTGACCTCCTTCAGTTATGGCACAGGCTGCTGGTGGAGATCAGTGGCTTGTGTTCCCTCAGCTGCAATCCCCGGTTACAACAGCAATCAGTAAGAAAGGATTTTTACAGCACAACTGATCTGCAAGCACAAAGACAGTTTGAGACAACTGGAGAAAACAGAGGCCTGTTATCTTACAAGGCTGACTCATTCCAAGGAAAGGAGTTTATCTCCTGAGCTCAGTGCTGAGCAGCGACTTCCCTGCACCTCCACCTTTCCCCTTTTTAGTTGCACTTCTGAGAGTCTCCTATTTGCTACTATCATTGCAATATTTGGAAGCCATGAGTTAGGCTGGCCTTTGCTAACCAAAATATAACACTGCTATCATCAAGTCCAGTTCATAATAACTTGGGACTCCTTAGGCAAGTTTGGAAGCTGTGAGAGCTTGAAATTTATCTTTTAATGAGTGAAAATGAAAAATCTTTTATTTTCCTTGACTACTAGAATTGGGACCTTAAGACAGTATCATCCTCATAAGAGCTGCATAAGACTATCCTGACTTCAAACCAAGGATGTTCCAGTCTCTGAAAGATCCTAATCTTATTTCCTTTCTGAGGTTCTGTTGTCTGTCTTCATTAGAAGAACAAAACACAACCCATTTCTAAATTGCCAAAAGCAGCATCATTATTTGTACTTCTGCAATTTGTCACGTACAAGGGGAAAACTTGCCATCCTATTAAGTGATGGCACTTTCATAACTACTTGCCACAGCCAGAAAAACATTACTTGAAAGAAATTACTTCAGGACACCAAAAAAAATGACTTGCTTTTGCTCCGATAATTTTTCAACTTGCCCTCTCTGTAGAGAGGAGTAGGAGAACTGTCTTGGCATGCAAATATGGAGCCCAAATTCATCTGTTTATATATATCCTGCCTCTCAGATGTGCAGGATGCAAACATGCATAATATATATGGGTCAAGTTTGATTGCTTAGGAAGGAGGCAATAATGCTGGACTAATTATTTTCCTGACCTGATGGGTAATATTTTATTTAACTCCACACTAGGGAAGCTAAACTAGCTGGCGGGAAAGAAAAATGTATTCTCAAAGGAATAATGCCAGTTTCTGCAGCACCTTTGATTTTGCATGCACCCGATGATTGAGATAATTTTAAAATATTATTTATTCATTATGTTTTTATTTGGATCCCAAATACAGAAGTTCAATTTTTCTATTCCCCTCCCCATGCCTAATATTTGTTACAGTTGCATTTTTCAAGCCATTTACTGTCTGAAGGGTAAGTAGAATGACACTGCTCATAATGTGCAAATAAATGTGAAATAAGCTAGTCAGCTCAAGTGGAATGAATTACTGTCACTGGTAAAATAAGGCAAGAGGGAACGGCTGCCTTGGGAGCTAAAAAAGACTCTAGCAGGTACTGCTATTGAGCGACTGGAATAACACTTACTATGATTTATCAAAGACCACTTGAAAGCACTTCTGAGGCATTAAATAGGCATGAAAAGAGGCTTTAGTGGCAACGGGACTATGCCAGAACTGAGTGATTAGGAGACTCAAAAGCTTGACCCTGACATGCAGCCCATGAACAAGGGATGCCAAAAATCTTCAAAGACATGTGGAAGAGAGTAAAGAGTCCAGTCAATTTTGAGGAGAAGAGATGACCACAGAACTATCGGGTACCTATTACAAAAAGCTGATAGTGTGACTATGGAGAAAGGAAAAAAAACCACAGCACCGCACCAGACAACCAGAAAACAGCTTTGTGTAAGAATAATCTTATAAATGGAAGAACATACTTAAAATATTTTCAGTTTCAGCATCCCTGTGGTTTTACAAAGACAAATTGCGGCACCCAGTTTTCACTGCTAGTCTCTTGGTGCAGCAATGCCTTTTTGGCAGGGGCTGCCTCAGTGGTACCAGAGCACGAGTTGCCTCTGCCCAGCCCCACTCAGCCCAAGTCAGGTCACAACTTCGGTTTGCACAGGCCAACATCCTGCTTCCAGGTCTCACCTGTCCAGCCACTGCACAGTCTGCTGATGAGTAGAAAGCATTTTGACGTTGGGCAAGGTTTTAAAGATGCTCCCGCTGCACAACGTGGATCCCGCTGCCTGCGCCGTGCGGGCTGGAGGATGTAGCAGCTCACTGACCATGCTGGCAGCAGCAGCAGCATTTTACTCTGCTCCAGCTGATCTTACAGCAGAGGTGTGCTCAGCTGCTCTCAGCCAGCATGAGCGTTCCCCAGGAAGGGGACACTCCAGTCTGCCCAGGGACATGGCAAGGACTTCTCTGCTCAATACAAGGCAGCACTTTGCAAGCCTCATGGTACTCCTGAACCCTGGTAGCAGCTGGTCTTTCAGCTGTTGCCTTCACTAGAGAGAGGCACTGGCACCCATTTAACACCGCATTTTCTTCGTAAGAAGAGTCACTAAGCAAGTTACTGAAGTGAAGATTTCAGGAAAAGGAAACCTTAGCGTGAGCCAGTATGTGGCAGAGTTCCCAGTTCCCTGTCTCATCTTCAGAAGAATGGCCACAGAGACTGCTGTGTGGGGAAAAGCATTAACAGGGAACTGTGAGGTAGATGGAGGAGTAGAGTTTCTCTTATGCTGCCTAATAAACTACATTTCACCATCCAACTTTATGATTTTCTGCAGAAAATAGACATCTCCCATACTTCTCAGCAAAGATTTAATAGCAGCAAGCTGTAAAATGGTCTTACGTTACTAAGACTTCATTACTTTCACAAAATATATACTGTCATCTACTTGCACATCATCAAGTATTGTCATAAAACAAATCTCCTAGAGTCATTAGTATGAATTACTGAATTTCTACTGTCTGTTAAAAACAATTGTTGCTGTTTTGAATGTTAAAGAACTAAACTCCATCATCATTGTGCCTGAAACCAAACAATGCTTGAAAAATACATCAAACAAATGCTGATATTGCAATGCACAAGGCCTATAGCATTTCCTTATTTTCCCAGGAAGCTCTCAGAGAGAGACAACAGTTATCATAGCACAGTAAAGGCACTGAAGATTTATCAAAGTGTTATCCATAAATAGACCTAAACAGCACAAAATCAAAATAACCACAAGGTCATCCCTCCGTGGCTGGCACAGCAAAGGCAAAACAAAATAAGCAATCCCTTGGTTTCAGCAGTGGGGAAGGGACCAAGATGGGAAAGGAGACCTCCTATGGGGTTCTTATACCCAGGAACTTGTTGTCAGAATATAAACCAGTCAGCAGGGTATGGTGTGAATGTCCTGAAGTTGCAGATGTGCTGCGAGGTCTCATAGGCACTGAGAGGCAATAGATATGGGAGATTTGTACAGTCACGAGGCAAGAGCTGTGACAGAACTTGGTTTCTCTGCCCTGAAAAATCTGTTCTAAGAGTGTGTTTCCCAGAAGTGTCCAACTTGAAAAATATGAGCCAGCAGTTTTGTAGTGTAGGCAAGTTTTGGTTCCTCAGATGAGACACCTGTACAATTTCACATGCACAGACAGGAGACAGTAAAGTCAGAACTCTCCTTGAAAAGCAGCTGAATCTCAAAATTCTTTTATATAGTTTCAGTATAACTCAGACAGTCCTTCCCCTATAGCCTTAGCAGGGCTACCAGGAGCTTTGACAAAACCAGTTAGAGCCAAAATCACTGATAAAATAGTGCCAACACAAGTTGCTAGCCATTCTAGTGGACCACATTTTCGGGGAACATGCAAGGAGTCTCCTACCTCTTTTTGCGGTTGTGAGGGTGCAGAGGGATTTCTCCGGCGGAGGAACATAACCACAGAGCTGTCCAGTGGGATTGCTCTCTCCAAGTACTCCGAAGAACAGCTTAAAGAGAGGAAACTTTTCTTTCAACACTTCTTTTTTCTGGCATCTGCTTTCTAACCACAACACAGCTCAAAGGCCATGCCAGTGCTGCTGGAACCCATAGCTGCTTTAAACCACTGTGTGCGTGCCTGACAGAAATATCTGAAAATGTCATTTTATTTCCCCAATGACAACCATGATTTTTAAAAGGTAATTACACTGCTCCTAGAGAGCTTAACTAAAATAGGTAAATTAGTTGTATCCGCAGCTGATAGTGACAGGTAGGAAGAGCTTCACAACATGCACAGCTTTAGTTACAACATCTCTGGAAAAGTCCTCAGGGATTTAGAACAATGAAACTGTAATTTAGCCAGTCAGTCAAGAAAAAGCCATAAACAGATTCACAGAGACACTTCTGTACGCACAGCTCCTTGTATATTTTATGAGGGAAGCACTATCTGCCTTCCCTCTCCTTCCCTGATCCCTCTCTTCCCTACACATCAAGCTCACAAACAAAACAATGCAAGTGCTAAGAGAGAAAAAAAAGACTTTATCTACATGGCATTGCTCAGATCTTATAATAAATATAATCCCCCATGCAATTATTTATTTTCAAAGAAAACCCTTGTTTTCAAAAATACCAAAGACACCATCAGTTTTTACACTTCTATGATGCAAGGTTCAACTAACAAAACTAAATGAAAGATACAAAGTCTTTGAAGACAGTGCTTTGGTTTCCTTGCTATAATTGCATTTCATAGCACAGGAGCTAATTCACATAACACGAGGCATTGTTTATATGCAACTGCATTTTGTATGTTATGGCAAATATTTCTCTTCTTCCCACATCTTTCAGAAGTCAAAGCTTCTGAGAATATACTCAGATTTTGTAAAGCTTGCTGGATAAGGATTAGCCAAGAGACTTGCATGTGGAAATCTTCACCCACAGACCCCTGCAAAGGTTTACTTCAATATTGGCTTAGTTGAGTAGCAATAGCAATTAGACTGTGTCTGAACTGGCAAGACAAACTTGAAATGATTCTCTGCAAACCCCTGTAATTAGATCACCAACAGCTGTTTAGCCTCACTGACCCCTAGCCAAAATAATAATGATTTCAACTGAAAAGGCTTCAGTCCCAGAAGAAATATGACAAAAAGCACATCATCAAGTTCCCACATGAGGGAATTAAGCATTATTTGACTATTATTCCGAGTTCTCTCTTGACAAGGCTGAATGATAGCAAAACAAAATTTGGTGGCAACCATAGAAAATTTTTGTTGGGAACAAAGAGCGCACTGCGCAATTAAAAGGGGAATTCTCTCTGAACATACTGCCTGTTCCTAACCACCATATTGCCACAAATCTGAAGTACAGCCCATCACAGTTGGCAAAGTTAACGTGATACAAAATCCACAACTGAGAAACACAGTTCAAATCTAAGTAAATATCACATTTTTCCTCCACTTCTTAGAAATTACAAGTTACAAGTTTTGGTGCAGCTTGAAAACGAACACATGTCTGGAATGAACACTTGAAA
>JAWMRA010000020.1:11025474-11232158 GCA_035584735.1 Pseudotriccus pelzelni
GACACATTTTGCCCACTTTTTGTTCAACCTTTGTTTTCAAGAAGGGCAAAAACCTTCCCATTCTGTTAAACTATAAGCAAGCGAAGAACCCAAAGCTGGGTTTGAATTAAAAACAAACAAACAAAACCAAAACCAACTCACACCTCAAAAAAAGGATGCTTAGATGATCTAAGTAATGGGAAGGTGTCCTGGGTATAAAGAAGTGTTCTGCATCATCCCTCACACTTTCTACCCTACATCAAAACTCAATGCAACGAAGTCCTATCATAGATCAATGGTGACTTTGAGTTACAACATGGAAATGCAGAGTGTTTCAAACAGACGTGGGTTTTTAAGTGGTTAGTAGAATATTTCCCAACTCAGTTCAGTTTTGGAAAACAATCTTGATTTCAAAGATCATTTTCATCACAAACATAATTACAGTGGATCTTTATCTCACATCAGCTGTAAAAACTGATCGATTTCAGTATTGCAGGGCAAACTCATAAGCAGCATGTCAAGATTATCTGCAAAGGGGGATGATTCTCTACTATTATTTTGAGTTGTAGTACCCAAATATTGCAGCTGGGCTCTGCACTGTTCTGGACATTCATCACACACAGGTAAAATAAAATATCTACTCTAGAGGTCTTGCAGTCAAAGGCAACTGATACAGAAGTATCAGTAAGAGTGAGCTGCTACCTTGAGGGGTTCTCAGTACTGTAATTCTTTTTAACACAAGCTGTTTGCCCGACAGATCCTTTCTTTGTTATTACTCTCAACCTGTATATTAAGTATGTCTGTGTCTTTCTAAACTGCCTTTTCTGTAGTCTTATTGTCTCCTGTCAACCCCAATAGTCAGGACAGGAGAATCTAAACACACTTCCCATAGTAAAAAAAAATGAGGTTATACTTGTGCTTCAAGAAAAAAATAAATGTTTCACAGAGAACAAAGATATCTAGGAATAACAAAAATACTAACTAGGTATGCAGTAGAGTCATTGAGTGCTGTGGGAAAAATAAACAAACAACCGACTGAAGAAAATAATGCAAATTCAAAATACTTCAGCAAAAACTAAGTTTATCAAATGCAGCAAGTTAGGTGGCATGACTGCAGACAGCTTGGATCACAAGTTTAAAATCCAATTTATCTGTTTTAGGTTGTAAAAATACATTGCACTGGCTCTGCAGCCTCCTGCATCATCAACCTGGCCAATGTCCACCAGGTTTAGTGTGCTTATGGCATCTGAAACATTAATGCAGCACAACAGGCCTGAACTTGTCTCTATATTTTTGCTACCTCCACCTGAGCAGTCCAGAGCACCTGTGGTTAAGGACCCACCCATAGGGTACACCCCAAACAACATCTGGCAGCACCAACCCAAGAAGGCACCACAGGGGCAAAATATTCCGTAGACAGAGCGTACAGAGAAAATTTACCAGTTTCTATATCTGCCACTTTTTATGGGCAGAACTGTCACCATATGAAAATTGCAGTGCACTATAAAAGAAACAAACTAGCTTCGGGGACAGGAAAAATAAAGAATATATTACTATAGGCTACCATGAAACAAATTATTTGGTATTTTGTATACTATCATCTTACTCCAGGTCTTTCCTATAAGTGGCTATACATATATATACATGTATATATACACACATATATATATACACATATATAACTATTTACATACTTTCATATTGCACAGCAATGTAGAACAATGGAAAAAAAAATAAAATCGAAGTGGTAAAGCTCCCACTCCCCAGCCTTACTCTGGTGCAAAGGCTGTAATTGGAATTCAGACAGTGGAGACGCACTTGTGTAAAAAAAGAGTAGGAGCAAAGACAGCATCCAGTGTATTTAGTCTGTAGCCCAAATAAATACTTGCAATACCACATTGTGGTATTTTTCTTTTTGATTGGCATATTTTATATGCATTATTTATTAAGCTGCTCTAAAGGTCACATCCTCGACTGAGTTTCTCCCCCCCTCCCCAATTTATTGCTATTTATTATTTGTACTCCAGTAGCACCAAGTAGTTCCAGCCATCGCTTGGGTCCCATTCTCTTAAGTACAGCCAGACCAGAGGATAGGGATGCACACTGTCTGGGTAGAAGGCAAAAATGTCTAACACCTTGCAAGCACGGATTTGCTGAGCTTCTTGCATATTTCTAATAGATTTGCTTTCCCTAAGGAGAGGCAAATGGAAGAGAATGGGAAGATGGAGTGGTAGCAAAATGAGTCCAAGAAGTCACAGGTTTCAACGAATAGGCTGAAAAGAACCTGCACATTTGCATACTCACACAGTTTCTACTCAACTGCGTTCTACTACACCGTGCCCCAACAGACCTTGTGATGCGAACATCCAGGGCCCTGAAAAGATCATCTGTTTCCCCAGAATGGCACATTTCACAGCCACATGGTCACAGTCATGAACCTTCAACAGGCCTGGGACCTTGACTTTAAATAGAGCAGACCAATATTTCCCAGAACTCAGTTATTTTCCCTAAAGAAATTAAAAGTGGACAAATAGAAACACAAAGTACTCTCTGTGAGGAGAGATGTTAAGTCAAAGTGATCCTTAGCATTTCTCACTGTCCTCAATGGCAGACTGAATATGGAAGTAGGAAGAGTGGTCACAGCTTTGGGGAATCTTTGGTACCATTTGACTGATTCTCTCTTAAATTTTAGGAATGGGAAAGAATGAAAGATACACTTGTTTCAGTCACTAGGAAACAGCAGCCTATTTGAAATTTCTTGTGAATCTTCTTTTTCAGCCAGACCTCAAGTTAAAAGTTGCAGTGGAAACCTTCTTTCTGCTTCACAACATACAAGGCTGGCATGCAGCAGAGACCAGAAACTCCCTGCATTTACCTCCTCCCACTCTGGAGTTCAGAGCTTTCATGAAACCCTGTGTGAACACACAGCTTCTGTCTGATGAAGCACTTTGCTTTCAGTTGTGAAGAGTGGAAGAATGACGGACATTACTTGCTGCCTCACCCTCCTGATTTAGTTTCCATTACCTCATACACCATACAGCATGGTTAACTGGCAACTTTTTATTTTTTATTTTAATACTAATCTCCTTCAGTGAGGGTGGTTACATGGACACAGAAAACTAAGAGTTATTTACTTCTTCCTCCCAGCAGTTCAAGGGGACAGATACAGGAAGGGACCATCTCCAGCAGCAATTGCTACTGTACCCATTCAGACTGTGTGTGTGGTTGGATTGTGTTATACATTCAGTCCACAAAGCCTAATTTTAGGGCAAGGAAACTAATACAGCATTCAAAGATGAATGCAAAAGTATTCTGGACGGGCATACATCATTTTTCTTTAAAATATTTGAGAGCGTAAATACATGAATAAATTTTCTTAAAATATTTTGGCACACAAATTTTTAATAAAATCAATAAAACCTGTAGGCAATACAGGATTCACATGTGGTGCTGAATGCTAATCCAGGCAAAAATGAGTCTATTTCCTTCACTTTGACAATTCTGGTGATATTCTGCACTTTCAGAAGAAATGGTGTGGATTGTACACTGTGTTGTTTTCCCCATTTTCGCTGTGTTTCTAACCTCTGCTATTTTATCTGGATTCTTTTCCTCAAAGCCCTATGGGGAGTCCCTGGAAGTGATCACTATCAATGCATCCCACTCCACGAGTGACACCCAAATTCTGTGATTTCGAGCAACTCCTCCTTCACCCTCAACTATTTGGATTTCTTTGCTTTCCATGATCTTTTCTACTTTTGTTTGGAATCTTTGATTAGCCTTGAGCAGCTCTTCCAGAAAACAGAATCATCTCATTTTATTCCTTTTACTGAAAAATTGAAATGCAATAAATCTCAGCGAGCTGGTGCCTTTGTTCACACATTTGTGTCCCTATTAAATGCTGCCTAATAAATTCTGCATCATAAAAAATTAAGGTTGGAAAGGAAGGGAAGAGGAACTTACATGGCACTTCTCAAAAATCTAACCAATCTAGCTGATAAGAAAGCATAATGGAATAGAAAGCAGGTGAAGACAAAGTACTGCTTCCCTTGAATTTATTGGAAAAGTAACAGCTAAGTCAATTCCAGCAACACTTAGAGGTCCACAGGAGAAGTGGCAAGAAAAAGATGACAAATTTACCAGTTTAAAGGAGGGATGAATAAATAAAATACTTCAGTAAAAAAAGTCGCATAACATCTTTAGGTTTGGTGTTTAGTTCTTGCTCTATCTCTGGGGAAAAAAACCTCAAATCAGCTGAAAACAGAACTCAAGGGAATCGAAAGCA
The DNA here is from genome assembly GCA_035584735.1 of Pseudotriccus pelzelni. Lineage (NCBI taxonomy): Eukaryota > Metazoa > Chordata > Aves > Passeriformes > Tyrannidae > Pseudotriccus > Pseudotriccus pelzelni. Next base: position 11,029,736 of record JAWMRA010000020.1, read on the forward strand.
CAAAAAAAATAGAGGAGCAGGAAGATATCAGTATGTGGAGAGGTGAGTTTGAACAGGAAACTACAAACAAAGCGCCGAGGACAGACAAAACCAAATAATGGCACAGCAAAATCTTGCAGTGCAAGAGCTACTGCACCCTATGAACAAGATGTTCTCTCCAAGGCCTTTGCCCCTCTCTGAGACCCCATGGCCAGAGCCTCTGCCTAGTGCAGCAAACCACCACAGCCTGCTCCGTAGGAAGGAGCCACTGGAACACCCATCCCTTCCCTCCCTGCACACAGAGCTTCCATCGTTTGCTCACAAAATGCACTCTAAGTGACGCCGGCTGTTAATGAAACACACGCTTCTTGGACTCGGAGTAATTCGTTCTGTTTGAAATGTCACCGCACACAGGCGGCTGCTGTTACACGTCCAGACACCACGGCGGAGCCAGGCAGGGCTCTATCCCCACCCCTCCAGTGGGGCTGCTGCTCTCGAGCTGCAAATATCCAACCTCATTCTGAGCACAGGAGACACCCACTAGATATGTGTCATCCCCTTCCTTAAGCAACTGGCCTGATGGGGCAACTGGGAGCCTCCATGCTCATAAAACATTTTCAGCTCAATTTTGAGCTGTATTTCTAGATGACCAAAAAGAGGGCACCCCTAAAACACAAGATCTGATGACACCACAGCTTAAGGAAAACAGTCAATGCACACAGAAGTGTGTCCTGTCATTCATTCACAAAGCAACTAAAATAAGAATTACAGTATTTAGCAGTGGCAGAAGCACTACGAGCCAGGCAGCAGCAGCAATGAGCTCTATTCACTGCTGCCCTTCATTATGTATCACTCGGAGAAATCCTGCTGTTTTCTCTGTTTGCAAGCAAGCCTCAAGCCTTTTCTCAGCAGCTGTCACTTGGTTCACAAAAAAAAGGCCTCTCAGCACCATGGCGATTAAATACCATTATAACTTTCCTCCTCCTGCATACTACAGTAGGCAATCAATATGGGCTTACATTTTATGAGACAAGGAGTTAACTTGTTCAATTACGGTGCAGACAGCTCTATTCTTTTGTAACAAGTAATCTGGGTAGGGAAATCGATACTGACAGGCCCGATGCACGCCAGCTAATTTCATATTATCCTCAGCCAATCGGGTACCTGCGAATAATAGAGTTGTTGTTACAGTTCATTATGGGGAGGTGGGATCAATATCGGTACAATAAGAGGATTGGCAATGCATCTGCTGCATAAGTAACCCTGAAGGGAAAGAAGGTCCCACCAGTGCAGCCAGCGTGCTCACATTTACATAGCCAGGGAAAACAAAAGTGCCAGAGAGGTCCCTGCTCCCTGACCTACAATTAAAGATGAAAATACCCCCGAATTGGAGCAGGATAAACAAACCTCCCTCGCCTACTGCCAGAATAAACCAGAGAGGGGGGGCAAAGTTGAAGAAAACGTTAATAGCAGATTAAAAGACATGCATGTGCTTCGTAAAATGAGATAACACATGCACGGCTAAATGAACCAGAAACAATCTATTATTTTTTGAAGCATTACATTAATATACAATGTATATTTGACAAAATACAAGGCAGAAAGGGAAAAAACATGCAGTCTTATTCTGATGAAGATTATATATATTTTATAGACATGATATTTCATGAAGCATGTTTTCTTTGATGGTGTAAAGTCCTACCTATGTTAACAGTTATTATGCAGGGTGTGCGAATGGGGCCCAAGAAAAATGAGAGATTCTGGTATTCAAATTGGGGATTAGAGAGAGAATTCTATAGTGTGTTTTTAAAACAGCTTGAGAAGTAACAATGTGCTTGCTATTTAGCTGCTTAAGAAATACAAATGGAATAAAAGTAATTTTTTAAATAAAAAAATCTTTTTTTAAAAAATGTGCTTTTTTTAAAAGACATGTTTCTTTAGGCAGCAAAAATTAATTTTTAACTGTCCTCACTCACAGAACAGATACCAGAAGTATTCTTGAAGGGAACACTTACACCTAACATTTTCATACAATTTTTTTGCCCTATCAGATACCAAATTAGAGACAACATAGATTTGATTTCAGAGGCAGTGAAAGCTCATAGTCTTAACTGACTTAGAGTAGAGCTACAGCTGTCCATTAAATCCTACCCTCAAAGCAATGGCAGAAGTTTGCATGGCTTGCCAGGGACAGATTCCTCCCCAAGCTGCCTAAAACCACAACCCAGTTCAGGAAACACTTTTCAAAACAGAAGCTTTATCACAGTGAAAAATAACACATACCAAATGAACAGGTACTGACTCCAATTTTAGAAGTGTGCTCTAAGGATCTAAATACATCATAATGTCACAATGTCCCCCAAAAGGAATGTAAAAATTGAGGGCATCTAGAACACAAAAATGTGTGCCAAGCACTTTCACCTGGACACTACTAAGTCATTTGTTCTTAATCATCCTTGTTTCTCTATTTAAGCTTCCCAGCTTTTACCTTCTACAACTCTAACAGTTACATACCTGGAACAGTTAAATTTTCTCACATTATTTTTGAGAGAACTGTCCTTTGTGCAGGACACACAGGTTGCCACCTCTCCAAGGTGAGCCTCTTGACAGCTCACAAGAAGCCAAATCTACAGGACTGAGAACTTAGAAATTAATTCTTATGTATTAATACATCCCTTCCATGTATTTTGATCCTTCCAAGTCCCCTCCATCTCAGGATATTTTATGATTTTTCTGCTTAAAAGTTCTCTTCTACCTGTTTTCAAATAGTAGTGTGAGCATGGAAGACAAATTCACCCCAAATTTTGGAAACATTGTAATCACAAGGTACTTGAATTTTTAAATGGACTGATCATGCTCTATATAAATGTGCATTTTCATCAGTTCACAGTTTCAACTTTGAGGAACAGTATCTCTACTTGAAAGCCAACACAGGTTGGTTTTTAAGACTATATACTCTTTTCTTACATATCTTACTCACGAACCCTTGAATTTTGCAACATTGGTAATACATAGAATTGACTTGCTATTTCAGATATTTTCACATATTCTATCAATTTGCATTCAGAGAAACTGATCTGAAGAATGCAACGTGACTTCCCTATGTGATCTGTCTTTCCAGAGAAAACAGCAAGAGCCTAATACTAAACAAAAGTGACCCACTCAGCTTGGAAGACACTACATACCTTGTGGTCTTTTGGGGAGATGTACTTTCATAAAGATTTGAATGGAGCAATTTGAGTGGCCTCAGGAAACTAAAGCTGAAGTCTGCCTTTGGTTCTCAAGTGTAAATAAATTCAGCGATTTCAACAATCTCTACTGGACATTTAACTGCATAAAACCCAAACACACCACTACAGAATTTGGTACCTTTCAAACTGACCATCTATTTTTACTCTTGAAAGGCTCATGGGCAGGGCTGTTTGCACACCAAAATTAGGCTGTGCTGGCAGGGCTGGGCAGATCAGCTTCTCAAGTCCTCATTTGGTGCTCTAATGCTGCTCATCAATTTTGGAAAATGAAAATATCCATCCGCTCATTCCTCCCCTCTGCTTATACTCCCTCCAAAGTCCTGGATGGGATATGAAAGTGTCATTAATACTGATGACCCTTTAAAGCCAGCCTTAAAAGGACAAGTATTTTGTTAACTCTGCAGTTCCTGTTAACACATTATAGCCTTTGGAATAGATTACTGTTAGCCTAATTTCATTCATTATTTATCCTCCGCATTTTTGAAGTCCATTAATTATTTTTCATCAAAATGTAAAACCAGGCATAATTGAAGGGGCAGGGGAGAGGATGAACATACTCCACACTCAGCTGTTACTGGCACAACTTCCCCAATAAACATGGGCTATAGGGAAGATTTTATGCATCCATCACCTACATGTGTCAAAGCCATCAAAATGGAATTGGAGAAGCCTCATTCTTAATAGAATTTGTATTGCTTGGAGAAATCAGCTCCTTTGTCTGTGCTGTGGGGACAAAACAGCTGCCACCAAACTTCATGTCTGCAAAATACCATGGTCTGAAAGATGGCTTAGAAGGAGGCTAAGGAAGGCTTCGGAAGAGCTAAGGAAAGAGTCCTCTACTGCGTGACACCTCCATCCACTGCTGACATCAAGCAATCATTATTTTATTTCCCTCATGCACCACAATACTGCACAGAATACAAAACAATATGTATGGAAATACACTCAAATATTTTAAAATTACATCTTGTTAACATGGAAAAATAGTATGGGGCAACAGGAGAAAGGAATTACGTACTCTCTAATGCTCAGCTATCTTAACCATTAAGCAAGGTACCCACATAGCAGAGAACGTGAAAGATTGATCAGCAGATTCTCATCTATCCTCATGCTCTCTAGAGTAAAAGTAAATCAATGCGTATTAGCTGGGAGCTACCAGCAGCAGCCAGACTCCAAGTCTCTCCAGGTGCACTAGCAGGCATAAGTAAGAAATATGTGCATTTCTCCATGTGGGATAAACGGTTCTAACTTACCCTCAGAGAGCCCTCCCATGTATCAGTGTTACTGTTCTCCTGATAGAGGCTCATTTCTTACAGCAGTGTCATAAATACAGGGTAACTTTTATATCACACCTCCCAGGCGACAATCCTTTCAAATTCTGGGTCACTAGAGCTCTTCAAGACCTAGTTAAATTAATAGAAGGGCGAAACACGTTTTGTTTCAAATCCTTAAAACCTGTGGATCTGGAATATTAGAAACGTGCTTCCCCCATCCTGTTGTCCTCTGGGTGTCTGAATCTTCAAATCATTTATCCACCAGAAACCGAGCAGCAAACAGTTCCCTTAGAACAGTTAATTTTTCTGAGACATCAAGACAGGACAGTATTGCAGGACAAGATTCATCTCCCACAACATACTGTGCAGTCACCCAAAATCCTACACTGTGGAAGAGAACGCAGGGCCTCAGGGCCGAGCACCTTGCAGACCAGCTCATTTGGCAACCACAGTTCCAGACAAGTCTGTGTGCATTCTGCTTATTTCTTGGTAAAATAAAGATGATAATTAGCTTCCTTTCATTTGATTCCCATAAAAATCAGCTTTACAATTGCTCCTACAAAGGCACCTGCTGTGATTCTTGCAACCAAAGCAACAATTGATGCATTTGTATAATGATGTGCCATATAAAACATTATAGTGAAGAGATAGCTTCCATACCTCCTGCTATGGGTACTGTGCATAACTATTTCTAACAGGCAGATATTCCATTTAACAGCTACTAAATCCTTGGATATATTTATTAAAAGGCACTGAGCAATTCATGTTTAATTACTTCATAAAAGAAACAGAAGTAGTAGTGGAGGAAGAGTTAAATACGGCACTAAAAGGAAGAAGCTACAACTAATCACAATTAAGAGGAAGTCCCAGGCTATTTAAATGCTACAATCCAATTATATCAGGTAAAATGAATTACTCCTTTAATGCTGACTTTATATGAAGATACCTTCTTATTGCTCTCATTAATAATCATCAGACATCATTTTAGTCCATATTGGCTGCAATAACATTTCTATTAGCATCACGGTGTAGCAGGGCTGACAATTAAAATAAAAAATAAATCAAGCCCAGAACTGAATAAATGTAATTATAGTTCAGAAAAGAGCTTTTATGACTATTTGATTAGTCAACTGAACAGTACTTATCTTTTAAATCTTAAACTTCAGTTAAACGAAATTTTAGACTTATTACAGTAGTCCCTGAAAAACTAAGATACAGGCAGCAGATGTTTTCAGGAGTTATTTCAATGCCTTAGAACCAATATGTATATGGTACTTGAGAAGCATCAACTAAAATCGACTTAATAAGGCTTCAAAACATCAGAATTGAAGGAGTTTAAGTGGGCATAAAAAAACCTCAACCAACCAACCCCCCTACCATGGGTTCAAGTGGCTGAATTTTTGGTTATAGGGGGCCATAGAAATAATTTCAGTTAGAAGCTGCACCCACACAATGCCACGCATACACAACCAAAACCCAAAAAAACAACTACTAAAGACATAAACAGGTCCCTTTTGGTTGTTCTCCACTGGACTCCACGCACCTTTTCACGTCTTGAACCCTTACCATGGAAAAATATCAAGTTATGTGCAACACAAGACAAAAACGTGCATCCTCAGCAATACCACCACAGTCCAGCCCAGTAAACTTCGGGCTCAGCAGATTTCCATGGGATCTAAACAGAGGGCACAGGATTGGACCCAACAGTTGTGGTACACAGTGACTCGTTCACAACAGGTACCAACATGTTCCATATAAATACCAACAGCACTTCAAAAAAGCCAGGACTGGCAGTTCCAGAAAGGTGAGAATTTACTTATGGGCAAAGAGCAAACAATTGTGGTGTCTTAGCTAGGGCAGCGTATGGAACGCTGCCAGCCACAGTCATCTCTAAAGGATGTGCAAACGTTTGGAAACTTATAAAACAAATATTTCATCAAATGTGCATCACTATCAAGTTTTCTCCAGGAACGTGCTGAGTTTTTACTTCCAGTCTTGAATGTTTGATGCTGAGAATGTGTAACTCATTTACACAACAAAACACATAGGACTATTTTCCTTTTTTCTAAAGGGAGCAGGGAGGGGAAGGTATTTTGATAAGAGCTCCTATATATTCAAGTTTTTCATCCTACACTGAAAAACTCATATTTTAAACTTCTAAACTTCAACAGTTTATATTAGGGATCTATTCCCCATGGCTGCAGAACACTGCAACTGTTATATTCTCATATTTTCATTTTTTATACCGAGACACCTGTGCTCAATCCATATTTGAAAGTAAAGTTCCACACTCCCCCCAGGGATAAAAATAACAAAAGTTTCAGTTGTACAAGCAATTATGATTTTGTTTTTCTGAAAATTTATCAGGCAACAAAAAATATCCCAAAACTAAACCACAAACGTTTTCAAGCATTTTCAGGAAACTAAAGTGCAATTGAGTAAAAGTAGATGGTACACTATCATCATAAAATTTTACCACTGAGAGACAGAAATTTGAGAGAAACTACTAAGAAGCCACATTGAAAAATCTGTCGGAGTTGGGGAACAATGAAAATTGGGCATCACAACTCCCCTTTTGACAGCTCTAGCAGCCCTCCTTCAGTCACGAGACCCAGCAACAAGAGGTACTCATTTATCATACAAGTTATCTCGTTAAAACAAAGCAATTTTATAATGAAAAATCAACTAGACGCAACCGAGTTTCAAAAGGATGACAGGTGTATCCGACCTAATAACTTTGGATTCACATCTGCCTCTGGACATGATTTCCTTTAAATTCAGGTGTTTTCAGATTAAAATTTCAAACTCACATTTCTGCCTTATATAAACCACTGTGAGTGACAGAGTACTGAACCTGGGGACTTTAAACACTCATGGGACAGACATGAACTGAAGCAGTTACACAGCCTTGGGTGGGACCCGCTGCTCTGGGGAACAAACTTCAAGATGTGCACCCAGCTACTGAGTGCTATCCAACACACTTACAGGACCTCTGCTCCAGAATTGCAGAGGCAGAGCTTCAAAATTCTTCTCAAGCACCAAAATATAACTTTGGACTTGATGAAACTCAATCAACTTAGCTCCCTTTTCCTGTCTTTGTGACTCAAGTGCTTATCGGTCCTGAAATTACCAAAATATTCCTTCACACGACGAGATGTCACCAGGCATTTCAACTGTTACTACCTAAATCTAATTTACAGTCTCTAAGAAGAGACCAAAGAAGACTGGACCATCCATGAGGCCCTTTCACATGTCTGTTCTACAACCACCCAACAGCAAATGCTGCTCTGCAGGGGGTTTTGCATCAAGTCTGAAATTAACATAACAACTTGCACTTTTTTTTAAGAAGAAAAATATCACTTTTAAACCTGCCTACCTCCAGCTCCTTAGCACTGCACCTTCTTTGTTTAAACAAAAAAAAAAAAAAAAAAAAAGGCCTTTTCAGTCACTCAAAATACATTTCAAACCCCCACAATATCCAGCCAGCCCATCCTCTCTCCCCCAGGTTACAGATTAGAAAAATCACTAATTGCCATTTCCCAAAAGCCAGGACTGAACAACCTGTTGGAAGTTTCAGTTTACAGCAGCTCAAGTTTTACTGAAAAGGTCTCAGTGCTTTCAGCAGCAGGGCTGCTACGGAATCCCAGCACTGCCCCCTTAACTCCCTTTGAAATTCCAGGGCACATCTATTTCCTCTTGCTCCATAGAACTGTTACATGGTACTGCTTTTGTTTTCAAAGCTCTGCCACCTTGGTTTCTAAAAAACTTCCCTGTTTCTTTTGGAAGTGCCCAAATTCCCATTAAAAGCCCCAATCCTTGTGTAATACAAACATGAATTCGAAATATCCCATACAGAAATTTCTGGACTACTCATGCATTGATTTAAAACATCTCCAGATAATTTGCTCTGTATTCTACTGTCCTCCAGTGTCTTTTAGGGGTAGGGAAAAAAAGGGGGGGGATTTAGTTTCAATATAGTGAATTCTTTAAATCCTTGTGGCTTTTGACTGTTGATTATTTTATAAAGCCACAGAGAGCAGTTTACAAGAAGCCAAATGGGTAATCATTATTCCCCATCAGCAATGAGCTGTGACTTGTGTAAATTGCATAATAAATTAGGTATTTTGAGATAAATGAATTTACAATAAACAATCAGAGGCTGAAAAGCCCTACTTCTTGTCTCCAAAGGCACAAGCTCTGGTTAAAATCAGCCACAGGTAGTTAAGTGATTATAAACTGTAAAAATAAATCAACCTGATATAATTGCTCCAAGGAAAAAATTACCAACATATTTAAAATTTCAGCAGTGCACCTTTTCCCATATCCATTTGGCATTATCTAATTACCTTCACATTTCATTTCCATCAGTGATATGACCTGTATTTTCCTTTTATAACTGTCAGGGAGGGGGTTGGAGGGTGGAGTGGAGGACCACAGTGATAAATCAACCTCACCATTAGGACCGAAATGGCTCATCGCTGCAGCTCTAAATCCAGGATTTATAAAGATGTCTAGGCCATATAGCACACTTGTGGACACCATAATAAATTCATGAGCACATTGCCAAGGCAAACCACTTCATTATGTGGCAGGCTGCTAGCCATTAATCTAGCAGAGAGAGATTCCTGGGAAACTGAGACTGCTTGGAAATTTATGCAGGCCTAAAGTTACCCATTTCATTATGGATTTAATCTGCTCTTTCTGCCAGAGTGCATGAAAGGTTTTTACAGTTTAGATCAAGTGCTTGTAACTCCCTATTTTATATTATTTCTTCAACAATAATGTCCTAATTTTCCTCTCAAAAACTATTCAAACTGAATGCCTTCACGCTTGCCTTCCTCTAATATTACACTAGATAAAATATTTATACAATCAATTGACAAAGAGCAATTTTTTTCCCTTAAATGTTCCATTAACATGTAAATTTTCATATGATCTTTATCTCATAGAAAAAATGTGCTTAGCAATGCCCACCTTCTTCCAGGCACTTAACCCTTTTGTTGGCTGTAAAGAATCCAGATCAAAACAGATTCAGTGGCCTCATTTCTAAAGCCCCTAAAAAGGTCTTGTATTTAAATTATTATTCATTGAGAGGAGATGTAGCTCCTAAAGTAATTTGCTTTGCTTTTTTGATGTCTCATTCTCTTCTTCTCATACACATGCACAAAGACACAGACATGCATTTTAGGTCCAATACCTGTGAATAAGGTGTTTCAAATTATTATTTTCAACTTTATTATAGAGTTTAATAAAATGTCCCTAATAACGCATAGTGTTCCAAATAATACTGTGACTCTGACATATGAAATTAGATTAATAAGACAAACTACAAAAATTAAACTTATTTATGTTGAACTGAATAATTGCAGGTTACTGTCTCCTCTAAATAAAGATTTCTTCCCAATCCAGGTAACCCTGTTAATTTATGGCCACTGTACTTACATTACTAAGGAATTTAAGGTGAAAATGCTTTCAAGTGTTTTGATTCTTATAACGACACATAATGGGAAGACCAAAACCAGAAATGAGAATAATAAATATTTGAGGGGGGGCAGGGAATCTTAACTATGTCATTTTCTTCTGTGCTCAATGTTCTTTACTGCTGTTATCTCACTAGAACTACCAATCAATGCTTTGCTGGAGATGGGACTAAAAGGTTACATTTGTGCATTAGATCTCAGTAAATGGCTGAAGTTAATTTTGATGGACAAGCGCTTCATATGGATGCCTTTGAAATCAGGATGACAAACACCCTCTTCATCATTGTTCTTACCAGTTCTGGTAACCTACTGCTTGAGCAAGCACAGAAGTTGTACTGGTTAATAAATCCATCACCAGCTGAGGACAAACCTAGAGCCATGATTTTAATAACACAGATTTATCTTTGACATCCATCTTAATATGGAGCAAGAAAACACACAAGAACAAGACTTGTATGTAATGTCTTGATTTGATTAAAACTCTTCATTTTTCTCTTGTCTTTAGGTGAGCAAAGTGGCAAATAGTCTTGTCCTCTTCAATAAAAATTTTACCCCTGCGAGGAGCATCTGAGCTGTCAGACAATTGCATCCCCAATACTGAACAGGTGTATTTTGGTGATAACTTGCTGCCTCATCTCTTGGAGGAGCCAATTTCATGAAAAAAGCTTCTACCCATGCTAAAGGATCTTGCTGGGATCTTTGGCATAAAACTTACACAAAAATGGTATGAGCCACTTATCTAAAAAAAAAAAAAAATCAAAAAACATTCAAAAAAGAAAACCAGAATCCAAAACAAAATCAAAGGCTGCCCTTCTCTCTAGTAAGTGAAGTCAATACTGCAGAATGCAGCCTGGATCCCTTTTTTTTTTTTTCATTTTATATGTAATAAAGGGAAACTACCTTTTATATAATTCATTGTTCTACTACCAACGAGAATACTGAACTCAGAAAGTGCACGATCTCCATATCACAGTGGGGAAAAAGATTCATGAGACAGAGATTCAAATTCAATAGTTCTTTACATCTCTCTGACTTGCAAAGACATCGCACTCTACCTGAGCTTTGTGTCTCATGCTAATCTCCGTTTTCCTTTTCCTATTATTTCCCCCAAAGTATTACCTACCTTGCTCTAACAATGGCGGAGACAACTTCAACATGGGGACCAACTCTGCTGAACTCTGAAGTGAAACACTTACGTGGAATTGAACTGCTCATGAAGACACTATAAATCAGCATTAGTCAGTCAATTATTACACTTAGAATTACCTAACAGGAACACACTATGGAAAGCTGATCAGAATGCAAGAAACAGGAACATGCAAGGGACTAAACAATGACTTTGAACATGTTCAGCAGAATTTCAGCTTTTTTCCAGCAGAAAGGCAATTTCTGCATCAAGTCAGGAGTTTGGCATGAAGCTATTTTTAATAATATTTTTAGTCTGTTTTTAGTGAAAAAAGTAAAGCATCTTATATATAGTTAGCTTTAATCTAAACCAAAAAACCTGAAGAATTGGCTGCACAGGCTGTAACTATGGTCTACTACATTCATAATCCCCACATCACTGCATTGGTGTTTTACAGACTGTTTCAGTTCGGATATGTTAGACCTCTGAGAACAGCCATGACTACCTCCAAACGTTACTAAACGTACCTTTGATACTGCTGACATATTTTGGGAATGAACAGTAATGACATCTTTCTAAGATAAGAAAATTACTTTTTGTTCTGTGGTCAGATCTTTCTCTGCCTGATCAATCTATTCTGTACCTTGAAAAGCAGTTCATATAAGCAACATCAAACCTGGAGGAAATGACTTCTCAGAACTTCACTGCCAGTGAAAACAAAGCTACAATAAACACGCATCTCAGACACACGCAGGAGAATTCCCTCCTGGAGACAACCACTTAGAAAACAAGAAGTTTGAAAAAGTTAAATTTAGTGCATCTAATGAGTACTGTGTAATTGGATGAAGTAGTTCTTCACAAATGGATCCTAAAATGGAAGAAAAAGGTTCTCAAAGTATGAAGGAAAATACTTTACTTCTTCAAGAAAAGAAAACAAAAAAAATTAGAAATAATCTTGAAGCAAATAGATTAAAAAAATATTTAAAAAAATTAAAATCACACTTTGCTTAGAAGTCAGTTAAGATTATATGTGGCTTCATTAAACACCCACATCTTTCATCACTTTTTAAGTGTTCTCTCTTTTTAGAATTTTTTAAATACTATATATTTAAATATTTTTAGCATATTTTTAAAATATGCCTTATCTTTTTTATCTTGCTCTTTTTCTGGTGGTGGGGTGGGGTTTTTTTTGTTTTTTGTTTGTTTGTTTTGTTTTCAAATTGCATTTCCTTTATCAAAGCTGGCACTAAGACTCAGACTCTAAACCACTTTGAGGGCCTTGACCCAAGATCCAACCCAAACCCAGGAGTCTCCCATTTAATTTCAGTACAGTTCGAATGTTTCTCTGAAACACCCACAGGAGCCAACAAGTCCTCACACCTCTCTGTGTTCTGGTGAGGTTTTACAGTCACAGATGCTCAGATCCCACCAGAACACTGATCTGCCTTTACAGCCATGACCCACTAAATTTACCCTGTTTTGGGACTGGTCATGCAAAGCAGCAAACATTTTATATGTTCTCAGAAACCTCAAGCCCATGTTAAGCAGAAAGTCTTCCTTACAACACTTGTAACGCTTGTCTTCAGCACTTTTATGGCTCTGGGGCTTAGCTACTACAACAAAGCCCGGTAACACCGTGTTCTTCCTGGGATACTCTAAGCAAACAAGCAGCTGATTCTCCACACTCTCCTTTTCAAGACTTTGTATGTATCTGGCTATGCAATAAAAATAAATTTCCACCAGCAAGTTGAACAAAATCCAAGGTTTTTAGGTAAATTCCATCAATTTAGGCCAATGAAAATACGGGAAATATAATACAGTTTAACAGTGCAAAACCACGTAAAACCTACAAAGTGTTTCTGGAGGCAGTGATCCATGCCAAAATGCCAAAAATAATATGTCAAATAATATACAAACAATTTTTTTACCTAGACAACACATCTCACACTTGTATATCTTAACTGGTATCACCAGCACTGCTTATTCCATGTGCAAAGGAGATTAGTTGGATGCTCGAATGTATGATACATCAACAGTGAATTCCATCTGAGTACAGTGAAGTGCCTGGCAAAAGAATATGCTTTAACACAGCCAACTCAAAAAAATTCATGGGCCCAGGTAACCAAGGTCCTCACTGACTCTTCAGCCTTACAACCTGAGGAACATGCCTGCCACAATCAGACTGTTGAAACTGTACGGAGACCAATTAAACAGGGGGACAAGACCTGAGCACTCTTCCAAGTCCCCAGAAACTCAGTGGGCTTAAGTAAAGGGACGGTCCAATTATTTTAACCTGGTTTTGTGCCTGCCTCGTTCCTGGCTTGTACCACATGCCTAGACAGACTGTGCCGGGCAGTAAGTGGGTGGCTGGAATAGAAGAGCAACCTTGGTGGGAGGTGTTCTTCATGCCCCTGAACAGGGGTGTGTTTTTTCAACCAATGCATTATGAAGGGAGGTTGACAAACATGTCTGACAGTCTGAGGTGTGCTGAACCACAAGCCCAGCAGTTTTGAGAGTTGTGGGTCTTGGCTGAGACCTCAGCAGAGCTGCATGCTGAAATATATGTAGCACCTGCATGCAAAACACAAGTTCAGTTGATACTGATTGGTACCATTAACTCCTTTGTTAAATATTGAATTCCAATAAGAACTGCGGCCAAAAGAATTGCAAAAAAACCCACAGGCTTTTAAAAGAAATAAGCAAAGTCAACTTAAAGTATTTTTCTGACAGCAGCACCTTAATTGCAATTATCCCATCTAAATGGCAATTATCCCATCCAGACAGCCAAAAAGCTGTTTATAGAGATTTACTACACAAGAAGTGATAAAGTTTCCCTTTCCAGAAGCCCTATCGTCTGGCAAGAAGCAACTGAGCAGCCTGACAAAGAAGGTACCTCAGGCACTGCCAGCTTAGCCTGTGCTAACTTAGGTGGGAAAAAGAAAAAAAAGAGCAGAAGATCAGAGCTCCAAGGTGAAAGCTGCCAACACTTTCTTACCGGGGGGTAGAAAACCATACGAGTTTAAATACTTCATGCTCAATGAGAGCTATGCCTCTAAACTGTTGGCACCACTGGTCCTTCAGGTTGCTGAAGTTAAACTACATTGGCATTGCCAGAAAGCAGCAGCAGCGCTTGCCAACCAGTCAGTCCCTGAGTAGGCTGCTGAGATCCGGCACACACAGACACCACCACAGGCACGAGCTGCTGAACGAATGCGACACTACAAAGAGGGGGTAATAAAGCCATGAAGAATAATTTCTCCTGTAATTTTAGTCCTGCAAAATAAGAAACCACTGAGCATATGAAATGTATGTACATAGTGTGATTGAATAGCGTTACTGAGCTACAAAGTTTTTGTGCCGAAGGGATTTGAAATTTGCCCCAGATTCTGGGCTGGTACAAAACAACCCGACCCCACAATTGCACATCCTACTGGACATTGGGCCCCTCACACTTGATTCGGGATGGTTACTGTATTGTCATCTGCTTTCTCTTGTCTACATTAATATTAAAGATAAATATTTTCTCAAAAAGATCTTTTAAAAATTTAAAAAAAAAATCATTTTAAGGTCAGAATTTAGCGTTTAAATATCTTCAGGTGTTTCCCATCTCAGTCAGAGTCATAGACTCAAACAACAAAAGCTGAGAAAGAAACACACCAAATGGATTCCTTCCCTGACTTTACACTACCTCCTATGTTTGTTATTGGAAAGGTAAACACCAATGCAACAGAGAAGTTAATTAAAACATTAAGGTTCATAAATGTAAGATTATGCACTTCTGATCACGCATTTTGATTTTAAAGACTCGACATTTACAAACCTGCTCTGAATACTCCCATATTTTGCTTTCAATGCAGAAGCTCATTACAGAGCTGAACTTTTCCAGCAGAGGAAATAAAAGACAACACCATACTCAACTGAAGATCTGAATATCGAGGGCTAGTTTCCTAACAGACCTGCACTGCCTGGAAACACAACCCAACATTTATTCATGTTGCAGTAAGGGCAGGATCCTGGAATAACAAAGACATTAACCCTGGAATAATCCTACATGAACTCCATAGGGGAAGGGACGATAAAGACATAAAATAATTACTGGGTTCATCAGAATAAAAATATATGCAGAGACAAACTAAGTTCTATGAACTGAGGAAACAAAGACTATTTATACTTTAACATATTTATAGTATTAATTATACAAAATGTATTTCTTTTTTTTAAAATCTAAGATTTAAAAGAGTTTTCTGTCCCGCTATAGAGACTTATTTTACATCTTATCTAGGAGGCAGTAAGGCTACCATATGTACTCGTGTACCACGTTACATCACAGACACAGCTGACAAGGGGAATCTTACTTACTGGAGCACCAGTGGGAATCTTTATTAGCCACAGCATAAAACTATTAGCTCTATTCAGATACATCCTTGCAATATGCTAGAAAATTTTTCCAGAAAGTACAGAGGTCCAAGCCTTCACCATACACCCTTTTTGGTGCAGAAAGGGGTTTGAATTCATCCTGGTACCGCTTTTCTAACAGAGGCCCTGAAAGAGCCTTCCCCTAAATCATGCCAGGATTCACCAGGCTACAAACAGTAGTGACTGTTTTTCACATCAAAGAAATCAAACCATCATTATAAGCACCAATCTTTGGATTTTATCAATTGTTACTAAATCCCATTCTGCCTGACAAGGAACCAGACCAACACACCCTCCAACCCCCAGATCTTCCTCTGCCCCCAACCCCTTCCCAATCTCCACTGGCTTTTCCTGAGTTCTCCACTCTCTGCTTGAACTTGAGAGCCAAGGATGGTGTAACGGCTGCATTTTCTTTTCCAAGGCTGTGGTGCCAGGAACTAACGATATGTGAAATGTTCCATCCCTGCAGGTTTTCCTGCTCAAACATTTTCTAAATAAATAAATAATTAAAAACAACAGCGTGTGCCACATTCCAGCCCTGAATTCCCGGAGCAGCTCAGGTCCTTAAACTGAATAATTTGCCTCAGCTTGCGTATTGCAAAACCCATTCAGCAAAAGATTATGGGCCTTTAAGTGCCATCCAGGCCTGAAATATGACTCTAGGGCTTTAGGATGTCAGAACTGAGAATTGCTAGTGAATATTCTGTTCTGGCAACACTAAAACTACAGTTATTTAGCAATATGGGAGCAGGGGAGAGAAAGAATCTGACAGAAAGGAAAGACTATAACTTTTAGCAGAAACAGAGGTACAGTTTTCATATGTGGCCGCATGAATTCTTTATGGAATAAAATGCATTTGTGAATCAAAAAGCGGATGCAGATTTATATTCCCACTTAAATCTGCCAAAAGCCAGTAAATGAATCCTGAGAGCTCATTTTAGTTCAGGAAACAATTTATGAGGACACGTAGGTGGGTGCAGGTACTCCACATGAACAGTCTCAAGGGGAATTAGCAGCTGCTTCTGCTCTTCGTAACAAAGACTAAATAGACTAAACTGAAAATTAGCAACACCTCATTAAATGTAAAACAATCCACATATAAAGCAGCTAGGACTCAATCCTTAAAAAATTCAGAAGATGCAGTGTAACATTAAAGCCAAAGGAGCTTTTGTCATCTCATCACAAATTATTTAGACTTAGTTTGTGGCATCAAGCCAAAGCTCAGAGGTGGAGAAGTTGTGAGCCACTTTGCCTGGTAAAAGTTGCCTTCTGACCTCAAGTTCTTTAACCCTCTTCAGCACTTCAAAACCTCCATCTCACATCCACAAGACCCCACCTCCCTTCCAGGTACAAGTTTACCTCTGTACTGAGGAGACCTGTCCTGTGGACTGTGTCCAGCCAGTGCTTAGGGATTATTAATAATTACAGCTATTTCCAAGAAAGCCTGGATGCTCTTGGGAAAGGTTGGCAATGCCTTTGAGGCTCCTTCTGTAAACTCTCCTCACTGGAGCTCAACTCAGGCCCTATAAACGCATGTAGTTCCTAACACAAACCAGTTGCATGTAAAATAAAACTTGGTACTAAGAAGTCTGTGAGTGTCTGCAGCTTCTGCTCTTCTAGTGCCACCTCACCTTCTCTCCTGTTTCCTACACACTAAGATGGGCACAATTACAGACAAGCCACGTGGTCTCACATGACTATTTGCTCAGGTGAAGAGCCACGCAGCACTAGCACATGTGCAGCGTGAATGGGATGGAGTCTGAACTTCTTGAGTTCTCTCCCATTACTTTTCAGATCATAGAAAGATTTGGGTCGGAAAGGACATTTAAAAGTCACCCAGTCCAACCCCCCTGCAATGAGAGCAGGGACATCTTCAACTACATCAAGTTACTCAGAGCCCCATCCAGCCTGACCACGAACATTTCCAGGGATGGGGAATCCACCACCTGGGCAAGTTAGCCAGTTTCACTATCCTCTTTCTAAAAATTTTCTTCCTCATATCTAATCTGAAAAACACTCTTTTAGTTTAAGACTTTTATCACCTGTCCTGTCATAACCATGTTAACCTGTCACACAAGCCATGGTAAAAAGTCTATCTCCATCTTGCTCATAACTCCCTTTCATGAATATTTCCCTCATTTTACCTTTAAAGTATTTTAAGCACCAAATTAAAGTTTCCATAACAGAGTGGGCAGTTTTCATTGCCTCCATTGTGGAGACTCCAATCTAATGGATAACTGTGTGTCTGACTTCCAGAAACCTTTAAACACGTACTTCTGCCATCAGACCCTTCAGAGCTGTCTCGGTTTGGGCATGTGAACTTCAAGACTTAGATTACTGTGAGGTTTGAAACTCCAGAAGCCCTCAAGCTGGTGTTTGTTTGTTTTGTGTTCAAGTCACAGTGGTTTCATCACACAGGAGATTAAGTGCTGATCACCCAGTTCAGAGTTACATATGACAACCAGGACTATATATTTGTCTTACAAAACACCAACCCTTCTCAAACACTTGGCACGGCAGAGCTTACTCTCCAGTCTGATAGAGCTCTGCCAATAAATTGCTTGCTAACACCAAGCTCTGATCTCTGGTGGGTGCCTGAGGAAGGCTGATGCCAGGTCAGTCATCTTTGGTACTGTGCCATTTAGGTTTTCCTTGGAAAACCAATATCCAATCTCTCTGCTTCCCTTTGGATGGGAATTATAACACTAAATGGAACTTGACTAACTCACAATTAAGAGACTTAGTCAGAAAATACTGAAATACATACAACTATCAAGAAAAGCTATAAACAGAGAATACATTAGGGTTTACATCTAATATTAAATTAATCTTCATAAGTAAAAAAACTGGTAACTCTTGATTTTATATACTTATAAATAAGGCAGTAATTAAATTGGTTCCGTTCTGACTGCATATTAAACTAAATGAGTAAAGAAAAATCTTTCACTTAATTTTTCTGCATTACTGTTATTTGGAGTTTTCTTTCAAGTCCCTACAACAGGTTTTTGAGAAGATTGGGGTTTTGACATTATTTCCTGACACTGACACATCAAAGAAGTTAATAACCTATAAGAGGCATCAAGGGGAAGGTGCAACTTACAACCTGTGAGTCATTAGCAGCACCCTGAGGTGACAGCAAAAGCTAAAACAGTGTCAGCTCTCTTCTGGAGCAGACCCAGGATACTCGAGTAAAACGTCCTGGTGTAAGACAGACTATGAATTGCCTACTAATGACCCAAAGAGAGCTGTGGACTCACATCGGGGCAGAAGGGAAGTTTCACTCTAGCCCAAATACATCTCCATTACACAAATTCTCCATTAACAGCATGCACCTAAACAGACACAATCAGAATTAAGGGGTAACCTTAAGCCATCCCTTACATAAAACACAGGTAAAATTTTCCTTCCATTGTATTTTACCAGCAAATATTTCAGTTTAAAGAAACAGTGATAGATTTGAGTTTCCAAATATTTAGAGATATAACTTTACTGAGCCCTGTGGTTAATGTTACTGAAGTCACCTATTGTATGATAATACACCCAGCTGCTGGAGCGTGTGCAGGATGAGACACTTCACTCATTACATTCACAAACAGCAAGGCCAGCAGGGACCATTACAGTCTGGGCTGACCTCCTGCATAAAACAGGCCATCAAATTCCAAATGGAATATAATTAGAGTTCTCAGGTCTAACTGATAACAGCAGCAAATGCCCCATGGAGACTTTAAAAATGTGTCAGGCAAATTTACACATTGAAGGTATGCTTTGATGTATGTCACTGAAACATCACCAGTACTAAGCTCATTCATGCCCAGAAGATCCTGGCATTTTTTTTATTATTTTTAAAAAGCTGTTCCTGACAATCTTCCTGCTTCAGGGAAAGCTGCAAGGACTCTTTATTGCTCTTGTCTTTTCTTAATATTTTTTAAGCCCCTCTCCGGGCAATAGTCTAAGATATTTCTCTGGTTTTGTTATTTACTTGCCTGAAATGACTGTGAATATGGTGCCTCAGGGTTCTGCAGGCTCTCCAAGGACAGAAACTGACACAGCAATTTTATTTTTTAACCCTCACCAATATCAATAGCCTCAATCATGTTGGTTTTTCTCTCCTTTTTAATTACTTTTAGCTAAGTGGGCTTGAAAAAAAGCCCTTCAATTAACCCTTATAAAGATACTTCAATTTTTATTAGTATTTAAACCATTGAATCACTTATGCCATCACCCAAATTGGCTGTGCTACATTTTTCTCCCCAGTGGAAAAATTATTCCTCGATAATCATTAGTGTCGTCAAATTACAATTCCATGGAGAGTCAGATCATATGAATATGCCAATGAACATATAATACTGAAAGATGAATGGCAAGTTGCCCTGGACTTCCTGGGGTTTGAGTTTCTTATCTGTTTTGGTACATTTGTCTGCTTTAAGGCTTTTGCTAATATTTTGTGGCTATTCACAGGAAGGTTGAAACTTCTTTCAGGAATTAACAACAGGGAAAAAGACATCTCACTCTTTTGGTACAAGCTTGTTCTTCCCCAGTGATACGACTGAAGCGCAACTGTGAGTAACAGCAATCTTCAGCCATTTACCAGCAGGGGCCAAACCACAGCCTGAGCTCAGCCTAAACCCATATCCTGCCTCAGTGAACGGGTACTGAAAAGCGTTTTCCAGTGTAAATATAAGTTTGTACGATCCTGAGCAGTAACTGTGATATTTAGGTAAGTAATTTATGCAATAGCATCGTCAGACATGACACACATGATATTTCCCCTGTGGAGGCATTGATGCTTTGGGCAAGAATGTGGAAACTGGTATGGAGAGTTGAAAGCAGCAAAGCCATGTGAATTATATTAGTTCCCAGCCATTAAATATTCATGAACATCGTATGATATTCATTAATTTGGCACAGATCAAGCTACCCTGACTGACCAGCTTCAGACTTCTAGCCAAACAATTCTTACAGTTAAACATTTTCCTAAATGTGACATGATTTATTTAAAGAGATGTTTTCAAAATTATACAGTTACTGAGACTTTATGTATCACATTTCAGCTTAAAAACTCGGTGTCTTCCCTTCCCCCCTCCAGGTCTGCCCTGGTTATGAACTCTAGGTGCCGTGGTTTATGGTGGCACTGCTGGGACACAGCTTCAATCAGGCTACAGCGGTGCTGTCAGGTGCTGCAGCCAATTACCTAAAATGTAAATGTTTTAAGAAAGGCAGCACCTTTTGTCAGGACCAAAATGATTTCCAGCCTTCAGTTCATAGTTTCAGAACCAGAAGCGCATAACTCAAAAACATTAAACATACAGTAAAAACATCACATGTTGATTTACACATGCATATTGACTAATGCTATCAGTGGAGTATTTACCTTAATCAATATTAAAAGATGCTACTAGTGATTTAAATGTTGAGTTATCTCAAAGCAGTCAATAAATGTTTGCATTCATAAGCATATGATTATCTGTTAGCTGTTCATTTCCCCTGCACGGTGAATGAATGTGGTAGGAACATTTTGCTGCCAAACATCTTACTACCTCCGTTTATATTCAAGAGCCTATTTCTCAAAGTAATGCCAAAATATTTTTATAATCCACGTGTATAATCACCTGTACAAGTCCTACATATGAAAAGCCTTTTGGGAGTTATCGCTACGGGATAGACCTGGGTATTTGGTGCTAATAATGAAGAAACACAGAAATTGCAACAAGTTGTATCTAAGCAAAATTCCTTTCCTGACATGCAGTGAGTGGGGATTTCTGTCACAGGCTAACTCATCCCATCTCCAAAACCACTGCAATAAGCTGCAACTCCGAAGTTGCAGTAATTAATTTCAAGCTCACCTTTTCCTTCCTTTCACGACAGACTTCCCATAATTCGCTCTTTCATTCAACTTCAGTTCACTATTATTACACTGTATTCCTATTTCTGTTATGTTCTTTTCCCTTTCATCAGAAGTCTTACCTGAGCTACCAGGCACCATATTATTTGCACATTTTGCAAGAGAAGGAGCAGATTTATGTTTATGTGGGCTGTGCCATCTAGTCAGCAAAAGTAACTTTTAATTCTTAATCCAAACACCGCTTGCATTTTGCGGCCTCAGTTGCTGCACTGGACTATGAAAGTTACAGAGAGACTGTTTCACCTGCAGTAATTTACCAGGCAAATTACATTGCTGTTGTTTTCTACTTATTATTTAGTGCCTCATAGATAAGTTACAGTATTTCTAGAGAAAAGTATCTGCTTACTTTATGCATCTTCATATACTCAAATGCAACCACAGCCTAAAGGCAAACAATTCCAAACTGAACAAAGTCACTTCACTGTTCTAATAAAATTATTTGTATTGTTGCAGACTTGGCCAAAGCTTTGATTTGATGTGGCCTGAGGAGCTGCATTACACACATCCCCATGGCTAACAGATGTAGCTTATACGGTCAGTTCGTAACAGCACAGTGGACCTACCATGGGAACTGACCTATTTTAGAATGATTGACAAAAAAAACTCAGCCTTGCTGGCTATAATGCTCAATACCTTGCTTTTATCAGATCCCAGGTTCTCAACCTGACCATGAACATTGTCCCAGGTGCTACCAGGAAAATTGCTTTATCAATATTCAAGAAAAACCCCAAGGAATGCTTAATGTTCCAATGTAATGCTCAAGATGCCATCTTGAAATTACAGTCTCTCCTAGAGCTTTAACCGGACAAGGAATCACTGCCTCTCAAAGCGTTCACTCCATGAACGCGATCTGGGAGTTTTCTGACTAGACTCAGCCAGAAACTGAAGCTTAAACAAACTCTCTAGGATCATAAATTCTTTTCTTTTTTGAAGGCTTAGACATTGTGTGCATTAAAGTGACAAGATATCACATTTCTTATAATACATTGCCACACTGCGATCCTTGCGTGAGCTCACTTTGAAGCCGTGGGAATCACACGATTTGAATACACATTTTGTTTGTGGAGTTTTTTGCTTTGGTTTTTGTTCCTGTTGTTTCTGACAGGCAAGAGACCATTCTCATATGCTATCAAGTCTTAAACTGCACAGGCATCTGCTTCCTTTTCAAACTTTCTCTCCTGGTCAACTTTTTCATCTAAAAGATGCATTTTCTGTCACCTCAAAACTGGTTCTTTTTCTCAGCCTCCCTTCCCTGCTCCAGATCAGGGCTGCCTCAGCTGCAGCAGGAGGGGGCTGAGCACCAGACAGCACAGGACCACGTGCATAAAGCTCTTCTGTAACTGAAACTCCTGGAAGCAGCAAGGACACCAACATGAGCAGTGGTTTGGGGAACTGCCCCTTCAACTTTTTCTTAATCTACTTTAACAAACCTCCTTGTTTCCCCTTGATTTAAGGGGCTGTTACACACAGTAGCTTCTCAGACACATTAGCCTGCAAATGAGGGTAGAGAGGATTGATAAATCACAAAAAATGAATTTAACGAGGGATAATTCACATAGGCAAGGGAAGCACATTCCTTGTGTGTCCTGAGGAGAACACAAAGGGAATGCTTCATAAATCTTTAGAACACTTATGAATAAGGTTCTAACTTCAACAGATTTTACAACTCTAAAATGAAAAATATTTATACATAATAGAATTAACTCTGGTAAAAGTAAGATTTACTTATTCATAAATTAGAATATCATTCCACTTCACATCACATTACTTGCAAATAAAAACAATTTCCTGCTTAACTACTGCGTTGCAGCAGTGACTGAAAATATTGTGCATTTATTACAGACAAGCTGTGTATATTATAGAGCATAGGCAGCAACACAAATATTCTAGCCCAAACCTTGGCAAGACCCTCAGCTTAGCTTTGGTAGAGAAAATTGTATTTTTGCAATCTTTAATAAGTAAACTTCACTCAGATCTCCTTGCCAGAGACTTGTCGCTTCAAAATCTTTGGATCTTTCCTCACTTTTGAGCTAAAAAGCAGAAAAATCATCCAGATTTAACAAAGCACAAACCAAGAAAAACTAAATTACAGTTTAATTGGGTGCCTAGGTTAGATACTTGGCAACGCATTGACAAATCTAAGGTCTGAATCTTCAACATCTATACACATCATGAAATCATTCTGCCAGTGGTATGGAGTGAAAAGTGGCTATAAAATGGTCCCCATATCGCAAAGGTAATAGCTCACAGCACAGCAGGTACTAAATCCAGTATTAACTACTTACTGCACAGTGGGGAATGGGCTAAAAATACCTTTTAAAGAGGAACAGCAAGTTCCAATGCCCTTATTGAGGCTTGACCAAAATCAAGATTTAGAAGACAACCGGGAAGGAATGGGGGCAAGGAATTGAGCTTACTCTGATCATAAAGATCAACCCCAAAAATAATTTTGAGGGAGGAAACCCAAAGCAATTTTCCAGGTGACTGGGAAAAGCACCTCTTCCCATTCAGCATAGAGAGAGGCTTCTTCTGCAGTGCAGGCACATAAACTAGGCAGAGGGTTGTACTCTCAAACATCCCTTCAGGTACCACTCCTATAGGCATTAGTAGCACATGTATGTACAGGGATACTCCCTCCTTTATTTGGAACCTGGCCCCACACAAACTCAGCCACATGCTTGTGATTAGACATTAAAAATAATCCTTTCTGACCCCAGTGAAGCTACTCCATGTGTGAATCTTTGGGGCTAGGCTGTAATCTGTTCCTGGCTTGCTCAGTCTCATTCCAGGAGATGTGGGAGTGGGAACTGGAAGACTTGGAAAGGGCAATTACAATACTCAATAGTCAGAAGGTCTTCTCTGTTGTTTTCAGTTGCCATAATTACTGCGGAAACATCTTGGGTAAATAAGAGTCAGATTCACAGCAACTGGCTTTCGCATGCAATGAGGTCATGAAGCCCACGGCATGTTCTAGAGCCACTGCATGTGGCTGCAGCTGCTCATACTCTCTTCTATTTCTGCCCCAAGTCAAAGTAAAGCAACATTTGGCCCAGACATCAGGTAGGGCCTCAAATTAGAGGAGATGGATTTGTTCTCTAGACAGAAGACTCCTTAATACAAAATAATATATGTGCACCCATTTATAACAGGTGTTTAATCTGTGACAGCTTTTCAGGCCAGTGGAAATTCTATAGCTTTCCTTCTTCCTTGTCACTGTCATAATATTTTTAAACGTTGTTTTTCTTTCCCCCATTAAGAGGAAAACATTTCTTAGAAGCAGTAGTGGGCTGCTAGGGCTATAAAACAAGTTTGCACAGACCTGTAACATGTTGAGCCACAAGACATGACAGAGTGTGTTTTATGGGGCAATTAATACTTGCCTTGGGAACACTGTGAGGTATGAAGCCCTGTCAAACACACCCTGGTATATCCAAATGCAAGTTGTAAAGCTGCATTTTGCTTCTTGAAAAATAATTGTGGAATTAGCTTGTTGATTTTTAACTTGCCCCAGTCAAACAATGGAATCTTTCCTCCATACTTGGAGCAGAACAACAGCAAGAAGGAGCACTAACAGCAGAAGATACCAATTTCTAACCTATGTTTACGTTCATGGTCTTGATTTTGGGGGTTAACATTGTTGTGTTTGCCAGTACAACCTCACTTCCCTAACCCCTACTGTTGTGGGTCTTATTCCACAGTTTTTTCTGGGTTCTTACAGATATTTCTCAGAGCATTTCCTACGTGCATCCCAGTGCCAGCATTTATACAAGTGCAGGGCACAGGGTCATCACATTACCTGCAGTAGTTACAACCCTGTTAAAATAGCTGGCCACAGTGTACATTCATATTTTATAGTCCTGACTTGAACACTGGCTTTAGCTGTTCCTAGGTTTAGGGTTTGGAATAGGCAGTTGCAGTTTGGCTGGGGGTAATCCTAGAGAGCCTCCCTTCTCTCTGTGAAAGGGAGCCAGGCTGTCAGGTTTATAAAGCACTTGGAGTCACGGTGTGCACAGGCACAGCCGAATTTCTACAACTGCTTCAAGTTTCCAGCAATGGTCTGGAATGGAATGCAGAAGATTATATAATTCATCTACAGTAATGGAACTGTTTGTGGCAGACTGGGGCCCAAAACTAGGCTGGAAATACCAGTTACCTGCTTGAGCCCCAAACTCCTCTGTTTTGAGATGAAGGTCAGCACTTCTCACCAAGGAGGTCCCAGATCTGCTCCTGTGACAGGCACAGAAGGACTGCTCTGGGCTTTAACAAGAGAGACTCTACAGGTAGTAGCAACCTTACGAAGACAAAGCAAGTTTCCAGATAGAGATATTTGTCTCCATTAATCTGGCACCACTGCTTGCTAATCAGTCATATTAAATA
This sequence comes from Pseudotriccus pelzelni, assembly GCA_035584735.1. NCBI lineage: Eukaryota > Metazoa > Chordata > Aves > Passeriformes > Tyrannidae > Pseudotriccus > Pseudotriccus pelzelni. The sequence goes on from JAWMRA010000020.1 coordinate 11,055,541, forward strand.
GATATCAAGGAATATCAATTTCTTTGATTTTTTGGATCCAATTAAAACATAAGATGTAGGCATAACAATATCAGTACTTTTCCATAATAAGTCAGCATCTACATTCCTCCTGCATCCCATTAGACATCTTCACATGTACTAGAGATGACGCACTGTGTAGTAAGGAGGTCAAAAACCTAAAGAAAACTATCCAAGAATATTGGAAACACTAGTGGCATTTGACATAATTTAATGCACTAAAGAACTGGGGAACAGGAAAAGGTTGATGTAGTAATAACATTAACAGGAACTATAGTCCATGCAAGCCAGTGCTAAATAAAGTGCCAATCAATAGCTCTTTTATTAGTAGGTACAATCAATGTACAGCAGGCAGGCCTGGCCAATTAAGCTTATCGACTGACCAAAGAGTAGCAGGAAGCATTCTTTCCTCAGTTTTGTTTTCCTTTCTGTAAGTGCGAAATGAGCTCCAGTTTTATCACTGGATTCCCACCACGGCATCTCCAGGAGTTCCTGTAGAGTGGAAACGCTGACAAAAAGCAGGCTTGAGCTATCTTGGTATCCTTTAACCCAGGGTCAGCCACAAGAGCCAATATATTCAAGGGTCACTTACAAAGTAACTTTTTTTTCTAGCGACTGTATGAAGTTAAGATGTTGTTCTTGTAGACGAAGGGGAGAGAACTGTTAAAGGAAGAAAGCACAGTCCCTTAGCAATGCTTAACCATTAACAGTCCTGTAAAACCCTAGGAAATTAAGCCTGTTTGTTACTAATTCTCACATGCACTGCCTGAAATTAGTGAAACCTCCCCGTGTGGAGCAACTCCTGTATCTTTCTTAGAGGTAAAAAAAAAAAAAAGCCAGAACTACAGCTACAGTAAAAATTAGACAGAATTTAAAGTCTCACATTTTAACGGCTGCTGAAAATAACAGGAGCTTTAATATTCAACTGTGACTAACCATGCAGATGCAAATAGGCTATTTGCCCACAACACCACTCTCCCTTGCCGTTCTGATCCCCCCCTTCCCTCGTTATCTCTTTCAAAAGGAAAAAGTTAGAAACCAGATAAGATGCAGGTTCTCAGCATGATCAAATAAACACTATGTGGTGGTCACAGGGAAAGAAAACACATTGTAATCTTCACCATTCATTCCTACATTTTACAAAGAATCACATACAAAATTAGCAGCCCAGCTGCCGATTTCCCATTGATGTCAGTCAGAGGGGATTTCTGTGGCCTGGCTTCTCAGCAGGCAGAGTGCTGCATCCACCCCTGCAGTCAGTTAGGATACATCTATCTACACCTTTACTTACTGTTGGAATTCAGTGAATACAGCATAGTTCACCAGGTTTATATCCCTTAGGGTCTGGCACATTTAGGGCTTCACAGGTATTTGACACTTCAAAACAGTCAGGGGAAAAGGGGGGAAGACTCCCAGCATGTTTGACTACAGGCACTACAGGACAGACCAGTTTTCAGCTTCCTGTCAGACAGTTCCCCAGCTGTATCCAATTCAGAAAAATATTTTAGTAATCAGCAGAAGACACCTTTAAATATTTTAGTAATCAGCAGAAGACACCTTTAGCATCAGTCACACACTACATTGCTAAAGCTACGGGCGAGTATCTCACTTCTTATATTTATGTTGTTTACCATTTCCTTTTGCTTACATATGAAAACTTAACCTAGAAGATTAGAAAGAGCAAATCAAATAAACTCTGCATCCTATCTGAATGTCACAAGATTCAATCTTTCCTGCTGCAACTCAAAACAGCTCTGACTGTACGGACTGCAACTCCACTGTGTGTTCCTGATCCTACTTCTAGCACCATGGCCTCTGCCGAAATTCATCATTCATGGTGCAGAAGTTGCTTTTATTCACTAGTCAAAAATCAACTTAACACAGTAACTCATTTGCTTGCCGTTTTCCTTGCTTACATGTGTGAGACATTAAATACTGTAACTCCTGGCCCACTATGTTATGACAGTTTAAGCTGAAAAACAAGGCAATGAATAAAAGAATAAAAATGCAAAGCACATATTTCCATTTCACTTTTTACATGACAGTTCATAGGAGTTTAGAGAAGGCAAGACAGGAGCTTAGCTTGGACAGCACTAACAACCTTGAGCAACAGTATGAAGTAGCCCACTTTTTCAAAAGTGTTTCAGTCAACCCCTCTGGTTCAGCTTTCCAGGACCTCAAGAGGTCACAGAGCTTCTAAAAATTAACAGCAACAAAAAGAGCTCAGAATTTAGGAAAGTGAAGTTGGTCCTTGTTTTGGCATACTGAAGAATTACACCATCACTTAATTTGAATCTTGGTTTCCTTAATAAGACATTTGTGAGAACCTTGTGACAATTGTCAACACCATTTTAGTTTGCAAAGGTCTTTAATACCTAAATTTTTTTTTAAGAGGGAAGAAGGAAAGCATATTTTTGAACTTTCAGATTTTCTGTGTTTGTCTTCAGGTTTTTGTGAAGTCAACTCTGATTTTGTAGTACTGCTATTCTTTTGAGACCACATCTTAGCTCAAAGCACCAGGACACTCACCCACAGTGCTCCACTCTAAATCTTAGATCAGCCAGGGCTCTCATACATTTGCATCTTTTTTTTTATTATTTTATTTTGGGTTAAATTCTCCAGCTTAAACCTTGAAGCCTGACTAAAGAAGCTAACCTTGAAACAGGCTGGGTGAAGTCACCTTTGCCAAACACAAGGTTTGTTAATGTTGCTGAGCAAATCAATATCAAAGAGCATTTCAGGATTCGGGCTGGTTTTTTCTGAATTGGTGAGAGGGCCCTCAAATGTACCCCCAGATCATGACCAGAAATGCTTTCTGGACTTCCATTCAGAAATCTGCCCTTTTGTCAGAAAGAAATGTTCCATCTAAGATGCAGGACTACACACTCAACACATTGTCAACTAGAGTCTGTAAAGATATGTGCTACAAATCGCACTCAGTTGTTCAGAAAAATCCTTGTTCAGGAGAATTGCCTCTTCATGAATCCACTTTAGTGTAAAAAAAAAAAAATCTAAATAAAAACCCCACACACCAGAGAGTTCAAGAAACAAGAACTTCACATGGAGGCAACTTCTGTGAGGGTGGAAGGTGGAGCCTGCAAAGAAGCTCACCACTCTTCCTCCTACTGTTTTACATGCTCTGTGTCTCTTCCATTGTTATGTTCCCTTCTGAACTGCACAACAGATGGGAGCAGTTGGTTTTTAAAAGGTTTTTATTTTCTGATTTCAATTTTTCATGTGTCTTTTGAATTTGGCACAATACCATTCTCTAGTCAAGAGGAGACATTGTGTTAAGCTTAATTATCAAAGGCTGAAACCCAGCAAGCAATCAATCATTCAGTGACACACTCATGCTTTCACTGATTTGAAAAAATATTTTTTTGTGGCTATTGAAAAAAGAAAAACTGTCAGAGACAAAAACAGAATCCCTCACTTTGCAGTATATCAAAATATCAAGACTGTGGGGAGATGAGTGAAGAATGTTCATTTGTTTTTTCTGAAACTAAATCCAAGTCTTTTTGGCATGTGAGCCCGGAAGTAGCATAAGATGTATTTTAGTGTAAACATGATCTTTCTGTTGAGCTTTTCCTTATAATTGAGACCGAACAGTCACAAAACTTGTTTCTAAATGACTTTTCTGAAGAGTCAAGGTTACTTTGTTCTCTAATTTTCTTTAGCCTTTCTAACCCCCCCCTTTTTTTTTTTTTTTTTTTAACTGCCAGATAAGTGCTCTGGCAGCTGCATTCCTGGGGAACACTGACATCCAGTGGAGAGCTGGGGTCATCCCCAGAGCCCACGCAATGGCCCCCAAGTCAGCATCTCCCCCCAGGACTCTGATGGCTGCAGGAGATGCCTTGAATTACAGACTCTGAGCCTCACCTGCAGATAGAGACACAGTTCAGCAGCAACAGCCTGAGTGGCCTTCAGCTGTAATAGTTATTTTGTCTGCTAAATTCTCATAAAGGTGATCATATTCCTGGCCACATTATTTCCAGAAGTTTACTTGGAAAGCTCAGATGTGGGTTGTTGTTTTGTTTTTTGGGTTTTTTTTCAGTTGAGGAAATGTTGAAAGAAAAACCTCTTATATCCACTGACCAGCAACTACACCATGCTTGCTTCTGCTTTTTCAGGGATACAGGATAACAAGTTCCATGTGTTTAAACAGCACTGTATTTCAAATGATAGTGTACAGTCAACAGTTAACATTGTTTTTCTTTGGATAAACAGTCTCTGTGAGGTCACTCTGGTGTTATCACCTAGTATAAAGACATCTGATATCACTAGCCTGACCCCAATCATCATGTAGATTCATTTGCAAGCTTATTCAAAAACCTAACCAAATAAGATCACAGGCCAAACTTGGTCTGCAAACCAGGTTCATGAAACTACATAAAAGTGGAATTGTCTTGTTGCTCCTTTGCAGTAGCACCATAGATCCATTCTTTGCATTATCCTTTTTATACATTGCTTTTTTTTGGTTGTTGTTGAGGAACATGATGGATGCTGCTACAGCAGAGGACTACAAAAAGTACACTGCTGCTACCATTGCCTCACAGTCAGGGTAAACTCAAGCTTGAACAAAAACCAGTTGCACTGCAAGCTACAGCCAAGAACCCTTTTTCACAGGAAAATGGCTAAGGTTTCTAAACTGATTTTCTTTCTGCACTGCATTCCAGTGCAAAGCTTCGAAACATTTCATCCTTCCATCTCCAAAAGGGACAGAGTCACCCCATTAAAACTGCAAGGCTGACTATAAGCCTGAGTCATGAGGGACTAGATTTTTTTCTGAGTCCCACAGAGGGGGGGACATCACTGCAGCTGTTCTGGGTGAATAGCCCCATTTTGCTGCCTTCCTTATTTTAGACCCAACACGCCCTCACACAGCCATTTTCACAAAAGCTGCTTCACTGCATCAGCATTTCCAAAGGTATCTTTTATCAGAACGTTCCAACCAACTCCAGTTGACTATATTTACCTTTTGACCAAGAAACAAGCCACACTGTGCTTCGTTTCACAGCATGTAATTTTAAACCAACTCCAAAAGGTTGTTGTTAAAATCCTCCAGATTTTTACATGGGTAAAAATGAGATCAAGTTGTGTCGTGTGCTTCTTGGCTTGCTGTAGCACAAGTCACAGTGCAGTTATATCCCCTGCATCCCACACTGAGAAAGCATATGCTCCAAATGGTTTCCTTCAGTGCTTCCCTATCAAGAGCAATACTTCAGGACAGCCTAACCACTATCACATTTGCTTCAAAAGGCTTTGTGAATGTACTTAAAAGTAGCAACAGGGAGTGGAGACACTTTGGAAGGATGTACCAAACCCAGTGTTAAGCCAAGCCGCTGCTCGAGCACTTTCCACAGCTGGGACCAGAGAACATGCCAAACCATCGACCTTTGTCTTCCAAAAGGGAGAGTCCCTGCTCCAAAGGTGAATAGGAGACACCTGTTCACTCATGAAGGAATGACAGTAAAAATCATAAATCTCCCGCAAAGCTTATACTATTTTAATGTGTTTATCAAAAGAATACAGAAAGATCTGAGTGCTACGACAAAGTGTTGCTTTTCTCCGTGTAGCAAGGCTGGCTAGTTCTGTCTTATTAAGGCAGGATACCTCCTTACTGCCTGATTTTTGATACACAGGTCAAGTAAAGAAAAAAATACCTTTTTATTAAAAAATAGGTTCTCAGTGCATCCTTTCAAAGGAAATAATAGTGGATGGCTCTCACTTCTCCACCTAACAAACTATGTGGTTTCTTTTATGAGCTAAATGAAAGGAACATACAAAATAATCATTATGGATTTGTATGAAATTACTGGGTATGGAATGCAGTAAATCCCCAAACAAGCTTTAACTATAGCCTGTAAGATATAATCATCAGGTAAAACTGCAGGCTATCTTTTTGTAAGATGGAGCAGAAACCTAATATTTTATCGGAAACCTTGATTTATGTTTAATAGCTCTGCTACCTACTAAAAAAGATCTTGTATTAGCAAATGGGTACAGATCCAGTCCATTAGCTTAGGACAACTGAAAAACTCAAGGGTTTTGTGAACTAATGCAATAAAATATCATTAAATACTGTAGCATGACAAGACAGACAGAAGGTTTGAGTTGAAAGTCAGGAGAAGTGTTTGAAATGAAGTAAAACGTACAATAGATATGTTTAGGTACATCTGGCTTACATTTGCAGTAGGTCGTCAGAGGACCTTAGTGTCTGTGATGTAAATGAATAACAGAGCCCTCAACAATTTAACTGTCATCAGTATAAATGCTTTAACTGGCACAGTAAAGCAAAGCTCTGGGCCTCTTTCTAAATCTCCATAAGCTCCTGGTCTGAATTATAAACTGGGGCTGCATTACCTGAAGATGAAAGCAGCCAGGTCAATTCACTTAAAACCAGAGAATTACCACTGCAAAGCTGTGATGAGCAGCTAAGGAGCACGTGTGTGTGCGGTTGTGTTTGTAACGTACAGTTTCAGAGACAAGAGGAACCTCTGGCTGCTCAGAGATTCAAACCCCAAATTCAAAGGTTTGGTGGGAAGGAAAGTAACCATTTCATTTTCAACCAGCTGAAGTTCCCAAACAGTCAGGCTAAAGATAAGGCACCAGAATTAAATCTCCATTAAGACAAGGTACACTACTACAAGGAAAAAGAGTTGCATCTGTATAAGCTGCTCTAAGCTCACTGCTTGCAAACACTTCCTTATCAGGCAGCACCATCCCATTGAAGAAGTCTGGCTACACAAGCTCTGACATTGACTTCGATGACTTTTATCAAATCCTCTCTGCCCTTCAGCACACTTCCATCTTTTTTCAGCCTTTTGACCACAGTTTTGGGGAGCAGGAATTATAACCCAATGTGCTATAGTGTACATAGCACAACACCAGCACAGATCCCAAGTCACAGTGCACCCTATAATCAACAGCGGTCAAGTATAACTCCCCTCCACTCACCTCACTTACCTTTGTCACTCATTTCAAAGACATTGATCCCACACAACTGTCCAACAGCAAAGAGGGTGACAAAACCCAAACAGACATCACTTCTTTGAAATTTTTTGGGTTAGATACACTGAAGAGTGTTTGGGCAACTAAAGGCAGTTAAGCTTAGAAAGACGTGAGGGCAGATTGATCGCATTTACTGCGATGTGACCAAGTTAGCATATTGTCACCATAACCTTCTGGGCTCAAGACGAAATTGTTTCCCTCCCCTCCAACAAACACATAAGATGTTCACTTTTATAATAAATTCCAAACAAATTAATGGATTCCAACATTCATCATCAAATTTATATTTCCTCCTCCACAGAGTCCTACCCCTGTAAGTAATCCTTAAAATTCGTCATGAAGCTTTCAAAACAATTTATGCAAACAAACATCAAGCAGAGCTATTTGTATTGGCAGCACATTTCACTTAACAACCTACAACAAGGAACAGATGGTCTGAGCTCTGGAAACAGCTACAAAGAAAACAGTAGGAGCAAGTCCATCAGAAGCACTTTTTTCCCCCAATTTTGTGAAGATTACAGACTTGTTCTTGTTTATTTCTTTGATTAGGTTGTTATTTTATGTACTCATGAATCCTTTCCTTGCACTTCATGGAACAAATCCACCAGAAGCACATTCCCCAACTGTGTATAGTTACAGAAGCACTACTTTAAGAACTGAACTATCTATTCCTCACTGATCCAGCACTGCCTAGAGTGGTAGAGAAGAAAGCAAAACAAAATGCGGATGTTGTACAAGGGATTGACAAATTTAAGGCAAACCCTCTTAACAATCCACAGTTCTCTTTATCCCTTTGCCCATCCCTTCAGTTCCAGTATTAAAACAAGCAAAAGCAGATAATTCACACAGTCCAGCAGTTACAGATCACTTAGTGCTATTATTAGTCTTGTAAGACGTGACAGTCTCCTGCTTCCCCATTTCTAAGGGGACCTTCATCTCATGAAGATGGATTACAAGAGGCTCAGCCCAAGCAGGATGCTGTGGCACAAGGAGAGAGGCAGCAGGATGAGTAATACCTACAACACAACAATCAGGGGATACACTACCTGAGAAACCTTGTTTATGCCCACATCAGGGCCAGAATGCTCTTCAAGAAACAATAAGGCCACAACTGCTTGGGAGGCAATCTAACAAACAAACACCAGTAATAGTTACTCTGAGGAAGCAAAAAATACCCCAATTACATTCTTTAATGGAAATATGGTTTTCCCCTGTATCAAAATAAGTAATAGAAAAAGGTTTTTACAAGAAGTAAACACAAGTAAAGAAACCTTTAAAAAGAAAAAAGGTCTGTCCTTGATCACCAGTGCTTTCTTCACAAGGATTCATATGAATTCATCTACAAATACTCTCACCTGGACATGGATTTAATTCGGGTAATATTACGGAACAGCCAACATAGATATCAGCCCACCAGCAAAAAATACCCCTTTGGGGGCAAATCAGCACCCTAGAGTTCCACAGGGATGAACAGGGACCATGATGTTAAAAGGAAAAATAAGGAATGAAAGACTTCTGACCAGAGAGACAATCATGACATCTTGAAGCACCACCCAAAAAAACCCCCAAAACCAAAAAACCAACCAAACAACCATAAACCCCAAAAAATTTCTTTTTGAAGGGCATTAACCTGGGTGGAGACAGAGGTCAGTTTGGAAGGGTTCAGCTTTGAGAACTGAAACAATTTCAATTTCAGTGAAACAAAATCAAGGACAAAGCAGATCAAACTGACAGCTTAATAGGACCTTTGAGTATGACAGTTGAATAAACTTGTTCCACACACCACTATAATTTCAATTCTCATACTCCTGTTAGAGGAGCAGTTTCCTATCAGGATGACTACAAAGCTGTTTTCACTGGCCAACTTGGTGAGCTGTGATTGCCAGCCCTTACATACCATAAATGTCTTCTGCTGGAGCACTTCACAGAGTAAATGACTAGAACACTACTGAGGAACAAAATCAAAAACATCAGAACCACTCTCTTCCTTATTGCTTATTTTTGTGTGTATATGTATATATATTTATCTATTCTTCCATCATAAACTCAAGCTTTTCTTTTTGGGTGAAATAAAGGTAGATGCTGCAGCAAAAGCTCAGGCAACCAACATACATACTTTCAGTGCTGCTTTTCCCATTAGGCAGAAGAAAGCAAACTCAAGCAGATGATAAAGCTAAACAGTGCTGTTGAGCAAAAGGTGTCTCAGGGAAAACAGCTGGAGAAGAGTATCCGGTCAAGCTTTGCCATGTAGGCATTGTTCCTAGGTTTTACATGCAAAGAAAAACAAAAAAAATGCAAGAGTTGATTTTTTAGGATTTGAACTGTCTGACTGCAGTTTAAACCAATTTGAGAGTAGGTACAACTCTTAGTTCACCATCTGACCCTGTAATGTGATACCCAAACCGAGCAAACAGTTTGAAGTTCACTTCAGATTTCTTCATTTGGAGGATTACGATGAAGCATTTCCTGAGATGTCACGATTTAAACAGTTAATGGCGTGTGACAACCAAGTGCTTTTACATTTTACATCTGAAGTTGCAAACACTTGGCCTCTCCCCCAAGCAGAGAAATATGTAGCAGCCCCAAGAGCTTGACATCTGGGGCCCCTTCAGACTCTCCTTTTCCTTTTTCACTGGATGCAACCAGGAGCTTGTCACTGCAAGAGGAAAAAACCTTCTTAACAAATGCCTCTAGGCAAGGGGCTGTGGGGCTGCAGTGGAACCACAGGAGGCAGAGAGAATATGACTGTCCACAGCACACTTACATATCAAGCCCTGACCTCGCAAAATAAACTGGTTAATGCCTTTTCCCCACTCACTTCTTTCATAAGGTGCATGTGGAATGACATGAAAAATACCCACCAAATCACAAGACAAAGCAAGGTTTCAAAGACACAAGTGGAAGTAGATGCCCAGACCTTCTCGTCATCTCCCTCAGGTGCATCTTAAGGCTTTCTGAGTCGATCAACTAAAATGGCACCATCAGGCACAAAGTTGCATTTCACACAGTACCTGTCCAGGTTTCCCCAGCACCTCCACAGGTTGGAGCTCAGCAAGGCCACTGTGTTCTATGTAGGACAAGCCTTTATGGATCAGAGTCCTTTCTAGAGAAGGCTGCAAGTTCTGGAGGCATTGAAAAGCAAGTGTATGTATTACGTATAGACACAAAAACAAAAATCAAACTTCATTGACAACCAGCGCAGTTTTTGGTTCAGTGTAATCTCTATTTTAGTTTGAAAACTTGCCAGTGTACTTCTTTCCAAGTCTACAATATAGTTTCTGAACTACTCTGACCCAAAGTATCACCCTTAATTACTCCACAATACGAAGCAAGAGGCATCACAACACCTACAAATCACCAGGACCCAGCTGCTGAGCACCAGCACTAACCCATACCCTGACAGCGGTTCCGGGTTTTGCTGAGAATGAGAGCCAGAACTATCCTTAAGCAGAGCTGAAAAATCAGAATGCTTGCTATTAAGCTTCAAGTTTCCTCCTACTGGAGAAACGCTGTTTCAGCTGAATTTAGTAGAATTACAGGAGCTGATTAGGTTAACCACTGACTGTGTTTCCTGGAGGGCATTTGAGACTATGCTCTGACCTAAATTATTTAATCTTGATCCAGATTTGAACAATTTAATTTTAAGCTCCACATATCTCTGAGAAACAAAAAAAGAAAATGTAATATAAACTTCAGAGCATCTTTCAAATTTGAGAGGTAGCAAAGGATAGGCCACAAACACAATTGCTCCCAGCCATTCAGGGCAGCAAGAAATAAAGCCTTGCTGCTCCTGCTCTGAGTGGAAAACTTTGTCAGAGTAGGTTGTACAGGAAGGGGACAGGGGCTGATGGCAGCTGGGCACAAGCTGTTTGTTTTGCAGCGTATTCCAGTGCCAGCCAACCCTTGAGCTTCAGGACCCAAGTGAAATTTCTGGCCAAAGGAAAGAAGAGGGGTGAAGGAGCCCAGGCAGGCTCAGGCATCACTCCCTCAACATGTGAACCTCTGAACTCACAACCTGGCTCCTCCCTGCCCAGGAGAGGGACCAGACTGAGGACCCTGCCCTGTCCTGAGTTATTTAGACCTAGTCGGATTTGAACATCGACTCTCCAGATTGAATCAGAAAGTCCAGCCTGGCCCCAAGATGTTTCCCAATAAAAGCATCATTAAAAGAATTCCAATTACTTTGGTTTGGGATGTTATTCATCAGACTGAAGGAAACCAGCCACAGTATGTCAATAATAATGAACTTATTAGCCTAGAAAGGATAAAATATTGATCAACTTTCTCACACCTCCCCACAGCTTGCTCTGTAGAAGCATCAGATGAAAATACTTCAACCTTTTCATGAAAGGGATTTTTAAATAGCACATGAAGTGTGCAAGAGTATTCCTAAACTGCCCAATGCAGCAGCGTGCAAAACCATCTACTGTATCTCATAAGGTGTTCATCAAGGTACTAGAAGCTGCCTAGCTGTGCTAGCAGGACACCTCCTACAGCTAATCAGCCCAGGGGGGAAGCAACATTTAGTAATTCAGGCCAAATGGCCCACACCTTATCTGGAAACGCAGGGATGCATTCACAGAGGGTTCAGATGTTTTTCAACTGCTCAACATTGTACCTTAAAAAATGGAATTGCTTAATTTCTCAGGACTCTGTTCAGCATGCGACAGTTTAGTTCAGATATTTTACTACCAACAGCACACAGCAGAAGTCCAGTTAAAGTGTAACAGTGAGGGCAGCATAAGCTTAGCAGCAGTGTGGAAAGAAGACCGAATGAGATGCTACAGCATGTCCCCAACAAGCTTTAGACACGTCTTCTCCTCCACTCCCAGACACAGGGGTGACATTTATGACCTCTGGCTGCAGTCAGTGAATGGTGATAGGCTTCACCTGGGCAGCACCATCCCATCCCAGCTTCCCCTTCCTGACAGGATGCCAAAGTATCCCAAAACTGACAGTGTGTGCACAGGCCCCCTCCACTCTGGTGCCATTACAGGCTGGTTTTAATTATACCCAGGGCAACACAGCATAAATCCCAAATACACTGAACCTATTTCAGTAACGGACAGTAATTTTCAGTCTTCCCTCCACAGCCCATAACCTCAGCTGAGCAATTCTGAAAAAGCCATGTCCTGCTGAAGCAGCCAAGCCCTCTCCCATACACTCCTGACCTACAGATATGCTTAATATGTTAATTTTTGTTTTGGTTTCAGAACAAAACCTGCCTTTTAAATAAAATTTTAACAGATTCTAAACCAGAAACACTGCACTCCCCTGAGGCATTAAAAAATGCAAACTGAAGACTTCCCATGTGTCGGGGTTATTACTTATTTCCTTCTAAAAACAGAAGAAGTGTTGCAACAGTTGTAATGCTCCAGCTCACTAGGCCAAGAAGATGTTTTCTTTCTGCACACTCATTAACCATAGTGTGGAACTCAATAACTGTTCTAATTTCCTACCTTAAATGTTTTTCTTCCCCCCAGTTTTCATTTTATGCTTTACATTTACATAGGACTACACTCCACCACTTATCTTGAGAGTCTAGTTGCTGTCAAACACAATAAAAAGAAAGGAAAAGTGTCTGGAATCACAGAAACTTTAGTGTTGAAAATTTTAATTTATTTTCTAGAAATGAATTTAAGCACTCAAAGCTTTCTTTGTCAGCCACAGATGAGAAATTGATAGGCTTTGAAAGCAAGTAAATGGGTTTTTTTAGCCAAATCTCTCAAGTAAATATTTATGTTAGATATAATAATAGATGTTATTTCATACCACAAATTAAATACCAGCTAGTAGTGAAATCTAGTGCAATGCTATGAAACTCTTGGGCACTGTTGCCCACAGTTGGTGCACCATATTGAGGCCAGCTGAGCTCCAGGAAGGTTCCTGAACCTCAGCTCTAAACCCAGAGCATCAGTAAAGCTGCTGTCATGGCCTCAGTTGAGCCCAGATCAAGGACAGACTTGCTCTATGACACAGGAAGGAATCACCACGCCTGGCTTCCATTGCTTTTGTAAAATGCTCTTGCCTTCAGAGCCAACAGTGCTTTGCCTCCAGTTTGCACAGACACAGAGCCTGGGAAGAGAGAAGAGGGCCCAGCCTGGGAACAGAGGGGACAGGACACTCCATGCTCTGGGTAGCCCAGCAGCTTCCCCAGCTCAAAGGCATTGGATTACCTGTGCCCCTCCACGGGTGACACCATCTGTGTTAATTCCTAATACACCAATATTTACGTGCTTGATGCAGAGCAGAGACAAATATTGCACTGTATATAACCATCCCAAATCCAGACAAAGCAGCACAAGCTTCCAAAGTAAGTGGTCTGGTCAGAGCGGGCTCTAGAAGAGGGCCCCACTCCAGCCCCACTGCAGGGCCAGGCAGGCTGGAGCTGCTCTGCCCAACTCTGCTGTGGCACAGGCACAGCACCAGCTCCACCAGCACCCTGACACCCTGCAGGAGGGGATAGGGCAGAAGCAGATGTAAATGCTACCTTTTTTCCCCCTCTAAAGATCTTATTTGCCTAACTGAACAATCACGAGAAGGCTTCAAAGCATGCCAAAGAGGGGTATAATGACACTTCAGGGGTGAAAAGGCCTTTAATTTCTCCCTTTACTCTAATAACTACTGATGATGGACCATTATCCTAACATGTTGCCCTACCTTGTTGTGTCTTAATGCACATATTTAACAAAATTACTTATGAGAATAGCACAGGAGATGTTTAATAAGGCAAGATCATTAATTTGGAAAGTACCACTTTATCTCTTATTACTGCAAAATTTTTGCCTGCTACCTTGGCAGAGCACAAGGGCCGTAAACCAGCAGGGCTGGACAGTGGGATTCCTTTACTCCACTTGGAGTTGCTTCACTGCATGTAGTTATAATACTTTTTTATGGCATGCTGTAAAGGCTGTTTTGGATAGGGCACTTGTAAAGTCATTCCAAAGTGGCAGAAAAGAAAGGGAACACTTGGCTGCAAGAGCCGAAGCAGGAAAGGGAAGGGATAAAGGAAACACACTTGGTACCATCCACGCCCCTAGCACAGTGCAAATACCCAGGCTGGTGAATGGAGCTGGGGTCCATTTCCTAACTGTGTGGGGGGACCCAGATGGCCAGAGAGCCTGGAAGAATACAGAATTTGGTGGCAATCAGTCAGCATAGACCAACACTTTGGCCCAGGCTTGTAGTTGCCCATGAGCAACCCCACTGAACTCAAAGGTGCTCAAACACCACGTGCTCAAAATCAGGACAGAAGATTTCAAACACCACTCAGTAAGACAGAACGACCACAACCATCTGTCCTTTTCAAACTCGGGGCCAAGCACCAGCCCTGCTACAGCTCCTGCTAGAAAGGAGCATGAAATCCCGCCAGCAAGAAACACTGCACTGTACAGTCAACCAGACAAGTTATTTAAGCAAGAAACGCTCACACAATCTCCTCTCACTCCTGAAGCACCATCAGTTTTGGAGACCTTCTTAGCAAGACGATGCAACTCCAAAAGCACATTAGATCATAGATTAGCTAGGTGCAAAATAAGGTACATTCTTACTATTGGCAGACCATCAAAATATTTTTCTCTGTTCATCAAGACAATAAAACAGAGTAAAGCTTCTCAATTACAAAATTAAGCCATAATTCTAGCATAAAGCGGCTTAGGAATAGTGGTGCATTTCACTAACTAGCTACCCATGAAGAATACAAGCACACATTTTCAAAAGAAAGACACATCCATAGTATGCTAAAAACAATAAGTATTAATTAAATCATTATTAACAATCAAAATTAATTTCTTTCTGTCACTTTCTGATATCTTAACTAAAGGTATATTTGCAATACTATTATAACGAGTTACAGTTTGAGCAATAGAGCTGCTTGCAATAATTCAGAAACATGTACACTTTCATATGAATATATCATGCCTAACTAATGAGATTGCTCATTTCATAACTTCAGTTCCATTTTTATTATTTCATAAAACTGGAAGTCCTTATCCATTTTATGAAAAACACCTTTGTGAAATTCATTAAATAAGCATAAAAAATTCATTAAACAAGTGAATTGCATTCATGGCTGCTTTGATGCAAATGCCCTTTAAGCAATGTAAAACTCCATATTGATTTAACCTTTCATGTTCTGATATTTCCATGTGGAGATATATATATATATATATAAAAATCTTTATTCAAGGAATGAAATTAAGTGCTGATCCCTTGATCTCCAGCCAGGGTGAGGTAGATTGGTCAATTTAAATAGTCACTACTGATCAGCAAACAGCTGAGTTCGTATTAAAACAGAGCCCTAGTATTTCTGTATGTCTTTGCTGGCAAATAAAAACACATATAATATATTGGGCCAAATCAATATGATGCCTGAAGTTTTCCCTGTAGCAGAATGTCAACCCAGTATTGACTAAGTCCTGCAGGACTAGTTATAACACGGTCATGCTGGTCAAGCAAAAGATAGAGGAGTTTCTCCTGAGTACCTGGTGAGGTTTAGCTGCTTGTTCTCATGGCCACTAAAAGCTGCTGCAAACAGAGCAGCCAAGAAGCCAGAGTCTGTCTGAACCTGCCCTGATGCACGTGGTGGAACTGCCAAACTGGAGGATCAGCTGTTTTCTTGAGGTTGCTCTGCATCCCTCTGGTGCTTGCAATAGCCACTGGTCTCACTTACCAACTTTAAACACCACTAAAACCACAATCCCCTCCCAGTACTTGGGGCAGCATGAAAGAAATCACTAATCCCTCGTCCAGTAGCCATTCTCTTCTATGTTTCCAACTCATTTTATGACAGGGGAGGTAACACTGGAAAGGTGCACCTGCAACAAATACGTCCACCTGCTGCTCAAGACATGCATCTAATCAAACCTGGAATTGTCAAGAAATAAAGTACTTTTACTCCCCCAATCATCAAAAAAACACGTGCTAATGAGAAGCAACAGTTTCCTCTAGGGCTTATAATAGTCTAACTGCAGCAAGCTAAGGGACATCCAGTGTATTCCAGAATAACCATGCCCAAAGCTGGGGGGGTCACACTGGATGTCAGCAATAAAGCACCGACATCTTGCCCCACCACAAACACCATTCCTGAAAGGGAGGGAGACATGCCAGCCTTACATCTTCCCAAGGTCCATGTTTCAATTGTGCCATTCCTGAATCACCTCTTCTACAGCCCTTCCATGCCTCATTTTCCTTCCCAGCTGCCTCTCCTGCATACTTCCTTCTCCCACAGCTCATTTGTCTCCAGCAAACTGAGCCAGAAACAACCTTATTTCCATTTCTAACCATTTAAATTATAAACAATAATTTTTACGCAACAAAACAGGTCTTTAATTCTCATGTTTCCCTCCAAAGTACACCCAGACATCCTCATTCTCAGTAAGCCAAGCCAAACAAAACAAATCAAGTCTCTAAGGAAAGCTTTCCAGGAGTTAAAAATAAGCCCCAGCATATTAAAATAAACTTCAAAAAGGGAAAAATTTAAAAAAACTGGAAAACATATTTAAAGTATCATTTTTAAAACTCTCTCCAATTTTTAACCCATGTCCCAGAAGATGCTGCTTCAAAGAAAAAGTCATAACACTTTCCTTTTTCCCCAAAGAAAAAGAAAAGGAATCACATTGAAAATAAGCTTTATAGTAAAGGAGTTTCAGCCTTAAATCCCAGAAACAGAGATGCTCCCAGTTCTGTCATCACAATAGTGAACAAAAACCAACCAACCAAACAAAAAACCAAACCAAACAAAAAAAAAGATGAAAACATCATCACTTCGCATTTTTATGCCTCCCAACCCCTGACACTCGCTGTTCCTCAGCTGGCTTCCCCCACCCCAAAGGGCATCTGTGATTGAACAAGCCCGAAATAGCACTTGAAGCCATTTAACTTAATCATTATTAGGTTTTTGTTCAGACCTCCCTTGACACCGTTGGCCAACAATAGGGCCCCCAGGTACCCTGCAGATTCTCAAGCATCAACAGTCTTGGGAGGGCACATTTCCACCTACGGCAGTATTTAAAACTGGTTTTGTAATAATTAAAAAAAAAAAAAAAGGGAAAGAAAAAAAAGGGGGATAAAAACCTTGGGAGCTTTTTTCACAATTACTAATTTAACAGACAAACTATGTTTTATTGATAGATCCAATAGTAAATTTGTCTTCCGTACACACTGCTGCTGATGCCTAAAATAAGATGTGCAAGAAGAGATAATCTTGTGCCTAAGGCTTGTTTTGGATAATACAGAGCAATTCAACCAAGAGCTCTTCAGTAGAGCCCTGCTCTGCAAGGGCTGCCCCTTGCCTTTCTGCTGCAGAAAAGGAGCTCAGCATTTCTGTGCACATGCTGCCATCAGCCTCCCCGCTCAGGTGGGCACAAACTCACGTGAGCGTCAGCCCGGCAGGTTTAGTCGGAAATTAGATTTTAATTTAAGCAAATAATCGGTCTGACAGCACCATGACTTTTAAAATTTGACTGCCTGCATGCTACTGGAAATAGAGGTATGGATTACAGAGAGCCTGCACCACAAGCAGCTCATTCATCTGCAGCAATATTACTTGGCAGGGATATAAAATTATTCCGTATATTTTGGGAAAAAAATATTATCCCTAGATTTTGCAGGTGAATGAGCATATCTGGGGTGCCTTGAGGTCAGCAGGACAATTCCAGCTGAAAGTCTGACCCAGGAGCTTCCAATACCTCTGACTTGCACAACCACTGTGCTGAAACATCACACCTTGGTCAAACAGGGATGCTGCCATGGACACCAGTAACTTTCCCCTCATCACACACACACACAGCTGCAACCCAGTCCCAGCTCAGCTGTCCATGGGGAAGTTATTGCAGCTGCAAATAACCGGGGTGCTATTAATCTGCTTTCTGCAGCCTTTCCCTTGCATTTAAATCAGTTTCACTTAAGAAAAAAAAAAGGAAAAAAAATCCGTTTGTTTTAGCTAGGCTAACTAGTCAGTGATGTGTTTGGCTGGAAACCTGTTATGTTTTGCTACTTTATCATGTTGCTATTTCCATGTTCAAAAGCTAGTTAAATTATTTACGCTACACTTCATATATTGTGTACAACACTTGCCTTGACACGAACAGCAGCAACTGCAAAGCCAGTTTCCTTGAGCCGGTGCTTCAGAATAACAGAGTGCTCTGCTTTGCAGGGAATGACCCATTCAAAGCCTCAGCCCTCATGACTCAAAAAAAAAAAAAAAAGAAAAATTCAAGAGCCACACAGACATGAATCAGCTCCAAAGTCTCAAACAGCAATGTTAATTTAATTCTGGAAAAATATTACAAAACACAGAGTACAAAAGGAATAAGCTGAGCCATTAGCTCAGTGCAAGAGCCAAGCTGCATCTAAAATTCACTGTGAATGATAAATTGCTTTCAGCCAATAACACCCAACATTATTTTAAAATGTATATTATAGAACACGTACTTCCAGAGGCTCTGTGAATATTTTATTGTACCATCCTAATAATTTACACTGTGTGATATACATCTCATTGTAGTTGCACTCCCTTTTAAGGCACAGTTTGATTTCCTCCCTGTCATTTTATTTATTTAATCACAACTCAGTTCAATTACCCTTTCTTTGCTCATCAGCAGCCAAATTGGGCACGGAGTTGAAAAACCTTGAAAACTCTAGAAGTACTTCTGTGGCCAGAAAAACAAACCTCCACAGGTATCTCCAAGCCTGAAATCACACTCTAGTGACCATCCCTCACCGAGGGAGCACACAGACTTCCCATCTCGCTGTTCTGCAATGTCACCCAGCAGCTTTTAAAGAAAACACACAATTTCTTTAAATGTGAGGGAGAAGTGCTGCAGCAGGATGGGTTTCCTACAGGTCTGCTGACGCAAAACCTAACACCCTCTTTTCCTGAGACCCCCTAGAGCAAGCCTTTAGCACAGAACAAGCCTTTACTGATGCTTTTCCCTTGTGAAAACCCAACAGCCACCTCTGCAAACTGCAGTATGGTTTTTCGGTGCCACCTCACTTTCCACTACATTGCAACTGACTCTGGCATTTACCCACTAAAGCCAGGGCCGTGTACAGTGACACATAACGGCAATAAACACCACACACACACTCCTAGGTAATTCCAAGCAATAGTTATCTCTAGTAGATCCTATGTTGCCTCCCTAGGATACCATTAGGAAACAGCCCGGTGCTGTACAGACATGCACTGCAACACAGCTTGTGCCTAAGGAGTTCACAGCTTTATTTCCCTTCTCTGTATTTTGGTATATTGAAAGCAATAACTTGTACATACAGCAGACCTGAGGTCACTGGCTAGGGAAGGAGATTATAAACACAATCTTTTGGTATAAAATATTACTACACTTTCCATATTGATCAGTAAGCCCAGGAGCTGCTAAGTGCCTTATTGTATATTATTATTAAAATTCAGTTAAGAGGCATTTTACTGAATCAGGTCAGGGCCCGAGTGTTCCCTCCAGTTCAAGCTTTGATATTGCACAGATCTTGTGAATTGAGTCATAGATATCAAGAAACATTACAAGTCAAATCAATATTTTATAGCCTTCCCACAGACCGTGGTCTGAAACTCTATCAGCATGGTGTTCTGCACAGAAGGATTTGCAGGAGCTAAAATAATTTACACTAATAAGGCACTGACCCATGCAGTCCTTAATGATCATTTAGCTTTGGCAATACTTCTGACTGCTATTGAGCTGCTTGGGAATTGTGGGGGGTTTTTTTCAGCAGAAAACTCCTACATTAGATTAAGGACATAAGCAGTAACCTAACCACAGGGCTCAGCTTTTTCCATGCAAATTCATTACCATTATATAAATGGCTAAATTAAGAAATGAGGTATTTAAAACTAAGAGGTTAAAACAGAGCCACAAATACACAAACAAACATTATAGAAATTCTTAATTCCATTTCTTGCCTTGTTTGCTTACTGAAGTGCCATATGGTTCTGCAAGTGCTATGAAAATATCATAAGATCGTAATTATAAGGTTTGTTGAATTATAGAGTAAAGAAGCCACTTATTTACATTTAAATATGAACAGTGGTAATTGAAATGTCACATGCTTCTCTGTTCTTGACTCCAGAAAAATATTTATCTACCAACAGTTTGATGTGCTTTCAACAATGGCCTGGATTCATGAAAGGGACTGTTACTCATATCACTCTGCTTTTATTTATTTCTCCCTTCTGATTTACAAACTCAAGCAGGGGCTCCTGAAGTGCTCAGGCACTGACATAGCAATGAAGACATTGCAATGCAAACAGGATTGTTACTAAGTTGGTGTTAAATAATTCTTAGACCTGTCAATATTGGAAGCCCTGTGATAGTTTTAGGAAATCAATTTTAAATTGACCTCATTGAACTGATGAAAAAAACTGTGGATGCATTTAAACTGATTAGCTCTCATTTAAGTCCAATAGCGAGGAAACTCAAGTCAAGACAATGTTGAGTACGCACAGGGAGCATTACAAGAGTACAAAATGAAAATTGCACTAGTTGAACCAGGATCTTTAAGGGGAAAAGGCATCCAGAGAAGCCTCAGTGAAGGCACTGCAGCCCTGGACAAATTCTGCCATGCCAAACCCACCTATAAATGAGACCTTGATCCTCCTAACACCAGCAGTGTCAGCAGAAAGCCTCCAACAGGTTCAATTCCACTAAGCAAGCTGAAAAGAAGAGCAAAAGCCCAAAGCAGAGGAAGGCAGCTGGCCCTGAACAGCAGGTTGCTCAGACCACTTAGCAATGAGCAGTACGCCCGGGGAGGCAGAAAGTGGCCTTTTGGCACACTCGCTTCTTCAAGATTTACCATCACCTGTCCTGGGAAAGGCTCTCTAGAAAAAAAAACGCAAACCAGCAAAACTTGAGTCTGGGCCTTCTCAAAGGAAGTTTAACGTTTCATTGCAGGGAGCCAGAAATCCTCTTCCCCCTGAGGCACGCCTCAAATCGTGTCTCTGGCTGTCATGGAGGGCAGAGAGAAGCTTACAGGTCTGAGCATGGCATCACAGAAAAAGAGCTCCCGCATTTAATTTTCTTGGTAAAAAGAAACAAACAAAAGCGTTTTGCATAAATTCCAAATATACAAAGATTTTGCAAGTGATTTTTACTGTCAAGTGTTGTTTTTTTTTTTGTTAGATATTAATAATTCTCATGATGCAAGGACAAAGTTTGGGCTTTTCTTTTATTGGTCTTTCTCCAAAAGTACTCTTTCACTGCACTGCCTGAGAACCCAGGGGATTTTACCAGCTCTGTTTTAATAGCCACACACTCCACTTGTGAGTTAATGGTAAAGCTTTCAATTAACAGAAGCAGTTTTAGGCTAATGCTAAACCAGTGAATCCCAGTCACCTGCTCTGCTTCCCTCTGCCTGTCCCAAAACACTCCTTGTTTTCTGGTTTAATAATTAAACGTACCAAAGCCTTCACTGAAGACTATGGAAACAAACTTATAGGCTGACTGGAGTTTAGTGAGAACAGGTAACATTTGCAGGGAAGCACTCAGGAGAAGAGGAAGAAAAAAAAATATTCGAGGGCAGTCACAACTTGTATCAAAACACAAACAGAAATCTTCAAAGTCATCACATCAAAGACCAGCAGAGATGGGTCTCTGCTGAGTTGTGTCACTCAGTTTGTGGCAGAGCACACACACCACAGTGGCAGGAACGGCCAATACCCAAGAGTGAGAACAGCATCTCCAAAGCAATGGGTCAGTAAACAGCATAATGAAATGTGACAGTAACTTCATTTGTAAAATATACACTAAAGCTATCAGGGCAGAAGTGCTAATAGCAAGGGCAATATTTGCATAATTACGCTGACTTGAAGGCTCTGGTCTTAAATTGACCTAACAAGGTCTCTCACTGATGCAAACCACAGTGGGCTGTGCTGTTATGAGACAGCACCGTGCCCTGGGCCTCGGCTGCTCCCCGTGCCAGGCCACACAGCCTGTGACAGAGCCAAGAGATTTCTACTGCTGGGGCTCCAGGAACACACCAGTGTTACACTCAGCGTTAATGATCAGGTCTGGCTTATGAAGGATACCGGGTATCACTGTACCAACACAGACTAGGCTGGAAGAACAAATATGGGGCAAACTAACAGCACAAAAGGAGTACAAGTGCACACTACACTGATGCTATCTTTAAAAAAAGAAACCAAAACACCACCATCCCTGGACACAGAAAGAACATTCTTCCCGCATGAGTTTGAACCATTCTCTGTGGAGTTAATTTGTTATGTCTATAAACAACATAGTTTTTTACTAGTCTTTTTTAGCCATTCATAAAGGAATTAATTTTATGTTTATTAAATAAAATAATACTGTTTTGTTCACATTGTGGGGGTTTTTTCCCCACACGTTTCACTTTGCTTGCTACTGCCCAGGGCTTATTTGCCACAGATGACCAAACCAAAGGCAGAGCGATGACAAAAGCCAGCTACTGCAGTCATGGTGCAACCCAGCTCCAAACTGGTGATATCCAGATTAGATCCTGGGAGAGCAACATACCCAGTCCTGCACACAAATTTTCTGCAAACAGGAGCCACCTGGCCAGAGTGGCGCAGATTGAATGAGGCTGTTTCCCACCTGTGCCCACAGCTGCAATGCCCAGGACCCCTTGCAGGCTCTTCCTTCCCCAGCACAGCACACAGGGGAGGCAATCAGTTAAACCCTGCAGTGAAACCCCAATGGAAGGAGGTTGAATAAGTATTTAGGCTCAACAGAAGAGCACAGGAAAAACAATCTATGGGGCAACATTTTTACTGAATATTTTTACACAGTAAAGAGACACAGAAAGAGACAAGAAGCACAGGAAAGCCAGGCAAGGACCTCACAGCAAGGCTATTCCAACTCTGCTGAATGCCCACTGCACATTTGCTCAGGCTTTTGCTAGCTCTGCATAATCAAAGAGGCACTGGGAGCTGATGCATGAGGAACAAACTGTGCAGAGGAGCAAGTCTTTGTCCATCTTTTAGCGCTCAGCCTTTGGGACCCCACACTATGACGTGCAATCGAAGCTTTGGAGAAGCAGCACCTTCCAGTGTCACCCCACTGCCCCCAGCGAGGTGCCCAGGCAGACCCACCACTGCAACAGGAGTTGGTACAACTAACTCAGCTTTCACTCTCAGCCACAGCCAGTGAAATACAGACAAATACTTCCTCCACCACTACAGATCTCTGATGCTAAGACCCACCCACCCAAAGATAAGACAACAATAAAAAATCCCAACAAAATAGCCACGGTAGCTATAAGCCCTCCCCTGGTAGATATTCAAACATCAGACATCATCTTCATATTAAACTCTTCATTGAAAATAACAAACACTGCAGATTCCCATTCCATCTTGGTTACATTTTAGTATTCTTTGCTTCATTACCCATTTACAAATCATGAAGAATTCATAGATGAATAATGGACTGAGAATAATATTCGTACATGTATATATATAAAAACATAAAACTCAGCACAAGCCAGGAAGAGGATAAGCTCTTCCTAGGCACAGTAAATTAAAGGCTAAAGTAATAAAATTAAAATTAAGAAATCAAACCAGTGTTGTTAAGTGTCTAAAATCCTTTCCAGTGGCTCTGATGAGCAGTCATTATTCTGTTCCACAATAAAGGATATCACTTCATTGCCCATAGAGCCTCCCCAAGATATACAAATGACTTATTTTCTGGAGGTTTCCCCATTGTCTCTAGAGAATTTACAACACATTAATTTAGCTCCTATGTCTCCCCCAAGATGATATGCTACTCCAGCTACATGTTGCTCTATGTTGACCAAGGATGGAGGTACCTCCAGCCTCTGCTACTGAGCTGTTCTCCAGCCTCAGAAAAACACCTTCTGTCTTTACAGCCCCTTTACCCACCTCTCTTCCCCCTTGCCCAGGAAGACCCCTGGCAAGTGCTGCCTCTCCCAGGGCAATCCCCAGATCAAGCACAAGTGGAAGACAGGAAAAAAGGAATACACCCCATTTCTCACCCACCTCCAGCAGTCCATCCTGCAGCCACACACCTTGTCCTCCTTCTCCCAGCCACTCTTTGTTCTAAAACACATCCCAACTCCTACCATCACCCAGACCCACGCCCTCCTCCTGCTCCAGGTGTAACAAATTCACTTAACTAAGACTTCAGAGAAGCACTTCTTTCTTGTCCTAAAATGGAGCTGCAACTACTCACAGCAGTGGGCAATCTCCAATCAAACTGTGGCCGAGCAGGGCTGGCACTCAGACCCACCTGTGGCTCCAATCATCCACATCACCACTGCATTTTGACATTATTTATAAAATCCACATTATTTATAATATGTGATGAATCCTCCAAAGTATATGATTGAGGTTTTTACCCAACCCTACTCGGGAGATCGGTTTCTGACCCTCCTCCTTCAGTCTTTTTGTTTGTTTGTTTGTTTGTTTAACAGGATATTTAAAGTGACAATCTCTGTCTGTGACATATGCACCACCAAGAAACCCAAATTCCATTTTCAGAAGTGAAGTAGGACCTTGGCATACAAACTGAATGGATTTACAGCAAATCTCATGCCCTCAAATCACCCATGGAATGAAATCAGCTCTACAACAGGCCTGCTGAAAATGTTATCTATAGTTTGTTTTCAACTTTTTTTTAAAAAAAAAACCTTGTTAATTTTTTTTTAAAAGTTCATTGATGATTATTACTTCCTAGTAGAAATAATGGTGCCTTCTCATTGTGAAAATCTATCAATGAAAACATATACCCTTTTATGAGTTAAACCATTTGGAATAACTTTTAAACAATTACTCAAGTCCTTTGAAATTTCTTTCATGGGATAGAAGGTTTTTCCTGTATCAAATTATCTGGATTTCTCATGGATTATGCATTTCTCAAAAACTCACTCTTTACAGATTAAAGAGAGAAAGGGAAGTTAGAAAGGACACAATAGAAAAAAGATCAGTAAAGAAAAATATTTTAAATATTAATGACCAAAGGGGAAATGGAAACACATTAAAGGCAAATGTGAGAGCTTTTAAATATGTTATTAAAATTGATTTATAAATGAGACTCTTCTTTAACCACGTGCTTTAGCCTTCACTACTTATTTCCTTCTGCTGTCTCTCCAAGCATTGGTGTCACCAACCAAAGCATTAAGGAAAGATACCCAGAAAATATTTAGGCTACCAACAACTATGAGTTGTTCAAACCGGGAAACATCATTATATTAAGAATGTCAGAGAATGAGATGAGAAGTCACCTATTTTGAAGTGCTGTAAAACCTTGGGCACTTGCAGGACATCTGTTTCAGGTGAGGCTGGGGCTGCTCTGCTCACCCCACTGCCCAGAGCCACCCCAAGGGTCCTCGTGGGAACAGGCGGGAAGGAAGGACAATGCTCAAGTCCACAAATGCAGACACTAATTACTTACAAAGACATTTGCCATTCCTGATGTCCACACAAAGGATGCTCCTCGCCCGCCCGGCTGCACGCAGGCCCCAGCCGGGCTCTGAGGGCTGATCCACACACAGGGCAAACCAGAGCAGTGTTTCCACTGAGTGTCTGCAGGCTGATGGTGAAGGACTGGAGAAGGCTGTCCTGTGCAGCCTGGATGAGAAGCCATACACAGCACACAGCACGCTGCAAGCCCCTTCCTTCCTTCTGCACCAGGTCTCACATAACTTACCCCCAGGAGCCTGCATTTTTGGGATGTATCTTCTGGAGCTTTTCAGCTTTGAAAACACTTTCAGTGATGCAACACGGGGCCAGGAGAGCAGACTGCAGATCACTGACTCTGGCATGTCAGGGCCCAAGCTTCTGCACCTTTCCAAGCAGCACCTGGCACAGGGTGCATCACACACTCAGCAAGGAGCAGCATGTGAAGCCATGTGACTCCTGGGTCACATTTTATTAAAGGACACAGTAGCAGATGTCTATTGCACAAACAGCCCAATTAACATAACCAAAATTGTGGAAATTATCCTTGAAAGGAACAAATTTTGTGCACTAATTTGTGTAAATGGACAGTATAAAAGGGCATATAAGAGTATATGTTTAACAAATTTAATTTAATTTAGCTTAGATATGAAAAATGTTTTATTGTAAAGCTGCTATCCATCATAAACCACCAAAACATTATAGGCAAAGACTCCAAACAGAAACATAAAACATCACTGAGAACTACAGATCTTGTAGGTTGGACTTTGTGGTGAGAATGGTCCACAAAACTCCTTCTGCATGTCCTCATAAGATCCTTTTTATAGCAGGTTATGAATCATCACATGATATCTTTAAATGGATGATCAATACTATATTTTCCCATAAAACGTTTGGTTTGAAATCCGATTTTAAGTGCATTAGAGTTTTTGTGCACTGAATGAGTGAGTGTCATAATAAATTGTCATCAAATATGAAGGAAATATAGCTTAGATTAATTGCCATATTTATTTATGAGTCTATAAAATACATTGTGAAAGTCCTGGCACATTTTTGGGATACCAGCTTGAACTCTCAAGCAAGTTAAAAGCATTAAACGAGACTGGAAGTAGATTTATTATTGGAATGTTTTTAATTGCAGTTTCAACCAGACACAGGTATTAGAATGGCTGTGCCCTTAATGGCCGTCTCATGTGTTTTTTCTTTAAAAATTATATACTTTCCATATTTTTATTGATTTCATAAGATTTATTGTAGATTAGTGCTGCTTATGTGTGAAATTGCAAGTGGTCCCAGCTTCCCCAGAGTAGCGGGATGCAGATGGCCCAGCGCCACAGCCACTCCTCCCCAGTGTTCCCCCCAGCCCTCAGCACAGCCTGAAACACTGGTGAAAGAAAAGACCAGAAAAAAACCTGAGTTACCTGAAGGAGGCCAGCAGAAGAGTCCTCAGCGAACTATCCAGAGGGTCCTGCTCTGCACTCATTTCTACAAATGCAAAATGGAGTTAATTCAGACAGGATTTGGAAGTGGAGTCCAGCTGAGCCCCTTCATTACTAAAATGTTAACTAATGAAGAAGCTCAAGGCCAACTGATTGGATGGGGTGGGACTAACTGTCTTAAGTATTTTCTGGGTTTGGAATAAGTTAGAGACTCTGTTTCTAATGTAAAACAAACACAACTGAGGGTTTGTAAATTACAAATAAAAGTAAATAAGAAAGCAGTTCTGATATTAATGTTTAATAGCTCACAGAAGTTGGTGAAGACCACCAGTTTCTTGGCAGAGAAGGCATGGTTGCATGTAACTAGCACACTAATTTAAAAATAAATTCTGGAAATTATAGCAAGCAGACTAAGTAATGGAATAAAACTGTCATTCACTGCCACAGAACAAAAATGACAAACTATACCTAAGGTGATATTAAATTAAAAACCTTCAGCTTGGCAGCCAAATAATTCCTTCACACCAACTGTGCATGAGCTGAGGCAAAGGCCATGAAAGCACAGACACAACTTGGTGGTTAATGGTGAACCCTGCTCAAAATGTGTCAGACCAGCAGCAGCCTTGTCATACACACACACACACACACACACACACACGCACACATACACAAATTTAAAATTATTCTATTGATGTTACTGGAAAGTGAATCCACTGAGGGGTCAGCCTGAATGAAAGCTGTGACACTGCCCTGAGTCTCCCAGCATAAGTTAACCCATATCTCAGCAAAGCACCAACAAGTTCTCAGGGGTGAAGTTCTCATGAGTTTTATGTAGGTATCTTCACCAGATGAATTAATACTTTATAGAATAATCTACAATAATAACCTGAGGAAAGTATAGAAGTATTGGACTACTCTGATGCAAAAAACTCTGAAAAAGAAGTATTTCCTCCTTAGCCAAGTATGTTTTCACAAGTCACAGTGATCATAAGTTAGTAATGGCCCCAGATCCAAGAGAAAATACCACCTCAGAGCATGGGGAAGATTCATTTCCAGCTTCCACCCACTTGGCTGCCTCTTGGCACAGAACGGTCCAGATTAAAGTCCTGGGTCCAACCATCCTCCAACTCCAGTAACACTCAAGCCCAACTATCAGTTTTGCAGCCATATCCTAAAAACTTAATTACAGCAAACACAGTGATGATCTGAGATTCAGCAAACACATCAGTCATTATGAAAGTGATGTCGGGAGTCAAGTGGAGCTGCCAGTCCTTGGAGAAGAGGTGGGGGGGTGAGGCCATCACAGAGGACTGATAGGAAGAAGCAGCTCGCTGTCACACGAAGGAGCCCATGCAGAAGTGGTGCTTAGGGATTCCTGAAAATATTATTACTACCCTTGTCTGTCTCTTACCTAATTTCCAAATGATATTTTAAATGGTTCTCATTTAGCCATCCACCTCAATGAGAGGACCTGGAGAAGCAACGCAAAGGCCCATCCATGTATTTGCTTCACTTTTCACACAACAAACTTGGGCAGCTTCTTAGATTAACAAGCCTACATACATAACTCTCCAGAAATCCCCTTTCACAAGACAAGTGTCTAAAGGCAAAGTTATTCCTGATGTATTTCAAATGTGACAAACACAAAAAGCTACTTTGAGGTTTAGCCTTTGGCTGACAAGGTACCAACTGTTAGCTCAGCAATTATATCTCACTCCCTAAACCAGTGTATGGCCCACACCTCACTGTGCCAACCCTCCCTGCTGTCCTGAAGACAGTTCTTTTTATTTTTTGCTTGTATGTTAAGCAGTTAAAAAGCTTTATCTTCAACAAGGTATTAATCTTAATATTGTCCTAATATGTTTCATCTTTTTCCACCTCTCATGCAGAAATTAGTCTTGACAATAGCCACTGAGATAAGGACAGTAACCAGCAAGCTTCACAATAAGCCATCATATACACTATTTTAGTTTGTCAAAACAATTAGTGTTCATTTTGGCTTTATTCAGTTAAATCTGCAGTGACTGATCAGTATAAATTATGTATTAGGCTGCCCAGCTGTACTTGTTTATTCATGCATGGACTTGAAGAATTTTCATTTTCTCAGTACAAAAAAGCAACAGCCAAAAAAATCCCCCTGTATTCTAAAATATAAAGATACTTTCTTCTCAGCCACATTTCTGCTACGTGGTTTTGAAGCTGCTTTCTTCTTACTCTGCTTATTTCAATTAACCTATTATTTCATTTGCAGTTATTGGCAGCTGCATTTGCACCAGTAGGAAGCATGTACTGTTACTTTCACCCTTTGCAATTACCTCCTAAGCAAAGCAATATCAGAGCTAAACCAAATGATGTTGATTTTAAAAGCATCAAAAATTGCATTGTTGGCTGCATTTGAACTCCTGCCTCGCTTCAAGAAGAACTGCTTGCAGAAATGTTTACACTTAAGCCTCACAGTTCTCTCTTTCAAGAACAAAAGTTTGTGAATCAAGAGAGATCATTTTCTGGTGTTGTTCATGTTTATAGTCACACAGTCCTCGCTAGGACACCCGGGTGAAAGCAATGCACATTGGGGGGGGTGGGATGATACACTTGTATGCAGGGAGAGAGATGACACAGGTTTAGAGAAAGGAAAGAAAAATCTGCAGTGACCACGTACAGCATCACTTATGCTTCTCTGAGACATGATGTATGAGCAGAATGGAAATCAGGCTGTTGAAGCTGATTTCCTGTGATTAAATATTGGCAAATTGCAACTCCAAACCAAAGGTACCCCCTGCAAAGACAGGTTCAAGAACCTGTTAACAGAAGGTTTATGCCAATATTTACAAACCACAGAAAGATGTTTTGGCAGCTTTGACATGCAGAGTACAGTTGCTCAGTCACAGACAGGGAGGTTGAATGGTGGCAGTTTTCAGAAGAATGCAAAGAGCCAGAGTTTGTGTCCTCCTTAAGAGCTGGGGAGCACAGTAGAACTTGTATTTGTTAATGGGAATGCCATTCAATCTCCTGGATTGTAAGGGGAATCAAGGAGTCACTGGGGTGGCTCTTGGGCATGTCTAGAAAAAAGTATGCTGCTGAAACATCTCCATAGGACAGAGTGCTCTAAGTGGAGAGAGCTGGGTTAGAAAAGGCCATCTCCCAAAGCTGGGCTCAGCTACAACGTACCTGACACGTAACAGAATAGCTTGCACGTTGATTGTGCACAATAAAGCTTGGCAAACACAATGTTTGCACTGATCTGCAATATCTCTGTTATAAAAGTGCTTTTTGCACAGTGAATTTTGCCCTGGTTTCAGTGGCCACGGTGCTCATCACTTCAGTGAGGAGCCGAGAGCCCTGCATGCAACCTGCCAGCACAAACGGTGCCAGCGACAGCTCCCTTGGGCTCTGAGCACAGGCAGGATGAGCACACAGCTATCCTGTTGTTTCTTCCATCAAACAACATAAAAAATGTTCTTGTGAAAAGACTAAATTTTGCTGAATTAAGTGCTTTAGAACAAGTGGTTTTATTACTTTATAATTAACATAATTTCCCCCATAGGGATTCTTGCAATTAAATAATTAGCAGTAATGTTACCCAAAGGTGTTCTTTAATGAATTTTCTTAAGTTATTGCCCCCGCTAACAACAACTGACACGGCTCGAGTTTACACCGGCTGAGCGCTCCGTCTCGCCAGGCTGCGGGCGACGTTAGAGGGCTGTCACAGGCGGACCTGAGCTCCGGGCCGCTCCGCTCACCCCCGCGGGGCGGACACGGCTCGGTCGCCCCGCCGGCAGCTCCGGGCTCCCCGCAACCCCGACGGCGCGGGCAGCGCGCTCCGCTCCTGTGCTGACCGCGGAGAAGCCCCGCGAGTGCCCAACTCCGGCGAGGGTCGCTGTGCCGGGGCACGCCGCGGGTCCACCCGCCGGCCCCCCGCGACACGGGGGAAAGGGGCCGCGTAGGTCGGGGCGCGGAGCGGAGCGGCCTCCGGGCCGGGCCGGGCCGGGCCCGCCGCGAATCGCTCGCGGATCGGCAGCGCCACCCGTCGGGGAGCGGGGCGGCGGCGGAGCGGAGCCGCTCCGGCGGGGCGGGCACGGCCACCGCGGGGAGGGCTGCCCGCCGCTCCGTGGGACGCGGCCCCGCCGTGTTCGGGGCATGCTGGGCCGCCCCGGGGCGGCAGAAAGTTGTGGGGTTTTTCCCTTGGTTTTCTTTTTTTTCATGAACTACCACCGGCAGGGCATCGGCTGCCGGCCCGAGAGCGCCGCGGCAGACCCCGGCTCGGGGTGGGGGATGAGGGAAATCTCCGTTTACCTCCCGGTGATCTCGCCTCAAAGGCAAATTCGCAATATATAAGTCGCTGGTTAAACAAGGGCATTTCCAGTTGTTAATTGATGCAATTACGCCGTGGCGGTAACGGGCCGGTCGGGCTGCAGGCAGCCAGCCATCCATCACCGCCCCGCTGACCTGCCACCGCCCCGGCCCCCCCGCTCCCGGAGGGACCATCACGGAGCTAAGGGAGAAGAAGGGACGCCCCGCTCAGCACTCCTTCGGGAAGTGGGCTTCGTCTTTCTGTCCTGGCGCCAGCCGTGCCCTGCCCCGGCAGGCAGAGAGATCTGACCCCGCTCCCGTGGCTCCGGGCCGCCGCGACGGGCA
The DNA here is from genome assembly GCA_035584735.1 of Pseudotriccus pelzelni. Taxonomy (NCBI): domain Eukaryota; kingdom Metazoa; phylum Chordata; class Aves; order Passeriformes; family Tyrannidae; genus Pseudotriccus; species Pseudotriccus pelzelni. The sequence continues at coordinate 11,087,041 of JAWMRA010000020.1, forward strand.
GGGCAGCCAAGGAGGAGAGCACGGCTCAGCGGCTCCCACGCAGAACCGGGGCCGTGTCGTACAGCAGCGCCCAGCCCGGCAGATGGGCGCGGGAGCAGCGGGAAGGGCCGGGGGTACTGCGCCGGCCGGGCTGGCCCCAAGAGCTCCTACCCCGGGTTCTCTCAGGCCACCTGCCCGGCGCTCGTACTCCCCGCGGCGGGCCTAGGGCAGGGGCCACGCTGGGGCTGGTGGGTGCCGCGATGTCCCCACTTGATGTTTATTCCCCTAAGACAAATTTGGACTGCGTTTAAAAAAAGAGAGAAAGGGAAAAGAGACCAACCGCAAGGCACCCCCAGTCCCGCCTTTGACGTGCATCACAGCACAACATTAAACCAACATGGAACAAGTGGTGAGAGCGGGCGCGGGGCGCTGCCTGCTCCTGCCCGCCGCTGCCTGCTGCTGCCGGCAGGGCCGTGACGTCACCCCGCTCCTCGCCCACCGATGAACGCTAAAGACCTATAGAGCAGAAAATAATACAACAAGCAAGCTCCGTATCTTGCAAGCCCTACGTGATTTTCCCCCCCTCTTTGAAAAAGCCCCTTTGCACTTAAACTCTCTATACATGTGGGGTGGCTTTTTAAACTCCTTCTATACAAACATATCTATTAAGAGCGATGGGAAGTGGGGGGTAGCCTATTTTTTTAATCCAGGCACCAACCTCCCCCCTCCCCCGCCTCAGATGTCTGGCTGCTTTTCTTAAGTGCAATCATCTATAATTGAGAAAAAAAAAAAAAAAGCCATACGTGGAAATGTGTGTGTGAGAAGGTGCATCTTGAAGCAGGGTTTAGTTACAATCGATCTTGGGGGGAAAATATTGCCTATGGTCCAAAAATAAGGAGCAACTATGTCCTTCTCTCAGTTCGGATACCCCTACAGCACCACTTCACAGGTAAGGCGAGTGAGCAGCACTCACTTTTGTTTAGATTCTGCTGCTGCTGTCCAGATGTCTTGTCCCCCCCTCCCTTTTTTTCTTCCCTTTCCCTTACTTAGAATATTTTTTTAAAAGGGCACATCTGGAGCCTTTTTTTAAAAAATGTGCGTGTGTGTTTATGTCTCGTTTGTGTTGTGTTAGGCTTAAAACAAATAACTCGCAGAGTGCACAGCAAAGGCGTGTAGGAAAACCGGTAATTCCCCCTCCTCCCCACCCTCCACCGTTTTAAGTGCAACAAACAAATAAAAAAACATAAATCCCGGTTACGGCCGCTTTCCGAGCCCGCGGAGCTGGCCCGCGGAGCGGCCGCGCTGTGCCGGACGCTGCCCTCGCCGCGCCGCTGCCGCCCGGGCACCGCGGAGGGTGTGCGGGCAGCGCGAACCGGCGGGCTTCGGGCTTCACTCGCGTTTCTGCGGAACCGGGCTGTGCCGTTTCCTCCCCCCTTCCTCCACGGGTCGGTCCTTTTCCTGTCTTTTATTAGGATCTGTCGAGAGATTTTTTTACCCCCCCCATCCGATTTCCCAAGGACACCCCCCCACTCACACCAAGGCACCCTGTATTAACTAAGTGGTCGCTATAGCGTACCTCGAGTCACGACTTATTTGGGTAGAATTATTTATATATCGTAATCACTGCAAGATGTGCCTCTCTCGCTTGGGAAGTTAGCTGTCCCCTTGAAGTTATTGAAATCAAATGCCTTCGATTGCGTTAGCTGACATATTTACTGCTGTGTCTATTGTCAAATTAACTATAATCGCAACTTTTTGCCTTTAAATCAATGCAGATGGACCGAGCGGGGGCGGGAAGGATGGAGCCGTACGGATCTCATGCCTTTTTCCAGAGCAATTATTTCCTTAAAGTTTTGCCTGCCTGATTAATCGTGCCCACATCCCAAGGGTTTCCTGCTTCCCATTCGGTTTATTTCCCGGTTTCTATAATTAGTCGCTTCAGCCCGTGTTTCCTATCCCCCTCCTCACCCTCCCCCCCCTCCGCACACACATACAGGCGCGCACACGCTCCTAAATTCCCCCCGATGGGGCTGCCTCGACAGTCACTCGGCGTCGTCCCGCTCTCTCCTCTCCTCTCCGCAGTTTTTCGTGTCCGCCAGCCCCAGCACGACGTGCTGCGAGGCCGCCCCTCGCTCCGGGCCGGATGCCTCCTCGGCGCCGGCCGCCGCGTCCCTGTGCTGCGCCCCGTACGAGGGCCGGCTGCTGGCGCCCGGCCGCGCCGAGCTCAATGCGGCGCTGGGCATGTACGGAGCTCCGTACGCCGCCGGCCAGGGCTACGGCAACTACCTGCCCTACGGCGCCGAGCCCGCCGCGCTCTACACCGCGCTGGTGAGTGCCCGGCAGCCCGGAGGGGAGAGGGGGGTGCAACAGGCGGGAAACTTCGTGTTTCGCAGCCGGTCTCGGGGCGGGGGGCCCGCCGAGGGATGCGGGAGCGGCGCCGGCCCGTGGCGGCTGCGGGGCGCGAAGAGACGGGGCTGCCGCGGGGAGCCGGGGCTGCGGGGCGCGGCGCGGTTCACCCTCCTGCTCGACGCCAAACACGGCCGCTTTCCCTTGCAGAACCCCCAGTATGAAATCAAAGACGGCGCCGGCACGTTGCACTCGGGAATCGCGCAACCCGCTGCCTACTACTCCTACGATCATTCCTTGGGGCAGTACCAGTACGACAGGTAAAACCCCTTTGATCAGCGCCCGGCAGCATTAGCATCCCCCTGCGAGGCGGCGGCCGACATCAAACGGCGGGGGCCGGCGGGGGCTCCGACCTGACAAACGCTGTACAAAAGAAACGAGGCGCCCCGGGAGCAGCAGTCAGCTGAACTCAAACTTGGGAGGCGATGGCAGGAGGGCAGGGGCAGGCAGGCAGATGGGAAGGGACCACACCGGCCTGTGGCTGGGCCGGGCCGGGCCGGGCCGGGCCAGGGGGCTCATGTTGGTCTCCTTCCGTAATCATATCCCAGCAGGTACGGGACAGTGGATTTCGGTGGTTCGGCCAGACGCAAGAATGCAACGCGAGAGACGACAAGCACCCTCAAGACCTGGCTGTACGAGCACCGCAAAAACCCCTACCCCACCAAAGGAGAGAAAATCATGCTGGCCATTATCACCAAAATGACCCTGACCCAAGTGTCCACTTGGTTTGCTAACGCCAGACGGAGGCTCAAGAAAGAAAACAAAATGACCTGGTCTCCCAAGAACAAAGCGGGGGAAGAGAGAAAGGAAGAAACCCCGCGGGAAGAGGATGAATACAGTGTAGAGGACGAAGGCAGAGGTAGGGGGAGAGGCAGGACGGGCGCCTCGAAGTAGCTCGAAGTGGCGGCCGATTTCGAGGCTCCCCAAATTTCCCGCACCCGCACTAATGCCCTGCCGCCCCCCTTGTTCCCCGTGTGTGTCCAAGCAGAGCAGAAGAGCTACAAGGAGGACAAGGAGCTGCGGTTCAGCGACCTGGAGGAGGAGGAAGAGGAGGAGGAGGAGGCGGGGAAGCCAGAGAAGGGCCGGGCCAGCTCCCTGCAGGAAGCCCCCAGCCTGGGCGCGGCGCTGCCCGAAGCTCCTCGAGGCGACTGCAGCCTGCCCGGCCCTTTCCACGCCTTTCCCTGCGCCAAGGCCCCCGCCGCGGACTTCGCCCCTGCCTCCCTGTCCGGCCCGCCGCCGCCCTACGCGCCCGCGGAAAAGCCGCGCATCTGGTCGCTGGCGCGCACGGCCGGGGCCAGCGCGGCGCGCAGGGGCAGCCCCGAGGGCTGCGGCGCGGAGGGAGGCGGCGGCTCGGCGGCGGAGCAGCCCCTGCCCGCCAAGGCCTTCCGGAGCTCCGCGTTCAACCTGCAGCCGCTCCCGCGGAGCTGCGCGTCCCACCGCGGCCTGGGGGAGCCGTGCCAGTTCGCGGCGGCGGGCGAAGGTACCCGCGGCGGCGGGGCCGCGGGGACGGGCGGGACCGCGGGCCGGGCTGGGGCGCAGGGCACGGCGTGAGCCCGCCCGCGCAGTGACACCCCCGGCGCTCGGCCGTGCTCAGGTGTCAGGTGCGGACGCCGAGGCTTCCCCGCTCGAGGCGAGCGGGCAGGGGAGGGCGGCGGGGCCGGGACGGGCCCACCGCCAGCCGCTTGTGTCTGTGCAGGCTTCGGGCGGGGCGCCAAGGGCGGCCCGGGAGGCGCCGAGCTGGGCGGGACCTGCCTGGACAGGCTGCGGACGGCGTTCCGGCCGGTGCTGCGGAGGTGAGGTAGGTGACGGGCCGGCAGCCGGGGCCCCACGTCGCACGAAGCCCAAGCCTGCCCGCTCGGCCCCGGGACACCGGAGCGGCCGGGGCCGCCTCCTTGCCCCGCTGCCGGAGCTCCCGTCCGGCCGGGGCAGCAACACCCGTCCCCGGAGGGGGCCACTTAATCGCCAGCTTATCACCGGTTCTCCGTCCCGCAGGGCTGCCCGCCCCTTCCTGGGCGCTGGCGACGGGGCTCCGGCTGCAGCGAGGCATTCGGCTTGAAGCTACGAAAGACGCCTCTCCTCGGGCCGGCGATGGCCTCGCAGCTCCGCCTGCCCTGCCCTCGCCAGGGGAAGGGCCGCCGCGGCACAACGTGCTGCGCACATGGGGCCGAGGGGCACGGCGGGCGGGGCGGCGGGCGGAGCGGCGGCAGGACCGGCGCTTCCCCGCCGCACGCTTGCCGTGTGTTCAACACCCCGCTAACTTCTTTGCAAAAAGAAAAAAAAAACAAAATCCAAACCCTAATCATTTCTCTTTCCCCCCCACATCGTGGTTTGTTTCTCCTGTTTCTCCCAAACCTGCGCGCTCCGCTCAACGCCCAGCTCCGCCAAGGCGCGTCACTTCGCGGTCGCTCCGCGCCGTCCCGGGGCGGAGGAGGAGGAGGAGAAGCGGCGCAGGTTACGCCGGACTGTTTCTTTCCCGTCTGTGTACATAGATACCGCTGAAAAGTATTTTTCGGAGTCTCTAATTAACACGGATGAGCTTGAACGCCGCGAAGCCGTCAGTGACCCCGGAGCTCTCCAGCCAGGAGCCGGCACAGCCCGGGCGGAGCGGCCACGGGCACCCTCCGCCCGCCCTGGGGCACGGCCGGGGCACCCCCGGGCAGCGGGTGGCGACCGGGCGGCGAAGTAGGACGTTGTTAGTGGGTCACCGCCGTCAGTCAGTCAAAAGAGCAGTGCTGCACTTTACAGGACAGACGAGAAAGGGAAACCGTATCTCTGCATTATTTCTGTTTAATTAAAAGTGTCATCAAACACTTTGTGTTCAGACTAATAAACCAAGCAGGGATGAGGAAAGAATGTTTCTTTGTTCCTGTCTCTGGAAGCAGTGGCAATAATTTAAATTAATAACTGTGGTAATTAAGAGGTCATCTATAGATCAACCCGATACCTGCTATTTCCAAGTTCACCGGGGTCAGCATTTACATTAAGTCATTTGTGGTCAATAGAGTCCAATGAATTCTGCCTTAATAAATCAGGGAAATCAATCTTGAATATCGAGTAGACTTCTATATGTTTACCAAAGGCTACTCAACACAAGTGGGGCTGTAGAGCTGCGAGTCCTCTGGGTTTGAGGAGTTCGTAGGGGGAAGGAGGAGCTGTAGGTCAACGCAGGGGAGAGGTGGCGGGGCTGTGCTCCACTTCGGCCCAGGGAACAGCCCCGGTCCCTCCCGGGAGCGGAGCAATCCCGGCTGCGGGGGCACCTGTCAAAGGCGGCAAACTATCGGGTTTTGGAGGGGCTGGGGGGGAAAGGGAGGGGGAGGTAGGTGTGTACACGGGGACAGCAGGTAACAGAGCGGCCGGGAGCGGGGCTGGGCCCGCCGGGAGCCTAAGCCGGAGACGCTCGGCCACGGGGCTTGCCAGTACATCGGAACAGCCCTGAGCAATCGGCGGCACAGCAACCGCAGTCTGTCGCATTGACCCAAAGCTTAGAGAAGGGAAAATTAAGCTGCGAAAAGATAAACATTATTTCAAGTCGGCTTTGAAGGATTAGGGCTCGTAATAAAGGGTATTAGGCCCTTTCGAAGGGTTCTTGCAAGGCGACTTTCTCCGCCCCTCCTCTCCCACCGGAGGGGACAGGTATTATCTGCCCTGGGAACACAGCGCAGGTTCCCCACACGTGCCCGCACTGGCCGGGCCTCCCTCCCGTCTGTGTCCCGGGTGCCTCCGCCCATCGTGCAGGGGAGCGGCCCGGCTCCCTCCGGTTCCCTTTGCCCGGCGGCTTTGGGAGAGGGTGTGCATCGGCCTCCTGGGCTGCTCACGGGAGACGAAACCTGCACGGCCTCCGAGACCCGGGGGCGGCCAGGAGCTCTCCGAGCTGCAGACTCTGCCCCCCGGCCCTGGAATTCCCCGGACCTAAGAGCAAGACCCGAAGGAGGTGTGAAGTCCTCGGGGGTTGATTAATTAGGCGGGTGCAGGCTTCGGGGTCTTTTTAAGGCAGGCACGAAGGTAACCTCCAGGAGTCTTAAGACTTTTATTTTTTATTTATAACTTTTACTCCCCTTTCATTAAAGGTCAAGTGAGTGAGATGCAGATTATCCCGCCCGCCCAGGACTCCTCTGCAATCTGTCACGCCGGCAAGATATGTATCGCAAATCTCTCAAAATATAATCTCCGAGAATCATATTCCGAATACTGTTTTGATTAAAAACCAGAGGGGGGATTGATGGAGAACTAATACCGGCAGCGGAGCCTGCGTGCGCCCAGGCACAAAACTAAAATAACGGGCTCGCACGAACAAATTCAGCGCCTCCAATGCCGTAATAAACGTATTTAAACCGTCTCCGGCTGAGCTTGGCTACGAGCTGGGCTTTTTAACGCTGCCGCTCTGGGAAGTGAACTCGGGTTGCCTGCCGGAGCGGGGGCACTCGGAGAGTGCTCCTGCGGGGCGGTTCGAGATGGGGCCGGAGGGAGCGCTCTCGGCCCGGCCCGCGTCAGCCCTCCCCGGCGAGGCACCGAACCGGGCGGGCAAGGTGTAGACCGCGCGTAAGCCGAGGGACCAGCGCAGCGCGCACACACACCAGCCCCGCAGGGCACCCCTCTTGGCTGTGGAGGGGCGGGTGTCCCCCTTTCCCGCAGCCCGCCGGGACGCGCTGGCACCGGCCGCAGCCCCGCATCGCCCCCCAATTAGCGGCCGCGGGGGCGGGCGGGGAAGGCTCGTTGACGCGTCCCCCGCTGGGGTGGGAAGTTTCTAAAACAAAGTCGCCGGGCTAATGGCCCCGGGCGGGAGCGGCGGGGCCGCGCACACTCCACTGCGCCCGCTCAAAGGCAGCGCGACCGCGGGGCCGCCGCCGCCTCCGCCGCGCTCGCTAATGAAGTTTTGTCAAAGACAATTACGGGCCCGGCGGGGGCAGGAGGCCGCGATGAAAAGGCGGCTTTGTGCGGCCGAGACGGCGCGGCTCCCCGGCCACCCCCGGCCCTTCCTGCGCCCCCGCGGTGACCCCCGCGCCCGGCCCCGCTCCCCGCGGGGGCAGCGGCCCCGGTGCCCGGCCCCCAGGTAAGCGGAGCGACGGGCTGGGGCCGGCAGTGAGCCTCCCGGAGCCGGAGTTTATCAGTCCGATCCGCGGACGAGCGAAGCAAGCCCCGAAAATTGGGGGCTGAGCCCCTGCCCGCCTCTCACACCCCTGGCTGAGGGTTTCTACTGCCTCTTCCCACCCCAGACGGGCTGCTGTGACGGACTCCTGCTTCAACGCTGTTGCGTTCAGCAAATGAGAGAATTCATCCCAAAACTGACCATGGAGCTGGTTAAATCTGTTTAAAAAAATATGAAATTGGTTTCTTGAACTGTGGCTGCCTTCGGCTATCTCTGGGGAGAGAGGAGGTGTGGAAGAGCAGGACAGTAACCATCTTTCAGCACCTTCCCCAAGATCCCAGCACTGCTGCTGTCCTCCATCTGTGGTCCTTGGTCACCCCCTCCCAGCATCTCACCTCCCTGCCATCCCCAGACAACATGGGCAGTACAAAACATGCTGGTGCTCTCCTAGAGAGCACAGGGAGCCATTCGTGAGTCATGAGAAGATCTGGACAACACAAGTAACCAGCGAGATTGGTGCTTCCCAGCCTTTTGAAGCACAATCCTCCTTTTAGGAACATAGGAGAGAGGAAACTTTCCTTTATTCCTGCACAAGCACATGAAGACAGTGGCCTTGACACTGAAATGGTCTGGGCCCCTTCACTCTCAGCTGGTTGGTATTTGCCCATGCCCTCAAACAGATGTCCTGTCCCTCTGCAGGTTTCCCATCCCACAATAAAGGGATGAATTTTACTGGCTTTAAAGCAGAAAAACCCTTGGAGATCCTTCTTCAAAGGTGTTTACAGCAAAAGTTTCAGCATGATGTGGCCAACGGGGTTATGGAGCAATAGATTGGAGCAATTAGTTCAAAATGATCTTAAAAGCTCCACAAGCAGCTCCCCAGGCCAGGTGTCATTTCAGGATCAAAGCATCTGTTAGAGGAAAATCATTTTTGCCATTGTATTGCTTTTTTTTTTTTTTTTTACCTACTGTTCATCTGAAAATAAATTACAGGCCAGAACAGGTGGATAACATTCTGGAATGATTTAATGATTTATTTAATCTGGATTCTCTTTCAATCTACTTAGAAGGATGAATACTTTTTTTTTAGCCTGAATCCAAAAGCCTGCTTTTCATCTAAAGAAGAGAAAATACCCTAAACCACTGCTTTGCTGCTGTCAAGGTGTACTCCCCACCACTGTTAGTAATCCAGTGATAATGTCTACCCTGCAAAGAGCCTGAGGGGAAAACCTCAAGAAAACCGAGCAGAAGATTTTGGGGTTTTTTTTCTTTCTTGCCCTCTTCCTAGCGCTCTAGATATTACTTCACTTGCTGGAACAGTGTCAGAGTAGTAACATCACTGATTGTAGCATTCAGTCACTACCCCTTAAATCTCAATGTGTGCAGGTTTAAAAACTGAGATGACCGCTTTCTGACTTTCTCTCTTGTTAGGAAGCTTTTGTACCACTGATTGGGAGTGGAGCGGGAATGGACACACTGGAATCTCCTGCTGCAGACACCTATTGATCCACTAACACCAAGTGAGGCCAGCAGCAATTCCCTCAGGCATATTCACACAAGGCTGGTATGCTGTTCCTCCGTGAGCAGTTCCTAACACAAGACTTTCCTTCTTGAGCAGACATGGTTTTGCTAAAGAGGGGTTAGCAAAATCATTGTCCACTTACTCAGATGTGAATTTCTGATGTTTGATATCAGCTAGAATAAGATGTTTTATGGAAAAGATACTTTCAGGACCTATGGACATGCTGAAATTGATGGATTAACTCCCTGAATGGCTGGGTTTGATACTTTAGTCCAACTGGAGCGGTAATGCAGATGTGCAAAGTTGGACAGGAACAATAAAATACTTTGATACAGGGAAGGTTACAGGATCTGCAAGGAGCTGTAGTTACCACTGCCAGGATATTTCCACCTCATGTGCCTGTCCACTGTAATGGATTAAATTAAAGTCTTAAACTTGCTTTAATCCACCAGACTCAGTATACGTGCCAGCAAAACCATACTTTTTTGTTGTTTTGTTCTGGGGCAGGGCGTTGGTTGGTTGTTTTGGGGGTAGGCTTTTTGTTAGTTTTGATTTTTTATTTTTTTTAACCCACCCTAAGTGTGAGTTTGGTAGTAGGGAAGCCCTGAATTCATCCTATGGCACCAGGTCATTCATGGTGAGGGGTGTTTGGAAGAATTTCTGCATTACCAGACAAGAGAGCCAGGTTGGTGAACCTGCCAGCCCCCCCCACAGACTGCCTGGAATGGCAGAGAAGGGACTTGGCATGATTGCCTGTCAGCCCTCCCAGTGAAGGGCAGGTGCTCTGGGAGACACACAGGCCTTTCAAAAAACCCAGCCCACACAAACTGGCCTCCAGGGTAAATGTGACACATGTGAAAGCTAACTGCAGTTTTTAACCAAAACCATAACCTCCACTTGACTAGGGTGATTGATTCAAGTGGATTCACTTCCGAATTTTAAATATAAAACATCATCAATGTACAGCATCTAAAAGACACTCTCCACAGCCATCTGCTTAATGGAACGTCTGTAACTTATTGAACAGCTAAGAAACAAACAGTGACGGGAGCTCCCAGTTGCCACAACTGACCCCACTGCTGCTCACTATACGCAAGAGAAAAATCAAGCATCCACATCACCATGCTCAGGCTTTCTCTGTGCAAACCACCCGAGGCGCAGTGCTAAGTAAGGGGTTTGGTGCACAAGGCAACGGGCAACAAGGAGCTCTGAGCCAGCAGCCTGGAAGGGATTTATGCTGCATAGTTAAATCTTGTTTATCTGACCATGTGCTTTGCAGCTCCACAACCACCGTCTGCAATTGACTCTGAGGAGGCCTGACAACCTGGTCAGCGTGCCCAGCCAATACAAGAACAAGTGTTCTGTGTCCTGCAGGTGGGTAACTCATTGCTAGCAGTGCTCAGACCTTCTGACAGCACTCTCCTGCAGTGTTCAGAGTGGCAGACCTTTCCTGGAGCTCAGTACTGCATGTGGAGTACGAGTCCCCCTGACAGTGCAGCTGCAGAGCAGCTCCCCAGAGTGAGAAGTGGGTCATTTGTTACACCCACAGGACCACAGGAGAAACAAAGCTCTTCTGAGAAGCGCTACTGGCAGCAGAGCTGAGATCATATTAGGAGTGGACTGTTCTGCTGCAGCATTGTATCAGCAGCAAACTTGCTAGCCCACAATCCAAACCCAGCAGTGGTAAGGCAGGACGGCTGATTTTCCTTAGACTACCAAGTACCAAGGGGAAACAGAAGCAGAAATAACTGCTCCTGTGAGAGATGTGGTATCAGCCCTGGCTGGGTACCAAGCCTGACTGTGACCTAACCAGCACCCAGGGCACCACTGTTTCAGGGCACTTCTTTATATTTAGAAGATCTCTTCCTTGTATGTGCAGAAAGATAACTCTGAAATGGCCCAAAGCCACGTGGGGAGTGCGGAGATGAATGAAGGAGTCTGTGTGAGTCACTGCAGCATGAAGATCTGAAACATGAACAGCCCACAATGCTAAGAATGAAGTGTCAAAATCCTCCCCAAACAGCAGCAGTTCTGCTGTCCTGCCCTGCTTTCAGCATTTGTTTGTGTTCCCTCACAAAGAAAGGCCAAAAGCACCACAGAGTAATTCAGCTATCAGAGGGGATGGTGGTACCAGCAGCTCACATGCTCTTAGCTCGCTCGCTAGTTTGACCTCAGCAAATTCACCATAGGCAAGTGTTTCTCTGATGGTACAATTTAAAAGAAGAAAAGGGATACAGTAATGACAATGGCACATCAGCAGGTTCCTGTTAAGCAGCTGTTTCTGCACCCAATGCTGACACACCATAACCTCCACGACAACACGAAGGGAAGCAGTGGCAACGCACACACACCCTCAGCAGCGTGTAAAAGTAATTTCTTTAAACACGAGTCAAATTACGTTTCTTTTTAAAAGAGATAAACATATGCTAAATATTTCTGTGAAGCTTCAGGATTCAGAGTAATGTAGATAATGGAGATAGTACAGCGATAGCTACCTTAGCTGAGGGAAAGGGAGGATTCCTGCAGGTAGGAATTCCAATTTCCAGCTTCTCACCGCCTGTCAGAGCAGAGCTGATACACCTCCTGCTTCTGTTTCATTGTACCCTTAGTGAGTGCATCTCAAAGGAGACACTATATTCAGGAGCACATCTGCCTATCAAGGATTACAATTTACCTGTAGAAAAATCAATTGCCAGTAAAACTCTTCAAGTATCATCCGGAATTTAGAAATGTAACATATATTACTCTTCTTCCTGAACTTGTCCATAAAATATCAGCTTACTCAGTATTCTATGGCAGGAAATTAATAAAACTAATTCTAGTTGCTCTCAATTACAGCAATAATTTAACCTCATTTGGGCTTCATACACATTTAAAAATCAGGCTACAAATACAATACATGGTATTTCATAAATGAAGCAGATGTAATTATAGTGTGGGAGTGTAGACTCAGGGACAATTGTGCTTGGAGCACAAGTCCAGAAGGTAATAACAAAGATGGTCTCTAGATTGCTTTTCACCCCAAATCCTCCCATCAAGGGCTGCATCACCTCCAGATCCACTCAGCATGGCATTAAGATCAACTTAACTTGCAAAGGCTCAAAATTGACATTTTAAGGGCTGAGAAAAACCAGGCCCTGCAATGGCCAAGTGATCCCCACTGCTTTGCAGAACTACAAGCTCTCTGTGTATGGAGATGCCCAAATCTAAATCTAGGGGCTCTGGGGAGCACAATGCAGTGTTTGCTACTTGCTGCCCCCTTCATTGCTGACCCTCAGGTCAGGTGATACAACTATAAATCAAACCTGTAAGAGTGATTACCAGTTAGCAGCACCCTAATTATTAGTTATGAAATTCAATGCCCTATAACATTTTATGCACTATAGTTTTCTGAGCTTCACTGATATCCTGTGCTCTTCCCTCCTGAGAAAACCATGACAATGTCTAGTGGGCTTTTCCTTGAGTGCTGGGTGTCACCAGTTTCATTGCACAGACCTAAATTTCAGGTCTGTGTTTTTGCTTATGGCAGCCTGAGCAGCCTGGTCATGAGTGCAGCAGTCTGTGAAGGGATCTTGAACATCATCTGTCGCGTGGTTAGTTCCCTCAGCCTCTCCCCAGAGAAAACTCTATGCATGCTATTTGTTTTCCGAATGCATTGGGTTTTGTTCTTCAGAATAAAACTTTTGGCCTGATTTCTTATGGAAACAAAGCTCCTATAATAATCGCTGTGGGAGAACACAAACATCTGCCCACCATTGCATAATTTCCTAAACTAACCAGCATATCTCAGCAATCCCTGGTGTGAGGATGTGTGCACTCTGGCCTCTGTCTCAAATAAATGGAGAAAAGAAATTTCTCCCATCGACAGCCAAACATTTTCAGAGCCATCTTCCTCTCTAGAGGAACCCAGAGCAGCTCTGCTCCCAAGTCAGGCAATATGCTGAAATGCCTGAAGTCCAGAGGGATTAATCCCAGCCTCGGTGTTGTATTTGTTTCCTGTGGTCACTTGAGCTGCTCAGGAATGACATGTTTGTTTCTCTTTCCCACTACAAGCAGTTGCTGTGACTGATCACACAAATCACAGCAGTGACGTACACAACTGAAAACACAACCCAAAAGACACTGTTATACCAACTTGTGATGTGTAATGCCAGGGCAAAAGGATACTTCAAAGGACTAAAATGATTTTTCAACCAGAATTATTTGAGATAAAAAATTATGGGTTAAGACAGAGGGCAGAAAAAAATTAAGTCCCACACAACCAGAATTTATGATAAAATCTCTGCTGGAGCTCATGCACGTTCTTTCAGCCTCCCAGCCAGGTATGCCAACACATCTATAAAGCTCTGCTAGGGATGGTTATTAGTCCAAAGCCTGGATCACAATTTTACCTATATAAAGGTAAATCTAGAAAATCTAGATATTTTCCTCCACAAGATGTCAAGAGAAGCTGGCTCAGCCTGTTGAATCCCACCACGGCTCACAGACGGTTAATTGCACTCTGGCAGCTATAGAAAGAAGCACTATAGAGAAGTCTTGCCTAGTACATTGCAAAGGATATGGGTTGTTTGCTCTGACATATGGTTTCAAGAGAGCTGTTTGGGTTTAGGAGCGATATACCTGTTTATTATATTGATAAATGCCACATTTTTCCCACTTGATTTGTTGGGGACTGAGTGACCTGGCAGTAAAACTGACTTGATATTGCCACTTAACTCTTATTGATGTCTTTTCTGGTTCACCTTTTATTTGCATAAATGAGAAACAGAAAGAAACCCTTATTCTTTAACAGAATCATATGGGATTCCCTGAGGAAGGTTGATGGATGTTGCAGACACACATCTCCCCAGGTACCAAACTGGTAACAACTTTTGTCCTCGCACTCTTAGAGACCCCGCTCAGTGACCCCTCGCCCCACGCTCAGCTAAGTCAGAGCTGACAGGCCAGCAGTGTTTGCTCAGCCACAGGTCTGACACTTTAACACGTGAAGTGTGTGGGGAGGAACAAGTGAGACAACATTAAATTACAATTTTTGTAATTAACTGCTACAAAAATATGGGACTCATAACTACAATCCTAAATGTATATTTATGCTTATATATGGGCATTTTTATAAATAAAAAAAAAAGCAAAAACTATCATGCTTTCTTATGATGGAAGGGGCAAAAATATTTTTTCCTAAAAGAAAAAACCAGAAGACTGCAAGCACTCACGTCACAGGGTTGCAGCTTAGGGTTTTGCCTCACTGTTGCAAAGATTACAACAGTATTCCACAGCTGCATTTCCCTTTACCACGTCTTACAATAAAATAAAACGAAACTAAAACTAAAGACCATTTTTTGTTGCTTAATTTCATGAGGAGAAACCCCTGTGAATATATTAACATCACCTTCATATGAGTGAGACTTCCACCAGGAGGGGTCTTTGACAGGGTCAAAACAAAAACTTCAATCTGTCTCAGAAACCTGGTCACCACCATGAAATTCTGGTAGATGACCCTTAATACTCTGGAATTTAAACAATTTCAGATCCAGATCCATAGTAACCACTTACATCTCTGCAAAACAGTCTTGTGGAATTAAATGGAAGATTTTCCTGTTCTCTGCACTCCACAGTAGTGTTACATACATACAGTTCTGTTTAATTTTATCAGACAGTCCCAAAATCTGAAAAGAAATTACAAGTATCTTTATGACTCATGGGGTATTTTCCCATGAGACATTTCTCTTCCTTTTGTTTATGTTTTGGGAGGAAACGGTGGTGGTAAAAAGAAATGGTGCTGCCCAGAAAAACCTACCCCAAAAAAGAGATGTTGCAAAATAACTAAAGAAATGAACACACCCAGGAGGAGAAAGCTCTGCAAGGGGTCCCTGGTGGAAAGAAGTGAATGAGGTTTTGCACACACAAACTCCTATACTTTTTTGATGACAGGAAATATTTTATAGGTTGGGTTTTTTTTAGTTTGAGTCCTCTCATCTAGGAATCCTCCTTTTGTTCTATGCCAGCATTTGGAGCAAGCTCACTGTTCTTCTTTGAAGAAGGATTCTGGGACCCAGGGAAGTTGGATTCTGCTAGTCCTGCCCTCCTTGTGTTCCAAAGGTCACCTGGTTTAAAAATCAAACCAGGATTTTTTCAAACAAACAAAACAAAGAAAACAACCCCAAAGTTTTTGCATGTCTTCCCATGAAATTAGTTTTTCTCTTGACCCATTTCTCTGTGTATGTGCGTCATGTACTTATGGGACAGATGAGTAATGAGCATTGTGACCTATAAAAATAGCAGAAGATGGGAAGAAAAAAAACCTCTGCATTTACTTTCAGATTTATAAATTATTAGTTTTTATGGATAAACCAGAATGGAAAGGACTAGGCCAATATGGAAGTTTTGGCTGTTTATAACTCCCGTCTTTGGAAAGTTTGCAATGAGGTCAAAGAGATTTAGAAGATGTGAGCATTCTCTCCCAACCAGCTCACAAAGCAGAAGCTGTCTCATGGATGGTGACAGGATGGCATGACCAAATTAATTATTTTAATATTCTCCACCAATTTGCTCAGTCCTTTTTGATGACACTTAACCATGTCCAACACTGATTTAGTTAACCATGCCAGGCAGTCTGACACAGACCTGAACCCTCACAAACTGCATATACCTGGGGGACCAAAGCCCCCTGGGTCTCAGAGGTGTCTCCAGGACTGTCTCCCAGCCAGCCAGTCTGTCCTCCATAGCAGCAGACTGGCCTGGTAACTAAAATAACGGGAGACCCACCAGCCCTCAATCTCTCCAGCATAAAATCCCTCCTAATTAATCTCCAAGTGAGAAAAAACAGCCACCCAACAGCAGAGCACTGTGACTAGGACACCACAGAATCTCTGGCTCCTGTTTTGGAAGAAATCTGAATGATGGAAGACCATAAACACCCACCCTCTCCAAACAGCCTGAGCAAAATAAAAAGAGCAGGAGAATATGGCCCACTTCAGTCTGCTCTGCAGCAAGGAGGTAGGATTCAGTCTAGTTTGGCTTGGTAACACCAAGAGAGATGTCACAGCAGCAACTACATAAGCCCTCCCACCACGTGCACAGCTTCACCCTGTAGTTGTCCTTTTGCTGTCTCCGTGGCCTTTGTTACTAAGCGGGCTGGATTAAAGCCAACACAGATGCACTGCACACCCCTGAGTGCCACACTGGTGGCTCCTTGAAGGACCCAGTCGGTTTAGCTAACCCAAAAGCACGCAGAGGAAGCACAGTGCATCCCAGCCAGGTACCAGAGAAAATCTGGACAGGCTGGAGGTAAGGCAGGAAAATAGGAATATTATGAATAATAAGCAGATGGTAAATTCTCCGTTTCTCAACACCTCCAAACCAAGACTGGATGTTTTCCTAGAGGACATATTCCAGCCATTCCATCCAGCTACCAGAGAATCCTCTGGCTCACAATGTATACTGGGAGCGGAAGCAGAGAATCTGACTGTCCTTCCTTGCCTTGAAAAAATCCATAAAGCACATTATCAGCCCTCTTTGGGAAATCAACTTTCCTTAATCCCAGGTTTCTTTGTGTTTGTGGGTTTCTACCTCTCATTGAAGGACCTGCATGCATATTACAAAAGAGCAGCAGCCCACACTCATTTGAACTAAGCAAAGATTACTCTAGAGGGCAAATATTGCAGAGTGTTTTCCGCTGTAACCTGTGCATGCAGTTTGGTGGACATTTTTGCAAGTATTGTAGCAGAAGCAAATAAATGGCATGAATGAATATCTGTAGAAACAGTGGTGCTCAAGCACATAATGCAAAACCTGAAGGAAAGCAAGTTTCAGCTGCGTAGTTTTGCCTATTAGCCCTGGAGTTATATTTAGCCATGCAGAGAACAAAAAAAAAAAAGGCCTAAACCAATTGTTTACTGCTCAGACGACAGCCTATTAAATTCGCCCTTGTTACTACAGCAATAGTACATATTTACAGGGATTGGGGCTGATTTTGATCAGCCATACCAAGCCATGCCTCAACCCATTTCATACTGATTAGAGTCTGGTCATATTTTAACTGTCTATGAAATTATGCAAATGGAATCTGTACCAGAAAATCAGATTGCCAGATAATTGACCATTAATCTTTGATAAAAGTTTAAAAAAATTAAAGCAATCAGAAATCAGCTTAGCGTACTGTCTCTTGGGCCTTATTTTGGTCTAGTAAGTCTGTACACTAAGCTGATTTCTGATTGCTTTAAGTTGTAAAAATTGCTTTTTAACCCACGGATATCAATGAGATTGCACCTGGTGTAAGTCAGGGCTGAATTTGATCCGCTGTGTGCCTTAATCACAGTATATTTTTGTTAAAACCCAGTATTTGTGTGGATCTGTGGATACTGATTTGTTCAAGCGCACGATAATCTCCCCCTAAGCCCGTCAGAATACAGCAGGTTAATAATGCTGTAAGTAGAATCCAATTTATTCATAAAACACCGGAACGCTTTAACCAAACTGTTCTTTTGTGGCAAGCCCCCTCCCGCCTGGCTGCGGCAGACAAAGGCTCCTGCCACAGCCGGTGGGAACGAGCGGGGCAGGATAACAATAGCAGGGCATCTGTCCCACCGGCCATCCTCTGCCTGTCCACCCATCGGGCATCCGGTTCCCTCTCCATCCGCTGTTTGGCACAACCAAAGCCACCATCCTTCCCAGTCCCGCAGTCCCCAGTCCCTACTTTGGGAGCTAACTATCGTTCCATATCCATGACTGTTCTTTTGATAAGTGCCCCAACGTTTCTGGTGGCAGCAGGAGAGCATAATCCTGTGACAACATTCCAGCCCATTAACATTATCTCTTAATTAGCATATATGGCACTTGCTGGGTGTTTATCGGAATTCAATGAGCACATGCTGTAAAACTTCCTTTCCTCTGTGAACCAACAAAGTAAATAAAAATCCCACATGCTTTAGTAGGAAGTTAGATTACTTTGCAAAGTATTTTCTGTTTAAAGAACCCCTGTGCAAACTGTTGTCATGAACTTTGGAAAACTCCACCGATTTCTGATTGCCCCACTGTCAGCATCAGGAGCCCTTACAGGAATCAGAGCTGCATCACGTTTTGTGTCACCTCAGCACAGAGCAGAAATGATCTTACAGCCAAGGGCATTACAGTCCGAGTATGAAAAGGAAGAGGGAGTGACAGAGGGACAGATATCAGCCCTTACAAAGGAAGGAACAAAACTACACTGGCCAAAACGACAGAACCACCCAAACCACCACAAAGGGATTCAAGCAGAAGGGGATGCCCAGGTTATCTCTGATTAAATTAGAAATGGAAGGGTTTATTATGGAACTTTGATTTTTCATTAAGCTGGATTTTAGGATATTAAGCAAATGTGCATGTACAATCCTGTGCTGCTCATCTGTATGCAGGGCCAGAGGGCTGTTCACAAGCTGGGGGCACATCCTACCCTCCTCCCTTTTCTTATGAGGACTGGAGGCAGCTGGAAGTAGTCACATGACAGAGAGGTAGTTGCTTACTTTTTTTGCCAAGCCCCACAGTAACTCCTCTTTTTATTAGAGCCCCCCTCTGCACTCCTGCTCATAAACACAATTTCCAAGCTTGCAGGTACCACAGCTGGCTGTGCCTCCATCCTTACTGTGCAGGTACCCAATCTGCACGAGTTAGCCTTGCAAAAACACAGGCAGACAGCTGCCTATGGCCCTTCCATGATCCCTGGGGAGGGGAAAACCAGCCAACTTGCGGTGCAGGATTCAGATTCATGCAAAATTAGAAGCTTCTGATAAAATTGTTGGTTAAGATAATTAATAAATTGAACAGATGACTGAGAAGGAGGTCCATCATTAAATGTGCTCTAGGATTCCTAGGAAATAAACCTCCCAGCATGCTTTAATTCAACCGAGAGCTTGTGGGCGCCACAGTGAAAACATAAACCCGAAATCCATGCCCTGCATTACACAGGGGGCTAATCTAGATGCTCATAATGTTTTTTTCCCAGGATAATACAGTTGCTTTGCTGTGTGATGACATTTTTGCAAGAAACAGAAGTCCAATGACCCTCAACTCCCAGGGATGTTGCAGTAAGAAGATTGCAACAAACTGGTAGAGATCCAAATGTTATACTGTCATTACAAATTTTATACTGCTGCTACAGCTGTACCCAAGGAGTCCATCACACTTAATCAGCACCAGTAAACTGTGGTAGTGCTTCTGTTCCCTGTCCCCACCCCACTCCTGGCCTGCAGAAGCCAGAAAGCAACAAAAACTCCACAAAGTTATATTTGGGAAAAGCCAACTAAAACTTATGTCAGGTTAACAGACATAACTGCAAATCATTTGAGCTACTGAGCTACATCAGCAACAGCTTTGAGAAAGATTTTTTTTTTTTTTGGAGTCTTTAAAATAAAAAGGGAGAAGGGTCCCAATTACTTCTTATAACAAAGCAGTTCAGTGATTCTTCGGGGTACCAGCCTCTCAAACAAATCCTGCAATGATGGGGGAGTAGTGCTGGGAATAATGTCTGAGGAGACACAGAACGTGAGGGGAGATGAACAAAAGTGGTGTGGAAACACAAAGGAGAGATGGTCACTCCAGTGATGCAGCAGCTTTATTACACATGTAATGTATACTTTCCTAGAATTTCCCTGTAAAATCTCTGACATTGCTAACAATGTAAAGACAATGAGACATTACAACCAAGCAAATAGTGACCAGTATGTTGCCACCTAACTCCATCAGTGGGTGCCATGAAATGGGCCAACAAATGCACAGGTATCAAAAATGAACTGAAAATGTCAAGAGTCATTAGAGGTCAATGGCTGATCTCCAGAAGTGCTACAAAACACAGACTCAGAAGGACAAGTCTGCAACTCTGGAGCAGAGGTATGCTTATCACCTTGGAGTTGTTATTAGATTTCTATCTACGTTTAAGACCATTTTTAAAAGAACTGTACCATTAAAGGCATTTTTTGGCAGCATTTTCTCATGTACATAATGAAGACTAACAGGGAAAACAGTCAAATACTCTTGCAGTCTCAGCGTCTTAGAGAGACAACTGATTTCCAACCACTTTCTCCGTTCTCGTCAATGTGACATTCATATCCCACCTCTGCTGGATTTCTCCTTTCCACTTTCTTCACAGAAGTATCTGCTCAGCCTTACAGCGTTTGGTCTATGCGTATAGCAGGAAGTGACTGTCTTGTAGATGATTTTCCAGTCTTTAGGTGACTAAAAGGCAATATAAACTAGTGCAAAATGAGATGACCCAGTGAGAAAGAAGGCAATTGAAAACTGAGGTAGGAGATGGAGAATGTCCATCTAGTAATGACAACAACCTTGGCAAGCTTTCACCTGCCAGACTACATTTGGGCAGGAGCAATCCAGGGTACCTTGTTTTATTTTTGCAGAAAAGTTTCTTCGTTCTATAAAAATTCTGAGGGACAGATCACATTCATCCTCTGGCATGCAGAAAGGATCTAATGGATCTAATGGATAGTTTCTGCTGGCCCCTTGAAAACTGAAGTGTGAATGTCCATGCACAGAGCACAAAAACCCATCTCCAAATGCTCAGACATGGCAAAAATAACTCTCTGGACGTGGATGGAAATGTTACCACAGCCACAGAGGCAAGGCTGTTTCTCCTCAGGCATCTCTCATCCAGTTCCAGGGCTGGCTTGACACAGTGACTTGCACATGCTGCCCTCTGTGAACTGCCATTGTCTTTTGAGTGCTCTAATCAAGCAATTCATGATTCTGCTCTTCCAGATATTTTATCAAGAAAAAAACCCTTCATCTAAAACTACTCCCAGCTGACAAAGTACTACTGGACTGCTGCAGTGGGGCTTCAAAATGTGTTTCGAGATTGTCAGGGAAGCATTCCTGGATTAGCAATGTGATATGGTCTGAATGTTTGAAACTTTCAAAATTTTCACAAGACAGTTACTTCTTGATTCGTTGTTTGCCTGAATGTTTGCTCATCTCTGGCCTTTTCCAGTAACCCAGAGGTGTACAGGACTAAAGTTCCTTCCCACCTGCTACAGCAAGACCATGGAAGTAGAAGAGCTATTGGCAGAAAGCTTTGCTAGAGGAGGGGGAAAACACAAGACTACACAGGGAAAATTTACAGTCATAGGAAAAGCTTCTCTGGATTTACACAAATGCGCTTGGCAGTGAATATGTTAACAGTTGACCGTAACTGTTTGGAGAGAAACAAGCTGCTTGGATGCTGGCAGCAAAAATGCTGCTTTATCCAATTCCTACTGTGCCAAGCTCCTCCACCCTCTCTCAGAGCAGCACTTAGACAAATGCCAACATTTTAAAATTAAGTGGCCCCATCATTATTAATTCATTTGGTATTCATTGTAATGACATTAATCATAGTAAACTGCAGCAGCTTTATTACACATGTAATGTGTACTTTCCTAGAATTTCCCTGTAAAATCTCTGACATTGCTAACAATGTAAAGACAATGAGACATTACAACCAAGCAAAACAATAATAAACACACAACTCAATAAATCATTATTCTGCCCACAAGTATGTTAAAAAATAAACTCATTTCAAAACTAGAGGAAAAAACAATATGCAATAAGTGACATCAGTGAGTTTGAGGCTTTTGGTTGCAACAAAGAAACAAAACAGCATGCTAATATGACATTTACAAATAATACCTAACCGCAGCCTAATTAACTTATTGTGTGCTTACTAAACTAGCATACATATTATATTAGAAGAAAAACACTTATTTGTTCTGTTGCTAAGAAACTTCAGACATTTGCATATTTAACAAATTGTTAGAGTGTTTTTAACCAGAACCCATCACTATTTATAAAAGACAAATTTAAAACATGAGATCAAAGACACAACATTAATTTTTCTTTTGTCAACTGTCTTTGTTCAATAGCTCAAAGAAGCAGTTTTATTGCCAGCTGATACATAATGAAACATCTGGTATTATTCTGAATTACAGCAAAACCCACTAATAGTCAAGGGCTTTTCTTTATTTCTCATGCACCAGCCAATGTACTTTAGGGACCAATCCAGCAGCCCTTGTAGAACGTGCTTTTGAAATCATTGCAAGGTTTTTCTGAATAAGGAGTTCAGGAATACCACTAATTTTATTTTTTTTTCTTTCTTGCTTTTAAGGCTCCAGATGTCAGCCAATTTTAATTGATCTTGTAAGTTGTGCAAGAGCAGGAAATGAAAGCACAATATTAGGGAGCATGGCAGTGAGTAAAGCCCGAGGGTTCTCTGACTGGGAGATAACTGTGGACACCAGCGCTGCGCCACAGCCACTCTCCGTGCCCACGGATCCCGTCTGCTGCACGGCCGAGTGTGGCTCCTCGGGTGTTAACCTCGAGCAACTCTGGGTCACTATTTTACACACTGTGAGCAAGGCTTTTGCCAGCTCACAGTGATTAGCAGAGCTTGAACCCCTTTCTCCTCCCCGATGTGCAGCAGACACCCATTCAGAAGGAGGCCTGGGCCAGTTCTCTGTGTGATACCTCAGGGACATCCACACTCCACTGAGTGCTCTGTGCCAACACAGCCAGATCCAAAAATGCTCTTGGGGTGTGCCTACCCTGCTCTGCCACCTCCAGCACAGACATATTCTAGGAGAAGCAAGATGAAAAAGGCAGGCAAAGAGGCACTGGGAGGAAATCTGAAAGCTCAAGTCGCTGTAACAAAATCAAGGTAATCTTAAATTTGCTGTCTCTTCGCTACTTAGAGTGGAAAGTATTTCATATGGAGCTAGAGCTCTCTCCAGAAAGCTACCACAGGGATTGTCATCCCAGAGCTGTTTTTCCACCTACTAAAGGTAGGAGAAGTCATGTGCCTCCTTTTGGCCCTGCTCTCCCTGTTCTTCCTGTCTTGCTAAAAATTCATGACCGAGGAATTCCTGTGACAGGACAATACTCTGCTACACTCTTGGGAATAAGCTAATAAAGTTTGTACTTCTTCCCCAGTCAGTTAAACTCATAGATTTATGATTTGAAACAAAAACAACTCCCAAAGAAAACATATGACAACTAAAATCGTTATTTATGAGAGAAAACACAGAAAAAAATAATAATTCTGCTAAACTTCAGCATTAACCAAATGAAAGCAAAAGTTTAGCTCAGTCACTGACAGAGGTTTCTGAGAGATTTAAAAGAGTTCCAAGACAAAAATTCCCCTGCAAGGAAAAACGGTTTGCAATAGCTTCAGTAACACTCATGTACAAACTCCGTGTAGAATTAGCAGCTGAGCAGAGCACAGGCAGCAGTTTAAGCTATGCAAGGCAGAGGACAACTCTGTTGTCGAGACAAGCTGGGTTTGGATGTGACCAACTGCAACTCTTCCCTGTGCCCAAAGAGCTCTCACCTGTGACATGCAGAGGGAGTCTGCTGGAGAGCACTGCATTTTTGGCAAGACTCGGCATGTCCTGCCAGCTCTCTCCCAGGGAGGAGCTGCTTATACCAGCAGCTCTCCCCAGCTCTCTGCCGCATCACACAAACTCCCTCTCAGCAGGGAGAGCGTTTTTCAGTGGGCTCCACCATACAAATATGTTGAATCACATGCTAAAATTTCAGACAGAGGCTGTGTATGACATGACTTCATCTGTGACTTCTGGCTGGTTAAAAGCTCAGTTTTTCCACAAGAACATTCTCTGCACTTCCAGCCCAGCACCCGTGTTACCTGGGATGAAGCAAACTGTGTCCTGGAGAGCTTACCGTGCTAGAAGCTGTCCCCATGGGACACTGATACCAGGCTGTACCCAGCTGGGCAGGTTCATGCTCTAACCCCCCCCATCAGTGGCCCATGGCTCCATGTCTTCACTGCTAATAACCTTTCTCCCCTCTCCCCACACTGCCACATGTGCATTGCAGCAGCAGACACCCTTCATCCCCAGCAGCCAGTACGTGTTACAAGTACTCCTGGATTTGTTGCACAGATGTATGTATGCTGAGCAGGACAAGATCGCAATCTTCAGTAAGGCAGGAGGGTGCTGCCCACAGCCTCTTAATTACAAGTAAACAACTGTTCAGTTATATTATCAACAACTGAAATTTAGGCATGAAATGGGAAGTAGGTAGCCTCAGAGAACAGTGCCAACAGCCTCTGTACACACACAATTACAAAGATTTTACTAATGGCACCAAGTGCAGCAGTTTCTATTTAAGGCAGAAGACTCCAGTTATAGCCAAAACCATTTCTTAAATTCTTCTGGCATGCAAGAGGGGACTAATGGAGGAAAGATCATCTAGGGGAAGTTCTGGTGAAAGTAATAATAATGAATAACAACAACAACAATAAAATAGTAATGATAATAAAAATGTTGATAAGCCACTTCCAGAAGACAGTCCATAAACCATCAAAACTCTTTTGGTAAATGTGCTGCAGCTCTGCAGTCAGTTCTACTAGGACAGGATGAAACAAAGTCTGATTAAACACCAAAAATAAGCATTTTCCACTTCCCTCAATTCTGCCTGGTGGCAGGTAAGGAGCTTCCCGCTCTGCAGGTCTCAATTGCTCTCTCTGGCAGCACAGCCCAAGAGGCACACAGGGAGCCTCGGGCGACAGCCAAACTCCAGGCATGTGTTGGATACGCAGCCAAGTTCTACCAACCAACCTTAATGGGAATGCCACCCCCTCTCAAAATGACTCAATCCGAGTTTTATGTTACAAACATGCAGTACCTCCCCGCCGGAGCATTTCTAACCTGGCTGCTTTCTTCAGAAGAATGAAGCAAGTCAAAGGTATGTTTTGGGCTTGATGGATGGCTGTAGCTGTTGGGGCGACACCGACAGCATCACAGTGACCAGGAGGGATCAGAGCACCATGAGAATAATTTCAAGGAGTTCCAATCAATTAATTTTGCATTTTGAGGACACAGCATTCAACACTCAAACATGTTTTGAAAAAATAAAATAGAACAGATCTGTTTCATGCATGTAGATATTGGAGTAATCATCACCTCCCAGTCATTTGGCAGGGAAAAAGGGGTTTCATTTTTCAAAGAGCTCTAATTCTTACTAGCTTCTGAGCTCTGTGATCTCAGGTACAGTTCTCCACCCATTGGTACCTTACATGAGAGGCTAAATTTTCTTTTTTAAAAACTTACTGGATGCTTATTAGTACAGCAAAAACAAGTAACTACTGCCTTGAAAGCAGACTAGGACTTAACCTGTCAATAATTCACTTTATCAGACCCCAAGTACAGAATACAGATTTCTCACAGCTCAATGACCATAATGGTATTTTTATTATAGTCCACTGTGGATTTTGTTACCTATTTTGTCACAACTCCAACCTCTCAGTAAGATTCTTTCTTTTTTAAGCCTTTTGTAAAGCTCCCATTCAGCCACAGAAGTAGAGGTATAAAAGAGCTTCATTATAGTTTTGCCTGTTCTCCCTCCCTGAAATAATATTTCTATGATCCAACTTCATCTGCATAATGGATTTGCAGCTTTTTATAGACAGTGTGGTAAAAAAACTTCTTCATATAAACTTCTTCATAGAACCAGTATGAGTGCGTGGCCTGTTTAGGGGCATCGACAGAAAAGATGGGCAAATTGTCAGCCAAACTACTTGTCTACAAGTTCTGTTCCCCAACCCCCTATATTCCCTCTCATCCTGTACTGGTTAACTCAGATCTCTCTTGCAAGCTTCTCATTATTATAGGCTAATTATTATTATGAGTCTACAGGCTTCTAATTATTATTAGCCTTTTTTTTTTTTTTGGCACTAGCTCTTGCACCCCTTGGGTAGAATGAGCATTGGGGTATGGCACTGAAACAGCAGTGGAAGAAGCTCTGAGATATATTGTCCCAGTGACAGCAGTGCAGTTTTTTTGGTTCTAGAAAAAGGAGCAGGATGACAAGCTGCATTTAATCAACTTTCAAAGAAAGCCAAAAATCAAATTTCTGTAAGATTAGCATGAAATACTTTGGATCCTTTCCTGCTAGGGTAGGACAGTATCCAGTGGAGAATATCTCCCAGAGAAAACCAGAAACTTCAGAAGCAAAATAAGATAATTGATAATATTTAGATCTACTCTGTCAATTTAGTGCTTAAGCAAGGAGTGGGCTGGGTCTGCAGAGGGTTTGTGCGCAGGTCAGACAGGAGCTCCTGCCAGACTCCTTCAGAGGAGCCCATTCCTTCACTGGCCTTTGCAGGAAACAGCACAGAGAACTATTGCTGAGACAAAAATCCATCACTGAACCCACTGATGGGTAAAGAGGGAAAGTCAATATAAAAGAAACAGGAAAAACCCTCCTACAGGATCCAGTTCAGACAGGTAGGACCGAGACTCCACTAAAGAGCAAAAGGAAAAATTAATAGTGACTGGGACTGTGGGTACTAGGACAGTATTACATGAATTTCAACATGTGCACTCAAGAGCATGCCCAGGCCCAGCAAAAGCCCATCTCTCCACCAGCTGCATTTGACACTCAAATGCAGAACTTAAAGCTGTCTGGGAGGTTTTAATTTATCCTCTCAGTGTTAGTGCATAATGCATTTTTAATGAGGGGCAGCACTGCAGGGGCAGAGGAAAAGTGGTGCCACCAGATTTTTCCTAGAACTCTCTCTTTTTCCTAGAATTCCTCAAGCTCCAGGGTAAGGGCACTAAAGGCTGTGCATGGTGTTACCAGAAAAATCACAAAATGCTATTTGAACTTTCACATTTTGATGCCACACAGAACTGTGTCACTGAAGTCCTTCATGCATTCAGAGGGCTACGTTTATGGTGACAGAGAGAGAGGTTTAAGGAGATGTGGACACTTCTATACTGCACACACATGTGCAAAGTGAAGTAAAAAAAATCTCTTGGGAAAATGTGGAGAGAAGGGAAGGTGAAAAGCAGTTGACATGGAACTGAGTTGGTATTTGCAGGAAAATCACTGTACAATTTCACAGAGGTTCCCTTTTCCCACATTTATCACTGTGTCCCTACACCTTCCCTAGATGACCCCTAACACAGCACTGCTCCCTCAGCATCACTCTCACAGCCAGTTATCACCTGGGGACAACAGCCCACCCCTTAGACTGGAGGGATTTCCACAGTGTCTTGTTTCACGCAAACAAAGATTAACCTTTTCCACACATGACCAATTCTGCAGACAGTCCAGGTTTCCTGGCTGAACATTTTGGCTTAAAATCCTTTATGACAGGCTTCCTGCAACTCTTCATCAACCCAAACATGTGCTAGATTTGGCCAACATTAAAAATGGAGATTATGTAACTTGGACTCCATATATATACATATATAAATAAGGCACACTGAGTGTTGCTGCTCATCCACACTATCATATGTATACACCACTTAGTATTTTTATTGCAATTAGCAAAACTCACTGTTATGGAGTACATAAGGACCTCAAGGGTTTTTGTTTGTACCAGAGCTTTTGTTTGTTTGTTTGCTTAATTGAGTGGCTTCTAAACATTCTTTACTCAAACTTCCTGCAAGTGCTCAAGCTGGGACAATTTGATCACTTGGCAGTGGGCAATAAGGCATGAACAAGACAGAGACAAGCCAGTTATGTTTTCTTGAATAGCTGGAACCAAATGATCCTAGTGATCATTTATCTCTAATGACCCTATCACTACCACTCACTATTTTTATTTATGCAGTTTATTATGCCATTCAGGTTTTCTGAAGCTCTGCAGTAAAACTGAAGCAAATATAACTTTATATTAAATCAATATATTCAGTGGTTATTTGATCATTTCCTTTGGCAATACCAAGCATATTCGATCTAAGAGCTACAAGCAAGGGAATGGCACTTCTTGTTTGGAAATGAAGAGCCATGTTGCACATTTAAAAAAAAAATTGTAATGAAACCTTCATTATAGAGACATGTATCTCACCATCCATCATCTCCAAACATGCAGGCTTGGAAATGAAAACCTGCCTGTGTTTAATTTGATGGGCTGAGTGTTCCCATCCTGCCAGGGCGGGCGGAGGGGGGGGAGGGGAGCGGCACTTTATTTATTCACATGTCTGAAAATAGACAGGTAAATTTTGGAGCATCATCTTGCCTTGAAACCCTGAAACCACTTATTTGAAAACAGCCCCAAATCACGCGCCCTTGTTTCCCGTCACACCAAGGGCTCCATTGTTTGCTCCCATTCACTCGGCAGGGGCTTTGCCCTGCGCTCCCCTCCCAAGCTGTGCAGCATCTGCTACAGGGGTTTATTTCCTTTCCTATTTATTTATTTCCCCGATTTTGCTTCTAATCTCTGTTCCTTTGTGGTTTCCTGGAGTCGTCCTGACAAAGCCACATACTCTGTTCCTGTCCTTTATAGCACTGGAGGGCACTGCAGAACACATGAAATTTGTTTCTAATTTTACATCTGCCAAAAAACATTCCTGGGTTACAAATACACGCCAGCAAAACTGGTAGGGCCTATCCTGCTAACACCACAAGACAAACAAGGCAAAAAGAAAGGAAAAGGACTGAAATACAGCACAAATATTTTTGCACTTCTTTTAGCTTGAGAAACCTTTTTCCCCACCTTCTCACACATTTTACCTGAGTTAAGCTTTCTGGTATTACATATATATCTGTTTATATTTAGAAAAAATAACTACAGTACAAGAAGACGAGAAGAAGCAATTCAGTTTCTCCTCTTCTGCAAGTCCCATACATGAGGAGATGGCTAAAAATACCTTCAGCCAGAGGCACGTGGAGGATGGCTCCCTCCCCAACCTGCCACTGAGACGCTGAATATTTCAAGCAACTGGCCAAAATCCCAGTGCTCCAAAGTAATTTTAAACTCAAAGAGTGATCACAGCTGCATTGCTGCCATTTACATATGCAATATGCTTTACAGCAGCCATTGCTTCTCATCATCCCAGTTTTCTAAATAGTATTTTAGAAAAATTATTCTCAACTTTGTAACCACGGCAGGGCAAGCCTCCAAGGCAGTAAGAGCAGCACCCCAGCGTGGATGAAGTGCCAGGTCAGCAAGGCCCTTTGGCAGAGCCAGCTCAGGGATGGGCAGCACTGCAGTCACTGCCCCTCTGAGTTGTGCCACAGGTTTGAAGTTCAGGTTGTGCTTCAGTGTCTCACTGGGGTCTGTATCTGATGCGCTGAAGTTTCACCTACACATAAGCAGCAGACCCCAGCCTGGCTCAGGCTTCAGGACCGCAAATGTCAACAGACCAAGGAACACAACTCCGGGTTTATTTTCATTAACAGCAGCGCAATGTCGTGGTATTTCAATGCTCCGCAAGCACTAATTAAGGACCTTGCCATAAGGAACTTGAAAGAACATTTCAGAGCTAGATCCAGCTCTGCAGCTCGGGTTTATCAGATTAAATGTAACAGCAGATATTCCAGCACTTCCTATAAGCTATGGAAGGGACCCTTGCATTTTCACACTTGCAGAATTTTGCATAAGACAAAAATATTCAGCTGCTGATGGAGAACACCAGACCTGCCCTGGCAGTGCCCACGGGCTGCCCACAGGCACACTGGCAGTGCAGAGTTGGTTTAGGGAGCTGGGGCAGCAACTAGAGGAGCGTTTCCAGCCAGAACAGTCGGATGGTTACAGAGAGATGCTGCAGTTGTCTGCACCTGATCAACAAAACTCATATCACAAACTTAGACTCAGTTCCTGCCATTCAAACACACTGGGAAAAACTTAGCCTGAACCACACAAAATTCATCAACTTGTGCACGATTCTCATTCAAAACTTCAACCATTCCCACAAAATTTCCCTGGATACCAGTATATGTGATCCAACATGTCCATTTGGGACCAGGCCTGAAGAGCGTGCTGCTTTTCAGATTGCATTACAGAAATTTTTACAGGGCTGAACCGAAAAAACCCACATTTATTTCAGCTGTGTTTGGCCCTTCATGTTCCAGCTTCCCCGGTGATCATTCTCAGAGAGAAATTTCAGCCATGCAGACTTGCTAGAGACTAATCTGGCTGCATCCACACATGCACAGCCTTTCTTGTGCTGTACAAACGTCTGTTCCAATATGGATTATGGGCTAATAAGCTCTATGGTTCTGCAAATCTTCCTGGCCTTTACTTTTTAGCTGTTGTAAGAGTCATATTTCCTAAAAAGAAAACCATATGGATTGTATCTATCGAGCACAAGACGATCACAGAGTCTGCTGTTGAAATGTATGTGGAGAAAAATAAAGCCATCTATAGGAGAACTGTGAGAAGATCTGATTTTTTGGGGGTGCACTTCTCCTGTCTGAAGTGAAAAATATTAGAAGGGAAAAAGTGGAAAAGGTTTGTGTTCAAATACAGATTCACTATTTCTGGTTTTATATCTATCTCTCTTTAAAAATTTTCATTAAACATGTAAGATTCAGAAGTAAAAATGGTTTTTCAAAAATTGCTTGTTTAGAAAATACTCCAGACTTTTGGGAAAAGGAATTTTTTTGCTTGAAACAATTAAATACGTTTCACTCAAAGCATTTATCTCTTTTCTTTCAGTCACCACTGCATTTTCAGTTATTTTACACAGTGTTTACCATAAGTACTAGGGGGAAAAAACTCAAACAACCCACAACCAACTCTAGTTCTAGTCTCCAAAAGGCCATTTTAAAAAAGATGCAAATAACAAGACTTAAATTTTATCAGTAATTACCTCGTATATGCAAAGCTTTACTGGTTTAAACTTTTTATCCTAACTTTGACATAAATATATGCCCTTCTGCTAACTATTCATCTCAATTTTCTTATCCATAACACAGGGATAATAATACTGGCTATACTTGCCTCAGTGGAGGGGATTAGTTGGTATCTACATGGATCCTGCCTGTATAAAGCACAGTGATTATTGCCTGAATGTCGGTATCTCCTCCACTAGCCTTGAAAAGTATCATATGCCTTCTGGCCTCAAAATTAAAAAATATCTTCAGTATTTAAAGTATTTCATTTTTTGCTACATCAGAAAGAAAATCTACAGACAACTGGGCAGTTTGCAGAGTGGCCAGTGAAGAGGGACACAGCATCCTAAGGATGCCATCCCGGATTATGAGACCAGATACACAAGTTGCTTCGTTCCTCAGGTGATCAGAGGCAGACCACCAGCACACAAAGCAGTATGTTTGCCATAATTCAGTGGCATTTATCACAATGTCCAATTCTGTCTGTTCAGAAAAAAAAAACAAGTAAAAGAGCCCCAAACAAACAAGTCACACATTTCCCTCCATGTTTGTCTACTTATCCTTTCTCCATCTCTTCCCTAACAATTTTCTTACGAATTATATCTATTTTTTTTAATAACATGTAAGTTATCACAGAACGTATTTTTACATCTGCAGCTGGAGTTTCAGGCTGAATTCTGGGTGCCCAGCTTTTTGTCGGCTTATTGCAGGAATGATATGTGTAATATATATATTTTTTATTGATAAAAATAAACATGATTTGTAAGATGAGTCAAATTAACAATCGATTACACACTAATGGGCTCTAATCAATACCTTAATTTAACTAAAAGGAGGGGTAGAGAAGGAAAGATGGAAGAGTAATTTAAAATAGCAGGACTGTTCTGCCAGTATAGAAAAAAATAACAACCCAGCGTATAAAATAAAACTGAGCCGCCCTTTGTGGAGGAATGCAATATCCTCTCTCCCATTCTCTCACCTTGTTTCTCTGTATGATGTGGCGTGTGTTTATTAAAGAATAAAAGAGCAATTATTACATTTCCAGCAGATTGCAGGGCCCCAGCCGGCGAGGCGGCAGCGGTACAGCAGTGTCAGCCTGCTCTCTAGTGTTGCTGGAGGTGTGCGGCATCCGGCCACGCTTCCAGCTGCACCCGCTTAAGACGCAGCCCAAAACCCTGAGGAGTTCCTTTGCTATCTTCTGGGTGGCAAGGAAATCTCAATTATGCACACGAGGGATGTGGTTAGGGGGAAAAAAAAAAAAAAAAAAAGAAAAAAAGGAGGAAGAATGTTTAAATTGTATACGTAAACTGTTTTGTTTTACAAGCTGGAGTAAATCAGCACATTTGTAGGCCATATTTATCTGATCCACTCAGTAATAATCTCTCTCAGTGAAAACTATTGATGTGGCATTTATGCCACTACAGAACATAACCAATCCCTTAAATTCAAATAAAACATTACTGAAGAAATAAGAATTTTTGCTTCTGGGCAAGTCACTACTGCAGAAGGGCACAAATTTCTTCCATGTTTCTGTCAGGAACTGAGGTGGAAGAACATGCCAGGAACAGAAGTAAAAGCAGAATTCCCCCTGCTCTCTCTGCCTTATAAATTCAGTCCTCACTCGTTGCCCCATAACATTAATAGAGGTGCCATGGTCTAAAAATAAACCAACCAACTTCCCTCACAAAGGGATCAAGAAAAGAATCCAGTCCTTTTAGCACCAATTTCCTAACGGGAGGTACAATCCTGCAGGCTGGTGCTAACAGAGCCTCACATGGAGCCTGGTGAGATTTTGAGGCTAAAGAGGGGGCACAGGCAGACGAGCAGCTCCATCACCCAGATTTGCACAGTTCAAGGCCACTGTTCAGCCCTTCTTAGGTCATGTAACACAGGGTCTTTGTGCTCTCAAGCCTTGTTACACAAACTGACAGTGAAAAGGGAGATGGGCACGATTCATGCCAAGTAATTCCAAGAAAATCCAAACAGAAGCAGTGGAGCTGTTGCAACTGCACACAAAGGTGCCATCTCCTAAAAAACTTTGAGAGAAAAAGCAGCTATGCTGTGGTAGAGAAAGCACTTTCAAGTCACAGCTAATCTCTGAAAAAGAGACAGAGAGCTCAGTTACACTTGACATAAACCAGGAGAAATGCAAGTGGAGCTACTCCTGTTTGCAAGCACTAAAACCTCATGTCCAAGACTTCATCACAACCTCAGTAAAACAGTGTAATCTCCAAAGGTTCACAGATCAGGAAACAGAGCTGAGGCAAAGACATGGGCATGGGTTTATTGGAGGCCAGCAAAGGCCACGAAGTGAGCCAGAGACAGGGAATTCATTCTACTGATTAGGATGCTCTCTGGTGGGAAACTCAACAGCAGTCTGGGAGCTATAGGCACCCACAGCAGGTTACCAACAAAACCAAGAATTACAGTCCCTGGGCTGCAGGTGGGGGACCAAAACAGAAAACCTCCCTGTACAGTACATCCATAACCTGTGGTGCTCCTGTGAGCAGCATTTCTCAGACCCTTCTTAAATATAAAGTGTCTTGTCAGTAAAACACCAGTGCAGAGTTGCCTCAACACTGGTCTCCTCTTGGAGAATGGAACTACCAGCTCGGTAGTGCTGGCTGATATTACAGAGGAAACAGCTACAACTATGGGGCTTTCATTAGATATAATCAAATATTCAGCTAATATCCAGTGTATACCTAAAATCAACTCAGTCTTAGGAAGCTTTCCCTGATATATGCACAGCTGCTGGAAATGCATGACTCCTTTCATTAATATTTGCTTCAGAAAATATCTAATTTACTTTGCTGGTGTTTATGTGCTTTCTACAACTAAAGCAATAAATCAGTGTTCTGGGAAGACCATTTCACAGAAAAGGCAAATCTTGGATAGGTATTAAACAATACTCATTCAGAATGAACTCTGAACTTCTGAAATGAAAATTTGAAGATTATATGAAAAAATCTACTAATATAGATGAGAAAAATATGATGTTAGAACTACAGATATTGAAGATACTAGTTTTCATTAAGTGCAGCCACAAACTAGACACAGCAAAATATTCACAGTTTGCTTTGAATAACCTAAAATAATTTTTCTCTGCAATAACAATTGTCCCAATATACACATATACCATTTTTATTAATCACTTCAATTGTTTGTTGACAATGGGTGATCAAATACACAAACTAAAATTAGCAGCTGGTGGTTTAGTTTAAATTAATTTCTCTTGTTAGTTACTTTAAATTATCATAAAGGGTGCTGAAACCCACACAGACTTAAAACCACATGGACAAAACAGTCTCTGCTGTCATGTTTACAGTAGCTCAGCCTCTGGCTGTGCTGGGTAATACGCTGCCTTGCTCCAGCTCTGCTCACTGGGCACGTTTTACATACTTTTTGTGACTAAAAATGCAAGTTTTATAAGCAGTAGCCTCTTGTTTTGTTTGTTTTACTGCTAGACCTATGGAGAGTTACTTTGATTTGTCTGACACTGGATAAACCTTATTGATGTCAGTGAACTCTGAACCTGTAATTCTGAGTATTTTCAAAACAATCTTTCTGTATGGAAAGTGAGACCAGGTTAGGATAAGCAGAACACTACAGTACAAACCTAATGTGTTTGTTAAAAACCATCTCCAATTAGCAGGAGAAAACACACTGTTTGAAAACAATTTACCAGTGTAAGTTTGAAGAGAATTAATTCATTCTTGAATACTATTTCATTTACTAATGTATATTTAGACTTTTCATGAATTTATGAAGCTTTTTTTGAATTTACCCAAAAGACAGGTTTTCACAACAGCTGAGCCCTAGCAAGTCACTGAAACCCTACCAGCAGACATGGTTTTAAGAAAGCCCCCTACGCAGTGCCTAAAACCGCCCAGGTTTGTTCTCAGGTAGGGAAGGCCAAAACTAGCCACATGTATATAAACTACTATTATGGCAGTACTGGAAACGTAAACAACAAAAAGCAATTGCTCCCTGCACACCTTAACCAGGTACCCGGGATATGCTGATTATTTTTCCCAAACCAATTAGTACTGTGCAACACCACTTGAAGGCACTTTTATCAATAACTCCTACTGGTATGTGTCTTCTGACTTTCATAGTCTGACCAGGTCTGTGCCCTGCAAGCGCTGTCTCAAGCCTGCTCAGCCTCTACACTCTCTGGAGCATCTTTGCCTGCTGTTTATAAAGAGGTTTCCCCAGTTTTATTTTATTAAGCAGAGCAGAGCTAAGCTTGGGGCCAGCAGCAAAGCAGGAGTCCAGACTCAGAGTAACAGAGCCCATGTGGGAGGCTTCGGCTAAAGCCGAGCAGCTGCTTTATTCTGCAGCTCCCTCTACTTGCTGCATCCCATCATGGCAGTGTGACAGTTTGCCTCTGTAACCTCGCAATCACTCTTTCACAGGTCAGATCGCAAGATCAATAAAAACAAGAAAAAAAGAGACATGTACCCGTGTAAGAAAATCCAGGAAGTTCAAAGTTATAGCTGACAGTCTGGATTTAACTCTGACTGATCTGGGAAACAAAACAAAAGTAGAGCAGTGACATGAATGAAGGATGAAGTGTCAGATGGTAAAGTACTTGGTTTTTATCAATCTAAGTCAAGCCCTTACAATGATTGAATCCAAATTTCTCAAATTAAACAGAAAACCAATAAAAGTGAGGAAATAATGGTTTCTAAATGTTTACACATGAGAGGCCCACAGCTCTCTAGTTATTATCTTGGTAATTTAGCCATTTAAATAAATTAGAGCAGTGCATTCTGTAGATGAGACATTTCTCTGAATACATGAGACATTTCTCTCAGTACATGACCGTACCCAAACAGTACCGCTTACAGCAACAGACTGGCACTTCCCTTCCAGGTCTGCATTATTTGCCTGAAAGTGCAGCATACAGTGCACTTGATAAGTATACCCAAAGAGTAAGTAACAGCTGTCAATAAAAGCAGACCAAAAACCATACTGTACAACCTCCATGGCAGAGAAAGGCTGCCTCTTTAAACACTGAAATTAGCATCACTGACGAATGTTCTCAGCAGGCACACTCTGCTTTCCCTGGTCCTGCTACCAAGCTGGATAGGCCTACCAGGAGAAAACACTTCCTTACTATTGCTTTGAGAACAGGGCAGAGGATCAGTAGTTTAGGATTGAATTACTGCACTGGGATCTGGGCGAAAGCCTGTCTGAGATCACTGAGTTTAGAATCAGATCACTTATTAATTGTGTGCACAGGAGCAGGGGCTCTGCACACACGGTACCACTGCAGCCCCTGAGCACAGCTCTGCCACACTCTGCGGCTACACCTCCATGGCTGAGGGATCTCACTTCTCTTACTATTTCAAACTCTTTGTGTTCAGGTGGTGATTCCACCTAAAACAACATCCTTAAACTTTCTGAAAAGGCAGCACAGATCCCTACAGCTGAATTTGTTATTTGGTTTTTCCAGGAGTAGCTTCTGGGCGTTTAAAAAACATTTGGATCATATATTCATTACTTAGCAAATAAACTCCTTTACTATATTGATGGGAAGGGATAAAAATCATACAAGTTTTTATTGCAGCTGCCTCAGTTTCTCATGGTTAAAGCAATCTCCTGAAAGAGACCACTGAGTTTCATGATTCAATGCATATTTATATTGTTTTAAAGAAAAAGAAAACTTGAGAGTCTTGTTTTGCAAGATTAGGCAACAAATGTCTTATATTTCAAATGAACTGCTAAGACTTAATCCTGCAATTCTTTTCTAATCCGAGCGGTCCTAAGGACTACCATGAGATCAAGGACTCCTGACAGGAGTGTGTTTGCAGGGTCAGGGCTTTCATCTGTGCAGAATGCATGCAGCCAGCCACCAGGTGAACTCATTTTGCTGAATTTCTAATCCTCTTGAGTATTGTGGACTTGAAAGTTCAGATAAAAATAAAATCTAAGAAAAAAAAAAATCAAACTTTATTGAATTTCCTTTCCACTTAGACAATGAAATAGCAATGGAGAAGATGAAAAATGTGTTCACCGAGAATGTGATGAAACATGTAATAGGACCCAGAAATGGGGGTGCTGCTCTTGAGAGTGAACAAGTACAAATTGACCCTCTTATACGTTTCCCCCTTAAACAGAACATATGTCTCCATGTCCAGTCACACAAATACATGTGAAGTTCCTTTGACCTGTGCAGGAACTGTCAGTAGAGTCCTTCCCTGCCATCTCACCTGCCATGATACCAGTAATTCTGCTCCTGCCCTTCCACGAAAGGAGCAATGCAGTGGTGAAGGACAGAGCTGCTCTGTCCTACATTTGGGATTTCCTTACAGGCATCAGGGTGCAAGGAAGATGGGAGCAAAGGAAAAAGCTAAGTAGCTGTACCTATTTCCACCTTTGTTTTTACAACAAACAACAATCATGCAACATTGATTAGAGGCCCTGGCCAGAGCCCACACCCAACAGCCCTCCAAGGAGGACCAGAGCACCTCATGAGGAACTGGGAACATTTTCATTTATGCACTAGACCCCTATGGAAACAGACACAAGACCAGCTCTGCCACCAGACATTGAGGTCCCCCGAGTCAGCAACTTAACAAAGGGCTCTTCCACTCCACCACCCTGAAAGGGGATCCCCCCATTGCCCCTCACCCAATGGTTCCAGAGCAGGGCTGTGTCTCCACAATGATGACAGAAGCACAAGATAGAACAAGCATTTCTGAGAACAGACTTGTGTAGAAATAAAGGTTTGTAACAGGTCTGCAAAACCTTACCTGGGGAACGTGGAGGCAGGGGCAGCACACAGGGGCACCTGAGGATGGCTGATGGGGATGGCCCCTTTGCAGCTCTAAAAGCTGCTCCTGCTCCAGGTGGGGAAGTTTACTGCAACTCATCAGGCTATTTGTTTTCCCCACTTCACATGAAACTTGTTGCCCAGCTACAATATTTTATTTTAAACCCAACATTTTTATATTCCTGTCAGTTCAGCTACTTGTTCCTAAACTGAAATAAAAATTATGTAGTAGTCAAACATGACAAAGAGGCTTTTACAGGTTTTAATCACTTTTAGAAAACTTGATTATTTGAAAGGTTAGCTATGAATTTAAATATTTGCAACTCTTATGAAATCAGCAACATTGTTATAATTTCTGAGGGTTTTGTGTTCCTTGGTCTTTTGAAATATAAGAGTAATTCACAGGCTGCTTAGTCTGAACATAGCACCTGAGTCTCTGAGCACTGCCCCTCGGTCTGCAGGCTTACACTGAACAGACAGTTGTGATTGCAGCTGGGTCACAGGCTAAATTCATTAATTAGAGTACCTAATAAATTGTTATTGATACTGTTCAGTTGTTTGTCACCACCCAAAATGCTCAACAATGTCAACAACAGAAAACAGAACGTGGCAAAAGCCAAGCTAAGCTCACATAAATTAACTGAGGAAAAAGCCCAGATGAAGATAGCAGCAATAGTGCAGTGAATGAGGGGGAAGCAAAGAGGTGGTCAGAGATCCAGCTGCTATCTCAACTGGTGCTTCACAGGGTCCTGCTCAGCCTTAGCAGGAGGGAACAGACACTGGATTTTCTCCTTATCCACCTGCCACACCTTCACTAGGCTGGACTCTGCTTGCATCAAATGAAGAACTCGATGTAGCTGGAAGATATTTTCCATTTTTCCATTTGATTTTGCAGATGTGGCTGGAGGGAGTGCTCCTTTGGAACATCAAAGCCTTTCATGAATATATGTTATTTTGGTAATGATCCTTCTGTAGTCTAGCAAGTCTAAAACAACCATTTTGTGAAGGCTTAATTTTTCTTCTCTTTACAAGTGTTTTCTATAAAATAAGAATCCCGATCTTGACACTGAAATGAAACATTGGTTTTAATGTGATATATTCATAGGTCAGAAGTAATTTCCCCCTATAATCCACTTCACCATTTTTAAACCCAAGGATTTTTCACTCTGAACCAGAACTGCACAACCCTTTAGACTGCTGCTGCTGAGCCAGACAGACCCTCTTCTCAGCCAGCAGCAGCAACAAGTCACAATTAAAACCATGTGGCCCTTTTTCAGCGTGGGCTGTGACACCTGTATTTGTTTTTCTTTAATAATTGTACCATCTTCCTTCATATCCACTCGAGGTGGGGTTCTTGTACTGAGGCTGTGCCAAGCAACTCATGTTACAAGGAAAAGCCTGTCTGCTCAACACTGCCTTCCCTGCTCACCCCACTTCCACCCGTGGGGCTGGAAACACAGGCTGGCGAGGGACGTGATCCTCTCAGCCTGGTTCAGCTCTGAGCACTTAAAGTTTTGTTCCTTACTGTAGTATGTGAATGTTTTCTACCAGCACAGCTAAAAGCAGTGACAAGTGGAGAAGGGAAGCACTCCTGTGGCTGCGGAGAGCTGGGACAGCCAAGCTGCAAGGAAAGCTGGGGCCTGAGTGGGGCTGCTGCTTAGGATTTTCAAATTTTGCAGAAGCAGAACAGTATCAGTGCCTAATCTTATGCGATTTAAAGTTACCACAGCCAACATTAGGGTCAAAAATTTGATTTATGCAGTTTAAGTTTACCAAGAAGAGGTTTTTCTCCCCTATCAGCTGCATTCCTCATGGCTCCCAGAAGGAAACGATCTTTCATAGGCAGAACTAGAACAGCCTGTCATAATCAGTTATACCTAATGATGGATATTTATTGCTGTCACCAGAGACTTAAGGTCTAAAAATCCCGTCTTATAAAAATATATATATAAAAAAAAAGAATGTAACGACTTCACTGATCCGTTGCTGCTAAATCTGGAGTACATGGAGAATTTGGATTAATTCACATGTTAAAATTGATAAAATATGTTAGACTGACCTCAGTGGCTGCAGCGTGGAATATTTGGAATACTGGATGCATGCACTTGTTCATAACTTTTCTAACTTGCTGCCAGTTTTCTTCAGTTTGTTTCCACTAAGCTGATGCAAGGCTCATAACTGTGTTAAATGAGAAAATCATGAGGCCAATCATTGTGCAACTAAAAATCCTGCCCATGCGCGACAAAAACAGGCAAGGTTTTTTTGAGTTGTTTTGTGCTCAGAGTTTTTGTGTTGTTTTGGGTTTTGTTTGTTTTAACTATACAGTTGAAACTACCTACTGGGAGTTCACCTGGCCCCACCGGCTTTGGCAGGGCAGAAGCAGTAGCCCCTCTCTGGGAACACTGAACCCTTCCAAGTAGGCACATCCAAACTGCTGCAATATCCCTGGACAGTATCCCAGTTACTTGAAGAGCAAACACTGGATTCTTCCTGCCAAACCACACAGAAGTATTCATACAGGTGACAGTGACTTCATGAAGATGTTCTTTTTTAAATGGCAGATACAGAAGCAGCTCTTACAGACATCAGAACCTTTATGCTCTCATTCCTATATTTTAGATACGACACAGGAAAAATTTTATACTCGTTATGCACCTGTTGACAGAGTATACTTGGGTATCTGGAACAGTTTGAGCTACTGAGTGACAAAAAGACAATGTATTTGGAAATACAGGCCTGAAAAAATTAAATAATAAGAAAAGAAGAGGGAAGCAGTTATATCAATAGCTTGGAACAAAGTAAAACTAGATATAGATAGGAGAAGACAGTTCACATTATTATTTTAATTACGACAACCCTTCTAAGACACCTATTTCATCTGCTTTCATTTCTTTTTTTCCTCTCTATCCCTTACTTCAGTAGCAATATTTTATTGACAACTTACTTTAGATGACAGCTTATTTTGCCCTATGGACAACCAGTGGGATGCCTATATTCATCCTAAAAGCTTTAATTCAGAGATACACATAGACATGCATATAAAGACTAAGATTTTTTTTTTATCCTCTGAAATTTCAGGATATTTTAAAGACTTCTTACATTCTTACTCTTGTCTAGGGTTATCCACTGTTTTGGGGAGTTTTGATTTCTGGAAGTCGAAGGACTTTGGATCAGGGCAATAACTTACTGTACAGCTCAGTGACTCTGGTAGACTTGCACTCAATTTGCTGTTGGTCCAGTGATCTTAGGCCCTGAAATACAGAAACAGTTCTCAACTCCCTGTCTACTCTTTAGGAGCAGAGCAATGCGTGAACTCTTTTCATCCTTTTACCACACATGTCATTCCATTTTCTCTCTAGGAAAATCGTTTCCTGTTATTTTTAGCTCAAATCACAGCTTCATTTAAAAAAAATAAAAATACAGAGTCTACACTGTTCCTTAGTAGTCCTCCAAACTTAATTTCCTGGGCTGCAAAAGAAAGCTGGAAAAGGTGAACACACCATTGACTTTTGATCTGTTTTAGTTAAGAGCATGCCAGGCTTCTCAGATCCAGTTCAGAGTCCTCTTTTAAGTACCTTAAGGTAAACGATGCAAGTCACAGCTATGTCAGAACATGCTTTGCTCACCTCTTCTCCCCCCCTCAAACCATTTCTGACCCTGCTTTGGGGGACAATATTGAAAACAGGGAAAATATAACCCTGTTAAAAACATGAATCAAAAAGTCACTGCTTGTGGACATGTTTTTAAAATTGCTTAGTTGCATGGAAGTCCCTTTAGTGCTTGAAGGACTTTAATAAAATTGATTTTCTGAGTATAGCCTTTTAGCAGCTACTGTATAAGCTTGAAATATGAACCCTTCATTGTTGAAAGTGTTTCATTTTTGCCCTGTAACTAATGATCAAGGGAAAGAATGTGTTCAGAATTCTCCATGGTTGCCATTTTCATAATTAAATTGTGCTAATAATAAAGCTTTGCAGACTTTAAACAAACTGGCACTGGAGTGGAATGTGGTTTGCAGTGTTTCATTTAGAGACCTCTGCAATTAGCCCTTAATGAATAAGCATACCACAGTGATAAGTAAGACATCTCTGTGAACCGCTTATTTACCAAAGCACAAAATTGTGACATTTTCATTCCAGTGACTGAAATCTATTCTCCAGATTTCTTCTGAAGGTTCTTAAGTCATTTGGGGAGTTAAAACCCATTAATTGTCTTTAATGCCTGATGTGTAATACCAGCAGTACCACACCACTCTTTATCCTAAGTACAATGGCTCAAAAATAAGCAGCAGAGTCAGTAAGACACATGTAGCTGAGTATGAGCTGCATACACAGTGCAGATCTACTGTTTTTTTGTAAACTATACAGAACTTTAAATTAATCCCATTCATTGCAGAGCCATAGCTACAGGTTATACTTTTCCCTCCCATAATGTCTACTTACTCACACTAAGACTCTCATTAAAAGATTCTTTCCTATATTTTTTCATTAATAAAAGATACCTTTTAAAAACAACCCAAGCCCTACACATTTCAGGATATTTTATGGTAATGTAGATCTGGGAACAGTGCTAATGTACGTCAGGGAAGAATCCAGCCCGTTGTAACTGAATACACAGAATTAGGAGATTTGGGTTAGTTCACTGACTCTGCATTTCTTACAACAGTAATGCACTGCCTATAGAAGGGAGTCATTATTTTCTGGCAAAACTCATTTCAGCATCTAATGAACCAGATGTAGTGGACTCTCAAACCCATGCTTTGGTTCATATAACACAGCAGGGTATAGGATCCTGGGATTTTTTCCTTGGACTTCAGTGAGTATTGGATATGGCCCTAGGAAGAGAACCGTGTTGACTGCTGGCAACAGGAAGCATCAAAAAAAAACAGACAGACTATTTGACAGACTGTCAGCAGACCATTGTCTCACAGCTATCACAAGGCAATAGGAAGATAACACAGTATCTGCTAAAGTTACTGTGCTTCAGCCCAGGTTATCAAACCCAAGTTTTTCTAAGTTGCCTTTTCCTGACAGGATCACAGGCACTACTGATCATCTAAGCGTGTTTCCTGTCTCTCAAATATTTGGGTAGGCAACTTTGTACTATCACATTTCAATTCTACTTGAGAACTTTCTTTTTTCTCCTTTGCACTCAGTCATCTTTCTTTTCTTTTGTAAAAATAACACAAGAATAGCAGAGAAAAAAGTTGGTGTATA
Source organism: Pseudotriccus pelzelni (assembly GCA_035584735.1). Taxonomy (NCBI): domain Eukaryota; kingdom Metazoa; phylum Chordata; class Aves; order Passeriformes; family Tyrannidae; genus Pseudotriccus; species Pseudotriccus pelzelni. The sequence goes on from JAWMRA010000020.1 coordinate 11,129,631, forward strand.
CAAAAACATTAGAGCCTCTGATACATTTTAGTCTCCCTAACAGTCTGACACAAATCTTTTCCAAAAAGAAATATAAGATAAAGACACGGGAAACAAGAAAGATCTAGACGTGCCATCTCCAGAACCACAAATAACAGACAGCAGTTTTGTGCAGTTTGCAGTAATTCTTGTGGCAGGATTTGGTACAGAAACACTGCAAACAGAGTCTGCCACATCCTGCGTCCCCCCTGCAGCACAGCTCAGCTCCAGCTGGTCAGCCTGCACGGGCAGGTACAGTACATACTGACAAGCAGAGGTATGAAATTATCTGCAAAGATACTTTCTGTTTAGAAAATGTGACATTACAAGATATCTAGAGTCACTGCTGCCTTTACAAAATACTTTAAAGACTTCCTTTCAAAATCTGATCAGGCTCCATTATCCATGCAGACAAGGGATGCTGGGATACATCATGCATTAGGGAAAACTGGAAAAAAATAGGTATTCAGGGACACAGTGCAGCTTATGGTGCAGAGCCACCTCAGCGCCTCAGTATAAATGAGCTCAGGTCCAGCAGGGCTTAATTAGCTTTGGCTCACCACTGGCAGCAGGTCAGTTATGTTGATGTCATGAATGTCCAGCTCAGCTGGACATGACCTGGCTCTTTAGAGAGCCAGCTCAGATGTCTCTGTGTCTGTAGCGCTGTTGCCCTGAACTTCAGACAGTTAACTCTTGGATTACTAAATCTGGTCTGTAGTTGGACTTTTTGTTTCACTTATTTCTCTTGAAGTGGCTGAATGTCATTCCACAGATAGACAGAAATCATCTGCTTTAGGCTTAAATCTACACCTGGTCATCTTATACCTTTATTGTCCTGCTGGAGTTACCCCTTAAATAGTTGTCTCCCCTTTGACTTGTGTTTATATTTCTGATATGTTTGAATGCAGAAAACTTACACCTTTAACATATTTGTTAAATGCAGACCCATGCTCTGAAGCACACAATCACGTTATCCTCTGCATTTAAAAAATCCTTCCTGTTAAAATTCTGGGTATTTTGCTTATTAAAAATTATGTCTTACTCTCAGTGTTGGGGCAACAAGTTCCACAGGCTTCTTTTGAGAAAGTGTGAAAAACTATTTGCTGTTCTCTGATTTTTTCTTAAAAATCTCTTTTTTTTGTTCTCAAAAGCACTCAGTGTCAGATTCTCTACATAGAAACATACGGAAATGATGTGTTATAGCCCACACCAAGCAATGGGTCATCTTTGTAAAACTGGCAATGCTGCAATGGATGAACTTACTTTATGCCAAGGGGTGTCTTACCCAGTGGTGACACTGCCCCAGCTTCCAACATAAATTCCCAGCCATGAGAAGCTGGTACGTGGCTATGATGCCAGGTGAGAAGCATCATGTCAAAATCACACCCAAGGTCCATTGTGAGCAACCTTCTGTAATGAGGAGGCCAGGTAGCAAATGGATAGAACAATTCTTTAATGGGCATCTTAATCCCACCATCTTGCTGATTCAGTACATACCGGGTGTCAGATGGCTTGACACAAACTGTCTTGGGACTGGCACATTTAATAACAGTGCAGCTATTGCCAAGACTATTATCACAAAATTGACTCAGGATGCCTCCAGGTACTGCCATTTTAAGAATTTATGTAAGAAAGGAATAGATTTGGGGAGGTAATGAAAATTTTGAACTTGAAAGTAACATTCCCATCAGAAAACTAGTACAGCATGGACAGAAACTTTGACACACACCTTCTCCAGGCTTGCCAAACCCAAGCCCCCATAGCCAGACAGTGACTCGTAGAGCCTGCATTGGACAGCCCATCGAGGCTGCACTGATGGGATCGTCCGCAAGTGTCCCCTGGACAAAACTGACAGCCCTAAACTGGAACCTCAAAAGTGAGTGAGGTGGTGACGTTTTATTTGTACCCCCACTGTATCTTGGTACCAGGATAGCTGGCCTATTATTTTTATTCACAGAGGAGTCCCATGAACGCCTAGGAGTACTCCTGCAAAGAGCAGTTCCATGGCTGACCCGTGCAAAGCAGCAAGAGGCAATCACCTCTACAGTAACTTCTTCATCTCTATATAATGTACAGACGCTTTTCTATTTAGACTTTATACATCGGACTAAAATATTTAGCACATAGAAATGGGACAAGCAGAAGTGCTCTTCTTAAACAGAAATCTCATGCAGTTATTCATAAAGCAAATCAATTGAGGCAGGGAAAGAGAATGCACCTTAGATGGGCCTGGGTGAAAAAAGGAGAAGTAATATATTGTGTTCATTAAAGCAATATTAAAATTAAATTTAATACAAAGTACCTGAGACTAAAACCCAAAACTATTAACCCCAAAGCCACTAACTATTCATTAGCCAAGTCAATTTTGCAACCCATTATGATTCACAATGTGTAAATTCCCATTGAAATTGATTTAGTAAACCAGCCCTTTGATGGGCCTGAAATTAAAAGGATAGAAGAAAAGATACAACTAATTGAAGAACATAATTTGATGCTTGTACAGGGTGCGAAATTTACCGAGAGCAGACTGGAGGTTTAATTAAAGACAACTGGCCAAATCCACACCTGGAATAAAGACTGAGGAATTTTGCTGAGGTCAGAAGAACTGCAGCCACTCGTGGCAGGGCTGAATGCAGCTCCTGGTACTGTCCATTTAAAAAAGAAAAAAAAAAATGAAGCCAGGGAAAACAGCCTTGGGGGAAAAAAGAGAGAAATAAAGTGAAAAATATGTATTTCTCTATCTGGAAGTTACCTTGACAGGCCTTCCTTTGCACTGAGCAACACTGGGAATTTCTTTTTGCAGATGCTGAGGGGAAAAAAGTATAAGATAAGGATACTCCTGCTTGGACTCCCAAATTAAAGAGTGATGAGACGAGTTTGAGAGAACTGTCAAGAAAGACACCTATCTCTTGCACTGGGAGCACAGAAATAAGACCACATGGTAAACCAGAGCCTTTTGAATAAGGTTTTTTTGTTCACCGATCAGGGATGTCCAGACTGTTTGAAACAACTTCCTAACTTCTGGTTTGCCTTGTAAAACGAAGCATTTAAGCATGTAGTTTCACAAGTGCTTTGTGATGAACCATTCTTAGAATATTTGTACTTGAACTTTATCAATTTCCATCATTTGGTTTTGTTCTATGAAAGGTTTCACCTTTATGCAAGAAAGAGCAGCTGAAGAAACAATGATGTTCTACACATTTTTGTAGAAGAGTATACATCAGGCTATGAAGAAATTTTTCATTATTTTCCAAGGAACTCTATCTAAAAATTTTAGAAAATGAAGACCGGGATTGAAAATTTTATTTGGTCTGCTTCCTTTGTAAGATATAGCGGCTTAAGACACTGCGGTTCCTAAAATCAATCTGAACCTAAATGTTCATGTCTGAAATACTATCTGCAGCCATGTCATGGGGATTGCTGGGAAGGGGTTGAGGGATCCAAAATAACGTGAGGAGACAACAGGCATAGTTAAAAAGCTTCCTCTGCCACAAAACTCACATGAAGCTCAGATTCCTTGTGTCCAACACTCAGACAGACAGACTGGGATGATCCAGCAACATGAGCTAAGTCCACCACTGCACACATTTCCTAGGTAGGAATTGTATGAGCTTTCTTGGATTGTTTTGCCCACATTATTTGAGCACAAACAACAGAGTTTGCAACCAGCCTTAACCAGGAGCATGACAAACAGCAATCTGTGACCACACAAACATGCTCTTAAACTCCTCTGCATAGCTTTAAAACACACAGCAAATTCTACAGAAACAGGAGCTTAAAAGTTGGGGTGTTTGGAGCTGAGCTCACTAGCCTGCTGCCTTTGTTGCGTAAATCTGTGCTGACATGGCTGCGTTTCTATCCTCTGTCTGCTGGTGAGGACTCTCATCTCTAAAGTGAAAGAAGGAATTCTAATCCAGAAAGTATCACCAAAGTTAGGAAGGGGCTGAAAGGCAGTCAGATTTCAGTACTGAGCAATATCTGTTTGAGCTCCACCAACAACACCCACATAAAAGCTGTTGTGCCGGAGAAAATAAGAAAAGTTGAATTCTTTGCCTAGTGTAATTCACTTCATTTATTGACTTTTTTTCCCTTTCGTTTGTCAGTGGTTCTGAGATGCCTGGCATTCAGGATGATTTGTAATGTAAATTATATAATTGTACTTTCACATATTTTAACATCAAATGGAATGATTGACTACAGAATTTGAGCTGTCTACAGGTGGGGGTCAATTATCATCTGAATAATCACACTGCCACACAAGAATAGCATGGCCATGGAGTGTGACATATTTTTATCTCTATGCATTTCAATGAAGTCAGGCTGGTACATAAAAGGTTATCACCTAGGAAACATATTTTCCTAAGCACAAGTTAAACATGCAAGCAAGATCAGCAGAGATATTCAATTTAGCCAGTCAACCCTAACCTATTAATATTTTAACAAAATCCAGTGAGGATAATTTTTTTTCTTTGATCCCATCTCATTTGAGCAGCCTGGAAAGGGAAGAAAAATTAAAAACAAAATAGTCAAGCATACAGAATGAGGTTATGTATTAAGTGGGCTATTTAATGTTTTTGGCATATTATAGCCCTAGGGAAAGTGTGGATGGATTTAACAATCAAGATCTGTGTTCCCTGGGCCCACAAAGTTCGAGAAACATAAAATAATCTATACTTCCGAGCTGACAAATCTTACCTGACACTCTGCTTCATCTCACTGGGACTCTCTAGCTCAGCATTAATCATATGTTACAGGGAGTAAAAGGAAAAGTAAATCACACTAAGCTGGAAAGTGAGATGGAAGGTCTTTGGGCAAAGCTTTTAATCAATAATATGTGGGATAATAACCAGGAGCTATTGTTTGAATCTTCAGATATGAAAAGGTAGCAATGCCAAACACAAAGCAACTACAAACTGCTGAACTTCAAAGGGGTCTGATGCAAACCAAATCAGCTTGGTTTGCCCTAAATCCCACCTTCTCCCCTTCCCAGTCCATTAGCAACCTTCTGTATTCATGGTTCACCAGTATTTTGATCTAACTCCAAAACTGCAATTAAAAGTGTCTATCTGATCCTAGAGATAGATTCAGGGGACACAGTAGTATCATGTGCATTAATTTTTGGGTGTCTAATCTGAGATCCTTTACTATCCATTGAGGCTCAGAGAATGTTCAAAAAAAGGTCTTATTTCTCATGTCAGACTATTCCCCTCTTTCCCTACTAGCTCCTCTTCATACAATTACTGCTAAGACACAGAACAGGTATTATGTTGCTCTGAATTCTACCTCATTTCCAAGTACTGCATCTACTCTCGTGTCTGTAGCTTCCCTTCCCTCCAGTCCTTCCCATACATTAATAAAAGGAAAACAGTAATGTTTTAGTTACTGGTCTACTAAACACTGAAGAATCTTTTAGTTTACGTATTCCTTACTGTTTAATTTAATTTAATTTGCGGTTTAAATTAGAATATGCGATCAGCGGGTAGAAGGCAGTACAACCAACCCAGTCTCTACGGGCTGAAGCTTCAGCTATGAAATACATAGCTGTGATTGATCTGACCCCCAGCTATTCATACAGCTCAGTTCGTGACCTCTAACTTTCCTCACCCTTTCAATAATGTATGTAATAATATTTGGTTTGCTCGGTTATGAACGGGAGGTGGAGACGCTGGTCCTATCTCATACTTTTGTAATTATTATTATTATTTTAGGGGGTGGAGAGAGAGACTTACTGCTCAGAGTGAAACCTAACCCAAATCCAGTTCAGGCCGTCCATTAATGCAAAACAGTTTTGAAACTGTGAATGGAGCTCCAGTAATTCCTCCACTGTTGCTCAGCAGGAGCTCGGCAACACACAGCTTGCATGACTATAGTAAAAAAAAAAAGTCTCACAACCATGAAAACATTCATGGACCATTTTCACAAGCAACCCTATCAGTGAGACAATATTTTTTTACCGCTGAGTGTGTGGGCCACGTTCTCTTCCTTTTACTTTGCTGCTTTTTTAGAATACAAACGCTTTTTTTCCCTCCCTTTAGTTTTTTATTAATTTTTTTCTGGGGGAGGGGGGCTTGCTTGATTGTTTTGGGGTTTTTTTGCTTATAAGTCAAAGGAAAGATACTTTATAATGGTCCTGCTGTGCAACAACAGCAAAAAGATATTTTTCTGCTTTAGACACAGTGATATCTGTACAGTTTATTTTTTAAATAGATCTTTTGTTGAGGGCCAAAAAAATCTTTCATTGTTACCATTTCAATATGGTAAACTTTTCAACATTCTGAGAATTTCTCCCTCACAAGAAATAAAACAATAACCAGAATTTTTACAAAGTTTAAGTTAATTAAAATATTTTTAAAGCGTTAAAATGGACTACTGGAAAAAAACTGTCTCAGCTTTTAAGGAGATTTGGCTGGCTCATCAGCGACACCTTCTATCTTTATTTCAAAGCTCCCCTATCAGTTTCCTCTCATTAGACCCAGGGAAAACAGAGACAGTCACAGTGAATTCACACGTTCTTAAAACGAAACCAGTTTAACGGCCTAATAAACGCACAAATTTTTTTTTGTTGGTAGTTAAAAATAACCTGTAATGGATTGTTTCACTGATGACTGTGGACTTTTTCTTGGTTCATCATAAATTTATAAGAAAAATTAATCCACCTTCGCTGCAGCATTGTCTGTTTTATCCCACCAGCACGTGCTGACTCACTGCAAATACTCCTCTGGAGTGTTTGTCGCTCCCAGTGTGCATCTCCTGGACAAACTGTGTGGTGACAGTCAAATAATCTCTGCGTTACCCTGGGGCCAGAGCAGATCCTGCCCACCCGGCAGGAGCACACCTCACTTGTCCGCGTTAGCAAAGGCGAAGGCACTCTCCCTCCACCCTCCAGGAATTCCTGATGTGCTGCCATTTCTGCTTTTCACCCAGGTAGGTGGAGCATTGCTATATATTCCCAAATGCAGTCACACACTTTCCTGGTCTTTGGCTTTCCAGGTAACACCGAACCAGAAAGAGAAGCAACCCTCTGCAAGGAGCTTGATTGGTGTTGGGTTTTCTCCATGTGGCCTCACCACTATGTGGCACAGACTTTACTGTGTCTTCAGCTCCTGCAACTCTAGGACAATTTCTAATTCCACTGCATGCATCTGGCACAGCTCTTCCTGCCACCCTAGTTCAGGACTGATTTGAGTGCTACACTCTTTATTGTTCTTCCATAAAAAAGGAGAATGAGCTCCTCCTACAAGTATTTTTCTGCTGATGCCAACCAAAGACGGTTTGAATGCACTCTGAAATTACCATACAAAACACAGATTTTATTAATTTTGGTAAACTCTAATGAGACATAAAGATGTCAAAGATGTTTGACAATACAGAAACCTCCATCTTTGAACAGGACTTGCACAGCATGACCCGCAGTGATTACTTATGTGTCTACTCTTACCACAGTGGGTGACCCACCTTTTTTATCTCCTGGGGCTTTAACTGCAGAATAAGTGACAGGCAGGAGATGATGCAGGGATCCTGGGGGGAGACACTAGGGATCTCTCCTGGATGTGGCCCTTCCAGACATCTGCCCAGGCAAGCCAGCAGACAGACTTTGCCAGGCTGCAGTTGCCCTCTCTGAGCATTGCCAGAACATTACTGTCTCTAGCAGGGTTTTTAAAGATTGTGAAAAAAGGATACAGTTTTGAAAACAAACGGGAAGTTCTTGGCCACTTCTGACTCTCTTGTATTTGTACATGTTCTACAGTGGTTCCTTTTATAGAGTCAGCATTTGTTAACAGCACTTACAGAAATCTCCTTTAAAAAAGGAGCCATCGTTCTCTGGTGCTACATTACAGTGAGAGCTGGCATTTTCATGATGATTACTATATATTCAAAGCCACCATTTCTTAATTTGCTAATAGATATCACTCCCCTGCAGCCTTGATCTCATTTGTAAGAACTCTGGTCTGCAATGAACCAGTCAGGAAAGCGCATACAGGCTGTGGATGCAGTCAGAAAACTCATCAAGGTTTTCTGCCGGTTTTTATTCTACATAAAGGAAGAGCTAAACCCACTAATGTCTCTGAAACCACAATGAACTGCTTACAATGAGTAGATATGAAAAAAAAAATCAGTTTCTTTATAGTATAGCAGGCTTTTGTATATCCTTTGAGGAAAGTGGTAGTGCTGTCTGAATTTAGGCTCAGTGAAATGCTGAAACTTTAAATTTAATGGTGTTTCCTGTTCTATTCTCTCCTGAACTGGACTTAGTAAAGACTAATGACCAACCCTTTGAACCTCCAAGTCTCCTAAGGTTTAATTTGTTATTTCTGAGGAAAAAAAAGGCATGAATAAATAATGAGAATAAGGGACACAGTGACCAGAGACAATTCACCAGTGTCATTTACATATACAGCAGGGTTCCCAATTCCTAGAATTACTCATTACCACAATACTACAGAAAAAATTAACCCAAATCCAGGATGACAGCCAAAAGCAAGGACTACTCTATTCCAAAGTTATGTTGAAAGGTTCATGATATTCTCTCATTGTATTTAAAGTCCGTAACATTTGGAACATGGAGAGTTAACACAGACTAGAGAAACCAACACAAGTATTTAAGCCTCTGGTGTGTGTTTTGAGTTGAAATTCACTTGGTTAAAGGAAAGGAAAATAAATAGCTGAACAAAACAACCTATAATATTCTTTCAGAAGATACCTATTTGCAGGAAATATAACTTTACAAGAACATACTACTTCTGACAATCCCTTTTATGCTGGATTTTTCTTAGGTGTTCAACTGAATTTCTTTTTTCAAACCTAGAAAGCACAGGATGGTTGTAGCAGTTAGAACAATTGTTCAAAGCATGACAAATCTGGGTTTAAGTCCTTGATTCAGGCCACAGATTTCAAACTGGATCTCTCACATCTTACACAACTGCACTCGCAATTAGATTTTTTTCTTATTCTGGGCTGGACCTAAGCATTTCTTTTGAATTTTTATTGTATTTTTAATATCTATATTTGTTTCATCCTTTAAGAAATATTTGCTAGAACAAAATTGTTTGGAAATGGAAAAAACATTTTGCAGGAAGTGGAAACAGTGCAGTAAATGCAGTGCTAGAGCTTATTTTGCTTTAATTTAAATGCTTTGTGAGGTAGTGAAAAACCAGAAAATTACAATAGTGGGAAGGAAAAAGGCTTTGCTCACAAAACAAATTTTCTTCTTGAAAAGCAGTTTATTGCAATGTAGAAAGCTCACTAATTGGATTTATGACAGACAAGCAGTGATGGTAAAAAGGAATATAATGTGAACAGGGAAAAATAAATGCATATTAAATTTTACAGACACCTACTCATTTCCTCTGCTTTTCTGAACCAAGTACCCAGTGTTTCCAGTTTTCACTTGGCAGAAAAGGGAAGGGCTGTGGTTACACGTGAGGTAAATAACCACACCGAATAGCCCACAGTCAGCAGACAGGCTCAGTGCAGCTGATGTGGAGATCGGCTGCGTGAAGTTCTGGAAATCACAGCCGGTGGAGTCAAGAAATGCATTGTGCTGATGTGCTCTCTTTACACGGGATTCGCCAGATCCGGTATTTATTTGCCTCACATACCAAGTCAGCTAAACGTTTTACCCTCCTTAATGAACTCTGGCAGAACTGCATCACCTTCTAAAATGTAGCTTTTCATTTTGGGGGTTGCTGTATTTTTCCTGTTCAGTGCAGGACTAAATGCACAGCCCAGTCCGGGTAGTTCTCAGTTATCCTGAGTTGCAGTGTAACCTGTCTAATCCTGGCACACATAAATGTTTTAAAACGTAGCTGAAATTCTGCAAAGAGAACCACTCAAAGAGTGTGACTGCAAAAGTCACCTCGAAATCTTGCACTTATTTCTCACTTTCATTTGGTGCCATAAAAGACCTCAGCATTAATCATTAACAAGCTATTAACACATGCAGCTGATAAAAGTGCTCAAAGTCTGGGCAATAACAACGATGGAAATTCCTGGTTTACAGCTGGTTTAATCTAAGTCTACGGAGCCCACTCTGGTTATTTTCTTGGCTAAAAAGTGTTTCTCCGTTCTTCTGCTTTCATCTCTGCCGGTGTAACATGCACAGAGGCTGCATTTTCTCACCTCTGCTCTGCAGAACTTGCTCCTTCCCTCCTCTGCCTTTCCCACTCACTCTTAAAAGCAGTTTGCAAGTGCACGGAGCCAGGAAATGATTTCATTCAAATGTCATATGATTTTAATGCTATTACCTGGTAGTGAAGGTGCTATCAAAGGAATGAGAAATCTCAGCTCAATTTGCAATTTGTAAACATGATAGTGGTTATTAACAATAATGAACAAACTGGCTGCAATTTAGGCAGCATCAAATGAAGGCATTTCCTTCCAGTTTTCTAAATTGTACCAGAACTCAGCCATGCTTCTAGAAGGAATAAAGCCAGAAACAGCTTTGGCTACTTGAATAAAACACATATTTAGCATTTTGTAATGCACTGGTTTTGATCACTCATTTTGTTAAATAAAATCTCTGATGTCATGAAACCTGAACAGCTGCTCAATTAGCTCGTTACTCTGTGTGTTACAAATGTCACTCAGGCTTTAGGGGTTGTGTGCGTTGTGTTACTGATGATTTTTTCATTGCCCCTGTTGGTAGTAACACTTATCAATAATTGTATTTACTTGGCTATAGTTCCTTGCCCCTATGCAAAGGAATTTAAGGATAGAATATACCAAAAATGGCATCACAAGCCAAACAGGCTCAGAAAAACATGAAAACACCTAGCCTCCATCTGCTCAAGTGTGATACACTTCAGAGCTCCCATTTCACATGTAAAACAAAACATGATTTATAATTTATATCTAGTTGGTGCAAGCCTTCTCGAAGAAAAAAAAAATCTTTGATGAAACACTGGCTTTATGTTTTCATAAAACTATCGAGAAAATCACAGAACATTTGGCAATTTACCTCTACTACAGCATCTTTGAAGTTTGGATATTTATATTTTATGCACTTTTCAAATGAACTGTACTGCTGAACACAAACACAAAAAATGTAAGTGTGAGTCAATGCTGAAATATAATTACCACATTAGCAGCAGTAAACCACTGCAGGTATTTACAGACCTTCAGATAGCAGTTAAAACCCAGTTCTAAAAAGATTTTAAATATTCTGGGTAGTGTGGAATTTATAAACTTTCCTCGATTTATTTAAAATCTATAACACATTTTTAAGAAATGAAAGAACACAGGCAGAAGCAAGCAGCTCTCAGATTCTGCAGAACGTCCAATCTTGCTTATAGCTGTGGTCTTTTTTATTAAAAAAATTACAGATTTTTGAGAGCATACCTGGGAGAGGATCCTGTACCCCTCATACCTGTGAATCACCCCAATGATTAGCAGCAATTATGTGCAATAAGGTGAAACTCACTTCTAAATAAAATAACCTTTAAAAGGTTTAAATTAGACTTCTTCTGGGTCGTAGGCACATAAATTAATTACTTATGTTAAAAGCCATTTCAAATCTGCAGGATTATTTATTAACATAAAAGACATAAGATCAAGGAGCAAATAGGGATGTAGGGTGTTGAAATCTGAAAGGATCAAACTCTTGATGATACAGGAAAGCCACATGATCCTTTTCTTAAATTCTGTAGTTTTCCAAGCACCTGTCCTGTGATGTCTTAGTTACAATCCTGGCTGCTGTGCTCCAACAGGCAGAGAAGTCAGAGCAGTTTGTCTTTGCCCTGACAGGTTCATCAACATATTACAACAGAGAGAAACACTGCACTCCCACTTTATTTTCAGTCCATTTACTAAAGAAATGCTTCACTCCGGCGTGATACATTTCATGCCACTGGCTAATTTCTAAAGCTGTGCTGAGCAATAAGTAGGACTTTAAGAAAGGGCCAGACTGTGGTGACTCTCAAATATCTTTCCTTTTGCTTGTGGCAGAACAAGCCAGAAAAGCTATTTGAAAAATGTCAAAATATTAGTGGTTGTTTGACTTGATGAAAAGTGTTATTTTCATATAAAGAACACTTTTGAAAAGCATCAATTAAATCTCCTTTAACGAATCAGCAGATTCATGACATCACTTTTAACATGCTCATAGAATGAAGATATTTGAATTTGCTTCCTTTCCTTAACTGCCTAAAATAAATTATATATTTGCAGCGATGAAAAAAAATACAAAATTAAAAAGTCAAAAGAAAAACTCAAAAGTTCAAAAACACAATTCAAAAACTTTTTTAAATGTGACTTTGCAGGAATTTATTTTTTTTTTAAATACCCTCTTCAAACTAGGGGGAAAATATTTAAAAAGTGGATCTTATGCAACTTAACTTGACTGGGCAGAGCTGCTCCCTGTTTAGCAAGAGGCACAATTCAGTCCAAAGCAGGGGTGAGGACAACAAGCTCTCCCTTCCACAGCCAGCTGCAGCGAGGGCCCGGCTGTGCTCCTGGAGGCGTCACCTCCACAGCTGCTCCAGGCTCTGGGCTCTGTGCCATCAGCACAATGGAGCCGAAAATTATTACATTCCACTGAAATTGTAGTTTGTTCATATTTTACAAAAACATCTCTTTATTGATACAACGAGTCAAGGTAGTAGCGTACAAATTCCTGCTACATCTGGCTGGACTTTGATTTCACCATATGGATCCCAACCCTCCTGTATGGGATGAGACTTTCAAAGGGTCCTGGAGGACCGAGGCACTCAAATACTGTTGATGTTCAGTGGCGTCTGTGAGCCAGGTCATGACAGGCGATCAAATTAGGGTGTCCTAAGAATTTCTTACCCTTCATTTGAAAGCTGCCACCTGCTCAGCTGGGAGACTGCTTTTCAAGCTCTCCTACTGCATTGCTACATGAAATAAAACAGATTCACAAATGCTTTCATTATGCTTTGAAATCTCATCCACAGTGCAAACTGCTACAGTCCCTGCGAAATCAGTGAAACTCCTCAGAGTTGTAATAACCCAACAGTATTATGTGTTACAAGGCCAGCCAGTCTGCAAAATGAGAAGGTGAATAACTGCCATAAGCAAGGATTTTATACAAAACCTCTGTAAGTGTTTCAGCTTTTGCTTTGTGAGTCAGCATGCTCACTTACAGAAAGATTGAAGACGACAACAGGAGCCTTGCTCTCCTGATGAGAAGTATTTGCAGCAAGGTACAGAAGCAATCCATTGCCTGGTGAAATGGTAATGTTCAAAAAATTATCAAAAGCAAAGATGAATTTGTTAATTTGATGGGCAGCATTACAAGAAGAGGAAAGAGACTGCACAGGAAAATGCTGAGGCTTCTCCTCCTTTTTAAAGTTTTTAAATATTAAACCCATCATTTAGGCACTTGCAGCCGTTCCACCGAATGTTTCAGCCTTGCAGAGCAGCAGCTTCTGGAGCACCCCAGGGACGGCCAGAGCCACAGCACCTGTACCTGGGCAGGGCACCCCTCCTGCGGGCCGGACATCTGCGGGCGATGACAGTGCTGGGGGCTGATGCCTTCACGGGAGATCAAAGGAATTCTTGAGGGCTCAGGAGAGGATGACATGAGGGTCGGACAGCCGTACTGCTTGAGAGCCTTTCAGGCAGGTGATCCACTTACACCGTCATTTATGGTCTGTGCCAAGCAAGCACTTTTTTTCCTTTATAAAGTGGCTCTGGCTCAAAAAATGCCTTCACATTACACCAGCAGCTTTTAGCTGAGTGCTTGGCTGCTGGGTTCTTATGTAAAAGGGATCTGCAAGAACTATGAAAGAAGCCAATGTGCTAACATTGTCAGGCAATGGCTTCAGAAGCTTTGCAAGCAGGTGTATTTGTTTACAGGTGATTATTCCTCTATAAAGCTAGAATTTATTCACTGATTTAAAGGACCTGAATGACCTCTCTGAAATTGCTCATTTCAGTAGAAACCTCAAGGACTTTCTCAGACCCCTTATGGATTTCATACTGAAGAGTTAAATTCAGTGACCAGTCTCCAAGACCTTTTTACTTATTTCTTCGTAGAAAGTCAGACTTGCTTGAGTATGACATCTCCACCACAAAAATGTTGCCAATTCACTACCTTGTACTTCAAGTAAATCTCAGCCAAGCCAAGATGATGGAAACCTGTCACACAATCTGAGAGTTTACTGAATGCCAAGTCTGGTCCTGTTCTTCCTTTGCTACTGCACTTCCAGAGAAGGGAGTTTGTTAACTCTTCTTGAATTAACCTTTTTGGACAAACCTGCACTCATGCTTGAGACCTATGGTTTTTTAGCAAGTTATTGAAAAGCCAAACCAAACCACAATTAACTTTAAAACACTAAGGTAACATAAGCAACTAAGACAATGTTTAGAGAGAACACAGTTGTTATTTAGGTACTGTTTTTATTTATATCTTGTGGCTAATTTAGCATTCAACATTGCAAAAATTATAGAGTGGGAGGAAGGAGGCAGGAGTGGCCTTTAAAATCCTTTTTAAAATCTACTTCAGAGCTTTCATGATTTCAGCATCCTGAGAACTTGCCATTGCTCTTCAGACATGTGCAAAACTTTCGTATGGAAACTCAAAAAACCAGGAAAAGCTTATTTAGCTCAATTCAGATGTAATTTTAATTGAACCTGGGCTTATTTAGGCTTTCAAGTAGAAGTCATAAAGAACTCATCAGTTGCAACACAATTTCTTTTTGAAAATCACCATCTCCATCTTTCATCTCTCTTCCTGCTCTGCTCAGCTGGTTTGTGTGGTCTTTTGAGACCTTAAAAGAGAACCAAAGTCATGGGGAAATAAAAGCAGCAGTTACTTTAGCTGAGGTTGCCAGCCCTGCTCTGAGACCCTGCCATGAATTTTAAAAAAAGCTAGGTAGCCCACTGAGCATCAGGTAGAGAGAGCTTAGAGTTAGGTATCTGAACACTTTGAACTTAAAAGAGGTTTTATGCAGGAGAGAAAGAAAGCTGCATTCTGCCATTTACTTAATTTCAAAATAAATCCACTATCCAGAGTAAAAATGTAACTTCTCTTATACTGCTAAAAGCAAAGCGACATCTGAAAAAATATTACTAGCCAAAGGCCAGATTCTTTAAATATTTTGCAAGAACTAATACTATTATGTCTACTTATGTGAGTATTCTTGTCACAAGGGTGACAAGTTTAACTTACCCACATGTGTTTCAGGGGAACTCTTTGCTAACAGTCACACAAGACAGAAGCTAAAGCACCAAACCTTGCCTCTCACATCTCCAGCTTTCACTGATTTCAAATGGGTGCACGTGCCACGGAGACAGAATTTGCCCCTAGCTGAGGACAACTATAATCCATACACAAGGGTATTTAAATCATTTAGATCTTGAGTTTAAGCAGCCTCTACTATCCACACAGGTCCCTGTGGCTTTATCGGCTCATTGCTGCTCATTTCAGGGCTGTAATCTCAAAGAACACGGGTTTTCCTTTGTACCCATGCCCATGTCTAATTTTTTACATTACCTTCTTTGCTTTCATTTTATCCTCCACCTACACTCTACCTGGCAAGTCCCCTGACACAAACACCCTGCTAGAGCTGATCCAGTGTGCTCTGACAGGGAAACTAAATATCACCACACACATCCCTCCTGAAAAAAAAACCAAAATCTGAGAAACACAGGGTGTGCATAAGCACAGACAACTGATCTAAGTCAGTCCTTCTGATGCTAATCTTACTGCAAATAATATGCAGGGTACATGAGAAAATGTCAAATCCATGCTACCTCACAATTGCTGGCTTTCACTCCAACTGGAAACTAATCCAAAGAAAAAACACAAAGGAAAGGCTGCAAGTTCAATCATTATTTCAGAAGTTTAAAAGAAATAAAAATGTAGCTCCCTCGAAACTATGTTAGACATATAATCTCACAAACTCCCAAAAGAATACCACTGTCTACAGCTATTAAAGTTTATAGGTATACAAAAGAATGCAATAAAAACACGTTACATTGAAATAACATAATTCCTTCTAATTAAAATGTAAAGGAACGCCTTATACAACATGGAATGTTCTGTATAATTATCCTTCAAGACTAGAATTTTGTGATTAATAAAATAAACCTAAATTTTCACTGAAAAAGAAACATTTCTGAAATGCATCAGACTTGCATCCAAACGTCTTGTCAGAGCAAAGTGACGGTGTTTTTAACACAATCTTATTCCATTGAAGTTAAAGTAAGGTGAGTGTCTCTGTTCAAAAAAATCAGCACATAAAACACCCTCAGTTTTAGCATCAAAGATGTGTTCACTGCAAACACAGAAATGTAAGGGAAATGAAATGGTGAAAAAGGTTGCAACAGTTTTAAGGATTTATTTTTAGATCTATTACATTGGAGACCTACTAACCATGAAGTCTAGTTTTCATACACAGAACACATCAGTGTTTCATCTCTTTTGCCAACTGGATGTTGCTGTGCATGTTTCCAATCCCTAGAAAGTTTTATAAAGGCAAAATGAACTTTACATGACTGCTCTGCTCTGCTTTCCGTTCCTTGTCGGGTCCCATCCTGCCAAATCCCCTGGGTCCACCAGCAGCTCGGAGCCGTGGGGAACAGGGAGCCGCGTGCTCCCAGCCCCACGTCTGCCGGCAGGAGCTCTCAGCGCCCGGAGCCGCTCGCGGGGCAGCAGGAACCGCTCACCAACGCGCGCAGGATGAGGCCCTTAATCACTAACAGCTCCTCTTGGAAACTCTAGCAGAGATAAAAACTACAAAGACACTGTTGGTTCCAGTCCCCTTATTGAATTTTCATTGCTCCTTTTATTGTAACTATGAATTCAGTCCATAATGTCACGTGCTCTTTGTTCTCCAGCCTGACATACATTTTAATACCCAGCGCAATATCTATGCAAAGACTAACTGTGTTCATGTGTAGGAGAGTTAACACTTCACTACAAACAGGGTTATGGGTATAGATTAAAAGCAACACTTCCAGTGACTCTACAGCTTAGTATTTCCAACTCCCATCTCCTTCTGAAGGTTCTCCTCCCCTCCTCCCCACCCTCCCAAAAAAATCTCTGCACAAGAAATGCTGAGCATACAAATTATGTCACTGACATCTGGAAAGAGACATGACTACCCAAGTAAAAAATAAACCCAACGGAGGTCATGGCTTTAACAGACTGTCGCTCTATATTTAAACTGATTGATTCACACAAAGACATAATTACAGGGAACATTGGAATCAGCAGCTCCCAACACTCTGGATTGCAGGCACAATCGTGTTTACAGGAACTATATTATAATGACTACATCTGGCATAAGCTAATTGATACACTCAATATTATGATACACAATAATTTAAACTTAAATTGTGAAAGTCTACTTATTTTTCTACCTAGATAACAACAACTTTCTTTCAACTGTACATGATTGTGTATGATTTTTCAGGATATTCTTTGCATAAAATCTATTGGTTATGCAAATAAAAGGCTTTGGAGAATAACAGTACAGTAACTAATTTGTATAATCAGTTTCTCTCAATTCAGCGTGATAATGATATGTAAAGCACATCACTACAGCCTGCCTGTGAAATGAATTCTGTCTTAATATGCTAGTCAACTAGCCACTCGACCTTTGCACAGGCTCACTGTAAGAGGAGCAGAAAAACCCACACACATTCTTTCAATTTCTAAAGGGAAATTCGACTCTAGCCATAGAACAAAGAAAGAAGAAATAGAAGTAAAAGAAAATCAAAGAAAAAGTGATTTGGATTCAAGGGGATCAGATGTTTCATTTATTGCAGGTTGGAGACCTTCAATCAGTCAAATGAAAGACACATTTGTATTAAAATACCTACAAGGCAGAGAGAAAGCCTTGATCAGGTGTATTAGATTTAAGTTACAGCTCTCTTGCTGAGAGATGTGAACCTACCTTCCAGTCTATCTGTTCTCAATATTGAAGGTTTTCTGTGTTACAAACATTAGATGAAAGGTAGCTTGCTTGGCTTCCCACGTATCTGCTGGATATTAACTGTACATTTGAAGCATACACTGCAAGGAGACGTGAACTTGGTGTGCACTGCAAACAGTCACCCATAGAAAGCGATGTTGAAACCATGTCTGAGATGAGACACGAAGTGCAGGGGGAGGTTCCCCGGCACAGCGGCCGCAGCTCCATCGGTCACTAAAAGCCGGTGCTTCCGAAGGTAAACCTCCTCTTTGCTTTAGTGGAAAACGTTATTTGTGCTGTGACAGGGCTGTGAGCCCTGTTACACGGGTGGAAAAAGCCACAGCAAGAAACCCTGCCCTGGTTCCTGCTGTGTGAGGACAGCAATGCTTTGCTTGACTGCTCAATACATATTGTGCAGGTGGTAACAAAGGCCAAACCCTGACCTCATGCCTCACTTTTCACACCACCCCTTCCTCTCAAAAACTCCTTGAACCCACTGGGCTTTGCCAGACACACAGAAGAGCGTCAAGCCTGATGGCAGTGGTCAGGTCTTCTTGATCTGCAGTCCTAGCATGATAGTGTTGTTTAGGTTACCTGGAATAGGGTCTCAAATTGTTTTATAAATTGATTACCACTGCTTGTAAAATACTGAAACAACACTATTCAAAAATATTTATTCTTATTAATGAGTTCGGCTAAGAGTAGTTTTTGTTTTGATTAAACTTGAAGATAAGTTTGGTCCAGGGTAAATATTCTTCAAAGGGACAGAGACTCTGTAACTGCTGGTTACCTCGGTCATCTTGAGTTGTGAAACCCAACTCCAACCCTTGCTCGGAGTTACCCAAAGCAAGGATTTGAACCCGGTTCCTTCCTAGCAGTGCCAATAATTCCGGTCACTGAGGTGCTGCTTCTTTCAGCACGGAAGCATCTCCTCTCTTTTACTTTGTCCCAACATAAGGAAATTACAGAGACCACATAAAATAGAAACCTTGTCCCTTATCCTGTCGTGAGTTCACACAGACCCCATATGCCGGCACAGTAACAACCAGAGTGGATTTCCACAAAACCTCAGACCCATGTATTGATCATCTCAACCCAAAGACAAGTTCTTCCCGCCATTATAAAGATAATTTCAGTAATTTAATAATGAGATTAATCCCATAGGTCCCTAAACACAGTACACAGATAACTCAATTGTACAAGTTTTAGAGAGACTGTTTCACTGGGAAATCAGCTTCTGCATGTTGTTTCTCAGGCTTCACCCTGATGTACAGCTATTGAATTCCACAAAGCAAACCACCAAAAATAGAGTCTTAACTCAAACCCTGATTTTAAATATTACTTTCTGATATCCAACCAACTTTCTAAACAAGCCACTATAACTCTGATCTCTGCTTTCATGTGTGCATAGCTGCAGACACTGTGTAGTAATATGAAAATTTTAAAGCCATCCTGCTTGTTAAATAAATTCTGTCATTGTAAAGTTTAGCTGACCTTTTCTTTTATACACCCATAAATTTTCCAACAGTCAAGAAAGGGGTTACTTTTCTTTTGTTTCCTGATCTTTAAAAGTTACTTTTAAAATAAAAATAAATATCCCACCAATAACATTTGAATAATGCTGCATATTAGAACTATATAGTCTCTGTTTTGGAGCTGGGCAAAGGGTGAAAAGGCCCAGACAAAGGACTTTTATTTTCCTTCTAATACAGAGACATATATATATATAATTATTATTAAACAGAGGACCTATAATACTACAACTTCCATGGCTGAATGGGGAAATCTACACAAATATTTGTATCCTCCTTACTTATGATAACACATCATACAATTTTCACCAGTGGATTACATAGCAGCAGCATGTACACAGCAGTACAGCTGATAGACTAAGATAAATTCTGCATCTCAGATATGGTATTTCACATATAGTTAAAGTCTGCTCAGAAGGAAAGGAGCTGTAATGCAAGGCTCCCTTTTTAACACAGTGAACAAAAGGACACAATACTGTGCAATAAATTCCGCAGGGACTTCATTCTATTTATAGTGAAATCTCTTTCAGTGCAGGAACATTTAATGGTTTAGCTTGATATGTCTTTTTCCCATTTACAAAAGATCAAAACATGAATTTCTCTGTCTAAAGAAATTTATATTTGAGGTGAGGGGAAGTGGCCACATAAGAAGAATGTACAAATTCTCCACGGAGTGCACAGGGGCACAGTAACCCTCTGTTACTCTCTGCTGTGTTCGAACCAAAACACAAGATGGTAGTGAGGTATTGCCTTGCCTTTGGGAGTACAGTGCACTGAAAGGAGGGTTCATCAGCCTCTTTTCTGCCTTGAGTGTTCACACCATCCCCACAGTGATGAAGAGCTCCTAACTGGGTAACAAAGGGTGAAGTGGCAGGCCATTGCTATTGCTATCTCAAATGAAATACAGAAAGCAGTGACATGCCACCGAGACAGAAAAAACACAGACCAGTGCAGAAAAGTCAGCACACTCTCCTCAAGCCATAGACCAGGCAGCTCCTGCTTTTTGGAAATAAATAGGGGGAAAAAAAAGGGTGCTTTGTTATGAAATGAGGCAGATTTCTGTAGAAGCCCCCTGACCTCAACAGTGCATGTAAGAGCCCCAGTACTGTCCTCACTACACAAGCACCATTCTTAGAAACCTTTTGGGGAATCACCCACTATTCTAATATTTGCAGCTCTTGCCATTTGCCTCCTGAACAATTCTGATCCAAACAAAAACAAAAGGAGCAAGACTGAAGCTTCATAAAATATCCAAAAGTAGCCTTAATATTTCTTGAGCAGTCGTTATTTTCACTCAATTTTCTGAATACCCTAGTTAGCACACTGAAAAAATATCTGAATGCCTTACAAGGCTGTTGTCCAGAAAGCATGAAACTGTCTGCCTGTCAAACACCCATTTGCTGTAGACTCAGGAAAAAACATGTCCTAAGAAACTCCAACAGTCACCCTGGCTTCTTATATAGTGGATGATTCCATGTCTCACACCTTAACTTTCAACCACACTTCGGCAAAACACACAGAAATTATACTGATTTAGGACCCTACTGATTTAGACTGTTCTCAGAGTTTTTAGTGGCATAACCTACATTTTGTATCATTTCACACATGAGAACATCCACAACCTGCAATGGAGAGGGATCTATGGGCTCTGGCAGTCATGGAGAGGAAAACATTGCTGTGCTGGCTCTGCAATGGTGGGACAGGCTTGCTCCCACACTGAGGTTCAGGGTTCATTGCCATTGTCTCCTCCCTCCCTGAACAAGAAAAGTCAATCACCTCCTGGCTTCAGAAGCGGCAGAATGAGAGGGAAGATTGTGCAGTTGGCAACTTTGATTCTCATCTCGAGGGGGAACTCTGCTTCTACCCCACGTGGACATTGATCGCTAGAAGGATGCTCTCATAAACAAAGTACTGAAGGCCATGTAATCTTCAGCCTCTCCTTTCACCCCAGCTTCCAGCAAGCCAAATGTAATACATGAAACAGCAGGGATGTAAACTGGCAAAATGTCCTTGAGCGCAAAGGAGATGTATGAAAACATATCATCTACAGCAACGCAAACCAGCAATTCTTGCTGATCTGCCCACACTGTTTCAGGGATGCAGCTAAACATTAAGGATGGAATAATCATTTTCTAATCATAACTTGCCAAAACAGAGCAGAATGACAAACAGAATCTACCACCTAATCTATGGTGAATCCAATTTCTTTTTTTATTGAATATCAGAGACTTTTAAGAGACTGTAACCTGACACATGCCTCCAATTTTTGGTAAATAATCACAGTCATCTTTGCTTTGATATAGAATATGTGATAAGTAAGAAATATTTTCCAATTCCAGTTTGTTAAAGTAGAAGCCAGACTTTCACCCATGCCAAATTGTTATATCAGAAGATCATCTCAGAAATATCTGGAACTTCTTATGATCCAAAGTCTTTAGCAGACAACATTACCGCCTCACTTGTGGCCATTTCAAAAACAGAATAAATTGAAAATTAAATAATGGGATCAGAACCCATGACATAAGGGGCTTTAGGCCAAGGCAAATTAATTTAAATCTTAAAAATAAATAAGGGTCTTATTTTGCAGAAGAGTGCTGCCACCACACTGCAGAGCAGAGCTATCAGACGCTGTCACGTCACTGCCATTTCCATGTACAATGTCACATCTCCTGTACGTAAGAGATACATTGCATAATGTTACAGATGGCACAGCTCATAACAGGCAGGATTACATTTATTAAAATCAGATTAAATGCTTTTTACTAGATTCAATGATTTTCCATGCAAGGTGACCTGAGTTTCTTTTTTCTGAGCCTTGCCATGGTAAGACTTTCCTGCTGTAGAGAACAGCTCCAGGTAGAGGGTAACTGCTACTATGCATTGATGCCCATCATTACAGACAACTGTAAATCTACATTCATAAACATTTGAGTTTACAAATAAACTGGATCCCCGGTGTCACTATTTTATTCACTTTCATTGTAATTATTCCTTCAACTATTTTTATTTGTGAATGCTGCTACCTTCACAAATCATTACTCTTATAGGAACTGTTGTGTATGAGTGTCAGGGGTGCCCTTTGCTTTTGCATTATCTCCGGTTAAAATGGTTGTGAACAAGACAAAAGAATTGAAAAAAAACCTGTAGCAACACCCCGTTCTTCTACTAGCCTTGACCTTCACCCTCATATAGAGAAAGAAAAATACATGTTTTACTGGCAAACCGTAATCCCAAATGCATTTGTGCAATAAATGGACTGTTATACAGAAAACAACGGCGCTTATGAGAATAGACCCTCTCAGTTTGCACCTGTTGAGGACTGTGTTTGGTGGCTGGGCTGCACCCAGGGGTTGCCACCCTGCCAGGGCATACATGGGCATGTTTAGAGGCCCATATTCCTGAGTGTACCATCTCACACATGTATGATGCCTAGTTTTTTAAAGTAACAGATAAACCACAGCAGAGCATTGGTTCTTGGCCACACACTGATACAGCTGTGTGTTTATAGCAGGCCAGCAGTGAAGGCACAGGAGCAGTAAAGGTGTAGCACAGAGCATTGGAAACAGCCCCCAAGACCATAACGATGCTGTCCTCACACAGTGCTGGGTATTTTCCCCCCCAGACTCTGAACTGAACACCCTCACAGTCCCCATGAGGTGCAGCACGTGCCAGTGACCTCCCACCAGTCACCTACGGGCGCTCCTGAGGAGGGAACAAGTCTGGGAAGGGGTGCAGGCTCCAGCCCAGCGTTCCCAATGCACAGCCTGCAAATTTTACATTTATTTCTCTCCCCTTTCGTTTGCAGTGCCAGTTGTAAATCTACCTTTCTCAAAATTCAATAAAAAATTAATTGAAAAGAAAAGAAAAAAAAAACCCAAAGAAAAAAAGTCATTTCAACCCCAACAATAAAAGGCCAATTGACTTCTCAATTTCCAAGTGGGCAGTGGAAGAAATCAGGCATACACAGGGAGAAACTCAATTCTCCAAAGCTCTCCCCCTTTCAGGAGTTCCAGCCCCGCCGTCTCAAGGGTGCTGTGTCCCCTACCGCTCGCTCAATTCCAGCCAGGTATTATTTTCTCAGCTCCGAGGGAAGCAGGAATTCATTCTGCATTATTGATGACCCTCACTCAGCCGCTGCGAGGGCCTGTTTCAGCACTTCCCGCTGGCTGTCACTCATCCGCGCTCAGAGCTCCCGTTATGCCGGGGCAGGTGGCTCCCCGCCTCTCTCCCCAAACATCTCCCTTGCAGACACAACCAAAGAAAACCAATTGAAACAAAAGCTGGGGGCCGTGGCACAAGGACAAACCTCGGCCCTGTTAAAGCATCGGCCCTGTGAACTTGAGCCTTAAAGGCAGCAAAAGGACAGAACCGGCTGTGAGGGAGGGGGACTTGGAAAGGCTGAGCTTCAGCATCACAGGGTGATCGACCTGTATTTCAACTAATCCCTCTTCCTAGCAAGTTAAACACAGTGTTGAACCCCAGATCACAACAGGAGCTGAATTTTCTGAGTTCTTCTCAAAGAACGTATCTGATCCCAGAAAGAGCATCCGTCAGGGCAGGGATAGGAGGACACATGATCCTCACAGGGCCAGATTCAGCCTTTCCTCTTTCTGCTCTTTTTGCTTTGTTGTTTTGTGGGTTTAACTTTCCTTCTTCTCTACCCTAAACAATTACATAAATTTTTTGGAAACCCTGGCACTGACCAAGTGCAGATCCACATACACCTACAGATATGGAGGATGTACAATAGCAATGAAGCCTCAGTGATAAGAATGCTGGATGGTACATTTAATTAACAAAAAAGCACTACAGGTCTAGTAATTGCCAACTAGAATTGGCATCCATAGCCACTGACAGTGCAAAATACACATTCAGTTTTGCAGAAATCAGTTCTGTCTGTCAATGTAGAGCTGAGTTGAAAGTTGTAGAGTAGTTCAAGTTCAGTCCCAGAGATTTCACAGATGGCTCTTAACCCACTAATTCCTCCAGGCTGACTAGGACATGCCTACTTGCTGTATCAGTGCTTTGATCCTGGGATGTAACTATTTACAAAGAACTGCGACACTTTCCTTGGTTCTAAGAAAAACAAAACTTATAGTTGTCAGACACTTCACAGAACAGGTCCACAAGTAAAAAGCAACTGTAATAATATACTTGGTTTATTCTAAATTAATTGAGAGAAACCTCAGGTTGATTTTACAATACAGGTCTAGCAGGACAAGTGGTTTCTTCCATGTGTTTTTATGTAGTTCTAAGAAATTTTTCTAGGAAAGCCTTTCGAAAAACTATAGACAAGATACTCAGGCAAGGTGTTGGATCTGCAATTTCAAAGTAGCAAAAGAAAGAAGTAAAAAATTTGTATTCAGGTTCATACTTTTCTCCTTCCTAGAGCTAGAAAGCTTGAATCAGCAGCTGCCCTCCATTTAAAATAGTGCAAGAAAAACCTTTTAAGAATTGTATATTGTCTTTTTTTCAGTGAGTGTATAGGTATCAGCTAAAAGTGTCTCTGTATTATTTACAATCATGAATGCATAATGGGAACAACAGTAGAAACTCTACTACTTGCCCAATTTGTAGCTGTTTTACATAACTGGTTTCTAAATATTTGGTAATGACTATTCACTAAGGCTTGTATTTTTTTGCTTCCCCACGCTAAATACATTCTTTACATCGTCTGTTCCATACCTGAACAGCTTTGAACAATACCTGAACAGACTAACCTTTGAACACTTCTGTTCAAACTTCTTCAAAATTATCAGTTTTAACTGTGCCCCTTAAACTTGCCCAAAACAGGGAGAGGCAGGAGCTATTTGAACTGAAAGACAGCAATTTAAAGAAACTTCACAATGAAATTCTATCTTATTCCAACAGTTTCAGGGATTGTGAAAAAAGCACCTAAAAAAAAAAAGTTCAGCAATTTCACACAGTGGAAAACAGCCCAGGGCACAAGAAAACTAAAACCAAACAGTTTGCCGTCAGTGCTGTAGACTGTGTTCAGTAAAAACAAAAGATCAAACAAGTTCTGTAATCATTATATAAAGCACATTTGCTATGGCATGTGAAGAAAACATACTTCCTTCCTAATACTAATTAACATTAGAGAGTTGTGGGCTGAAATGCGGGATAAAAATAGCTGTTTAAACTAATCACTCAGCAAGATGTAAATGTTACATATAAAGTATACCTAACGGGTTGGAATATTTATCCCAGAAGTAAAGAAAGCTTTCACTACTCATGAATTATAAAAGTTTCCCTTCCTGCCTCACTCCAACAATGTATGGACTCCTTGCAAGAATGTGAGGGCTCTTCATAGCATGTCTACAGTTTTCCTTATTTGTAAGTATTAAAAAATTTCAGTTGGCTCTGCATAACAGAGAATGGAATCCTCAGATCTCCCTTCGCTTCTCTGAAATTATTTCTCCTTTCACATATGCTTCATCCTTCCACAAATAAATCCTAGCAAGTGCTATCCTTCTTGTCACCCCTAGCTATTCCTTTGCCTTTCCCCATCCGATGGTTTCCCTGCTGTTCAGTGGTTCCTCATGGGTTGAAGCCAGCGCTGAAGGGAAGGTGTTGAATGACTGGCATGATGCAGAGCAGACCACCAAAGTCACCAAACTATTCCTAAGCACAAACTATATTAAAAAGTTCAAGAAGCCAAATGTTATTGAAATAATATTTCAATAGTTTCCTAGCAACAACATTTCAGATGTTTCCTGGTAATTTCCCCTAGTGGGAATTCCAAGTAGGATAACAACTGGAGAAAAAGTGTTGAAATGTGGAGTGCTTAAGCACTGCACAGTTGAAAAATCAACACAATCCTGTCTGTTCAGAGAGGTAGCATATATCCATTCTCCAAGATTTTTAAGCACCTGTCAAGCTCTGCGTCTAATACAGATACCAATGAAATATATCCTTGAGTAACAGTGTTCTGCAGGACTCAGCTGAAATTTATCAGTGGACCACATGAAGATGTCTCTAAGATCACTGCCCCCCCCTCATCCCACATTTGGCTGCTTTGGGCTGGATTCAGGAATGCTGATTTACCCAGCAGAAAACTCGTCACAACAAGATACACTTGACACCGGTTACACCCAGGCTGTGTGAAGGCAAGACTGTCTGCTGGGGGCTCGGCTAATGAAAATGAAAAGGATGGGGTTTTCCTTCCTCATGCAGGGGAAATAAAACACCCCTTGGAGCAATTCCTGTAATCCTAGTCAGATTCCAAACTCAAGCTACCTGGCACACCAATCTCCTGCTGTAAGTGTCACAGAGTACCATTTCAGTCTGTAACGACTAAATAAATGAAAACAGAAGACATCATGTTCTCTATATCCTCTTCCAGGACTCTGTCAGCAGATATTTTAGACCAAGGCAGCAGATGAGCAGGAGCTCTGATGGCAAATCTTCAGAAGCAGAGGCTTAACCTGATAGAATGGGAAAACTCTTCAAAAGCACTGTTTTAAGATTACTGTAAACTGACAAGGTAATTCAAACAATGTGGTCATGTAGACTGAGTCACAAGGCTCCTACGCCAGTCAATCAACCCCCACCACCACTTCCCCCCCAACTCCACCCTGTCCTGCAAAGCCAAACCAAAATCACTGAAATTTAAAAAGCAGTTAGGCATAAAAAGTGCAAAACCTCCCATAAGTCAAATTTATTCCACTGAAAATGGGACTCTTTGGGGCAACGCAAACACCACTTCTGCTCCATCTTAAAGCGTGATCCATACCACTAAGTGCTTTGTTTTCCTCTTGTAGCATGTAATGTTTGGACTTCTCGAAAGGGTCGTATTGAATTAACGGGTTCACCTTGAAACCACACAGTGGAACAAAAAGCTGTGTGCCAAACGGCACTCCAGAGGGGACCAGCCTGCAAGAATGCAATTCTCCTGTGCTCAGCAAGAAGAACAAGTGTTGTGACAACCTTTAAAAGCTCAGATCCAAACCACAGATCTTCTCCCAAGTTCCTTTCAGCTTGCAGCAGAGCATCCAAAATGCGCAGGCTGCATTATGAGCAGCAGGCAGGAGAGCCCGCAGGGAAGCACTGGGGGAGCTGCATATCTAACCACAGACATACTGCAAGGATCAGCTATCAGAGACTGGTTATATGGCTGTCACAGCTCATTGGATTTCTTTGTCTTTATCCACTGTAAGCATTTAAAAGACAGCCCTGTGTTCCCATGTCTAAAAGTATTTGGTAAAGCTCCCATATCTTCTAAGGGGAAGAGAGCAAGAAACAAACTCAAAAGCCTAACTTAAAATAACCTTAAATAGGTTTCTTCAGAGGAGTTGAGAACAGATTGTGGAGAGAGTGACAGTGGTGCTAACATCTTATAAGGATTTAGTTTACACATGTGACCTATCTGGTGCATTGCCTCAGTCATGTAGTGCACAGGGAGCTGCAAGTGAAACAACAGATAAAAGATCCAGCTTACACTGCTGAAAAATGTGAGCCATTTCAGCCTCTCTTGTACAGCCTTGAATAGCTCATTTGCAGAGGGAAGATTCTGCCAGCAAAAGGAACCTAATCCAGAAAGTTCCTCTGAGGGGAATTTTTTCCAAACTATAATGCAGAGCATTACTTATGCAGAGTCCCTCAATAAACATTTTGTAAAACCACTTGGCTCTCTTCTAGGGATTGAAAGTAATTTACCTCAGCACTGATTTCTGAGACCAAAGCCCGGCAGGTCCTCAGCAGCTTCACAGTTTACGGCAGGAGTACTCAAGATTTCAGAGCATTTGCTGTATTTTACAGATTAAAGAATAAATTAGAAGCAGAAATCCAATAAGGAAGCAGGCTGACTCAAAGGGGGCCTGACCATCTATTCTGTGATGCAAGAAGATATACAGGATGATTATTTCCGGGTTTTGTGTGTGTGTACTTGTGTAAAACATGCGAGTGCTTTAACAGGCATCTTCTTTACCCAAGATTGATCATGTTGACGATAAACAGCATGGAAACTTCAAAAGTCCCATCATAGTCCATGATTAAAAGAACAAGTAGTGCAATAAGATTTTTATCAACAGAGTCTGCTTCTAATGTCATCTCTCCACGTGCTCCAGCACTGCACTTCCCATGTTCTCTTTGGATCAGCTGAGACAACACTGCAGCAGCTCCCTGCAGGAAGGATGAAGGTGCCCTGCACTGAGACCCCTGAACTCCCCAGGGAGCTTTTCCAGAGCTGTCCGCTCTGAGCAGAGCAAAGCATCGACACAGTGTGAAACAGCAAACAAGTTCTCATTGGGAATCCACTAGGGGAGGTCTCAGGTGCTGCCTTTGCTTCAGAACAGAAAAATAAAGGGGGTGGTGTTATTTGCTTTATGTCAGTAGCTAACTCGTCCGCTGTGCAAGGAGCAGTACAAACATGTAGGACAGAGCCTTTGTCCCTAGGAGTTTATGATCCAAGAAAAAATGCAAGGGACAGCAGTGTGGCCCAGGAAAATCAGGACAGAGAAGCAAATGCAAGCAAAGCTGGTCAGCCCACCTGGCACTACTCACAGCCTGACCACTCACACAGTTATGAGAGAGAGAGCAATTTTCAATGCAGAAAGATGGGAAGGTTTAAAGGAAGAGAAGACAGATTTGTAGCTTTTGAGGGAAATCCTCCTTAGTCCGGCTAGTCCTCACTCCACAACTATTTCTCCCTTTCTGTCCTTCCACCTTATTTTGCCCTTAATCTCACTGTGCATTTTTCCTCCCAGCTCAAAGAGCAAACCCACAAGGGAGCCAGATGTGCTGAACGTATGGCTATAAAGAGGCAATCTGCATAACAACAAGAACCATGTGAAATATTCTCATTTTTCCCATCTTGCTTCTATCTTTTTCCCAGTGGAAGAAATAAAATATAGACCTAGTTCATAGCTTGTTCTTTTCAAAGCAGTTCCATTTTCTTTCATTCCTTCCTCCACCTTTCAAGGTTTGGATGTAATATATGGCTGTACAAATACTTCCCATCCACATACATGCATGCATTACTGTTCTGCAGCTATATTGCAAGATCCTTTCTCTCCAAATGATATCATCAGAAGTGAAAGACAAGTGACCCCCATGGTCAAGCAAATAATTTATTGTTCAAATTGTCATTATGCTATATAAAAGGAGTCCCATTAGTTTCCCCTGTGAGCACAGTGTAAGCCCGAAGAACACAGTAGCAGCAGTTTTGAGGAGAGAGAATCATGAATGGAGAAAAAAAGAAAATTATTGGTCTGTTAAATGTAAAGATAGATAATTCACTTTGGGTTTATGCTGTTAGAAGCCCATAGGAGATGCTGAATACAGATATAAGGCTCTCAGTCAGGATTTTTGTATACAAAAAAATACGTATCTAAATACATAACTTAGAACACACATTCCTCTAAACAAGTGGTATTTTCTCTCAGTACGTAATAAATGTGGTTCACAAGCTTCCTACAAAGACCCAAAACTGGAAGCAAAGTGAATCTCCACAGAGAAGAGTTTCACACAAGGGGTGACATCTTCCCTGCCGTGTTGACAGTGAGGAGAAGGAAGTGGCTCAAGAAGCAGAAGAAATACTAAAGCTTAAGTTCAGGTGCTCTGAGTGGTCTCTGGAAGACCTTTTCTCTTTGCCAATTAGGGAGACTGGATTTTGCAAGTACCTTGCAACCATCACTGTGTTCTGTTAAGCACCGAGCACCTATAAAAATCTGGCCTCAGCTGTGGGTGCCGAAGACCTACAAGTGCAACCAAAGAAAATATGGTCTGCTGGATCTGACCCAAAGCCAATTGAATCAAGCTTTGGACTGCCTTTAAGAATTTTTGCTATAAGATGTAAGAAACTGGACCTTCCCCTTGTGCTATGCACCGTGCAAACATACCGTGAGAGAGAGCCAGAACTGCAAGGAGCCAGCAGGCCAAGGAGGGATTGAGAGGGAGCTGTGGTCACAGCATATTGATTGCAGGGCCATGAACGGGAGACACTGTTTATTTAAAAAGCAATTAAACTTTAGGCTTTAGTGCCTCTGATAATTTTGCTGTTACCAATGTGTTGCTTCTATGTCCAGCCTACTTTATTCTGTTCATTACTCAGAACAGACCACCATCGAAGTTGTCATTTTAAAATATTCTCCACTGTGATTAAACAGCTGCTGCAGTCAAGTAGTTCTATCTTCTATCAAAGTTTGTAAATCACAGTATTTTAAAAAGATGCAAAAAGCAAATAATCTGGTATATAATAGTTACTTGATTTCTTACATATGTGTAGGAAAAATAAGCACATTAGATCTCTAGCCTTTAATTAAAAAATAGTTGGGGGAAGGGAGTAGTGTCTTAATAAGTAACATCTGACCAAAAAGTATTTAGTAAATCATACCCTAAGTGTGGCCAAAAACTGTGAGATTTACTGCATAAATCATTATTGCTATCTGAGTCTGAATAGCTTCCATCTGATTTCTGTATGGAAATACACTCCATGGAAGCACAGCCTTGAACTTCAAAGGACATGCAGGATGCTACTAATTTCTGTATCTGACAGTGTGATGCAATGTTTGGATTTGCATCTCTGCACTTCAAAGTGTGGCACTCTCCAGATAAGGCCTCCGTTTATTTTGACATGGATTCGCAGAGGTGAACAAGAAAGCAGCACCAAAACAGGCAGTAACTTCCCCCTCTCCAGCCCCAGAAAAAAAAAAAAATGGGGAAAAAAACTCCGCACAACAACAAAAAAACCCTACTCTGTTTGCTTGTCTCTGAATTCAGTAATGCCCTGGAGACCGAGGATTACAGCGGAAGAGTACAAGTCATGGCTGTGGTACTTCAAGTAATCTCCAGTGTCCAAAACACAGTGTCAACATATGGTACTCAAATGCAGATTTGGAACGTCTTTGAAGTAATATTGAATCTGACTAATGGGTAAAATGCAGACCTAGTTGCCTTTTTTTCTTTATTATTTCATACTGAGGTTGTCAAAATTTCAAGTAGGGCATCTATATGACAGTGCACCTTTATTCTGTGAATTACACAGAATTTCATCTAAAAAATATCACCAAATGAATT
Source organism: Pseudotriccus pelzelni (assembly GCA_035584735.1). Lineage (NCBI taxonomy): Eukaryota > Metazoa > Chordata > Aves > Passeriformes > Tyrannidae > Pseudotriccus > Pseudotriccus pelzelni. Next base: position 11,161,078 of record JAWMRA010000020.1, read on the forward strand.
CTGATAGTCCTCTTTACTTTTTGCCAACCAAGAAAAGCTGGGATCCCACAGGATAATGACATAAAAGCTTCTGCCCTAATGACCCTATAATGACACTTAAAAATTCACCTTGTGTATGTGTACAATGTCTCTCCCGTTGTAGACCTAAAGAAAACTCCAAGTGCTGGGATATGATCACAACTGCAATACAAATCTTACTCATTCCTTCCAAATACATAATCAAATCTCCTGCAACTAGAACTCCTAGACCTGTTCTCACTTCCCTTGTTTAAAACATCAAAGTATTTTTCAATGTTAACAGCTGCTGACCAGTAGCACATATACAACTCTTATAATTATTTATTTATAATTAATTAAACACTAATCATGTTCAGCAAAAACATTCAGGAGAAAAAAAAGAAATCCTACAAATCTGACAGAACAGACGTGTTTCGGGGGCTGAAGTGCAAAAACCACCAAGCTGAAAATCCAGAAGGAAATGGCTGACATTTTGAAGGCCTGCATAATGCAGGTTCAAACAGCTGCACCTGAAGTTACATTATGTAAGATACCATTGTCACTCAGGTTTGTAATTGTGGAGTAATTACCAAGTATCCCATACCCTAGGTATATACTGTCCTTATAATTTAGTTTGCATAATATGCCACTACATGAAAAGGATTGTCTTTGTATTTAATCATCTTTGATTTTTTTTTCTTTTTTTAAGGAAAAAAAAGAAAAAAATATCAAAGCTAACAGGACTCAGAAGATTTGTGTAATAAACATCATATGCAGATTTTTATTTCCCAATTCAGCTGGAGATCAATGAAGTATTTTGAAGTTTGATTAAGGCAGTTAAGCCTCTCAAAAGTTCCTGTTTCAACATTAAAAATAAGTTGTGTGCTACTGTTGTATTAATTTTTTTTAAAAGGAATAGCAAGTTTCATTTGCTCAATTAAAAGACCAAAAATCAAATACTGTTCAAAGAAAGAATTCAGAATTAAAATGCTACTCCTTACTCATTATGATTAGTTATCATTTGCTCGGTGCAATATTTACACATAGTCCTGAATCCCTTGGTCCTTCCTCAGGCGAAAAAGGTCAGCAGGAGTTTTGACTACGTCCTTCGGGATTTGGCCCATATTGAATTGAAAACCTATATAATTCCAAACATTTTCTCTGTTATATAGAATTCTTGCATACTTAAGCAACTTGGTATTTAGAACGAATCTCAGAGCTTAAATGCAACTTGCATCTGGATCGTAGGTTGTGCTTTATATTATACAATCTGCAGTTACTGGAAATGTTTGTATCCTTTACTGAGAAAGAATGATTCATTTCATAGAAATTTTCATCTGCTATTAATCTTCCAGGATATAGTTAGTGTTCTGATATTTTCAGATATTGTTTTATGGAGGGATTTAAAGTAGCTCTCCCTTGGCAGCCTGTAAGATTACTCAGTGATTATAAGCAACTCAATACTGTATGACAGCATTTCCATGCAAGGGACTTACAATCATGTTTCATTAATTCGGCTTGAATGAAGCCTCATTTCGGGCCTTGAGGAGCTTAAGATTTATGTGAAATTAATAACATAACAGATGTCTTCACAATTTGGTTCCTCTGAAAAAAACTGATTACTTTGAAAACTTCAATGCTTTAAAATGCAGACTGAGGGAGTTTTTACTCTAGGGTAAAGAGTTATTCGTTTATATCAACTGAATCTTGGAACTAAGTGGAATTTAAATGTCAGATTTATATTAAATAGTCATATTCACCATTATTACATGTAATAAACAAAAGCCTATTACTATCATTAATAAGCAGTGTTGGACATTTAAACTAAAGCTTAGAGAGATAAAGTCAGCACCTTTGCTAAGCAGTAAGAGTGAGACACAAGGGAGGGAAAAGAAGAATATCCAGGAAGCCCTGGGTTTTTTATCTTTGTTTCTGATAATTTAATCATCTTTTCCTCATAGGAAAACAAAATGCATCTGTGCTCACACAAAACTCCCCACTTTATAAGAGTTGAAGCTGTCTCTTGTGGATCCACATGCCTAAGGCCAAATGCCTTCTTTCTTTCACAGGACACTTTAAACGCTGGCTTCTCTTTTCTCTTTTTTTTTTTTTTCATTTTTTCAAAAATTCAATTCTTTTATGTAGGCTTCAGCCACACTAGGTGCCTCGCAAGCTGAATTTTAACGCATGCATGAGCAAGGGGTTTATCTTTAAGGAAACTGTTTATGCAATTACTTCTCCAAGTCCAAAAAAAAAAATAATAATTGAAATAAAAATTATCTCTAAGCTTTGCTTTTTGATCCGATATGCTGAAGGGCATAGGGAACAATGCATTTTTGATTCACACACTCAAGTACAGCTGATAGGATAGTCACTGCGATGGCTCGATATGCAAATGTGTCACATTAAGGGTTGAAAAATTGACACAGTGCAGAATATTACAGCTAAGACACTATCAGCACAATCATAACAATTAGCTGTTTGATTGCTGCAGACACGGTTCATGCACCAGCTTCACATTTATAATGAGGTATCCCCGATCCCTTTCTTGTCTCGCCCCACCCTCAGCACCATGTCCACATTGATACGATGCCTCGCCAAGAGGTAAGGGCTCCGAGATAAAGACCAAATATCAAAAGCATTAGTATAAATTACAATTGTACATTATTAGCTATTTAATTACATGAGATATCAGAGTGGAGCTTGCCGATTTCATGCTTGTGTTAAAAGTTACCATGGTAGTATTTCTCCCTTGCGACACAGCATCAGGAATTATTGCTAGCACATGCTAAAACAGACAAAGCAATGTATTCTCGCCACATTCTCTCCCTGTCTCTCTCTAAGTTTAATACCAAGGAATTCCTTAGGCATCAAAAAAAGAAAAAAAAAAAGAAAAAAAAGCACATGTCTGGCATGGGGCTGTGAACCAGATCTGAATTTGGAGATAAAGTCGGCATGCTAGGCCTAAGGCGGGTGGCTGCTGTGCCGACTGCGGAGGTGACTTGTTCTGCTCTCCGTGAGGGACACCCGGTTTCCCGTGCACCAGCACCCCCCTCCTCGCCCACACCCCCCCGAGGGATGGCATTAGCTGTGCCTCCAAAAACAGCTGCTTATCAGCTCCTCTGGAGGGAGGAAGAAGCAGTGGGTGGCAGAAGGTTGTTGCAAGGAGGGGGGGATGGAGTGAGGAAAGGGGGGTGGGAGGAAGGAAGAGGACCAAAAAAAAAGAAAATATTAATAAGGATGAAAGAAAAGGAAGGGAACTGTACTCTACCCAAACATGCATGAAGACAAAGGCCTGATCAAGCAGCACACTCATTCACATGCCACTGATTTCTCCTTATTTAAGAATATGCAAGATAATACTTAAATATACCCATGAGCGTACCAGAGAGAGAAAAATCGAGGTTGGGAGAGGTTGGTTTTGGTGTGTTGCCTCATTTTAAAGAAGGGAAATCAGCATTTTACAATAAGCATCTAAAAAATTCCTCCATGATGAGATGTAACAAATGCTGGAGTTACACATGGAGTTTTTCTTCCAAATTCCCCAGCTGGCACCGTCCCCAGTGCCTGTGTGCCACAGCTATGCAAAGCCATCTTCAAAGGTGCTGGGATCCCCCTAATCAGGCAACAAGGAGCCATGTCGGCATGACCAGATTGGAAAGGCTTGAATTTAATGCAAGGCTTTCACTTCTCTTTGGTCTTCTGCTTGAGGTCTCTGTGGACTGTTTGGTTAACAAGGACAGGCACTGACAGATGTTGTCATGCACCATGGCAGAAACCTTTCTGCTCACAGAAGATAGACTTAAAGCCAAATGAGCAATATAAATTGAATCAACTAATGAATCACAGAGAGCTGGAATGGCAAAGGCTCTCTTTAGCCCCGTGCCAATGAAGTGTTCTCACCCGTGACATACAGGCCCTTTTCTGGCTGAAGTATGCAAAAGCACACCAAAAACCTCATTCAGAAAGGAATCTCTCACCCCTAAGCTGTAGACAAATGGACCTGAAGATCCAGGTCTCATTTTACCTCCTCTGTTTGTCAAAGGTTCATGGAGCATTAGGTTGGAAAGAGAAAGTAATACAAAACTTATCACTTATTCCAATGTTCGACATTGGAGTGGTATGACCTCAGGTACCAGCACCTTTGTCAGTGACAAGGAAGGATAGAAGGGCTTGAAGCTGTTGCTGGGATCCATCTGGCCCCAAACAGGTTTGGATGATCTTTACTTAAAAGTCTTACTCTTACAGTGTGGCTCTAACAGGTAAAAGTACAGAACATTCTGAAGAAAATCCTGAAAAAGGATGTGAAACCTGAAAACATATAAGAAAGCCTGAATAGAGCAGTTTCCCTTCTTTTACCCCACTCTAAAGTATATAAAAAAAATGAAATCCATGCACTGTAATGCACTGTGCATTAAAATGGTCTAATTTGAAGGTATTTTTTGACATCTTCCCATCTTTGAGCACATCCATCAATAGTCCTAGTGACTGAACACTGTTCCTTTACTCCATTCTCCTTTCATTCATCTAGAGATTTCAAGTTATCATTGTCTGGTGATGCTGGTACCAAACATACAAATACCTCATAATTTCTCTGAGCAATTTCACCTGTTTATCAGCCTCCTCTAAATTAAAACATTTATACAACAGAACAATAAAACCAGTGTTTTAGAGAAGCTGGCTTTCAATGAAAAATAGAGCAGCAGAATACCTGGGAATTAGGGTAATTCAGGAGTGAGCCAAAATTTTCTGTAAGTGGCAAAAGCCTCTAATGCGGGAAATTTAAAAATAAGCTGTAAACCCCTTTGCTGCCCACCTCCTGCAATCCAATCTCCATGCTAATATGAAACTGACCCAGGAACTGTTATTCTTACACCAGGAAAGTTCAGAGGTCCCAAATTTTCCCCTCTCTGTTTGATGCTGGGCCAGGAAAAATTGAAATTTTGAAAAGTTAAGCAAGCAGATAATCTTTGACTCCACGTTCAACTGCAACACTTCATTTACACCATGAGATTTATGTTTAAACAGTGACATATTTTCTTCTCATCTCTTTTGCCCAAATTAAAATTTCAGTATTAAAATCCTGCTAGTGTAAAAGAAATAAAATACTAAAGGCCTTTTTTCTCCAAAGCCCTCACCAGGACCAACACCTTCCCCCCCAAGGTTTAGGGCTTGCTGAATCAGCATTTTGACCAGTTGGAATGTTCCCCTTTCCTCACTGGCATCTGCTCTCACTTGTTGGAGATGGCTATTGAGATATGGAGGATCACTGCTTACACTGACATTCCTGAGAGAGTAACCTTTTGGACTTGGCTTACTATACAGAAACACTCTCTTATGAGAGGAAAGGCTAAAAAGAATAATAACAAAGGCAGGTATCAGCATTTAGCCTGCCTTTGTAGCATGTCGGTGCTCCTCACTCAAGCTGCTTTATTTGGCAGCAAAGGCCAGGGCAATTGTCCTGAGACCTGTGCAGCTCACCCTGGTGCTCCCCCGCTTCCAGCTGTGGGTCTCCACTGACACTGCACTGAGTTACACATTTGAGTTGCCTTAATTTAGTTCTGGAGAGGTATTCACGCTGTTTGATGATGCTCACAAGCAGGTTTACAACCTGATGCTACTCAAAATCTTCAAAGTTCCAGAGTCATTAAAGCACTGTTAAGGTGAATTTGTCAGGCCTTTGACACAGAGTCCTGTTCCTGAGTCCAAAATGGGACAAATAATATCCTCTCTCTTGGCTTACTGGAGTCCCCAGATAATACTACTAAGATGCCAACCCGTCTGTTTAAAAGGAAGAATATTCACAGCTATATTAGTGGTGCAGTTAAATAGATAAGGATTCATTTAGATCAATATTATCAGGGGAACGACATCCTTTCAGCTCCAACAACTTTTATATAAAAAGAAAATGAAAAAAAAAACCAGCAAACAACCACCCCAGCCCACTGTAAATGGAGCCAAGCGATTTCTTCATATAATGCCTGTTATATTCACTTTAAGAGGAAAAGTAAATGAAGACTATAATAGGAAAAACAAAAACAGACAGATCTAACTGTACAATAAATACAGAACGTGCCCTATTTAATCTGCTTACAGTAAAATCCACTGAGCAAAATTATAATTTGATATGGCTCAGCTTAGCCAATAGAAACTCATAAAATGTCTTAACATCATAATACATTGTACAAAAGAATCACTAAGTACCATAAAACATATGGGAATATGGGTCTGTATTCATCCATTACTCTTTGCCAGTGTAGCATATTAAAATGGTTTCTATTTAAGTGCAGAGATCCCTGAAGTATACTACAGTCTTAATTAAAATGTCAATAAAATGCAAAAGTGCATTGGGGACCTTATCTGATTTTTTAAAATTTTTTTTTTTTGTTAACTCTTTCAGAGAGTTATTTCTTAATAGCTTCATTACACTACTGAGGTTTGGAGCAATTAAAAATAAACAGAACTAAGCCATTTTTAATAATTAGCTGCAGTCTGAGCATGATCTCAGATCCTTTCTCTCTAGCACAATTCCCTGCAGGAGTAGCTGGCAGGTTAAGTCAAGACTGGAAAAGTAGGTCCTTATCAGAGGCCAGGATACAATGCTTTGGGTATTCTCATTCCAATATTTGACTTTCCTAGGCAGCTTTTATGAAAGGGAGCAAGGTTGTTTTGTGACTCTTTTTTCTGAGATCAGAGACCTTGGCCAGGTAAGAAAATGCCTTGTTTTCAGTGACACTTAAAGGGGTCAGCATTTACTATGCATGGGGGACAGTGACCTGTGAGACAGGTTGTCCTTCTGAAGTTCTTGCCCTGACTTTCCATAGGACATCAAAGCCCCCATATATGTAAATAAAAATTAGAGCCAGCCAGCCAAGAAATTATTATCTACTTGCTTTTTCTTTTCTTTCAGTGAATTTGAAATTACCGTAGGAAAATTCCTTTTTACAAAACAAAACAAGATAAATCACAATGTTTTTCCAAAACTTGAAACAAAGCTCAGTTGTAAGGAAAAGAGATGATCCCATCCTTGGTTTTTGTGATACTGGAAGGATGAAAATGGAATAAGTAAGCAAGCTTTTCTCTTTCTTTCTGTTCCATTCTCCCAACCTCTTTACCAGAAGAAATATTTTTGAAGTTAAATTCATATTCCCCACTACAGTATTTCTCTATAATCTGCATTCCCTTGAGGAAAGAAGGGAAGTATCTTTGCCTATTGCTAGAAAGACCAAACTTTTGCCAAAAATCACAATACTGGGAGCAAGCCTGGAGTGCTGGCAGCACTGCTGGAGGCGCTGCTGTGGGTGGCTGATTCGGAGCAGGAGAATTTCCTGAGACGTGAGGTTGGGCCAAGGCTGATTCTGCTTTGGCACACTGGGGAGAGCACTCACTGAAGTCAGTGTCTAAAAACTCTGAAGGATCAGAGCTTCTGTTCGTCACTCTTGTAGCACATACAGGCTGTACATCCACCTACACCTAGATGGGATTCACAGTGACCTTCCTGGTACCAGGGTAACGAAAGCACTGGGTTTGGAATCAGCTCTTAGTGGCCAGATACATAATGTGCCTATAGTTTTTGAAGGCTGGAGAAGCAGAGAAACGAAAAAAACAGAAGTAAATAAGAGAAGAAAAGTTTACCATATCAACATGCCTTCAGATTGCAGTGGGATCTGTTGCTCTTTCTACTTCATCCCCCTCTGCATTCGCTTTATGTTAAATGACAAGCAGTTGGCAGGTTTTGCAGATATATTGACAATAGTAGACATATGATACAGCTGTGAAGATTTGTCTTACCAGGGTTTCAGCTGGTTTCTACTTACTAACAGCCAACAGCCAGATTTTGGGGGTTATGACCTGTAGTTATTTGAAAGAAGCTTGGGGGAGGAGGCAGGCAACACATTTTATGCACTAGGCTGCTGTTCCTAAAATATTTTTAGGACTTACTCACATAAAACTGACCCCATTTAATGATTTAAAAAAAGGGAAAAAAAAAAAAAAAAAAAGTGTTGGGAAGGGACATATCTGGTGAACAGAACGGGGAAATTTAAACAGTCATGGGGCCCTTTCTTATGCAGTGCTGAGCAAGCCCTTCCAGCAGAATGCCAAATATTCTCACCTCCTACGGGGTTATATGGAAGTTGAAGGTATTTAGCGCAGTCCATTGTATTTCCTTTGGTGAGGATAGTCCACCTGGTGTTTCCCAGTTCCTCCAACATTTTTTTTTGTTTTACAGTTGAAATAATAAAGGATTTGGACTTCTAAGAGCAGAGCAACTCTCTAGTCAACCCCATACGTGCTATGTGGGTTTCTTACAGACATACTATTTTCTGTAATCCTAAAGATGTAACACTACTAAATGCATCACCTCCGTATGATGTCACCGTAACAGTCTGGGAGGGGAGGGAAGAACTGCAGTTCTAGGATGGACAGTGACATCAGTCAAATTCGGACCTCACTTGAGCTTAAATGAATAATCAATCAAATTATCATTGTCAGACAGACATACAAAGCACTTGGATATTGCATCACAACTTGACTAAGTTGGTCCTGTCAAGTGTAAAATTAACAGAACATTTGAAAAATATAGTAACTATCAAATAAATAACCTTAAAATACTCCATTAAAACACCAAATTAGGCTCAATAGAGCTCACTAATCTGTTTGGCTCTCCTAGTGAAATGGGCAGACTATCAGAAAACCGTCTCCACTGGCTACTGTAAATAAAAAAACGGAAGAAATCCTTCTAACAGCTTTAGCTTCTGTTCCCTGATGAATTATGTGCTCAGGTAAATGGAAACTCCATCTTTTTATGTCGCCACTATACATGGGGGTTAGTTTTTTACTGCTATCTGTTGCCACACGCTGTCCTGGTGAGCAGAGGTGACAGTTTGGCTGGAAGGCAAGGGAAATGCCTCACACTGGAAGACACTGAGCATTCCTTGGCAGTGTGGGAGCCGCCACAACTTTGGCAATGAAGCCCTGAATGCCAGCAGGTGCGGGTGGTTTGGGCACGAGGAAATGCAAGGAGAACACAGATCTCTGCATCAAGTGACTGATGTCACAGGAGACCCCTCCTGGATACCAGCTCCTGGAGAGGGGAGTTTAAAGGCCCTGCTGGTGGGGGCTTTGGAAAGGGGAATTGGCAGCTTGTAGGGTTGGCCACAGCGTTGCGTGACTTGAATAACAACACACCCATGCATTCAACAGAAAGAACTTCCCTGAGACACTCTGGTTTTCAGAAGACAAGGGAGGAACTAAAAACTGACAAATGCAAAAAGGAGGAATCTCTGTGTTTTTCTCTAAACCAGCCAACTCCTTTTTCCTTATTAATGCCAAGAATTTTATTATTACTAGAGGACACACCACAACAATTACAAATTTTCAATTGAATTAGACTTAAGGAAACTGCTCTATGATAACATATTTATAGGATTGGTCTCTAATGTTGCAGTTAATTATAAAAATAACTTGCCTGCAGCTATCACATACACATCTATATTTAAATAAGTCTGTTTTGGCTTACCAAAAAGTAGGCTGGCAAAGGCAAAATGGCTGATACATAATGTTTATTAATGAACCAATAAGCTAAAACCATTATTCAAATCTGTCCTTGCATCTTTACTCTAAATACATGGCAGTCAAAAACATCACAACTGGTATGTACCAAACATTATTCAGGAATGGCTTTCTGTAGTAAGTTTATACCCTATTCACATCTGAATTAACATTCATCTGTAGGCAAGTGAATCAGAGACCTGTGTTGAAGTCTCTTAATCACAAATATCTTCTTTTCAAATCACAAAATAAACGGAGACAGTCCTGACTGTCATTAACATCACACTGCTGGATGCTAATTCTGTCTTGAACGAAATCCATAACACATACCCTGCAGACTTTCCTTGCTCTATGAAACACTCTCAACATTCAGATGTTTCCAAAGTTGTACTGCAGGGGAAACTGCAAGATTTATTGAAGGAAAACACTGAATCAATCCTCATTTCCCCTGTCATTCTCCACTCTCCTGAATCGAAGTGCAAAGTCTTGAACCTAGGGTCATTGCCTCCTTCACCTCCTTGCAACCTTTAATAGAAGAGAGGGATAGGCATATTTTCTAGCAATAACATTCCATCCTCTCTATGCACCTTAACCAGTGTTTCCTTCCCGCAGGACACACACATTTCAGAATATCCTTCCACTTCCTACTCTCAAGGAGTGACCTCCCCTGCCTAACACCATTGCTGGGGTAAGAGAAGCTCCCTGACCTACCTTTCATACACTGGAGTGATGTTTAAGCTTGGGAAAATGAAAATTACAACATCTGTGATGCTAGAAAACTGCTCACTTCTCCTACACGGTGCCTTCTCAAGTGTAGCAATAATTTCTTGCACTGCATCTCAACAGCAGTTTAGAAATTTTGCACTGATAAATCTGGGGAAGGGATATTTGCACAGAAAAACACTTGCCAAGACACACAGTACAGCTGCAGAAAAGGTTTTCACACACTAACCAGAAAATACGTGACGTGTTCTGTGGCCATATCAGATTTTTAGTAGGCTTTGATTCGAAAGGTAACATCTGTAAGTCAAACACTTCCATTTGTTAAGAAAACAGATGCATTCGTTTGCCAGCAAAAATAAGGAAAACATTGTCAAGTTCAGAGGCAGAAAAAAACCAACATTGAGAGCATTTTGTCAGAGTGGAATTTTAACATTTTAGGCTGCATCAAAAGGTATGAAGTGCCTTGATGTGCCCTTGATTTTTCTCCAATACTCAAATAAATAATTGACAGTTTCCCCAGCAGAGTATGGGATGCTCAGGAAAAATGTGTGTGAATTTCAGATTAAAACCACCAATATTTCTTCATCTGTTTCAGGGAGATAAGTATATTCTTTCTTTGGCAGAACCTTTATGAAGCCCCCAAGGATGATGCATACCCTGGTCTCTGATGCATGAAAGCTGAAACCTCAAAGTCCTACTGAAGTCAATGGGACTCAACTCTGATATGAACTGTATCAACCTAAGCAGTCATGAGAGAAACGGTGACACGTTTTTCTGACTTGAAATACTTCATATGTTCTGTGATCTACTGTAGAGCACTAAAAGTCTTGGTTTCCATCAGAATATTTAGCAAAAGATTTGTCAAGTGGTTTTGATTGTCAAAACAATCTCAGCCTTTCAAAGACAAGAGTTTATGTTGCATAACTGAATGGCTCAGTATCTTCATAAACCCAACACAGTAATAAAAGATCAAGCTGTGATATGGACAGAGAGGAAAGAGGATATGGTGTACCAGCAGTAGAAATACAGAAGAGTGCCTGTTCTCAGGAACAGAATCCTGCAAGATGCTGAATGAAGACACTGGGAATATTACTGGGATTTGTGGCCATCCTGTGAAGACAGAGAGCGCTCAGCTACTTTCAGAATGAAATCAAGTGACTGGCAACTGCTCAGAGAGTGGTGAAGGTGCGAATTGCATTTCATTTCATGTGCCTTACTTGCAGCCCTTCAGTGTTAAAATGATGATCTTCTGGGGGTTTTTTAAGGCAAATCACAAAGGTAACAGGAAAGAGAAAAAAAAAAAAACAACACCAAAAAACAGAGCTGGGTAAGAAAATCCCTGAGCAACAGGAGCGAGTCACACTTAGTGCTGTTTATGGTATTAGTGCAAAAAAAAAAAGGGATACTGTAAAAGTCTTTGCTTCTTCCCATCCTAGAGTAAAGATTGTGCTATACAAGGAGCAGCCACAGATTTAGCTGGTGAAGCCACATGGGTACGTTCACTCTCAAAGACCCAAAGTCTTTCCTTTGCTTAGGATAGCTTTCCACCCATATGAACAAGGACACAGAACATTTTCCAATATAAATGTAAAACTGCTGACATCCATTTAAACAATCTTTCTCATAGTAACCTGTACACGTCAGCAGGGAGGCTCTCCAGTTTTCTAAGTGTCAATTGAAATAAATATTTGTATTTAAATTCTATTGTGTTACCATATATCCCTAAGCAGATTGGCAAATTCCAAAATATTTACATATATTTGAGACATCACTAAATGTGTTTGGGGTGGTGGGTGGGGAAAACACATCTGCAATCCATTTTCTGAAGTATGAATGCTTACATTTTTGTTGTTGAAAAAAAAAAAGATGGCTTCAACAGATATATGCATCTCCTCCATCCTCAGGCGTTGCTAATGTATATCAATTGTGCAGCTCCTGAGATGTGCAAGATTTATTTGTTCTGTATGTTCTGAAAAATGCAGTTCTTTGTTGATTTTTTTAACTACAGATTAAGCAGCACAACACAGGCAATTAAGAAAATATTTTCAACACATTTCTCATGTGAGAAAGATCCTCCCTATATCTTTTCGAGAAGCCAAAGTAGGTTTTCAGAATTTGGCAGGGAAAAAAAATAAACCAAACATAGAAGAAGACAAATCAAGAAAAAATGTGATCAAAAGAGGTCTAGAGGGATATGACACTATCACAAAGAAGACATAAATACGGAGAGATCTGATCCCCACTTTATAATATTCATATGGTACTTAACAAGTCAAAGCTCACTGTACATTTGTAAGGCCAGAGCCAAGCTCTGGTTCACCTATAATTCTGTTTGCAGAGATTGGAATAAACAAGCACAGATATACAGATGAAATACAGAGCTGTATCCTTTCTAACCCCTGCTGACACACTCTAATCACCAATTGCTGATACCCTCATGCATTTTTTTAAAGGTTTTACAAACACCTGATTCTGCAGCCATAAGTTACACCTCACTTATTCTTCAATCACATCCTTCCTGATCGGAACAACTACTCAGGGAGTTCATGACTCGACTCAGAAGACAGCAGGTAGCAGGCTCTGGCTGTACATGAGGCATTCAGAGCCTACACTGAACACACTGTGGGATCTTTGTAATATGACTGTCGAATTTACCTGATGCTGTGGACTCTAGGAATAAAGCCTAATCTTATTTAAACCTCTCAAATAAGGACCATATTTCTTTGCCATGTATTTCAGCTGTAAAAAATCAGGAACAATCCGACCACCTGCACAGTATTTCACATTCAAACATGAAAGAGAGGACATTAGTCATTCATCACCCTAGATTCTCCTGAGTCTTGAAAATACAGCATCAATAAAATACAAGAAATTGTGATTCTCTCATTGAAAGCCAAGCTGACTGCCTTTTCCATTTGCTACCCCTGCACCATGGGTATGGCAGACAGGCACAGTTTCTGCTTGCTTCCCTCATATCTGAAGACTGGGTAGAAAGAAGAGTCCAAACAGCATGAAGCTGTACATTTTAATAATTGCTTTTCAGCTAAATCTAAAAATGGCATATTAACAACTATTTTCAGTAATGGCAACAGTATATTTTAATGACACTATTTCAGCTTGCTAATTAAGTGGACAGATTAGTGACAGAGAAATATCCATTCTTTTAGAGAGCTAATTAAGAGCTTCCCTCATCTGGGGTGCGCACATACCTTCAGCTAAAAATTCTCCCAAGAAATGCAGCCACACATGGTCCAGCTCACTCGGAAAACCCACCCCTACAGCCAGGTACATTTGCTATCACTTGCCCTACAGATGTTCAGCACAACTGGCAGCCCTACACATCCCTCTCCACTCTGACATAGTCCTACTGATTTTGTATTCCAGCTACATAGCTTGCAAAGAATCTGTGACTGACAGGAGATATTTCTCTTCCACGCAACTCCAGATATCTCCTGTAATCAACACTCAGGTTGGTGAAAAATACTCTTTCAGCACTTGATCAAATGTGATTACATCCTCCAGCATTCTCAAGTAAAAAAATTTGCTTTTACTTATGCTGCTCAGTGAAGGTTTCTTAATGCATGTCATTAGGATACAAACTAAAGACTGTATAGTGAACACACAAGAAAGCTGTCCCTAAATGATCTTGATTTTCAGCCACATCATTTTGGTTGCAGGTTTTGCATTAATTTGGGATGCTCCATTGATCATTACATATTGCCCCTGAATTATTTATTTACTGCACTTGACTACTGCCTATTCTCTCTCAGGCTTTGAGGGAAGAGTTGCATATGAGAAGGGCTGGGTGGCTGAATACACAAGGTTGGATGATAGACTATGGTTAGAAATTCAGTGTACAGCTAATTTGCCATGTCACTTCACTTTCCCCCTTCTTCCTGCTATAGCTGTGAAGATTATAAATCCTGTAAGAAAAGAACTGTCCTTCAGCAGTTGGGTATTTCTACTCTACTGCTCCTCCATTACTCTACTGCTGCGCCAAACTAAAAAAAAACTTATTGTCATTTGCTGTAGGTAGGGAAATTGTTCAGCATTATAGGCCATCTTTAAGAATACTGTCTCCATACAATGGGTCACAGGAGCACCAGCTTCTAATCTGATACCACTACCAATCCTGTTTCAGCCTTCTCAATCATTTTAAGTACAATGCCCCCATCAAGATCTCAACCCTAACAAGGCAACCAGCTCCTATCCCTGTTCGAAACCGGCTGCCTTTGTACCGAAGCCCTACAGTGTCATTTATTTCCAACTCTTGTCCAGTTTGTCCACTACTACCTTCAGTTAGGGAGGATGAACCAGGCTGAAGGATGTAACCTTACCAAGAGGTTCAAGAAGTGTTTGGACAATACTCTCAGGCACATAGTGTGACTCTCGGGGATGGTCCAGTACAGGGACAGGAGTCGGACTTGATGATCTTCGTGAGTGCCTTCCGACTCAGCATATCCTGTGATTTTGTGAAAATACAACTACTACCTTCCTCCAGGCCAACACCAGTTTTTCCAATGTGAATTGGATTTTTACCTTCTCTATACTTCTCACATAAGGGCTTGGCAGAAGAAATTACGCTCATTATTCGACACACACAAATCTGAAGGGTTATATCCTGGTCACCTACAGCTGCACTGGTGGGGTAGTGGCAGAAGCTGGAGGACACACCATGAGGGATGACCATTCAATGACCATCCTTCCAGCTCCTGCACTGGAACAGCAGGGATCTGACCTACTGACTTTAAAACTGAGATTTTAAAGCCTGAACTTCTGCTTTAGTGAAATAACAGTGTGGCTGTGACAATAATGGCAAGAAATACATCAGGTTCTTGGGTATCTTATTAATGAGAAACATTAAGCTGAGTAAGTGAAACACTTTGGCTTTTATTGAACCAACACCCACAAATAAATATACTTGTTCCCATGAATAGGGATTCATTCTTCACTTGAATGAGTCTATAATTTAATCCATTGTTATACCCTAACCAGAGCCAATATTTAACAATTTTTCTAATCAAGCTCTAATTTAATATTTTTAAATTTCTTTTGAATTAGTTGAAATCTTTTCATTTTCATCTTTTATGAAGGAAAGTTCTCCTTTTTTTACCTATGATTGAGTTTGATGTGGCTTTGTTAGAGCCCTCTTAAGATATACAGTACACATTTTTATTCTTCTTATCTAAGTTTCCAGGACTTGATCAATAGTAGAGTATATTTTTCTATCCAAGAACTAACCAAATTTATTCAACAGATTATACATTAATTTTACCATTAGAACATAATATGAGCAGATAATCCACAAAAATGCTTCAGATTTTTTGAAAGTGAATTTAATTATAACTAGTAATGTGTATTTGAGAATTATAATTACAAAAAGTCATGTTCTATAAATCTGAAATGACAGATTATATTTCAAAGCCTTATTGCAGAGGAATTAGAGTACTGATTTATTAGTTGTAAATGTCTGATTATTGCAGCTTTGCTAAAAAACATGATCACAGCATATTCTAGCTGGATTTAACATGTTTAATCCTTCCAACAAGAATCATATTTTGAACAGAAAGCAGGGCTGTGTTAATTTGTTTATGAGACAGATTTAGGCAACTAATCTTTGTTTTATGATCCCTGAACATAATTTATGTAATAATTTCAAAATACTTTACATACTTGTATTTTTCCAGCTTCAGACTACAGCTGATTATGAATTTACATTCATCTATAAGCACCACGATTATCACTTGGTTTTAGGAATGGTACTTCCCATTTTTTCCCTGCTACTGAGGGACACACAAGAAGCCCTAATCACCTCTGCTAAGGATTTATCCAGTCACATGGAGAAAGTTATGCAGGACAACCACGATATTGGGCATCTCTCTTCTGTCCCCCACACAAGAACTACAACTTCCTAGCAAATCCAAAAGTGCCAAACAAACTTACTGTGCTGGCAAAGACTGAAAGCAAAGCCCTCTGTTTCATCAACCAAACAACATGGGGTATGGTATAGGGTGGGTTTCCCTCAAATCCACCAGTGCTACAGTTTCTCATGGTGTTCCTTCAGGGGAAAGATGAGCTAAGTATTATAAATAATACTGATATTTCTGTATCTGTCAAGTAATAAGGCTTCAAATGAGGATATTTACAGATCTAGAATAACTTGCCACTAAACTGTTTGACATATATTTGAAAAATCTTCATGCTGGACTTAATTTTTATCTGCATCATTGTAAGAATGAGCAGGGAGAATTAACTGTTGTTCCATACGCTCTTTATCTGGACTTTTATTAGGAAATAGAATTAATCTCAAGATAAATTTGTTTAGATTTCTTTAAACAAAGAACCCCTCTGGTGCTTATTTCCTGGCCAGTGATGCCATGTCAGTTTGGGCCCAATCTCACTCGTTTGTGGGGGTGATGTAGCAGAAGTCCCTTGGACTGGCTGAACTGGGCAAAGGTTTATGTTCTCCAGAGCAGAAACTGCTCTCTGAAGAGAAGAGTCCTCCCTGGGCTCCCTGAGACTCCCATCACCCATCCACATGCATCCCTGTGGTATGGGCAGGTGAGAAACAGATCTTGGGACCACATTTAACATGGATTGACATATTTCCTTGCTCAGGCACTTCCAAATGCCTACTCAAAAACAAAGGCAACCTAAGTGTTCTACAAGCCTACAAACAGTCTGAATTCTTCTTCTTTCTGTAAAGGGAAAAGACATTTCTGCTGTGATGATACCAGGCTCCTGGAGGCTTTAAATATGTCTTGTCGGTATATAGGCATAATCAGAGCAATAAAAAGGAAACAGCCTTTATTCAGTAAGAACCGTAAGATCCCATTACAGCCCTACCATTCAGTTGTCTATCAGGTGGCAGTACATGGCAGATATTTGCTGCTATGTAGTTTCTAAAAATAGATTAATAAATAAATAAAAAAAAAATCTGATGACAGCCTGAACTTCAAAAAAACCCGTCTCACTTTACATGAAGTATAGTCTGGCAGCACTTGGCAATCATTAATTTTGCTCATTTATCACAGGTGCTGCAAACTGAACTGCCAGTGGAGTAAGTGGATAGCAGCCTACAAGCAACCCAGCATGTTTTTTTTAAACAATATTGCAATATTTTACCAGTCAGCTGTTTCCAGTGAAAAATCAGAAGCAGCAGACTATTTGCTCAAGACCAAAACATACGAATATTCCTGGAAGTCTTTTCTACAGCAGCTTTCACAGCTTGTATTACTTATGTCCAGTGGGGGACCCATTCATTAGAGTACTACAGAGATACTTGAGGTGGGCTGCAGTGTTTAGACCTTGCCCTTAAGTACAAACCTTCCTGACAACAAACAATTCTCCTACCCTTTACAGATCATTGTAGCTAATGAAGAAAATCCTCTTGTTTACAGAAAAGAATAAAATCTCCACCTCTCCAAAGGACAGGGCTTGGCAACTTGATTTCTTTTACATGCGTGCTCACCATGCACACAGGGTACTTCATTTGTGCTGTAATCAGGTCTGCTCCATCCCTGAGAGGTTAACAAATGTGTTTTCAATAGACTTGTCTGTCACCCATCATGACTGAATGTGAAGAGCAGATTGAAGAAACTTAGGCTGCAGCAGTTTGACTGAGCCCAACAGGACCCCTCAAGGAGCAAGATGCTCACCAGGGAGGACTACAGACTTCAATTCACACATTTCATGTGGACTTCCTTGAAAAGTGTTAACTGCACCCTTCACTGAAAGATTAAGATATACAATAAAAATTAAATAAATATTTGCTGGTCTTTCACTAATTTCCTTTTTGTTTTTCTATGTATATATTTAGCCAGGGAGTAGAATAGAAAAACCTTCATCCTTCTCTCAGAGACTAGTACAGATTACCCTTCATGCTCAGCAGAGGACTTGTTCATATTCTCCAACAGAGAATAAACCTGAGAACCAGAATTTTATTTTTTTTCCTTATGAAAAAGGTCTTTTGATATCCTTTAGCACAGACAAAGGATATCCATATATATATGTCAGCCAGCATAATACAGTAAAACCTACCCGAGAAACTGGGCAAATGTTGTCCCATGATGAGCTCCATGAGACTGTGGTTATATTCCTGATTTAAAGCTGGCTCAGATGTGTCTACATGAACTACAGTCCTTCATGACTGTGCAGCCACATCCAAAATAAAACAGTGAATTCTTTGGGAGCTGCCAGTCCAATTCCTTGCTAAGTCGAGAGGCTTGCTAGCAACAAAAAAGTTTAGAAAGTCTTACAGATCTACTTTTCTGGCAGGTTTAAGGCAAGTGCTCACCTAACTTCATTCAGAATCTGACCCTTTCTCGTGCTGGGTTTTTAAATAATTGGTACATTGTGAAGCTACTAAAAATGTAGTAAGTTGACTTTAACAAGAACTGTATGTGAGCCATATATTATATTCAGCATCTCTTAGAGAAAAGATAGGATGTAAAAGCTGTTATAGTTTTTATCAGTCCATGCAATTGGGTTATTCTGCTTCTCTTCAGAGAATCCAAATGTATGCATGGTAGGCCAAATTGCTCTCTGGGGTTGTTTTATTTGCTTGAAGGGACAAACTTGGCCAGGAATATCTTAGGACAGACTCCAAGTACTCTAATTCTGCTTGCATTATGTTCCATTTGCTCATTTCTGTGTTTTCAGTATTCATTTCATCTTTCTCCAGCTCCTTTTTCCAGCTCAGCAGTTCTTACACTGAGCTGCTCACCATTTTGCCATGGTACAAATATCCATCCCCTGATATCTTTACACAAGTCAATGACTGAAAGAAGCAGCGTGACACAGTTTTATCCCCTCCCCAAGGGAATGCAAACAACTAAAGCTGGTTTTGTGTGGGGAAAGATAGAGGCTAAGGCAGAAGGGATCTTAAGGGTGCCTTTTCCAGCCTTCTCCTTTTGCTAAATAAGCACCAGTCTAGTACCAATTCTGGATGCTTTGTTGCCCTTTTTTATTCTACCTTTACAAGACACACACACACATCCCCACTCCCAGGCTGGAGAAATATTTGTTGGCAGCATTTTTACAGCTGTACTATGCCCTCTTTGTGAGCCCACAAATATATTGGCTGTATGATGGTTTACTCCTGATAAGACAGAGGACAGTCCTGTGGGACAGCTGGACAGCTTGTGCAAGTCAAAGTTCAACTGAAATTAGTGGCACTCTCACATTTTACACCTGGTAGGGACCAGACACCCAGCGAGTTACCATAAGAATTTCCTGAGAAACCGCGTGCAGCTTTCACACAGGTCTTGGATTTTGGAGGTTATTTTAATGGATCAAAAGAACAGACCACAACTCCAATACACTTGAAGATACATCTGAGTCTTACCCAGGCAGGCATGGGGAAGACACATCCTGATCAGGCAGCTGGGATGAACTTACAGTTATCATAGACTTGGTTTTCAAGCATTTAGGGGAAACCATCTGTATCCCCTGTGCTTACTGTAACTATCAAAGACCACTGGGGGTCACAGACAACTAGAAAAACTGATACAAAGAGGAAAAGACATTCTTTTCTAGGAATTGCTTAATAATAAAAAAATACCACATTACTGGAAATCTAGTATATGTGCCAGGGAATGCCTCCCTTTTCCTCCCAACACTTCTGAGCAAAACCAAGCTTGTCAGCATGGTTAAATCCAAGCAATGCCTTTAGACATGTTGAGCATCCTAGTTCAAGAGTGGGTTTGATTACTTGCTATATAATAAATTATCTAAAAGCAACCTTTGAAGACATACAACCTCTAACACTTTAAAATTAAGACTAAATTCAATTTAGAAAAATTGTAAAACAGTTTTCCTGAAATTAATCTTAAATGAAGTTTCTTGCTTGGCCTCTCCCTCACTGCAGATAATCAATCTCGACACGGCTGTGTGAGAAACAGAGGCTACTGAAAGGGAAGTGAAATTAAAGAGAGGAGCTAGGCCGGCAAGATGAAAAAAAAGCTATCTAATTATCAACATTTTATTAAAAACAATTAACTAATATTCAATTAGTTGCCATCCCTGAAGCAAAGTGACAGTTAGGAAAACAGAAAATGAACCTTGACAAGGTGTTCATTTTCTAATAAATGGGAGATGAGGGAAATCATTTATTGGTGGTTTACCCCTGGTCAGAGCCTTGGGGCAACTCACCCAGCATGAGGCAATGGGACTGGCTGGTTGCCAGCATTAACTGTACTTATTACATTCATCCCATGCAGAACACATCCATCTCCTGCTCTGCCTTGACATCCCATTTATTCCGAGATTCATTTGTCATGTCCCCAATCACCAAAATGAATAGAAACTTTCCAGCATGATGGATTGTGGTTCTAATTAGGACTAAAGAAAAGATCCACACTCAAGTAGAGCCCTTTTTTTTTTACTACTTCTCCTAATAAAATAGTATTCCTAGCCAACTTTGTGACTAATGTCCTTTCGTGGTGATTGTCCACTGTAGGTCATCCAGTCAAAAAGAAACAGGAGTCTTTCCAGAATGGATTTTTCCTCCCCTAACAACTACACAAATTATTATAGAAAATAGTCCAGACACACTGAAAACCATGCACACAGTTTGTTGATGTGCAGCAGATGTCTAGAATACCAAACTTTGCACAATGTTTGTCCCTCCTTTTTTGCAGAATTTCCTTTAACACAATGCAGATAAATAGGAACACTCAGAATGACAAAAAAGCTACAATTTGCCTGGCAACTATTAAAATTGTTGATAAAGAAATCTAACTTTTTTATCCAAGTTAAATTTTATGTCAGGATTTTAAAGTAAGTCACTAAACAAAGTGCCACTATTTGAAACTCTAAGCCTAACATTTAATTTGGTTGTGTTATCTGTCCTTATCAGCACCCATATCAGAAATGCCCCAGCACAACAGAGACATTTTCAAGTACCCTTTGAGGTCTTTCTCATTTTTCTCACATATAGGTGGGTACTTTCAATAATTATGTCTTTAATATCATAAAAATTAAATTCCTTTTCATAACAAGCTTCACATATTGCTGTTAGGGATAACTGCTAGTGGTAAGTGAAAAAAAAATATTGTAATGCCACAAGCAGAGGACCTTAACAAATAAAGAGATTTATATTCACAGAAAAATCACCCATTCTGAGTTGCATTTGAAAGTTAGAAGAAAGCAGACCGAAGTTACAAAAGGATTCAGGAATTCACAGATACACAAAGAATACTCCCAATCATTAAAATAGGCTGATGACTATTTAAAAACCCCAAGAAGGGTACAGGTTTACTAACTACCCGACAGACGCAGGTATTAAACACCAAAAATCTGAAACAAAATTTCTCGTATTTTAGAATAAGAACATTTATTATCTGTACTGCCTTCTCATAGCAGAATATGAGACTTCCACCAGAAACAGTGGAAACAATTCACAAGGAATCTGTTTTAATAGGAGCTATTTAAAGTATAGCTATTTTTGTACAAGGAAAAGAACAATGTCCCAACTTGCTCAAAATAAAATATTTTGGATCATCCTTAAATTTAACCTAGTATTCTCTGCAAAGTTTAAATAAACTAGGTGTCAAAAGACATTTCAGTGCAATAAAGCATAAAGACGGCTTGATGGCAGAGCCCAGGCTTATTTTGCAGAGCTCTCCATGGAAGCATTATGACCTGTATTAAGTCCAGTTTCTCATGGCCTTGTCCAGAAGTGCAATGCCCAGCCAGACAAGCACAGAGCACACAGCAAATCCAACCCCAACACTGCTGGGAGAGTTGGACAACTGCTGTTTGTAACCACAGTCTGCACTTGATGCTGCTGACCAAGGCTCTTGTCCCCTGCCATTTACTGCAACCAAAACGTAGATCTGCCTCTCTTTTCTCTCTTGAGTATTAACCCTTATCTTGAAACAAGCATGACTAACCTGGCGTGTTGGACATATTGTATTATTTTGGGCCCTAAAAGCCCCATCATGCTAGAAGATATGCACCAAGAGCATATACCTGCAAGAACAACTTCAGAGTTTGCTATGGAAACTATTCATCTGGTGGGAAGGGAAACCGGTAATTACATTATTGTTTGTCCTTATTTAATAGCAAACCAGTTATGAACTAGGTGAGGCGCTTTTAAAATGCCTACTCTAAATGCACACGTTCCTATAAACACACAGCAAAGGAGATTGGTAGATTTTGCCAAAACCCCACTGCTTTAGGTGATACTTTCAGCGACATTTGGTTTATTTTCCATGCTTGCTCGAGCCTATAGTGGTACTGATCTGTTTGCCATTGAAGTACCTTCCCAAATCAGGATTTTACCCTTTCTATTTTTTCTCATTCATGAACATGTGATGGATTTAAGACAATAATCCAGTATGTAGTGAGCTGCTGAATTGTTCCATACAGCCCTGAAGTGCTCCCAGAGAAAACAAAGAAGTCAAACTCCAAACAGTTCTCAAATACAAAATATAGTCATAGAATCATTTAGTTGCAAAAGACCCTTAAGATCACTGAGTCCAACTGTTAGCCTAACACTGCCAAGTCCACCACCAACCCATGTCCCCAAGTGTCACATTAAGCTGAAGAATTTTATCCAGATAGAATGGGAAAATATCTTCATAGGCCATTGATCTGATTCATCCTATGTCACACTTTCTTCCATATCAGTGTATCCAGACATGTCACACTCCCACTCATTGCACCAAGATAAAACAAATAGAAAGTAAGCCCACATGCAGCAGAGGTCTGCTTCACCCCCACACCTTCCCTCCCCCCAAAAAAGGTCAGGTGGTTCCGGAAATAACATAAAAGTGTAGCAGTTGCAAAAGACATTTCAGCCTTGATGGCTCCTGTACTGGCTCTAGCATGTTTCCAAAGATGTACCCTTCAGTATATTCTTAGAATAACACTCCTGCATAATTTAAATGAGCTCCATAAATTGTCATTTAAATTGCATGAGAATCT
Organism: Pseudotriccus pelzelni; assembly: GCA_035584735.1. Classification (NCBI taxonomy): domain Eukaryota; kingdom Metazoa; phylum Chordata; class Aves; order Passeriformes; family Tyrannidae; genus Pseudotriccus; species Pseudotriccus pelzelni. Next base: position 11,184,280 of record JAWMRA010000020.1, read on the forward strand.
GAGACAAGGTTGGCAGAAGATCCAGAAAGAGCCCTTGAGTGTCAGATTAACACAGCAGGCAAGAGACAAAACCAGCCATTTTCTTTTCTTTTTGACTATAAATCTTTTAGAGAGAAACTCAAAGCTTCTCTAATTCCTGACCTTTCATTTCAATGAAGAACACGCAATCTGCAATCTCCTGCTATAATTGATCAGTGTTTAAAATGAACAAACTGTAGATTAATAGAATATACTCAGACCAGAAAAGCAGGATCTTGAAGAGCACTCTTCGAAGCAGATCCCCCGCTTCCACAAAAATGGATAATTTAATCTTTGTCATTGGCCTGTCTCTGTCAAAGAGAACAATGGATAGTCTATTCGCAATTGATGACTATATAGAAATTAATATTAGTAAAAGGTGTCCATTTAGTGTCTCACCTTCTGTGCTAAAGGTGACATCCATGATGGATGCATCCCAAGACAATGGATTTATCTTTAAAATGGAGTAATTACACAGTGGATGCATGGATGACATAATGACATTGTGGTTTTATATTAATAAAAGAAAGAAATATTCCTTCTGAAGAAGGAAAAAAAAAATATGACTAACATGGTCATTTATGAGATTTTGGCAGCTACTTTGTAACTGCAAAAAGCACTGTTGAATTGTTCAGTTATAAATTAGAGTCTTACACAGTTTAAGCAGTTCATGTGGCAAACCTGAGTTAACAACATTTAAGGTGCTCATGGGATCTTAAATCTCCCACCTTTATATGGGGGCCTTTAAATTGGGGGCCCTTAAACTGAGGTCCCCAAGTTACAGAAATAAGAGGTAAAGTAGAGGAGATTTGAGGGCAGGAATAAAGGAATGTAACTTTTACTTCCAGCTCCACCACTGCCCCCTCGGGGCCACTATTTTTCCTGTTTGGCAGATGTTCATCTCAGTGCTGTCTCTGATCCCCTGCGAAGCCCAGCCTTCCTCAGGGAAGCGTTTGCAAAATTACTGGTCAGTGCAGGAACTGCAGAAACCAACCTGGCACTGTCAGACTACAAAAACAGGCCTCAGGTTGCCAATTCAATGTCCCATCGGTACCAAACAGCATCCGTGCCGTGCTATTGCTTGGCAGAATGACACCCACTGGGTGAGGTGTAGTTTTTGGTTTCTTTTTTTCCTCCCCCTCTCAAAATTGCACAATTTCAGCCATTATGAAAAGGTTTTTATGTCCTGTACCTGATGTTTTGTGAGGCCCATGTTGCTGCTTTCTGAAAATTCGCCACGGGATTCAAAATGCAGTATCTCACATAGAAATTTTGAAACTACCTTGTTCTGAAGCTTGTTTTGAACTAAAACCAGTCTTTCTTTACCTTGACCCTATAAAATTAATAATTTGACCTAAATAAGGCTTTTTAATGTCCCTAAACTTATCCTCAAGAATAAAAAAGCAAACTGAAACTAAATTCCCATTATTTGTTTAGTCCCCAGTAATCTCTGGGACTTCAAGAAGTTTAAAAAGCAAACTTTGACAGGTGTTTTCACCACTGAAATCATCTAGAATCAGGGTTTGGTGGGGAAGTTTTATTTTATATACATATATAAAAAGATTCTCAATTTTAGGATGTTAAAAAACCTTTAGTAACTAAAAGTACGGTTAAGACAGATTATAAATTTGTTCAAATTTATTATTCATTAAAAAGACTGTAAATGTTGACATTAAATTAATGAAGTAGCTAAAATTTACTCTGTGTAACTTTTTCTGAGGTTTCAGTAAGAATTAATAATGAACTTTACATGCCAAAATAATGCAATCCTGAAGGATAAGGAATAATATAAGGTTTCTTTTCTTGAATCAGTCTTCATTCATTCGTTCAACTGTAAGAGTTCAAGAATAGATAGTAGTACACAAATAAAAATTAAATTAAGTTTTCATTGTAACATACAGAAGAAAGAAAACATCCTGTTCCTTATCTCATGAAACTTCTACATTTTGTGCCTGCCACTCAAACTGATTGATACTCCTTAATAAACTGCTGTTCAGTGACAAAGGTTTCCCTGCATAGTCAGTCTTTACAGCAAACTTCTGAAACTGTTTCCTCTGGAGAGCTTCCATTCTCTGTTCCTAAATTCTATTAAAAAGGCAGATAAAAATATTAAATACTTTCCAACTTCTCTTTTTCTATTACTCCACAGCTACAACTGTCACAGGGATAATCAGGCAGTGAGATGGGAATGGACCATGAAAAACTACATTATGATGTAGTCCAGTGTTTGAAGGCATGTGAAGTTTAAATTTAAGAAAAGAACAAATACTGGCTTTGAGTTTGAATATTCAACACCAGTTCACTTTTTATTTTTAATTAATTTGCTGATCCATGCTTCATATACTTTCCTTTCAAGGCTGACTGTTAATTTAGTAAAGGACACATCTTCAACTGCTCACAGAGGAAACATTGCCAGCAGCACTTTGACATTCAGCCACCTCTTCCCAGGTCATCAGGCTGGAAGCTAATGACTAAACCCATCATCTTCCCCGAGTTTTCTGACTTGGTAAACCCTTGGCAGAGGGTTTTCCTTGCAGGTTCTTCCTGAAATGCATTTCAGGAACATAATAATGGAACAAAGTCAAAAGTAGTGATTTGATGTTTCTCCAAACAGATTTTCACTTTTTTTTTAATGCGAACAAACATCAGTAAAATTTGAAATATTATTTTGGGACATCTTTCCTACTTTTCATTGATTAATTATCTTATTAAGGACACTCATTTCAATGCCGAGAAGTGATTCAGGTCTTTAAAGGAAACAATCAGCAATAGTAACTAGGAAGCAATTTGCAAATACAGTATCATTAAGATTATGAACTACAAAATACAGCCAAATAAAATGGCTTGCACAGCTGTAAGCAATAACTAAAAAGGCCATACCAAAGGTAAACAAGAGGCACTGAGTTATTTGAAGGAATATATGAACATCTTATAAATTCTTGTTAAAATTATGCTGCTGTTATGAAAATGGTGCATTGTGACCTAATGATGCAGGAAAAGCTGTGCCATTAAGTGAGAAGTGAGAAAAAAGGGGGAAGAAATCACTTCACACTGGCAAGAAAACTTTTTGAAGGATCAACCAAGGTTGAACTGGTAGAGCTGCAAGACAAAAAACAGATAGAATCCAGAACTCTATTTTTAGCATCTTTTTTCCCCTCACTCCTCAAGCCTCTCCTTGCCCAGAAAATGAAGAATTTTGCTCCCAAATCATACGTATTTTCAGAAGCAGCCTCTTCAATATGAACCCAGAACTGAGAGGTACTTGTGACTACACACAACTGTTTCTTATCTATGAAGATTTATATGCCCAGGGTCAAAGGCAAGATTTTAAGATTTAGAAAGTGGAACCAAGGTTAAGGCTGGGATTTTGAGACCTACAGAACTTAAGCTTTAAAATTCTATTGAAGCAAATTGATTCAGTTTAATTCAATTTAATGGTAACATTTAAAGGATCTCCCTTAAATTTTTTTTAACAAACAAAACAAAGTTCTGTTTTATCTGAAACCTATTTTGTCCTTGGACCATAAGGCACCATATTTCAATATCAGTCTTTCAGATATTCCTTACTTTTGCACCACACATTTATCCAAAACCTAGAGTTTGCAGCCTCCAACCACAATTTTATGTTTACTGATGTTGTTTGTTCTTCCCTGTTACAGTCACCTACCAAAAATATGGAAATCACTAGGAGATAACTGACTGCTTTTTGTTTTTATTTAATGTAATATTCTGGATTTACGAATTAGCCCTTTTATTTACATGACTTGTTTAGATGATGTGTCCCTGCAGATGTTTCTGATACAGCTGGTAGGATGAGAAGTGCCTACTAGAGCCTGCCTATTGAGTACACTCGGATTATAAAATTTATGACTTCCTCACAATCTAAATCAGCTTTTTTTTATTTAAAAAATAAATCCATCAAAAATGACTGATTTTTCACTGGGTTTTACTGGATTTTATTCCAGGGTTGACTCTCTTCTCTGAGCCATGTTACAGAGCCAGGCATAGTGCAGGGGTGCACTTGCCTCTGGAGCAGGCCAGAGCTCTGGCTTTGCTTTCGTGCTCCAAGAGCACTGCAATCCAATTGGACATTTAAGGGCTGAATATTTTGAGGGACCTTCTTAGCACTGGCCAAACACAGACTCCAAACTAAAAGGAATCAATGGTTCTGCTTCTCCAGCTTGGGCAAACTCCTTGTGTGGGGCCAGTGCAGTGCCTTTAACTTTCAGGAGTCTTCTACACTAAGATCACTTCATTTGGAGCTTAAGTCTGGTGTATAAACACTATCCTCATTCCCAAAGATCTGAAGGTCTCTGGCAACTGTGGCTGGACATGCAGCTGCTTAAGCCACACAAATGGTTCATGCTGCCTCAGTACCTACAAGGGACTATGGGCTGCACCCACCTTGGCTTCCTGTCACACTCAATCCCCTAGAGCAGTACAAAGCACTAAACTATAACACTACTGATTTAGACTCACTTTACTATAGCAAAAATCAACAAAATTGTGTTTAATGCTATGAAAACCCAGGTCTGGCTCTTTTTAAAATTCTATTTTCAGCCAAAAAGACAGCCACTGGGAAAAATTCAGTCACTGATGGAGTTCTGCAGTCTCATTTTACTCATTCCTTTCAAAAGTTTTAATAAAGTTGTAGTTATCACAAACATTTGCCCCACAGAGACTTTTCTGCTTTGAAAATCACCAAAGTGCTCCCAGGCTGACTCTTATCCTGCTATTTCATATAAACATACAAAGTGCAATCTGTCACACAGAACCAAGGGTCATTTAGAGGTCTCGTGCCATGTTGAACTAATTATTAAAAAAACTGGCAAGAAAGTTAACACATGACAGTTTTATGTATTTCAGAAATACCTTCTGCAGAACATTGAGAAAGAGCCCAGATAAACCAAAAAAAAAAAATAAAGATGACATAAGTCTAAATAAAAGAATTGACTTTTCTTAATTTTTCAAGTTTTTGTAACAATTACTTTTCCATCATCAGGAATGCAACAAACTTTTGGGCACCTTCTGAACTAAGCAGTATAGCCTCCTTATCATGAGCAAATTCCCGTTCCCACTGTATCACCAATGACAATTTTTCTAATGTTCCAGGCATGGCAAATTTAATTGGACATAATTCCCACTGACCTCACCTCAGCAAAGGTAAAGGCAGAAAGAAAAAGCATCATCCTTTCTCATTTCCAAGTATATTACCTCTCCCCAAACCCCTTTAATAGATAACTCCTGTCTGGCATCCTTGCTGCACCTATAGCTCTGTGCTGCTTATTCTGGTCACTTCCTCCAAAATTAAATCTTTTCACACTTCATGGTCATGCACAGCAAACAGTTTTTTGTCCAAATACCATGTTTTACCTAGTTTTTTTTGCTTTACTAACATTTAAAAGCTCTGTCTCTTTAAAGCAAGCCCCACACCCAGTGCTCTGGTCTAAGCACAGGTGCTCAGTGTGAACCGCAGGCAGCTGCAAACCCACCGTACAGTCCCGGCCGAAGGAGCTGCCCAGCCCCGCTGTCAGGTTTGGATGTTCCCGCCTTCCCAGAGGTGACCTCTGGGTCAGGAGCTGCACAGCTGGAATCAGCCCTGACCCACGGCACGTGTCCTTTCCAAGGAGCCTTCCCCACGCCAGAGGAGTCTCCAGGCACGTGGCTGTTGCTTGTGATTGAGTAAGTCACTGGAGAAGAACTCAGTACTCAGATAACAGTCACGGGCACATGAGTTTCCCAGACAATTGCAAACAGATTACTTTAGTGGTCTCTAACCTTCTGATTTGCAAACAGCAAGGTATTTTTCAGCAGAAATCCCAATCCCGGAAAAATTATGCTTTGAATTTGTTATTTTAGTTATTCTTTGTGAGCACCCTGGTGTTGAGCCATACCAGACTGAAAACCAACAATTAGATATTTTATACATGTATGTGTGTGTGTGTGTGTGTGTGTTAAATCTTGTGAGCAAATATTTTCAGATATTAGAAGCTTCAAATGCAAACAAACCACCAAGCCTGTCTCAATAACAGAAAAAGGGATAATGGCTTAACATCAGCACTTGAGATTTAATTCCTAAGAATAAAAATATCCTTATTTCTCAGTGAAAAAATAAATTAATATCTCTTACTGGTTTCAGTATAAAGAAGTTTAAAAGAAATTCATAAGTTAAAATACTTGTTAACTGGAAATATAAGACTCTTAAAATAGGTTTGAGCTTTTCAACACAGACATTCATGAAACTCTAAATGCTCTACCAGCTTTGCAGTTGTACAGGATGAAACCAGAAAGTGAACATTGCATGACAAGAGGAAAAATGAGATATTTTATACAGGACAGATGTTAAGATGTTGGTTTTTTGGCAGTTCTTTTCTCCTGTGATCATGTTTGCTTTTATACCGAGCACCAGGCAAGCCAGCCCTTCTGAAAATTGCCAAAAGCCCCTCCTCTGTTCTACTGCTACATCTGCCATCCAGAACAGTCAGCACCTCCGCAACTATCCATCCAAGTCATAAAAATTCACATATTTCCCATTTTCAATCCCACCAGAATGTATAAGTCACATACAGATGGTTAGAGGAACCCAACAAATGAGACACCCAGGTCAATAAACCAGAAAGCAAACAAACCCCCAGAAATGTCTCTTTTCACCACTTTCAGAGTGAGTTCCCTATCCTTGAAACTCTGGGTTTTAATAGATGTGATTATATACACAGTGTGAAGCCAGACATCAATAAGACAATACTGTGCTCGCTGACAGAGATGAAGAAAGTGATTCTCTTGGTTGTCCATTTATGTCCTGATGTTTCACCCCCTTGAACTGAGTCACAACACCACTGACACACAGGTAAAGAGCGTACTGAATTTAGGGTGAAATGATTATGGAGGAACTCGCTGCTGATCAGAGCAGTGATGACCTGTACCTTCTCCTCCAGTTTTCTTCTACACTTAGACCCAGATCAGTGCTTGGATACAGAGCACGAAAGGGATTTACACACCACTGAAATATAGATGTGATTTGCAGAAAGATCAATGACATCACATAAATACTGATATCTCTGATAAATAACGTTAGCAGGGGCAATCCAAAAGGGATGATTTTACATACATTGTGACTGAATTTAAACATGTGATGACTGAGCAACCTTTTGGCATGACATGACCAAAAGGAGTGGATGACAAGGGAGACCGATCACCTGCCTGCTCCAAAAAGGCTGAAAGGCTACACATTCTTTTTTGGCTGCATGTTCAAACTACATCTTGCTTGCTGCATTTTTCCAAATAATAAAGCAGTGCCTGTGCAGCTTTTGGTCCTTACAGCTTCATGACAATACTAATTATGAAAGATGCTGTAATAATTCAAATGGACCTTATAAAGCTTATTCATGTCCACTTTGTTCCTAGCTATGAAGAGGTTTGGTTTACTCAATGGAGACCACTCAATACAGTATTTACATTGCTCAAAAAGGCCACATCAGCTGGTACATTTATGAAATAAGTAAAAATCCTCCTAACACAGAAAACTGAAGAAAGTTGGTTGTTTTTTCAAGACATGCAACTCGCTATCCAATTTTTCTTTTTCTACCTGACTGTCTTAGCTTGTGGAACAGGGGTAGGGGAGTCAGAGAGAGAAGAAATAAGCCATAATCATGTGTGGGAATGCAACAGATACAACTAGACTGAAGGAAACGTTCAACTTTGTAGCATTGGTGGAAAGTAGTTTCATGTTACCTATTCCTTTCAACTAGACGGCCTGTACAGAAACCAGAGTGCAGACAAGATAAAGACCCAAGCAGTCAGGGTTTAATGGCAGCTCAGGCACAAAGGAATGTTTTTCAAATATTCATTCTGAAGTTGCAATGGGGAAATGAGATTTCTTTTCCCAGTGATCTCATAAAAAACCAAAATAGTTTCTCCTTTGAGCAGCAGGTGCCCATCCTTACGTTTTAGTTGTCAATAAAAACACTGAAGGCTTCATATAACTACCAGTTGCTAGCAAACTGGCACAATTAACTTTTCAAATATGTTTGAGACACAGTCTGAATGTTATCAGAGTCAACTCTTATGTTTCCATTTTCATTTAGCTTTGATACCGAATAAAAAACACGAGCATACAAATACAGAAGTGTACTATTAAGTTCATAAAATATTTTGCTCACTTTTGCCTGAGTAACATCATGTGCAAAACAATAAAAATTGAATTAAGGCCAATTTGAAATGCTTTTTGTTTTTCTGTTGTTTTAATTTCCATTTTTCATGTTTTTTCCAGAGGCTGATTTTAGCCTATTACACACAATACCTGTCTGTTTCTTGTCCTGTCAATCATCAGGCCATATATTTGACTGTTCATTGATGCTTGGAGATCCTAAGGTTTTGTGATCTGCAGCAAGCAATATGAAATATATTTGTTGATCCAAAAGAAAAATAAGTCTTTCATAGACGCGTGCTCTAGTTAAATCAGGGATATAAGTATTAAAATTTCTGCTAGCCTTGTGCAGCAGGGTACAGCATGGGAGCTTTTCAAACACTGATGGGAAGCTGGTGGCAAACCCTGCAACCATTACCCTCAGCAGATCAAGATTTTTAAACACATCGTTTCTTTTTCAGTCATTAGTGTCTTCTTAAAACAACATCATGCTTTGTTTCCTTGATCAAAGCCACAGACTTAGGAGTTTGAAAATAAATTTCACTTTGGTGTGTTCCTTTCAAAACACGTCAGTCTCATAAGCAAGCTAATCTTTAGTGATGTATTATGATGGATTGTGCTTATCCATGCAAATTGTCCAGATAGACAGCTTGCCACTCATTAAAAGGGATTATTCTCCCCCGCACACACCAGCACCACATGTGTGCTCACACACGGGCGAGAGAGAGATGGGCCTAAGTGTTCACATATGAGCCTTGAGGAAACGCTGCTCTTCCTGGATCAGTCACGGGGCTTGGAGCAGCTGAGACTTGGCCTGGCTGAGACTTTGGAGACACCTGCCCTTTCACAGGCACCCTACACCTGGGACACCTCCAGTGCCCACTAAGCAGGTTACCACGGGCTACGCAGACGTGCCAACTGCTCTGGAACGGCACGTTGCGGCTCTGAAGGACCATCCTTGAAACTCATCACACCTGCAGGACTGTCTCAGCCATTGCAGCAGCTGCATTTATAGCGCCTTTACACACAGATTCAGTAGTTAACTGAGGCACTCCTCCCCTTTTTTATGGCACGAAAACCTCATTTCTTGACTTCAGCAGTTTTGTTTCAGTAAAGGCATAGTATTATCCTATAAGTACTGCAAGAACTCAGGTGTTTCCCTTCAAACGTATGACAGCTCTGACTTCGTTTAAATTTAAAAAAAAGTGAAATATCTAAACTACCCATATACTTGCATAGTTTAAAAATTATTGATTTCCTGTTTGTGTCCTTTCTTCTGTCATACAACAGAAATACTCTACATTATGTAGATTAGGGCACAGTTTGATATTCCAGAAAAAGGTAGAATCCTTCATCTGGGGAAGGAAGAACCTATCAGTGAAATTACTAAACAGCTGATCTCCTGTTAAATCCCTATGCAGTCATATTAGAACAAACACCCGATTAATTATATTCTTGTGTGTTGTGATCCAGAATACTTTATTTATCGCCTTAAACTGCATCTACAGCTAGACATCTAATGAGCAGTAGCTTTTCTCAGTAATACAGATAATCTCTCTGCAGAGAATTAGTTCTTGGAAAGTAGAAATGCACCTTTTTGCAAATTCCATTTTATACTTTCAATTCCCAGGAGAAAGGGGAGTGGATCATAAGGAAGGAAGGGAAGAGGGAAAGACAGATTAAGGATGTTACAGTAATATTCTTTTGTTCAACATCTGCATGCTAGAGAGATTACACAATCTTCAGGAGATCAGCAAAAGAAGATTTGAAGTGACTAGCGTTAAACCTCCTGAGCAACTGAAACACTCCACCGCCTTCTTTAGCATCCACACAAACCATTCCATGTCCACAGCTAAGAAATATTCCATATCCCACCTAGCTGTTTGGATAGCCTTTCTGTCTTTTAAAACCACTGAACACCATACACTCGTAACCTCGGAGTAAACATGGTGTTAACAGCACACACTCTCCAACAGATCCAGCATCTGCAGGCAGGAGACAAGGGATCAAGAAAAAATTTAGGAAGAATAATAAGATTCCACAAAGCCCAGCTAAACCCTTTTTTTTTTTGCATCATAAAACCCGAATACTTAACACAGAAACAGAAGTTTCCATGATTCTAATCTGCAAGACAGTCCATCTAGGAAATGAAAAATGGTTGGGCTTGTGAAATCAATGGAGGAGCCCCAAAGCTTCTGTTTTCCCTCCCTGTAATGAACATGGAGACAACAAATGTTTTATAGCACCTAAAATAGGAGAGGTACAGCTGACACAGCACAAGCCTTGTGGAATAACACTGACCAGTAAACATTTTCATGGCAAACCCAGTTTTCTAACATATTGATGATGAGTCAGATCAGGCTGCTGCTGAAATGCTAAGGAACACCACAGCTCTCATCTTCCCAACACCTGACACTGCAGACAGGAGGCTTTAGTTCACACACCAAGGCATGTGAATTAATACGGAACATCTCTTCTCTCCATCACATCCGGCATTAATTTGATTGTTTGTTCCATGTTCTGTGTTTACAGCAACACAACTGGTCTGGATGGCACAGAGCAACACAAGGAGCTCACAGCTCCTGATCCTCGACTGACTGTAAAACCAGCAAGGAAACTTCGAAGGTAGATGGGCTCAGAACAGTGCAATTCCCTTTCCTTGTTGGAGTCTCCTCAGAAGCCCTGCCAGGCTGGCAGAGCTGGCTGAACAGCACAGCAGCCCCCCCCTGCAGAGAGCAATCCATCCCACAGCAAAACACCCAAACATTTCATCAGAAGGATATTTCTGCTTATATTATGTAAACAGAGCATAGATTTTTAAAATAGCAGGCAATTGCTCGGATATAAAAATACAGCACAAGCTTTGTTGCTGACTACACAGTCCATAAGGCATTGCTCAGCCTGTGCAAGCTGAAATACAGGAATGCAATGCTGCTGGGAAATGAAAGATCATCCACTTAACTTCACCTCTTTAGTAAAGCAGAGATAAAAAATTCTATTCCAAACATTCAAAAATCACTTTATGATCAGGAAAAATCCTTCTCTTGCGTTCACAGGTATTGACAGCCCCTGACAAAACCACCTTTGGTAGAGCTGGCCATGCAGAGGACATGAGCTTATACAGGGCTCATCCATATGCAGAGGCCATAAGGTCATCAGTGAAGAAAACAGGATTGAGGGTTTTTTTAGGGGCAAAATGGAGTTTAAGGGATGAACTGCCACAACTCCAGACAACAGGCAATGAAGTAATCCTGTGCCAGGCTGCTATGGACCTTCAAGAATCATTGTCCCCCCTTCACAGTCTGAGTGCTGCAGCCCCAACAGCAGGGATGAACACTTTGTGCAGAAATCTCAGTTCATCCTGCAGCAGGATGAACCCCCATTTATGTATCACTGCAGCAGATGAAGCTGGAATACTTCAGCAGGGTAATGACCCCACTTTCCTTAAAGTAGACAAAGCCTTGAGCCTCCTAAAAAGCACACCAGACATGCCCTAAAGAGAGGCAAAATTGATTTTACTACTTGCCTCAGAATCCACTGATGATATTCTTGGACCATATTAATAAAGTATAATTTGACCAAGAACAAATTCCCAAGGACTGACCTGACAAACAGCTCTTTTGCAAAATTTTTTATGACTTTAATATTTGCCACCTAACATTTCACATTTGAGAAGAAAAAAAAAAAAAAAGGTGCTGCTTTGACCTGATGCATAGTAATGTGGTGTGAAGCAATGAGAGTCAATTTGCTGGGCATCACCGAGACATAATGTGGAGGAATTCTATGTCGACTTGCAGAGCGAATCAAAATGCCTAAGCTTTCTCTTTTGTGATATCTGCAAATCGTTGAATAATGTGGTTCACTGACCAAGTGAATTATTTTCAAGGAGTTTGGCACATCTTTAATTACAAGATATGTAAAGATGAAATGGAAACATGCTGTGTATATTTCTTTATGGCTGCTGAACTTTTCTGATGGAAAAGGACCTGCTTTTATTAAACTGTCTCTAGAAGGCATAAAATGTACAAGCTCTAGGTTGACAATATATTTCTCAATGCATATGAGTTAGCAGCTGAGCAACCTTACAAGGTATGGATTAACCATGTATACATATTGTATCTACACACACAAAGCTATAAATACATAAATATACAAATATGCAGAAAATAGATTTCTTCCTTTTACAAGTGTCTTTAAATTTAGGCAGCATACCAAGAGTATTATAATGTTTCTCTTGCAACTGAGAAAGGCCCTCCAAAAAAAAAAAAAAATCATATTGGGCCCTCTTTACTAAACATTTATGTGCCCTTTATGCTTCAAAAATCAGGAATTTGCATGATGACAATGATTATGTAAATACTCTGTTTTGAGAATCAGGTCCCAGGATTCCTCAGCTCAAAGCAATTCTCCTTTAAAGGTTTCATCGTGGTCCAAGTCAGTGGTTCTTGAGACACCACTCTCAGTAACGCAATAAATACCCTGTCAGACACTTGCTGTTTGCTTTCCTCTCAAGCAATGAGCCCTTCCTGCTTCACAACAGCCACCCTCAGCAAAGGGTCTCTGCTGATTTTGAAGGGCTGTGGCACATGACACAGTTTTAAATCTCCACTCTGGATAAAATGATGCAGTTTTGGCTCAACTGACTAAACGTCATAGCTAACCCTGCTTGGAGCAGAAGGTGAGTCTAGATGACTTCCTGAGGCCCCTTTTAACTCGAATTATCCCATGATCCTACAATCCTCGAACAGCTGAGCCCTCCAGGCTGGGGCAGGCACACTGCAGAAACACATACCCTGTAACATTCTGGCCTCACCCTGAGCAGCTGGACTACTGGGATCATTTAACTCAGGGCTGCAAGGTTTTATCTGAAGATTCACAACATGAATGCCATCAGTGGTACTGAAACATGCCTTAAATTTTGTAACAAATATTCTAAAGGAAGTGTGCTTTCTTGGCAACTGTACTGTTAGAGGTGCTGTGCTAAGAAATGTCAAAAACATCAAGGCTTTGTCGTAACCTGACTGCTTATAGCAGAAATAGATAAAGACTCAAGGCATTGATGAATTCTGTGTAACTTTGGCAACATGCTCAAATGTGCATTCCCAGAAACTAGTTTTATAGAAAAAAAAAAGCTGATTTAACAATTGGAGGGGGCTTATATATTTAAGATATGAAAAAAAGTGTAAATGCATCTCTGAAATTTATCCTCCTCCATTAAACATCATTAAAAATAAGGGACATTAGAATGATTTATAAAATTATAAACTCTGAGGTGTTAATTTGACTGACCTATTATGAAATTCCTTCATTTGTTCAGGTGGCCAGAACTCAGAAGGCAACTATGGAGCCAGTGTACCTCAGTCCAGATTAAATGAATCCCAGGCTGTTTCGGTTTTATACACCTGCAATCCCTGTTCGTGGGAGTGCACAATTTAAGTGGTATGTTTCAGTTATTAAAAGCATTTCCCTGTCATTCCCATCACTTAAAAATAGATATATAATTTTTTTTAGAAAAAAGCCCAAAAAAACTGAAAACCCAAACAAATTCTACTGAAACATCAAACTCCAGTTTTAGAGTGGAATAGAAAGCCTAAACTAGCAAATCAAGCTCAAATCAAGCTCAGTCAGCCATTCTGCTTCAGCAACTGTTCTCTCTCCCTCCCCAAATGCCCAGTGCCACAGATAAGAACACAGAGACCCCAACCAGGAACCTTAACAGGCAACAAGTTCTCACACAGCTTCTGTGGCACCGCCTGGAGAACGTGCACACCCAGCTTCTGTCACTGCAAGGAACAGTCAGAACAGACAGCACAGATTGTCTGCAAGGAAACAGCTCAGCACTGCCTTGTACCTTCACAGCCTGTTGCTGCTTCACATCCCCAGGTTTGCCTTCAATCCACATCTTGCCCCAGGACATCTAACTATTTCTACCAAGAACAAAATAAATATGGGGTGTACAGGGACCAGTAGGTTCACAGCTGCCAAGACACACACCCAGCCAGCTTTAGTATTGCTGGGGTTCAGTCACACATGCAGAGAGCTCAGCACAGTTTGACTGCACGGGTATATTCCTATTCTAAATCACATTGTAGTGATTGCAGAGTGCAATTAGCTTAATGCCAGCTTGAATATGCCAGGATCCGGCATGTGATGATGTCACGCACAGCGAAGGCATCACACTTTCCAGGACCACCTCAGCAGGCAAGGATGGACACCCTGCCTGGAGCACTGCTCTTGTCCTGTTGAGAAAGCTTCGGGCTTGAAAGCGTGAACTGACCAGCAGAGCACGTGTGTTAAGCAACAAAAAATAAATTACAGGCTTTATTCCTCAAGCATATTAGACTACCTCTAAAGTGAAGATCCCCAGCATTAGGCACTGCAGCCGAAGACCCCAGAGGTCAGAGAGCACAGGACAGTGTAGTGACGGTGCACTACAAAGACACCTAGTCCCAGAGTGGAGCAGACCTGCCTGGTGTGCAGCCCAGCCCCATCCCGGGATGCAAACAAGAGCACACCATCTCCTAGTGTGCTTTGATTTCTTTTGGAAAGAAACTGAGGTGCAGAGAGGCAGGAAACCACAACACGCTCCCAGAGGTGCTGCAGTCTGGATAGGCAGAGGCCCAAAATCTCAGGGCTTACCCAAAATCCTGCGCTTCCCTCTGCACAGGCACAACCACATGGGCCTGTTGCTATTTCAGGGAATCCTTTTATTCCACCAGCTGCTACTACCGAGGTCTGAAACTGAAACCCAGTGTGTGATCTCATGGATGAGTGCAAAGCTCACAAGCTCTCACGTCTTAACAGAGGAGAAGAAAGGCTCTGTTTAGTTGTGCCAGAATAAATGAAGTGCAAAGGTAGCCAGGATGCCTCTTGAAGCTGTTTAGTGCTGGCACTCAGTTTGAATCACTCTGAAGAAAAGCTTAAGATTTCCTAGGGAAAGTACTACGCCTCAATGCCTTTAAACTATGGTTGTGCTTCTGTGATCTTGGGCTGGTGTGCACTGCAAGGACACGGATGGGCTGCCCTCTTCCTCGGGTTGTTTTCTGCACACAGCAGCAAAAAGACCTTTTCCCAAAGGGATGTGGTGCTTTTCAGACTCTGTGCTTTTTCCTACAGCCCAGGCACAGCCAGTGAGGGGCAGGAGCGGGGGACTGAGGGGTTTGCCCGTGCTATTTTACGGCAGTTTTTCAGAAAAGCCATCTGGAAATGTCACTCCAGATGTGCTACTGCTGTGTTCAGACACGGAAAGAAGAGAAGGGGAAAAAGGAAAAAAAAACCCCAGCAATAGTGTGGGACGGGGACCAAGTGTTTAGACAAATCGAAGGACAGTTTTTCAAAACTGTTGCAACACCAATCTGCCAGGAAACTAAAACAAATATTTTGGACAAGACTGATGGTCTACCTTTTAAAGTTCAGATTTATAACAAATAACTAAGTCCCAGTAGAATACAAACTTGTACCTCCTTCTTCAGAAATTAGTCAATGTGTATGTACATCTTTTAATTTATCTGGATAAACTCTCTGGGTTTGGGTCCTACCAGCTACGTACTGGACTCAGCGAGACAGCAGCATCGCCGCTTCGAAAAAGCTATCAGTAGGCACTAAAATAACAAAAACTCGGTCTCTCTCCATGCTTCAGTCCACACACACTTCAGGAACATCTGTAGGAGATGGCAAAAGTAATTTCACACAGGAGAACAATACAGATCCCTCTGTCTCAGCCTCCAGGGTGAGCACCAGTAACAATAAAAATGCATCCTCTCCCCACATACAAATAGCGAATGATTTGTGGACAAAATAAATTCCTTCATCATTAACTATCCATCAGAGACGCTTCCTTCTTTCTTTCTTTCTTCCTGTAATTCATTTGCAAAATTAACAGCCCCACATACCTAGCCTCCCAGAAAAATAATTGATCCCACTGCCCTGGATAGGAGCCACTTTACTGGATGCTGGCAATGATTACCATTTCATGCATATTATTTCCGTTTGCAGAAGGCTGACGCCAATGCACACATGCAGGCTTATGTGGGGCGTTCCACGGGGAAAAAAAAAAAAAAGAATTTAAAAAAACAAACCAGAAAAGCTATCATACAATGTAAGACTTGTTGATTTCTTTGCCACCTTTTGTGCTACAGAAAATAAACCATCTACTCAGTCAACATATGCTCTCAATAAGTTGATCTAATTAATAGCAGACTGCTGAGAAACCGAGAAGCTTTTCTTATCTGCATAGGAAAGGAGCCCAAGTCGGCTTCTGACTTTTAAAGTTACTTGCAGGAAACTACCTCACCAGGCAGAGCTGCAAACCCTGCTTGTCTTTCAGAAAGAGTAGGGCAAAAAGAAAAAAAAGGTATTGTGGTTTCACTTCAAAGTAATGCCAGGAGCATTAAGAAGGTACATGAAGAGCATTTGTGTGAAAGCAGCATAACACCTTCACTTCTCCAAAGTGGGTTTTCCTCCCAGTGTCGATGGTTAACATGAATTGCAAAGAAATTTAAAAAAAAAAAAAACACAACTAAAAAATCACAAACAAACAAAAACAACAAAAATTAGTCCAGAGGATTTTTTAGGATGTTGAAAATATAAACATATAACATTCTAGTTAGTTTCTAATCAGTCTACCAAACAGCCCATTGACTTCAAAGCTGCTTAAAACCTGTATATTTGTAGATGATGCACACTGACCAACAACATCTGGTACAATAACCTGGAAATTGCACCAATTAGGTATGTACAGGTAGGGTAATCCTGTCCTTATTGACTATGCAGAACTCCTACCAGAAAAAAAAAAAAAAAAGAAAAAGAAAAAGAAAAAGAAAAAGAAAAAAAAGTAGTACAAGCCATTTAATTAAAATGGTTGTGTCCTATCATCCAGAATGTCAGGTTTATAAAATAAAGATTAAAATCAAATTAATGCAGTCTTATGGCTGATTTGCCTTCCCACAGTTTGCCAGCCCAGCTAACAGAGATCTCCTCTCCCTGCAAGAAAATGCACTTTTCCCCAGTTCCCACATCTAAATCTCTGGTTCAGAGAACTGTGTCATCAGTGCTGTGTTGTAGTGAAGACATTCACTATGGTACCAAGATGTTCCAGGACTGTTTGTTTGTTTAAAGGGAGAGATGCAAGAATTTCAGAATGAAAGACTATTAACATAGATCAGTCCCCATCAAATCATCAGTCAAAGATTCCCATTTCCTCTGGCTTTCAATGAAAAGAAATCATTAACTCTCCAGATTTGCCTATCTCCTAAAATAGTAGAGACAACAAAACTGGAACTATCATCCTGGAGTGCAGGGAAGTAAAGTAATATTAAAACCAGCTTTCTCTCCACAAGGTAATGCATACAACTTTCAGGGGACGATTAACTTCTTCATGTTCAAAGAAAACTAGGGCAAGCAGAAATGCAAGAATGGAAATCTAAAAATATTCCCTTAGACCACAGAAAAGTAATTCTATATGAAATTTTGAAATTAGTAGAACATGTGCAAAAAAAACTTGCACACACTGAAGACATGGAGAGAAATATTGCTTTAAAATGGAAGCATGGTTTGAAACCCACAGCTATATTACGTTAAAAAATAAAAATAGTTATGACAAAGTAAAATATTATTTTGAAAGACCCTAGATAGCTTTCCACGCTCTACAGGCATAAGTAGACAGTCAAGGAATGCATCAAACACACATGAAGCCTTGCAGACATTTTAAGCCCACAGCGGAAGGAAGAACATTTTTTTTCAGGGGTTAAAGGAAAACTGGGGATATAAAATGATAAGAGACCATCTTAACATTGATTTTTAGGTGGAGATCTAAAGACAAAGTTTATAACATTCCAAGACTCACATACGTATCATTCTAGACAGTGGCTGGAGAATCAACAAACACATAAGGGATCTCTGCCTTCCCAGCTGACAAACAGCTTTCTGGGAAAATACCAAAAACAAAACTATTCAAAAACAAATAATGCCAGACACTGTGTCATTAGAACTAATATCTCATCCCACTAAAAACCTCACTTCACTCAACATGTACTTTCCCAGAGGTGGATAGGGCTGGAAATGACAGCTCTTGCTACAGACAAGTGGACCAGCTGTGATTAACTTGGAACTTTATGCAACTCCAGACCGAGTTTTGTCACGTAGAAAAACAGTGTTGTGGGTTTAATATTTGTCTGATTTCTAGTTCAGTAGTTTTCCCCTTGAAATAACTTCTCAGTAGATTCCTGGAGCAGGTGTTATCTTTCCTCCATAAACCCTGAGATAACGTAACTATAATGATTTTCCAAATAAAAAGTGAAAGGCTATCAGGACAAATATCTCCATTTTGATTCCACTGAGATATTATTATGGTGATGATAATAATTTCACAGAGGAATTACTCAGAATGCACATTCAGCTCTGACCTGACTCACCTATCATTCAGATGATACCTTTCCTAAGTTGGAAGAATTTATTTTCATTTTCAACTGAGTTCACCTAATCAAAATGCTTCATTGTGACAAAGAGTTCATTGTTCCTGTGCAAATTGCACCTACTACTATTAAGAACCAGACTCTGCTACAGCAAATTCTGCCAATGGGGAGCTCAGCTTGTGAGGAGAATTTTCAGATGAGCAAAACAAATAGTACATTACATTTTGTTACTAACAAAGTACACATTTAACACCCCCTGTTGGTAATTGCCTATATTAATGCAACACTAATACAAGCTGCGGATATAGAATTCGTGTGTGAAACACCACCTATCCCTAAAAACTGCCTGTTGCAAACTCCTGTAAGCCAGATGGTGCAGGGACCCAAAGCAAGGTAGGTGAAGAGCAGTGTGTGTTTTATTAGGCCAGGCTTTGGGAACATGAGGTTTCCTCAAGGTCAAGACTTCATGAGTTTTTACATGTCCGAAAACTTGTCTGTAACCTGTAACTACACTGATGGATTTCACAAAAGACGTGACCCTTCCCCATAAGCAGTGTCTTATTTAGGAAGTTACCAGACAGTACTCAGGAAATAATGAACCGGTTCTGACCACCTGCCCTGCTGTGCCATTGGAGCCAAGGCATTTAATACTGCCTGGGCATCAGTGGCCTATCAGTACAGGAAAATACACAGTGTTTCCAGGAGGGAAATGTAAAATCAGCATCCTAATTAGTCTTAAGACACAAATCCATCAGAATCTGGCAATGGCAAGACCTGACATCAGAAAAAGAATAGCTGTTCAGAAAAAGAGGAAGGTTATAGCCTTTATTTCTTTTTCTGCTATTGATTAGCCCTCAGGTATATGGACAGACAACACAGAGAAACCCATAAGAACAGACCTATTTGCATCCAAGTGAACACAGTGGTAGTTTTCTCTGCAATATGGCATATATACGTAGCTGCTTCTAGACAGCCACATGCAGACACACAGCAAGAGACAAGACTAACAGATGACATATGCTTTCTTTTTTTCTGCTCAAATGGTATACCTGAGTCATATTTTTATACTGCAAAAAAATTTTGCAGCACTTAAGTTGTGATTTGAACTATTTCACTCATCAATACAACCATAGCTTGCTGTTAAAAACAAACCAAACAAAATCTCGGTGACATAGAATTATGGATTTAGAACTTAACTTCTTTTCTCCTCTTTAGAAAACCAGGATATTAACAACTGTATAACTTAAAATAATAATCACTGGTACCACAAAGAAAAAAAGTGGCATGCCTAACTCTCCACAATAGGTTTGCATCAGGAAATGTGCTTTGCATTCTCTGCTTATTGAATTATTGGAATCTAATCGCTAGTTGAGTAGATCAGAGCTGCCTTATCCTTGTCCTAGAGGAGACCTCAATGTTACTGGACTGAGATCATTCTGACAAGGTGACTCACTCCTCCTTCATATCAGATCAGTCCAAGTGCATTCCTTTAGACACGGAGAATAAATTTTTAGTTCTTGGTACAGGTCCATGCCCTCTCCAAACAAGCTTCCATGCCAAACAAGGTATGGAAATAGGTTTCAACTTAGCAGTTTTTCAACAGGTCATTTTACGATGAAGTTATGGAGGAAACACATTTTTATTTTTTCCTGCGTATGAGGAAGTCAGTGAGAAATGTTCATTCTCTCACACTGGCCTGAGGAATGGCTACTGCTGGCCACTGGCACTATGGTCTTCTGACTTCAGCTCTCAGCAGCTGCAGCTTCCATCTTGCACTGCTGCTGCTCAGCCCCCATCACTGGTTACACAAATGACCCACAGATATGCTAGATCAGAGCCTTGAGCAAGGGTGGTCACATTTACCAGGATTCATGTTCTTGTAATTGCTGCCCATTAAAGGGATACTCTGATGAACCTGCTGGAGTCCAAAGCTCTCAGTACCACCTCCTCAGTTCCTGGCTGATGGGATTTTTCACTCATCTGCCACCTGCTGCTTTGCAGCTCTGCCACTGTGCCAGGATCAGCAAGTGGTCCCAGCTTTTGGGTGGTGATCCCAGGAGCACAGAATATTTTCTAACCCAAAATCCTACTCATTTTCTATCCTGTGCTCCAGCAGATACACTTCTAAATGAATACTGCTGTGTTTGCTGATTGGTTTATGATTTGTTTACTTCTTGAGCATGTAATATTGTTAGGGTAATGTTGCTTTTAATTAGTTGGAAGAACTATTGTTTCAGAAGGCTGAATGCATTTGCTAGCAAGGGGTTCTTAATAAATTTAGTGAATGTTACTGGTTATGCCTCCACAGATGGGTGCTGACAGCTGCCGGGCAGCTCTGCCCATGCTCAGAGTCGGGCTGGACCCAAGCCAATGCCAGTTCAGAAGCCATAATAGTTGCATTAGGACAGTGTTGAATCCAAAAGCCTCTTGGAAAAATCTAATTTGAAAAATGGGAGTGTTTTAGTTCTTCAAAGAAGTCTCATTTGTTATAAGTTATGCAACAAATGTGCCAGAAGTTTTCACTGTTTCAACCATACTAAGTGACGAAATCCAGGAAATAACCAGAAAATAAGTAAAGAATCAAGTAAGTTAGGAAAAATTGACCACAATCTGCAGATAAAGATATGCTGTAAGTGGAGACAGGAAGTGTGATCACATACACAGAAGAACATTATATGCTCACATACATACATGGTAGAGACAAGCCTACACACGATACACACATACAGCAAGAGCCCCAATTTCTTCAGCAGTTCAGCCCTTTTCTACACCTTCCCAGGGAAAGGCATTAGAGGGACACAAGGAATGGGACAGCTGGGCTCTGCCTGTGTCAGCAGAGGAGACAGTGATGGCCTAGAGTTTGTCAGCAGACAGGAGAGCCCTTGGTGGACAATCACCTTCAGCAAGTCAGAGGGGTCAGACAGAGCTGGTCGGGAAGCATTAGATCACCCCAAGAGCAATACTGGCTGCCCAGGTCCTCTGACAGCACCAGATCACACCCATTCTCCCAGAACTGGAACAAGAAAACATGATGCAATTCAAATTTCCTTCCTCTCAGGCCCATGTTGCAGGTTTGACTATAAATACTACTTTGACCTAGTTCTCCGAGCAGTTGATCTGAACCTCAGTGCCTTCTGTAGTTTACAGTGAGAAACTCAGCAGCTGGAGACTGAAGCACACGTTTTCTTCAGCTCTGAGAGTTGTAACCTCTACTTGTTTTGCTCTGGAGTATATCTACAGAAGTGTAGATTATTATGAATACATACAGACTAGGATAAACTATCCCATGCATGTGTCTACTCTGTTCCCTCGGTAAGGAAATAACCCACTGCTGGAGTCCAGACCTTCCTGGCAGCTTGGAAGCCATGATAACGCAAGTTCTGTCTAAAGGCAAACATCTGGTATCCTCATTATACAGAGCTTACACTTTTCTGCAAAGAACAGGGAGGCAGAAATGTGTCTCCACATGGGAAAGGAACTATGACTGAGTGCCAGCCCACTCTCTGCAGGTCACAGTATAGATACTCAATGCCAGGACTAATTCTACCAGAACATGTACTCAACTCAGTAAAGAAGAACAGAGGGATCAGCAGAGGAGACTCAGGACTTAGAGGAAATTAAGAATATGGGAGGAAGCTCATCCTTGAAAATACTACTACACAGAATAAAATATGCATCAAGAGGATTTATGTGGAAGGCTCAAGGTCTCCTCCATTTCATTTTCTGTGCAAGTATAAATTACCTTGTATTTCAGAAGAAGCTGGTATCATAAGCGTCTAGCTCATGATGTTTAGGTCACTTTTTCTGCCCAGGAAACGTTACATTATTGTGGGTGGTTGTCTGGGACATGTTTTTCCCCTTTGACTCTGCTAGAATGCTTGTATTGTTAAATTCTTGGTGCGATATCTCCCCAAATCAGAAAGCTAAGAAGAGATAACACAGACGAGAGGTTCTCAAATACATTCTTTAAGAAAAGCAGTATCCCACAAATCCCACAACAAGCCCTTATTGGCACTTCCACTAATGTAAATAAAATCTATTTGGTTCTCGGAAAAACAATCACTTCATTCTTGTTATCAGAGGACGGAATCTGGGTCAACAGATGCGTTTTGGATATGCACCAATTCTTAAATGATTTAGTATTCTGATCTGTGGATACAAAAAGCAATTTCCTACATCAGCAGTACCTCTGCACAATGTGCAATTTCATCCTACCACCTACACTGCTGTAATCATTAAATGTTATAAAACATCTTAGATAAAAGAAAAAAATTCTGATATATGACTATAATGTAAATCAGTGCTTTGGATTATGGTGTGATACTAGTTCAGTTATTTATATGTGTTTCAACTAAAAACATCCAACTGGATTTCAACTATCACAAGATTAATCTCACTAATACTTTATATATACAGATGGTCAGACAAGAAAAATTAGACAAATATGAAAAATTAATATATTCTTCTTGTATAATAGAAAATATGATTTGTCTCCTAGAAGATTATAACTGGAGCTTCTAGTACCAAGAATAACTAGACTAACAATATGGGTCCTCTGCTTAGTGGGAAGTTTTCCATTCTGTCCCAACTCAAAAGTTATTGTAAGATACAGGAGATCAACAATGCATGCAATCACAATACAAAACACAGACTTGCTTGTGCCAGAATATAGCTTAGTAACTAATCAGAGTTATGTATAGCCGGAGTCTTGTTCACATTCATCCAAAAAGTTCCAAAGACAACAGCAGGACAGTTCCATGAATTACATATTCCAGCACTGTATCTACAGGAAAAGATGCTCCATGTCAATGTACCCTGGTCCCCACATTTAATTAATATTTTACATCCAATACCATTTGCAGTGCCAAATAGAGTCCCATCACTGAGCAAAGACAGAGGACCTGAATTCAGATTCTACGTGTGCCACCTGTTGTCATGGTTTACAAATTAATATACACGTTTAAACATACAGAGTTCTGGACAGAAACAGGTGCCCGAGACACACACTCGGAAGTTTATCAAATTAAAGGCCTTCATTCTCACAACCTGTAGCAAAACAGTTGATCTGCTAGAAAGAGGGAGCACAGCCAGAGCAAACATTTCTGGCAGCATGAGGATCAAAGAGGTCTCAGATAGCCAGGAAAAACAAAGGATGCTGACATCAAAATATTGGCAGCTTACACTGTTTCTTTTCTTTCCAAGTAAAATGGGCAAAGAAAAGGACTAGCTTTCCCATCCAAGCTCAATTCTCCAGCGAGCAGAATTCTGTAGCTGTAATTATAATCTTGTATTTGTGTGCACACTCACTAATTTCCTGGGCAAGTTACATTTCAGCTTGAACATGTTGGCATGTAGAGACCAACCTCAATTACAAAAATAGCTGCTGAGTTCAGCAACCTGCAGCTTTTTATAGCTGACCTTGCAGCTTGCAAGATAGTGGCTCTGGGCCACTTCATTATTTCAAAGAAGGAAATGTGGTTCTGGGGGTTTCATGGGGACTAACAAGACCCAAAAGATAAGTGGTTTCCTGGCTAAATTCTTTTTGCTTGTTTTAACTCAGTCATTCTCATTTCAAAAGCATTCTAGTCCCCTTAATATTCACCATTCTGGCTGTGATTGGTGAAGCTAACCTTGCTTAGTAGTTTAATTTACTCTATGGACTTTTCCTTAGTTTATGTGGTTTATTATGCAGCTGGTTGCACTTGAACTGTCTTCCATGTTGCACTCTGGCCACAGCAAGTAACCATCAGTGCATTAATCATATCTCAGTTGGACTTCAGTCTCCAAAATGACGACAGCAATAAAATTACGTCTATAGAGTAAGAACAATGAATAAATGCAAGCAGTTGCGTGACAGTCTGATTCTGTCAGTCTACTTCTCTGCTGGATTGAGCAATTCTGGCCATTAGTATACCCAGCTGGTTGCAGAAGTGCAATGAAAAAGGAGTGTATCTACTTTGGTACAGCTCCTTTTCATCTGCATTTAAGTAGTAAGAAAGTTGGAGAGAACTATTCTAACTTTCTGCTAGAAACCTGACTGCAGCAGGAGCTTGAGCTACTCCCAGCTCCTTGTTGGCTGGTCCACTGCAGCTGCGAATGATTGACAACCTACTGCTCTCCTCTGCCCACCCTCCAGCAGCAGAAGCTATCAGAAAAGAAGAGATCTCAGACAGGAACAGAGCCAGTGGAACCCACACTCTTGCACTCAGTAATTTACTCATTTCCCAATCCTTTATCTGCATCATTTAAAAAACCTTGAAGACAACATTAAGAAATGCTTCCCAGTCCTGTAGGTGGCAAATAAAGCCACATCCTCAGCCACATAAGCAGATATATTAGTCACTCATATAATATTCATGCTACAGTATTCTCATGTTTACAAAAATCCTTGCTTAGTCTGGGCACACCAGAAACTAAAAAAGCTAAAGGAGTACCATCTTCACTGCTTTCTCACAGAGTTATTACTCACCATTGTTGATACGAACACCAGGTAATCTCTTGCTGGCAAGAGATTAATTATGGACACAGCACATAAAACACACAGCTAACTCAGCTGGAAAATAATACATCACCAGGTTCTCATAGAGGATTGCCATTATGAGAGTCCCATTTAAGAGAGATGTTTATTTAGTGTGCTCTCTGCCTCCAAAAGAGGAGCTTCCCAACTAGTAGGCATGTGGTACATGAGCTTGGACATTTCCATTGTCCAAGCTCACAATGTTTCATTTGTGTAACACTGAATCCCAACTTAATTACATAGCTCTAGAGACCAGGCAAATCTCAATGTACACGGGCAAGTGGTCGAACAGCCCCATTGACATGTGTGTCACAGCTCGCCGGGTATCGCTCCAAAAAGCATCTGTCGAAACAGCCTCATCTGATTCTTACAAACAAGCTACACTTTGCATTTTTGAATTTAACAAAGATCACACAGCTGCCAACATACTATCAAAGCCTAAAGACCAAATAAACGTTTGGCTTCCCTCCAGCCGTCCTTGCTGTGGTATTATTACTGACAATAGAGCCAGAGCAGCAAAAGCAATGAGATGGCAAATTTACACATGTGCCATATTTTTATACGTTGTCTACATTTGCTGCTACAAGACTGTAAGCAGAACACTGGTGAACATCTTCTGGTTGCAAAATTTGACCTATTTTAGGGCTTTATGAAAGCTGCACAATGTTACTAGTGTATAAAGAAACTGCAGATGGGCAAAATTATCTAAGAAAAACAATTCAAAGGTGTTTTGTTTAGTTTCCCATGTGGATAGTAGAAATAGATCAGAACTCTATATTCTCAGGGCTACATTTTGCACCTTTTGAAGAAACTGTGCAATATCCATAAAACCTGAGGACCCAACAGTCGATGTTTCCCCTGGCATCTGCTCATTTCACTTTAATCCACACATTCCCTAGTCCTTGCAATAGGAGAAGCATGCATATATCAAAGGGCAGAATTTTTATTTGACCTGTGTGGAGGAGCTCTGTTGCATTTTTCAGCTCAGTTAATATCCCAGCCATTCTCTCACCAAAAGCCAATTACATCTGCAGATAAGGGGCCCTTCCTACAGATAGCAATATAGCTTTTTGATCTGTATCAGATGATTAGGACAGTGGAAAAAGACAACTTCTCCTTTACTACCTATCCTGTTTGGTGAATTTCCACTATATATGAAGATCTGCAAACAAGCAAGAAGCTGGAGGCAACTCATGGCATTACCTGCAGCAGAGCCTAGGCTGGGTCTTGAAAAATGCTTTGTGCAAAAGCCTGAGCACTCACAGGACCCCTGGTTTGGAGGAATGTCAAGCATGTTGCACCTTCCTCCTCTGCCCATGTTAGCATGAACAGCTGTGCTTTGGTCAACTTCCCTTCCCCTGTATTCAATCTATATGTAGACAGAAGAGGAAGACAAGGCACAGCCACAGCTGAGAAGGCAGCAGTGTGTGGGCATTCCCACTTACAAACTCCTGCTGCCCAGTCACAAGGAAGCAATCAACTGATTATTGCACTGATTAGGCTCTGGTGACACAGGGTGAGTCAGATGGCACTGACCCTTCATCTCACCTCGCTGCAATGCCCCCAGTGCACAACACATCTCCTCTTTCATAGATCCCATCCCCTCAACCAAGCCAGGTCTGGCACCTACCCCCTCCATCTTCAGAATGGAGGGGGCTGCTATCGCTCACCACTGCTCTGATTTCCAGCCCCTTTCATCCCCAGCTCTCCTCACTTTCAAGTCTCCATTGATTCGAAAGCAGTTTGCCCTTGACTAGCAAGCTGTGAATACACCTCCTCTCAAAAGAGAAGGAAAAGGCAGGAACAGCATTTTTGATCACGAGGTTGCATTACTCCACACTTTAGGGTCACTTTGGGAGGAACAGCTGTTGGAAAGAAGGGCAAATGGTGCAAAACAGACGTGGGCGTTGCTGGAAACATTTGCTGAAGACATCCCATTGCCCCTGCATGTTTTTAAGCTTGGGATTTATTTTTTTCCCCCCTCCAAGGCTTCTTTTAATGTATTCTTTCTTCAAAGTTTGTGCTATCTGTGTAATTTTTCAATCAGGGATTAGAGAGGATTAAGTCCTTGCTAGCCTGTGTCTCTCAGGGAGTGTTGGATTTACGTGCATGCTTTACACACAATTCCAGTGCAAGTGCTCACAGTCATCGCAGTGGAGACGAATAGTGGCTTACTTTATATACTACAGTCAGGACCTGCCCAATTGCACATGTAGCTTCTCTCTAGTCTGTCCTCATGTCCTTCGCCTTTTATGTGTTTTTTACCTAAAAAACACTTCATGAAGCAATTGCCTTCATATTGTGCCAACTGCCCCTGGTGCAGGGGAGGTTTACAAGCAGCACTAAGCTTTGGCTACATGATACAATGAGGTCCCCTGGGGTCCATCACATACCTATGCCAGAAGGAAATTGCCTATCTTTCCTACATTTGGGCATCCAAAAAGTCTACTTACTCCAGTTTGATTTGGGCCATTTCCCCCTCACATGTATGTTGTCAAAAAATAATGCAAATTCAACACCACTTTGTTTTACCTTTAAGTATTTCCTCTAATAAATTTGAGGAAAATTATCTTGATTCTGTTGTTAAACAATACGAACAGCAAAGAATAGTTACATGGACAAATTCGGTCTCATTTCTACTCTGTGCCACATTTCCAGATCATCATGCAGCTCTGCTAGATACATTCACACCAGCTTCAGCCAGCCAAAACAGCTAACAGTATTAGTGACAAGGCAGTCAAAATAATCTAATTCAAGCCCACCAGAGTTGCTGGAGATATCCTCTAGTCACTAACTTATGTGGAAACCTGTCCTGCTATTCCTACATTGCCCAGGTTAGCCATGATGTCTAGATTAAACTTAATGTATCCTTATCTGCAGACAGACCCACATTCTCCGTTTCCCTGAGGATATTTCATATTTCACCTCCACCGTAATCATACTCAGCAGGACTTTACTACTTAGGTACAATTGGTCAAATAAAATCACATTTGTGGAATATCGCCTGTCCTGACTAGATAAGTGTGTAACAGTTCCTAGACAGCGTGACTTTGTTTCACATGGAAACTCCCAACAGCAAACTGAACAAATGAAACAGTCGCTGAAAATGACCGTAAATAGTATTAGACTGGCTGATATTAACTCCTTAAAGCAACCAGGTATTCATAAAAAGATTTGCAGTCATCTATAGTGACTGGAAGAGACTGACATCGTGAAAAATAAGAATTTAAGGAGAGTAATAGCACTCGCAGGAATTAATCATTGTGTATCTCTTCCAAGCTTTTTCATAAGTTAACATAAATATTAATTGAAGAACATGATGTTTTTAAAAGTACAGGGAAAAAAAATAGTTTATACCACAAGTTAGGGGTGGAAAAGTTGCTCTGGTTATGTTGCCCAGACCTGAATTCCTTTATCATTTGAGATCCTTATTAAGTCACTTGCATGGTATAGATTACAGTTCAATCCTAAAATTCCTCTACATTTATGTTTCTTATGTTTTTTACTTTGATATCCTGCCTGTTTTAATGAAGAACAGGATGTGCAATAGCTTGTTACTTACGGCAGTACTTTGACAAGGAACCTGGATCTTAATAAAAAACAGGAAATAAAATCCTTCATATTAAATCAATTCTTTAAAAAATAAGCATGTGAATGTCATATTTAAGATTAAAGGTATTTCTCTTTCCAGGAAAGGATCATAATAAGGTGGGCATGTGGCTATTTCAAAAACTGCACACATTTGGTAAAGAGCTTATAGAAAACAGTGTCAAATCCCATATTGAACCCAGCTGCTGGTACTTACTTTTTGATGTAAGGCTTACTTCCTGCAGATATACATCAAATTAAATTCTTTACTAAGCTCACAATGGTGTTTTCCCTTTAAGCAGAAAGGCAATACTTACCTGAATGAAATATTATATCTCTTTAATGGGTTTCTACAGTGAAGTCACATTCTACATTTAAAAAGGTACAGTGACAGTAGGAACAGAGAGAAACTTGCCATCTATTAAACCAGTTTATTTTCTCAAAAATAGCTTTAATGAAGCCAGTTGGGATTTGTTACACCAACGACATATATGGTGTCCTAAGAGCAATTTTGATAGGACTGTTCCTCTGCTGTCACTTAGCCAATAACCCACTGGTGATTTTAAAAATGCTCCTCAGAGTGGAGGAGAAATGGAGTATTGTAATGGCAGACACATCTCAAAAATAAGGGTAATGGAAAAGAATAACAAGGCAGAGGAAATGGACAGATTAATACAGGTTTTCCAGACCTTGTTTGGGCTTGAAGCATTTGGTTCTTTTGACTACAAGAAAGAATTCCCACTAGATACAAACCAGAAAGATTTCACTATTAATTTTGATTCAATACTGTCCACAAATGTCTGTATGAAGTGATAATACACTGTCTCCTATCAAGAAAACAAATGACTGAGCAATTATCAAGCAGAATCAACAAAGAGGTGTAATGTGTTACATGTTAAGCTCCCTTACATTCTGTCTCCTTTGCCTTTTGGATATATTTACCAGTAGATACAGGATTCTTAATAGATGTCAAAAAAAGTCATAAAATTATTCAAAAACAAGTACAGAGCAGAACTCACCAATTGTTGCATTAGTCAACACACACTCTTTCTGTGGCCCTTAATTTAGAAGGCAGTTCATTTCAGGGTTCAGATATTAATCAAAAATGGTCCAGCAGTGATGTGAGAGGAAGCATGTAAGCAATTTAACAAGGGGCAAGAATAAGTTCAACTACTATAAGCTAATTTTCCAAAATACCCAGCAGAGCACTAAAGGCTAAAGGTATAGAAGGCACTGGACAGAGGTCTCTCTAACACCATTTTAAAATAGTGCTTGTCTGAACTTTTTTCCAGATGTAGTAGATCAGAAAGAAGGTGGCTAGTGGGTGCCGTGAGTCCTCAACACTGCTGTGTGACCATGAAAAATAGAAACAGTGCAAG
Organism: Pseudotriccus pelzelni; assembly: GCA_035584735.1. NCBI lineage: Eukaryota > Metazoa > Chordata > Aves > Passeriformes > Tyrannidae > Pseudotriccus > Pseudotriccus pelzelni. The sequence continues at coordinate 11,214,340 of JAWMRA010000020.1, forward strand.
AGGCAGGCTTCCACTGAGAGCCTTCCACATGCTGAAAAATTTTAGAAGTTTAAAGGGCATGTTCATTCTTAAAATAGAATTGATCAACTATAAAAAGCAAAATAAAATCCTTTGGTCAATTTATGCCTCGTAGTTTTCTGGGCATTTCTCTTCCTAACAGAGAAGTCTGCATTGAGCAGAGTTAAGGGGGCTCGTACTAATCTGAAACCTGGCTTGGAAACTCTCATGAATACTATTTTTGGGTCCTAAGTTCATCTTCTTGCAACCAAATTGCCTCACTGTGAAAATGGTTCTTTCCAACATTAAGTCTTCTTATCTTAACATTATTTTAACCCATACTGAAGTTACATATCAAGGAACATTCCCACATAAGTGATATTATCATTCTGCTCATCCTTCACTTTGGAGAAGAGATAAATTGTCAAGCATCAAGTTACTTCTGAAAATTTTGAATTCAGTTCCGATAAGAATGGAAGCATTTAACATGTGATGCCCCCCAACAGAACCTGCATGGTTTCCTGTCTAAAGGAAGCTCTCTGCTTTTAGCCCAGTGTCTCTGAAAGAAGCATTACTTTCACAAGTAACCTTCCTGAAGCATTCAGGCCAAGCTTTAAATGAAGATGTCCATAGAAGTTGCTTGTTCCTGTTTATCTAGCATTGACAAAAAGTCTGTAAACCAGATCAAAGCCCAAACAACCATTCTGCAGGCTCCCATTAGCAACAGGACTGAAAAGCCACAACAAAACCGAGCACCATAATGATGGTAACTACCAGCTCTGATTTGCAGCAAAGGAGCTTTGCCAGACAAACTGGAGAGGCAAAACTGGAAACGTCAAATAACTAAAACATATTGCTGAGAATTCCCCTATTTCACACTCAAGGGTGTCTCCACAGCATTTGAGTCCCAGAATTCAACTTGAACTCTCCAAATCTCACCAAACCAATCCAGCCCTCCCAGCTGAGGACAGACTCAAAACTACTTTCATTTGGAGACCACCACAGCTGTGCTGGACCAAAAACACACGGGAGCACAAAGGCCAGCTGGGTCTTTCCTCTTTACATGTTAGTTATCTCTACAATTTCTAGAACTAACTTCCCAGTAGTTGCTGGCTTCTGTCTGCAGTGGAGACAAATGCCAGCTGGGCACAAGTCTGCATATGGAGCCAGGCAGATTTAGAAGGGTCTGGGGGCTTTCTGTGGATAAGCAGTTCTTAGCATAACCCAACATCTCTCCCTCCCGTCCCTGCACAAATTGCTTTGCTCAGACTATTGCACACTCTATGCAGTTGCATTTCTGTATAAAATACAGCCAGAGAGGAGGTTGAGATCTGGCCAAACTGAACATTGGCTTTGCTGCTCAATTTTCTTGGGTTGGTTTGATTGATAGAGGAGACTTCTCCCAGCCCTGTGGGTGTTTGGCTGCTTTTCCTAGAGGACTACTGATAAGACTTCTCCAGCCACTACTTATCTGCTACAGACAGCCATTTTTCATCCTCGCAGATACTTTCTCTTGTATGTATACTTTCAGCAGACTGTCACGACTTCCACAATGCCAAAATGCCTAAATATTTTTTTATATCTCTCTCTCTGTAAATAAGTATGGACTAATGCTAAAACAGCATCCATTGCCTTCTGAAGGTGGTACATGCACACCCAATTCCCCATCTTCAGCCTAACTTGTGGTGCTTTCTTCCAATCAAGACCCACTTGCTTGAGCTAATCCCATTTCATGTTTTCCAGATAGGCTACTTGCCATGCACATGCTTGGGCAAAGGCAAAACTTAAGGCTTCTTATTGCTCACAGGGGCATAGACAAAACTGAAGCCAGAGCCCCACAGGGCAGTATTAGGCAGAAGCACGATTAACGCAATAGTGCCAAAAAAAGCAAGCCCTGTGGAGGAGCTGTGGTGATATTCACCCAGAAATAAGAAAAGGAAAAAGACAAAATTTAGAAAAGGATTGGGAAAAATTGAGCACAAACAAAAGTGGGAGTCCCTGCTAAACCACAGGCACAATTCAAAATAGTGGAGGAGATTTTAAAAGTCTTTAAAAGCTCAACTTGACCAGAGTAGTACCGAGAAGCTCTGGCAAGTCTTACTCCTGTTGCATTTCTAGAATCACTCTTATTCCAGCTCTGTGCTTGCAGCTTTTGTGCCTATGAATACGTCCTGAGCAAGAGAGGTTTTGAACACATTATGAAGGTCCTTAGCAGAGCAAGACACTCATACCAGCAGACCACACAGAGAGCCAGTGGCAAACACCCCTTCCAGTTCAAGTCATAGCACAGCACCAGCATCTTATTGGAATCAAGTCCTCGCACAAGAGGCAGAGCTGCACCCACCCACACACCAGGATTTGCTTGCACCACATGTGAAGCTGCTAAGCCCTGGAGTAGAACCGTGTGTGGAACTCCGCTTGTGCATCCCAGTGCTTTGCAGGAATGTTTTCCTTTGGTTCCAATGTATTCAATATGGGCTTGACAGCCTGACATTTCATGCTGAAATGAGTCGAGACATCCAGAGTGGAGCCCTCAACAGAAGAGCTCAGCCCAGAGTCACAAAAAGCTGGGAGTCTTGTAACTCACAGATGTAAAACACAGCGTTGCTTTTATACAGCAAAGTATGCAAAACAGGTATTACTCTTTCACTGCTCACCGGACAGAATCCTGTACATGATTGTGCTTAGGAAACTGAAAATCATAACTTCAGAAGGCTGGGAACCACAGGAAAAACAAAGAGCCAAACAACCCCCTTTTTGACCAAATACCCTTACCAAATGAACAGCTAACAAAGCCAAAAAGATGTGGCCCCTTAGGAACACTGCAACTTGACAAATGGTTGCCTGCTCTTTATGAATTTTTAACAGACCCCACCTGCTATCAAGGCAAACCACAAGAAATAAAAAAAACCTAAACTTTTTCTTCCACAGAATACAGCCAGGCCAAACTAAGGGCATTTCCTATCTGCCACCTCATGCAGCTACTTCTGGGCACCTTCAGCTCCTTACATTCCTCAACAGCTTGTGGCACCTGCTCCTTGGGCAGCAGGAGCAGCAGTAACTGAGGTTTGGCCACATCTGTCTCACTCTTCTTTCCCACAAACCAATATAAAAGTAAAACAATAGCAAAAAGACAAATATCCTTCCACCTCCTTGCTGATGACATAAAAGTGAAGGCATGAAGATCTTCATAAAAAAAGAGAGCAACAAACTAAAATGTAGGTCAGATGGGCTTTTTTTTTATCTGTTTCAGTACTTTATTATTAATTTGAATTGCTAACCCAAATTATTGCAAAGCCATACAAGACTTCTCAAATATCAGCTGTTTTGAAGCAAAGTTAAACTCATGCAAAATTTTACCTCCATTAAAAAAAAAAATTCATTCAGCAACACCCTAAAAACTTCTATTTTGGGTCAGATTATTTTTTTGGGGGAAAAAAATCCATTAAATTATTTTCAGCCAATGCTAATTTATATTTTTCTCCACAATAACACAACTACTCCCTTATCAATCCTAGAAACCTGCTGTTATGTGGGGAAAAAAGACATGATAAAGAGAATTTTTATCTTTTTTACTAGAAAGCATCCCCACTTAACTGACTAGAAAATTAGATGGATCAGTAATTTAAAAGCAAAAAGTACTCCTACCTGTATTAATGCATCAACACACACCTCTTAGTGTGCTTTGCAAATGCAGCAAAAGCCGTGAATAATTTTTCTCCTTTTACCCCTCCCCAAGAAGCAAGTAGGGGAAATGACACTTATATGGCCCAAGATTCCTCCCATTCCCAGGATGGTTTAATAAAAAAAAATAATTTGCTAAGCCAAACTTCCCTGTACCATGACTGAAACCTGTTCTCAAAATGAATAACATCTTCTTAGAATTTACTTTTTCTCTCTTTCTGCAAGAGGCCAGGCATGTAAGATGTAGCTATTTCTGTTGAAAAGAGCTTTTTATCATAGGTAGGAACGTGAAACGATCCTGAGTGATTTCCTGGGTGTCAAACAGCCAAATGGCCCACTTTGTCTGAAGAAACATTTGAAATAGATACATTTCCTTAAAAATCATCCTTCAAAGGAAAGTGTTGAAAAGAATAGTGCAGACGGTGTAAAAGGACAGAAGAATTAGCACACTGACTCAAGTTTGGCCTCTGGTTTTCTCTAAGAGAAATAAATCCCCCTTACATGATCCAGTTACCACCATAACCATAGAATTGTTACCCAGACTGGCCCTGAGATATTCTACACCTTGGAATTAGAAATACTTTGCATTACTTATTATCATAGCAACATGCAAAGTACTCAGACTTATTGCAAACTGAATCCAAGACAGTAACTTTCCCTGACAATCCCATACCAGTTACTCTTGCTGTTTAATTTCTTAATTAAAAGGTATACTGAATTTTAAATGCTTTCTTTTACAAAAAAGAAGAAAAATATAGAGAGATTACAGATAAGAGAATCCAGCATGATTACAAAGAGTTTGGTAACTGCTGCATTTGTAAAGCATTTGAAGATCTCTGGATGAAAAGCACTTACTTTTTTATACAAGCCACAGCAAGAAACAATGGTTACAGACCCTCATTAAACACAGAAAACAAGTTTTCCTGAGCTGTTTTTCCCACATAATCTCTATTTTCACAACTAACTTAGCTGAAAGCTGTTAACTGCCCTATTTTCATTAAGATTTTATTCTGCATCTTTCAGCAGGTGAGAGAACACCAGAAACATCTTTTTCTTACAAAAGCCACAGGTGATTACTGACTTGGTTTCTATCTGTCTACACTTGAGCAACAGCTCTATTTAAGGATGTCTGTGCTTTATCCTGTTGCATCAGGAATCCCAGCTATCCTCACTGATAGACAGATACAATGAAAATGTGTTTCCACTGTTGCACCTCATGCAGAATCCCACACAGAGGGAGACTGGTGAGCACACCGCAGGATGGTGCCACTTGTGGCTGTACGTTTCCTATGGTCAGTATTTCGCGGAAAAGAGAACATCTGAATTTCTACCTGCCTATTTAAATTCCTCCAGGCATTGGCACACCAGAGGAGCTCTGCTGGATGCACACACTGGAGCAAGTGAAGCAGCTGCGACAGCCCCTCTGCAGCCCGGCTGCAGGATCTGGATGCACTTGCCCACTAGATGGTGCAATGGAATAAAAATAAGAGCCGGAATCTCCACTACTTATCGTTTGGTACCCTAGAGAAATCCAAGTATTCTTACTTCTCATTTTAGCCCATAAACATCACAAATATTGTATAACCGTGAATTTTTATACATCTAATTTTTTTTTTTAAATTTCATTTTAAAAATAAATTAAATGCTACTATTCCTTCACTATGAGGTTACAAAGTCTTCTTCAAAGGACCCTGCACAGTAAATACTTCAGGCCTGAGCTTTCAGTATTAGAAGGTAGATCTCTCAACTAAGCCTGTACAATTAGTTCTTAAAGTAAGTATTGCATTACCACAGCCAGCAGTAAATCCAGGGAGGGCTCCCCTAGCTGGAGCCTGGCAGCAATACTGCCTGTTAGGAGTGACCAAGTTCAGATGGGACTCAAGGGTAAGGCATATGCATAACTGTTAATGGCAGGTGGTTCACAGGGTCAGTCAGAGCTCTGCACCCGCCTCCTCCGGCACAGGCAAACTGGAAAGCATTTGCCACTCACCATAACGCATGTGGGTGTGTATTTGCTTTGGAAAGTATCCCAGTAAGTGTTTTATTGCACTGACAGTTACTACAGGCACCCCTTCAATGAAAGGTGAGGATATATTTTATTTTACTGTTCTCTGATGCTGCTAAATATGTTTTGCTATGCATGCAGGCATTGAGGGGAAGCACAGGACTCCCATGAGTAATCACCTTAAAGCTGCATCCCTGAGAACAAGTTATTTGGAAAGGAGTGGAAATCAGGTGGGGGTGAACCTGGAGCTCAGAAATGGCCCTAGCAGCCACAGTAAACATCATGTCTCTTCCCCCCCAGTTCATTCAATTCACTGGTGTCATTTCTCAGACAAAGTATGCTTATTAACCAGTTCTGAAAACATACTTCTGAGTTATGCACACTCTGCGACACTTCAGTGCTGTCTTTCCACAAGCGGCACCAAAGGGAAATATGCTCTGACATGTTCAGTGTGCACCAGATGGCTTTGCAGAAACTTGGGAGCCACTCCACGAACAGTGTGGTGCCACACCACTTCACTGTCCCCAGGCTGATCTCAAATCTCACATGCAAAGCAAAGGCGTGTCTTTCTGAACTGTAGCAGCTGAGAAGTTGAAGCTGTAGTTTTTACTTACAAACATCTTCCTCAATAACAGTCAGATCATGCCCATAGGAAGCCTTTGTGCCTCTGCCTGCTTAGAGTTTACTCTCCGATCAGTTCTACTCGCACAAATTTCATTAGGTTCTTCTTTTCAGGTTATTTCCTCATATCCACAAACTTCGCCAGAAGAATACCTGGTAGGAATTAGACCATCTTGACATGCAAACCTTACTTCTGCCCTCTGTGCTACCAGAGCAAAAATTAATAAACTGGGGCAATAATGCTAATTCTCAGAAAATGACCTGGCTTTGAAGCTTCCTTTGCTGGCTTATGTCATATGCTTCATCCAAAATCCCATTTGTCACTAGAGGGCACTTCAAACCAAGCTGTCCTTTCATATTAGCCCAGTCTGTAAGTGTGGAGGGTTGACCCAGCCTACAAAAATCTATCTAATATAGATTATATATTAGCATATCTAATATAACTTTTTTATGTTAGACAAATGCCCATTTTAAAGAAATAAAAAAGTTTCCTAAGTCTGGGGAGCAAAACTGAGTCCAGACAATGTCTGTCTTGAAAGTCTAAAACAAAAGCTGTGGGTAGTATAGAACAGCTTGTTTTGTTTAACACAATTTGCACTAAAAAAAAAAAATAAATAAAAGAGAAGAAAGAACCAAATCTTTTCACTCGCTGTTGCCTAACAGATTCTGTCTCACTACAGTAAGCAGTGCTTTGTCTGTGTACTTTTAACTTCTGAATTGTAGAGATTAAAAAGCATGAATCAGGACTGAAAACAGCTTGGAATTCAATTTTACTGAAAGGAAAGCCTAGGACCAGTCAAGTACTACTAATCTGTTCATGTTTAGATAATTGATGCCCTGATTTGCCACAAACTGCTCACCAAGAGCTGCCTTACTTCGTAACAACTGTAGGTCAACTGGGTTGGCCCCACGTATTTGATGTCCTATTTGCCAAACTCTTTAAAAGCTTGGAGTACAAGTGCTTGAAAGCCCTGCCCAAGGTGTATCCCAGTCGACAGCTAAGACTTGAGGAAAGCAACAATTACTTTCAAAGTCTGGATGACATTTGACTTCTTGTCACTGCATAAACGAGCGGTTAATTAATAAAACAGTAGGTTAGGTAGATAACCTGCCAGCCCTGCAGAAGTGGGAGTGACCAGCTCCCCATGGTTTAGCAGCATGAACAGCAGTACCCAGTAGTCTGGGAACATTAAAAAGGCTGCTCTTACTTCTTGAGAGGTAGGAGAAAAAGAAAAAAAGAATGAAGAAAACAATGTTTTTCTCCTGAAATTGGTTTTCTAAGAAGCAGGAAAGTGCCTTTAGGAGTTCAAACAAGTACTTCAATAGGAAGGAAAACTGTGAACTACACTGAAGTGATATGTTGGTCTAAATACAGCTGTAAAGTTGACAGCTGGTATCACTGTTGTCTGACTGACTGTTCATTTTGTAGGGGACACACCACATCCAGAGACTTAACACAGCACTGGGAAGTGTTCTGTCATTCTTGCTTTTCAATATTTTGACACAAGTCTTTTATAAAAAAGGGGACAGAAATTGAAACCACTGAAATTGCAGTGATAATTTTTCTAAAATTAATTATGAAGCCCTCAGACACATGTAAAGTGAGTCTATTCTCAGTCTATTTTACCTTACCTGAGTAGAACATACTTTTTTCTCAAGTGTATCACCAGAGTGCCAGTGCTGACCAAAATGTCAGTACAGCAAAACTCAAATGAAACTTGAGAATATGGTCTGTGTTTCCTCACTTAAACCAGAGAGTCCTGTCCCCTAGAAGGATTTGTGAAAATTTTAAAACGAATTGTGAACACCTAGAAACAAGTTACAAAAACCATATGCCTACTGTTTTCAAAATCCTCTGAGAGCAGAGTCTCATTTTAAGAATGCCCTGGGTCAGCAATATTGATTTTCCCACAATGTTTCCAGCTGCTGAGGAATTAGTTCCCAGATCCACCTACTATGAATATTTGGGATATGCTCACACTTTGCAACAGAACAAGTTCCTTAATGATATCTTTAATGGCTATATCAAACTTACAGGATCTGTGCTTCCTAATACCACTTAGTTACATTCAAGAGTAGATTTATATTAAAATTAGCTGCTAAAAAACCTGCTGCCACCTACAGACCTTTCATCAAATTCAGAAACAGTTTGATTCTATGCTTTCTGAGAGTGTCTCTTCAAAACTGCCCGATCAAAAGTAGGAAACTGAGCAATCCCAGGCAAGGAGACAGCAGTCTGCTTTTCTGATAAGGCTTCATTTTACAGCAGAAAATCTAATTCTAGTTCCTAATTAAGTCATCTGAACCAAAAGAAAAACAAAGGAAACTCCAAATATAGGGGTCCGAGGAAGATGTGAATTTTTTCCAGTATAATATCAAAGAAATAGAATGTAATATTGTGCAAAAGTCTTCCAGTTTGCAACTTGAAGGCTGTTGAAAAGTGACAACTCAAGATGTGAGTGGAGGGTGCTCTCACATCAGTGGTGAACTTCAGCACTGCAAGTGAGCTTAGAGAGGCCGCAGTGGCTGCCAGCCAGTACTAATATGTACACAAAGGGTGTTGCTTCAGCTTCATCACACGCAACTTTACTGAAGATACTAAAACAACAGCACTGCATAGTCCTTCAGAGACTGGGCCAGCCTTGCAGAAACCTTTACAACAGTAAAAATGCTTAGGGCCAACAAAAACACCATTGCACACATTTAAATCTTCAGAACACATTGGCTTCTTGGCCAAAGGCCACAAGCCAATTGTTAAGAATGGAGAAAACTGTAATTTAAGAAAATATTCATGAAAACTCTATGAAATGAGAGTTGCAAATAAGAGGGTTTGGGCCTTCACTTGTCTTTGTGAACACAGCATCCAGTGAAGGTTTCTAGGCAGAGACAGTTCCCCACTTTATTCCCTTTAGTTCTATAATGACATACCCATTGCTTTCCCAGTTCCATCCTATTACTCAAAGCAGTGTGATGATAGTTAACCACTGCATGTTCTGAAATCATAGATAAGGTGATTTCAAAATTATGTAATTTTGGTTTTCTATACTACAGAAGTATTCTAGAATGTGCTTCTGAAGAGCTACTAAAATATATATACTTGCTTATTCAAAATATGTATTAGCTGCTTCCTGAGCTGCACACTTGACTCTGTAAATGAGAAGAAAGCAATATATTTGGAAAGTCTGATACAGCTCATTTAACTGGTTTTTACTTTAAGCTGCACCTGAAGGCACAGGCTTGCCTAAACAAACATTTGGGTGAGTATCATTCCTAGAGGATCTGCAGCACTGGATACATATTTCCATATAACAGCAGATAGTTTTGATGAAAGCTTATAAAGAAATTCCAAAAACAACCTGAAAAAAACCTAAAATTATTACCATCTCATGGCTATCCTCATCCTGCCACGAACTGGTTTTACCACAAGCATTTTTCCTAAATTCAGGAGAATATTGCATTGGACACCATATAAACTATCAGACAGACTAGATGTGCATCAAAAATGGTCAGATGTCACTCATCTGCTGGTCACTGAGCCACCTCAGTGTATAGTGAGAATTCCCGCAATTCATCTGCAAGCACAATACCTTGGACTTCCTACTATTAAAGTCTTATCCATTTCTAACATTTCAGGGTTTGTGGTTATCCACAAAGTGGGGAATTTTCCTGTCCCACCCACAGGAGGCGGCTCACTGCAGCTTTGTCTGGACAATATACTATATTCAAATATTTCAATTTTTGCATTTATGTTAGCACTTTAAAAAAAAATATTAACTGGGCAGATACTGGAGGAACCTAAGCTGTGATTTTACCACACACATCAATCACAGATCCCTGTGATCTTCCTGCAAAAGCTTTAGATCACACCCTCATCTCTATTCAGTTCAGAGGAAGTGGTTCTTTGAAGATAACTGTTTCTTATCTCAATAAAAAGAGATGAAAAAAAACACAAAATTGTGATCCAAATTTGGACCAGATCTTATTTGCACTTCAAAACTGTCTAGAGAGCTACTGTCTTCAATTTCTGTTCCCGGTTATGGCTAATTCTGTAAGAAAGAATATCAGGACAGTCTTCAGAAAATTACCAGATCACTCTGGAAGATCAAAGTTATTGTTGTGTTTCAAAAAAGAATCCCAAATACTTGTTCTCATACCTTTCTATCTGGTATTCATCTGTTCTTAGAGTAGAAATATGCTAGTAGATGAACAGTTTTCAAAAGACGAACCCTTCAAACAAAGCAAAAAACACAAAGCACACCAAGACTTGTTTTGGAGATACATTTGTGATCTTGTGGTTATTTAAGCTGAACCTGTAAATTACAAATTCCTTAAACTTCAGAAGGAAATCAAGGAAAAATAAAAATTGATTTAGTCACATAAATGCTGGAAGTAATAAAGACTTCATGTGATGTTTGACCTTCTGATAAACTGTGCTGCTAAGTGATTCCTGGTTTCAGAGCAGTGACAGCACAATTTGGTAACCAAGAGATTGCTTTTATAACATAGCCATGAGTAAATTATTTTACTTACTGCAGTCCAAAGTCAAACTTTTGGGAGAGGAGTCAACAGACCAAAAAGGAACAGTCCCACACATGCTTTTCCAAACCTGCCTCTATCCAAAGGATGCAGTGACCCAACTGTGCAAACCGATATATACAGTTGATTTTACTCCTTGAAAAAATAACTTCATAAAATCCCAATGGCTACTAGATTTTCCACAACACTCCTCCCTTATACGCAGTGGTGGAGTATAGAAAGATGCTTCGCGATCTCTTGCAAGACTGGCTCCATTATCTGTCTACTACAGGCTCTGCATTGTGTTTCCTGACAGCATCAGAGAGAAAAAGGTTTGAATTTTCTTGACAAGAAGGAGCGATCAATATAGCAGAAAAAAAAGAAACCAAACCAACCAACCAAAAAACTAAAAACCCACTATGAAATACAAGTCAGAAAGCAACAGGACAGGAGAAATTGGGAGTTCAATAGTACCAGGCCAGAAGAAATAGGGCATAGGACTTCAGGATTGCTCTTCTCGTTCAGATTTATGAGATCAGTAGTTTGTATTTCCCATGAGGCCTAAAGCACCCTTTTCAAGTACAAAACAGCACTTCCAAAAGGGAATAGTTTTGAAACAAAATTCAGTCCTACCATTCAGTGCATGAACTCTTAAAGGAGCTTGACTCCAAACCAGTTCTCCCATGCCCACAAATCCTTTTATAATCCTGCTGTGGAACAACACTAGTATAGGGGTACATAGTGCAACCTCCAGTCACAATGAATTTTGTACAGAAAATATCCCACTAGCCAGAACAAGCAGCACTGAAGCCAAACTTCTTCCTTGTTCCCAGATTCTTTTGAATTCTATCTACTTCAGCATTTTCTGCACATAGATCCTATGTCACCACTTTCCCCAGCTGTGTGCAAGAGCCAAACAGCAGATTTCAACAGGGACTGTCAAAAGAAAATGTAATGGATCCCCAATAGAAGCAGCAGAAACAATCCTAAAAATATCCCGTAAGGATTACAAAATATTCTCTTCTGAGGGTCAGTAAAATCCAACTAGGAACAGTAGGGTCTTCACCCTCTTAAAATTTCTTTCTAGAGCTTGACCAGATCTTCCAGTTTGATACTTAATTTACTTGAGGGTTTGTTAAACACTTTTAAAACATGTCATTAGTTAAAGCCCTAGCGGACATGCAAAGAAGAAAACGGGTTAAAATATAGGAAAAAAGTGAAATCTGTGCAGTTAATCTTCAATCAAATGCTGAAAAATTTCAGCTTTGTGATGTTGATTGAGGGATTACAGCATTGACATGTGCACACATCAAATCTTATTCTCTACTTTGAATGACTTTAATATTGAATTTTACAAGTGTTGTGAACATAAAGTTATGGCATGCCTTGATGTCTCTCTTTGTTATAATAAATTCCCTGAATTCATTTAGATGACCTTGATTTCTTTCATCATTAAAAAAAAAGGGGCAAAGTTCCATCCTGCCCTTGTCTTTTAGCCCTGGCACATCACAGTTTTACATGATGTCGCTTCAGTAGAGAATCCTCAGAATACCAAAAAAACTAATTCAAGAGTGCCCTGACCAATCACTTTTATAGTAGGATTCAACTAGGCAATACTCCACAGGAAGACCAGCTTAAGAAATATTTTACAGCAGTCCACAGACACCTTTGAGACTAGCAAAAGCGTTAAGTACTCTTTTACACCATACCACAATACCTCACCACCTTCATGCTTGATATCAAAATCTTCCTGAAACTGCTAGTTTTCTGGTCAGGCTGTTCACAGATATTGGTGAAGCCTGAAGATGAGAGGGGGAGAGTGAGAGCAGGCTACTCACAGAAGGGTTTTCCTGCCATGTTTTGGACTGGGACTGTACCCAGCTGCAGGGACTGCTCCACCCTGCCACCCTCCCAGCTGTACCCACGGCAGTACCACTGTCTGAGAGTCCAAACCTCACAGCCACGTGCTAAGCAGACAAATGATCAAACGCCACCTAAATTGCAACATCCAAACCAGGACTTAGCTCAAGTTCCATGAACACTTCCACTGGCTGTGGCCAGCTGGCAATCTGAAAACTGGGAGAGCTGCTCTCATCCCGAGTTAATCCAGCCCCCAAAGCAATACTGCATCACAGTCAGTGGGAGTTACAACTAAGCAGGGCTACTAAGGAACTTTAAAAAAAACAGCCTTTGTTTTCCACCCTAGTTCTTTCAGAATGTTTGTGAAACGTCAACCTGGAGCTGACTGCAGATATCTGACCCTAGGAAGGGCGCTTCAGAGCATTTACGATGTGCTAAATAACATTGAACAGACCTGCCAAGCCAGACTTTCTGTGCCGCGGGAAAATCCACAGCAAAGAGCAAAGCCCTCAAACTGTTTCTTCCTCTCATTCAGCACTTACCTGTCTGCCTGCAGTTGGTATCAAGAAGCTTATGGAACAGAAACCAATCACCATGACAAGAACAAAGGACAAACTGCTGCCTTACAGCATTTTAAACACTTTTTACTTAGCTTTTTTTTTTCATTTTAAAACAAATACACACTAAGGTTTTTGCTTTTAAAGAAACATAAATACACAGAAAGGCTCTCTGAAGGTCAAAGGAAAACACCCCGCAGAAAACAGCTGCGGATCATCAATATGTACTAGAACAAGTCTGTAGTATATAAGGCCTTTCAGTCTGGGATTTCAGTATACTGGTTCCTGTCGTGAGCATCCTAGTCTGCAGTGTTTCTTCTTGCTCAATGACATCCCCTTTTGAGCTGCCTAGCTTTTACCGTGAAATGCACAAAGTTTAAAACGTCCTTATATCTGCTTAAATATGTTTTTCAAACACAGGCACACAGGTTGCATTTACTGCTGGAAGTAACAACACAACACTCAGGAACAGAGCCCTCTAATTTCTTACTTCCCTTACAAGAACTCTGACAAATATTTTCCTCTGTGTTGTAGAAAAATATTTAAAGGTGGCCTGTCTTGAAAAATCAGGGATCCATATAAAATAATCCTGCAGACAAACTCAACCCCTCTATCCCATACTAGTTTTACACCTGAAAGAGTCCCATCTGACTTGAATTGCCTGATGGAGTGGAATAAACTCTGAAAGCCCAAGAACAGGTCTAAATCATAAGGTTTTGACCGGACATTAAACAGAGCCAAGGTATGGGGTGCCCATTACAGGACCCTGAACTGACCTAAATTTCAGAAAAAAAAGAATTATAGTTGTACTGGCCAATTACTGAAAATATACAGATATTACAAGACATCTCAATTGCTTCACATGTGAAGAGCTATGGAAATGTGTTATTTAATTTCCTCAAATTTTTTTTTGTTGCTGTTGATAATACAAACCTTTAACACTTGCCCAGCTTTGCAGGGGTAGGTGACATTGCTTTGCTACTCTGGCAAACATACAGCAGTTCATTGAGCTGGACATTCGTCACACGTTGCCTGGAAGCTGCTTCCCCAGCAGGACATTCCTTCCCAGTGAAATACCAGCTTATGCCTCCCACCACAAAATGCAGAGCACAGCTGCAGGGCAGAAATGCTGTCACATCAGAGCTGCAGCTGCTGCAAGGCCAGGAACCACTTCCCAGGCTGTGGCACAAGGATTGCCTGCATCAGCCAGAGCCTAGAGAACACCTTCACATTACCAGCTCAGGAGGGTTTGAATTTCTGTTAGAGTCAAATTAAATTATGGCCTTCCCCTCCTCTGATTATGGATGTGGGCAGCTATAACCCAGAGGTTAGTTTCACTGGCAAAGAAATACTCAGACTTCCTTAATGTATAGGGCCATTTGGCTAATTAACTTTTTTCCCCATCCTTCTTTTTCCAACTTGAATATAGAATCTTCCTTTAAAAAAAAAAGTAAATCTACAAGACCTGTCAGAACATATCATGGCCACTTAAACTCCTCTAACGTGCAGAGCACTAATAAAACTACACTATAATGCACAACAGCAGAGTGATTTATGTGCAAATCTAAACGGATTCACATGGAAAAAGCAAAAACTGGTAAGGTACCATAGAGACAAGTGAAATTGCACAGACTATTATGTAAAATCTGAAAAAGCAACTCAGCAACAGCAATAAAAGAAGATGCAAAACTCCCAAAGGTCATGTTATATGCTCTGATGTACTAAAAGTAGGTTAACTTTCCCAAACTGTGTTGGCATTAACTTGTATCCCCAGAAGTCCACAATTAACCTTCTAAAATACATTTTTAAAAGTCTAAGTATAGAAAACTACTGTAGGAGAGTTGGGGGTTTTTCTCCTTGCTTTCTTTCCCAACAAACAATTTGCAGCATTATTTCTCATGTGATTTCACTGATTTTTGATTAATACTTTCAGAAAAATAATACAGGGATACAGTAGATTTATTTTTTTTTCTGAGCTTGACGATTGCGCTCAAAGAATTGTACTATAACCCATTTTAGGTAGGCAAAGGCACCAATATATGCTAGAGAACCTGCGTTACTTGTTAACTGAAATAAAACATCCACATGAGGAAGCTGTGAGCTAAACACAGAAAAGAAAAACTCCCCAGCAGTTACTGAGTTTCAGATGAAACTCTGTGCTGGAGCACATCAGATATGTTCAGTTACAAAATACAGACAAACCAAATAATGTAATTCCAGGTACACGTCAGCCCCAAATGACCTTGTAATACAGGGTAGGGGATAACAAGAAGAAGACACAGACAACAACCCAAACAGTCACCAAGTCATCAGATCTCCGGACTGATTCCACAGCTACAAGACTAGATTTTTTATTGCCTCAAGAGACCAAAATAAAAGAATTTTATTCAGACTCAGAAAAATCCAATTCCCTCTCTGTCAATAAAGTTTCATAACTTGTGGATTCAGGTAAAACCATTTCACATGAACAAGCAGCACATCACATTCTAGTCCTCCTAAACCACACAGAGGACATCCCTGAAGTCACTGACCATTAAACTAAGCAAGGTTCCACCACCTGCATGGAAATCTGCACCCCAAGTTTAACAGAGATCAATACCCATTCACTGTAAATTGCTACTGTAATAGTAACACAATTTTCAATACTATTTCTAAGACAATGCCAGAAGTACTCTCAAGACTTTCTGGTTTTCCAGCTGAGCTGACACAAAATACTCATTTCAGCTTCACAGCTGTAGATATTTAGTCACTGAGAGTGGTTTAGGTTAAGTTGGCTTCACAAATGCACATGGCCTCCCTTATGTATATACACTAAAACTAAAAATACAGGCAGCAATTCTGTTTTGCTTACCCAGCAAAGCCCATTTAATTTTGAGAATTTATTCCCTTGCAGTTATGCTGCATTTATGCCTCCCAAAATTCTGAGGTGATTTATTACCTTCTCCCAAGAGAAACCTGAGCCTGGAAAGCCAAACTGTCTCCCAAAGGTCAAACAGGCTGAAGGGCAGAGGAGTCTACACTAAGGCTTGAAGCAATTAAAATCCCCAAACTTTAAAAGTCCCTTATAATAGTATCTTCTATGTTGACCACATATGCAGCCAGCATTGATACTCTTCATTATTAGAAGCAACCCAAATAAACCACTTAGAGGAAATGAGGAATAGTTGCTAATCAAAATATGCGGGTTCCGAATCAGCTGCTTTGGCTGAAGCTTGAACTTCTTTATGTTGAGATTACATCAATCCCCACTACAAAATACAACTTTTCAACAGGAACAAAATACTTTAGACACTATATTTCATTAGGAAACATTCCATCCCACACATTTGTTTTTTCTTTTCAAAAGTTGAGAAGGCCAGATAAATTGTCTGCAGTATCTCCAAGGCCTCTTGGCAGAACTGCAATACATAATAATAATCAGCCCAGGCTCAATTACAAATGTGTTTAAAAAAAAAAAAAAAAACCAAAAAACACAAAAAAACCCAACAAAAAACCACAATCATGATTTATCCTTAACCAGAGTTATACACCTCAAAAGATTCAATTAACCTAATGAAAAAGCCCAGCACAAAGTTTGGCTTTACTTTCTGAAGTTTGTTTAAGGTCACCAAATCGTCAGATCAGTTTATCACTAAGACATCTCAAAAGCACATAGGCCTAGAAATGTGCAGTTAATCCTTTCTCCTCTAGTATTTCAGCTTTATCTGTGACCTACTAAGAGAAAGGTACAAAATACCTATGCTGTGGGTTTGCAGAAGTTCCGCCTCCTTGGAGATTGGAAGTAGTTTGTCCAAATGAATTTCTGGACAAAAACCAATCAGAAGTTTAGGTAACGCCTTTGCTAATTACATCTTTAGGAAAATGGAAGAGAAGGCTGGTGGTGCCGAAGAAATTAGCAGCCATGTGAGGGAAGACACAGCAGGTCCCGAGAGGGCCCAGGCCTCTCTCCTCTCCCAGTCCTGGGCCGGAGGGAAGGGGTAGAAATGAAGCTCCCCATCCCCGACCAAACATGTAACAGAGTGAAGAAAAAAATTTTAAAGGAGTACTTGGACAGGGCTGCTGCAGAAAGAATTCCAACCAGAGACAGCAGGGCCTTCAAGGTCAAAGCTGGCAGATGGAGAGAGAAAGAAGCAGCGAAAGGGGGGAGAAGGTTTTTCTCCCCCTTCTCTCTCTCTCTCTCCCTTCAACAGGGGAAAGACTGAAATCTAAAATCCCTGCTACTTGTGGAAAATTGCTGAGAAGCAGAGACAACTCCATTTGCAGTTTGAGGAACTCATGTTGGAGCAAAGAAGTACATGAGAAAACTGAGATTCCATGGAGGCCGAGATGAAATAGAGTCTTGCGGAGATTTGTGGCCATGGAGAGAGATCTTGCACTGGAGCAAGACGGCCCGGGTAAGACTTGTGTGATCCCAGTGAGGGATCTGTGCTGGTGCAGCTGAGTTTGTGACCCTAGAGGGACAGCAGAGAATGGAAGAGCTGTTGTCCGAAGGGTGGACCCACATCGGAGAAGTCTATCAAGGACTATACCCCGTGGGGAGGGACCTCCACAGAAAACAGGGGTGGACTCAAAGCCATTAT